>JACCIE010000093.1:0-612190 GCA_018906755.1 Sycophaga agraensis
TTTTTATTTTAATTTTTTTCTCTTGGATTTGTATTAAAATATTATTTCTACAGTTTTACTGCCGCCGTGCTTACTGCACGCTGGTCTTAAGTTCAATTAAATACAGAGAGAAAGTGTCTATAATAAAAGTGCATTTATAATGAATTAATGTATGATAAGGATAAGAGAGAATAATATAATATAATGTAATACTTTATTTAAAATAATGTAAAAGAGATCAAAGTTAGTTAATTAATTATGCAGGTTGTGTTATTACTCGGCCTGTTTAAGTCGACGCACTCTGGTTGCGCCAATCCTTTATGTCTCCTAGTAATACACACCCTCGCAGTCAAAAAAATAATTTACCTCACTACAGGGGAAATGATGGGAAATATCCCAGATAACATTGGGCCGGCAATATGATGACAATATGACGGCACGCGAGCGGCTTTTGCTTCGGCAATATCCCCCGGCTTTTAGACAGCAAATTGCCGGATATAAGCGACATACGGTAAAAGCGGAACTTGATCGGCTTTCATACCGCTCATCGTCTTCAAGCCGGCAATAAGCAGTCGTGAAGCTAATTTTTGTGCTCGCTTTTATAGGTTAGGAAACAGTTATATTAATATATTAATGAAAGTAAAATAGAAAAAAGTAATTACAAAATCAAAATTAATATTTATTAATAAAATACAATTATAATTATTTAAAGAAAAGTAATTTTAATACAAATTTATTGTAGCCTCTATTATAGCCTTGACCCAGCTACTCTGATAGTGATCGGCTGCCGAGTTCCAATACTCCAACAGTACCACATAACACTAGCACATCTTATTCACTTAACATACTATACTACTGTATATTTAGATAGTGTTCAAAAGCTTACTGTAAAAGAATCCTTTTTAAAGCTGCCTAATCTCTGGAGTAGAAGGTGGATCAGCTCCTCTGATGTTGATTGGCTGCCTAGTTGCAATGGTCCAAGAGTAGCTGAAAAGGATTATTAAAGTGTCAAATATTTATTGCAGCCAGCTGAGCCATGTAGCTAACAGTTAGCCTAAAGATAGAGCGAGAATGTGATTATAGATCACAGATTCAATAAGTGATTACAGATAAGAATTCAATAAAGTTTGCTTTAAATTCTATTAAAATTAAAATCTTATGTCGTTTGATAAATTAAATTTACTTATATACAAACAACAATAATAATACACACAATAACTCGCAATATAATACAATTTACAATACACATTTTACAATTTACACATAATTTTCAGACACGTGTTTATTTATAAAATAATATACCTGAAATAAGATGCTCCCTGATCTTCTTCACAATCTACGGAAATAAAGATGAGATCAAAAAATTTGAAAATACCTGAAACTATATGAAAAAAAGTTATTTATAACTATTAAATTATAATTATAAAATTAATAATAACTAAACGATTTTGTACTGTAACGGGGAGATCCGGGTAGAAAATTCTACGACCCGGCCGTGTACGATATGTGCGACACAGACTGTGTCGCCCACTTCCACGTGCAATTGGGAGTGCCTTATGTACTCGCCCCGCGGTCGCGCAACCAACGTGGCGCGACTATCGGTTGGCTGCTCAGCTGATGAGATGCTATTAAAACTCCCACGGAAGTGGCGTGATCCTTTAAACCGCTCTGGTCACGAGGGATTAAGGGCGAAGAGGAACAGGACGGTTCTTCGGGCGCCGACGCGAGGAAAATAAACAACTCGAATTAATATTGTAAACCATTTAATCCTTTATTAAGTGTTAAATTCCAGATTTACAATCCTTGAACAATTCGATTCGGTGTTCGCTTCTAATTCTTCGCCGGGTTACAAATTAATCGAATTCGCGTGAAATTACAATTGAATCGCGCGTCTAATCGCGATCTTGTACTGCGCATTGCTCGCGGCGCCGAATTTAAATCGCGCGCCACCTCTAGTGCGCCCCCGGCGGCGATCGCGGCGTCCCCTCGCGGTCGATTACCGAACACGCGGTGAGGGTCCTACAACGACGGAAGGTCCGCGTTACACCCGTGCGCCCGCTCTTTTCGATTGTGAGAGAGAGGTTATGTTTCTCTCTCTCTCACTCACTCGCGCAACGCCGCTATTTGCAATATGAATGAGAGAGAAGCGTTTTCTCTCACTCGCAGTGCACTCGCAAAAGTGCAACCAGCTTCGTAGCGATCGGTTATACGATTGCACTATTTAGTTTATGTAGTGTTGTGAGTGCTCTACCTAGGCCCTCAGGTGATATTGGAAAGGACGTTGCTGCCTTCTGGAGAGACTCCCTCAGAACCGCTCTCTACCTCGATGAAGCTGGCAAAAGCTTGTTCAGATAGGTGCCGACCTCTGTCTCTTTACTCAGTCTCGGCGCAGGTCCACTGGGTCTCGACTTTTGGGAAAAAGGGCGACTTTTCTGCCTCCGGGATAGTGCTTTTTGTCTCGAGTCCCTCTCTCATCGAGGTTCCCGGAAAAACTCGCTTTTCCTATCTTTCTTACCTGTTGCATTTTCCTACCTAACCTCTTTATGTTGGTCTTGACAGGCCTAACACTTGGCGCCCGTTATAGTACTTATCATAGCCAATCTGCAAATAGAATAATCAAAAAACAAATAATTTAATGATCATTCCACTAAATAATTATTGATAATCAACTATTATTTAGTAGTAATCGATATATTCAATGATTTTGTTTTGCACAGTGCAAGCTGTTTAAAACAAAAGAAAGCGGAAATATTATATATATATATATATGGCAATTCATTTGCATCCGATGGACTGATCGAAAATTGGCGCCTTAATTGATTTGAGAATATTTCAATAATTTTTTAAGAAAATTGAATTGTATTAATAATTTATTTAATTAAGTATATAATTATTATATAAAAATATGTAAATACATAAATATTTTAAAAAATGAAATATTTACAAACAATAATATTTGTTAAATATTTTATTACTTATTAAAATAATTGTAAATTAAAGAAAATTTTTTGTGCATAATTAATTATTAGCATAATAATATATGGACAATAATTTATTTAAATTCCTAAAATTATTTAAAAATTTCAATATTGTGAATACCTACAAAATTTAAATCTATAATGATTGCTTGTACATCATCATAATGTAATTTTAAATAAATATAATTTATTTACAACAATTTATCATAATAATTTTTTATTGCTATATCTGATTGCGCCAGAAATGCGCCGGTATTTTGCCAGCGCAAAAACCGCCAATAGCCCGGCATTTTATCGGTGTAAAGCCGCGCTAAAACTTGGTGGGATATGACCGCATTTTCAAGGCAAGAAGACGATTTATGAGCCGCTTTTGCATGCTGCAATATAATTGCTCGGCATGCGCTGCTATCTGAGCGCCGGAAATAGGCTGATATTTGCCAACGGAAAAGCCGCTGATAGCGCGACAATTGCGCTGGCATTTTACCGACGTAAACCCGCGCTGAAAGGTTGGTCGTATATGACCGCTTTTTGCCGGCAATATGACGGCTTATGCTATGAAATGCAATGCAACCAACCAACTGTATCCACGTGGACGGTGCTCTTTCTATTCATGATTGTGCATGAGTCATCCCTTAGCCTGTTTTATGATATGTATTGTGACACGTCGCTTTTCCTATTACGTTAGGAAAGGGCCCTTCCGCCCCGCGACGGCCCAAATGGCGTAGCTCGCCAATATTTCCTCTTTCTCCTTGTCGGGCGCCAGGCGAGCTGCCCTGGCTAGCGTGCGCGGACTCTCTCCCTCAGAGGAGGTTCCGCCGGCCTTGGCGGGAAGGCACCACACAAATATGAGTCTCCGGCTATATTAAACAAAAAAGGGGGAAAACGCAAGGGAAACCGGGGTTTCGGGTATCGCAAAAGAATCAATCTCTGTTCATTTAGCTCCGACGCTTTATTTTCTAATTTTCCATCTCTACAATTCGGTTCAGGCTCTACCGTATTTGCGGCAGCACGTTTGCCACTTCTCGTAATACGAGTGGCGTAGCGGCTTCGCAGGCCGCTTCTCTCGCGTTACAATTCCGCCAGGGCCTCGCTGGCCACTCCGCCCGCGTCACACGTTACGCGGGGGCCTCGCTGGCCCCTCCGCTCGCGCCGCTGTTACGCTGCGGCCTCGCTGGCCGCCTCCCGGCTGCTTCACCGGTCGCGTCCTCGCTCGCACCGGTCGCGCGCTCGCGATACGACCTCCGCCCGCGTTCGTCTACGGCACTCTAGCCGGTCGCGCCTCGATTCTCCTCGTCGCTTCCCGTCGCGTCGCGTCCCTCCCGAGCACTCCGCCCGCACTCTGAGCCGAAGGCTCACTCACCCCGAGTTTCGTCGGCCTTGGTCCTGTCCGGCGGCGAGTGGGTGGCGATGGGCTGGCTGGAGCCGGCGGGCTGGCGAGTGGCGGTGGCTGGAGGGCGGCGGCGGTCTGCCGCGGGTCGTCCCTCCTCGGATGGCACCGGTCTCGCTGTCGGCTCTGGTGGGCTGGTGGCCTCTGTTCGTGCGTTGGTGGGCAGTCCTCTCCCGGGTCTCTGGGCCGGACCGTTGGTTCCCGCAGGTGGTCCTCCGGGCCGCTATGTTTCCCCGTGGGCAGGCGCCTCTCCCCTCTGGTCGCACTACGGGAGGACGGCCGGTGGCTTGGCGAGGTAGGGTTTCTTACACCAATTGCGGTCTTCTCAATTTCCTCCACTGGCTCTCTTTTCGTCTTCGCTCGTCGATTTCTCCAATGGCTCTCCGTACGTCTTCGCTCGTCAATCGTCTCGACCAAGTCTTTACGTCCTGGCACGTCAACGTCTCGATCTAATCTCTCCGTCCTTGCACGTCAACGTCTCGATCGAATCTCTGGAGCCGGGGCACTCACCACCGCGCGGGCCCCTTTGTCTTTTTCCGGATTTTCGGCGGCGGTGCGGCTAAGCGGCCGCAGGCTGGCCCCCCCCCCCCCCCCGCGCTCTCCTTCTCCTCCCGGCGGCCGCCCGGCAGCGGCGGCAATCGCACCGACCGGCTTTCTTCAAGATGGCCGATGCCACGGCCCGCCGGTCGCGTCACCTTCCTCTCGAGGCTGTGTTGCCGCGGCGGCAGGCTTGCAGCATTGCGTGGGTCAGTCCTGTGCGACCTATGCCTCGGCGGGCTGCGCCCGCCGCTCACCTACGTGCTCGGGCCGGACTTCTATGCCCAAACCGGTTCTCCCCCCTCCGACGATTCTTGCTCGTTCGAAGGCGCGCACGGAGGTCGCACGGCGGCTACGCGTTACAATCTCCCGCATCTCTTTCTCCCCGTGACACACGTCACAGTATAAGATCGGGTACATGAAAAGCATCAGCTCAGAATCCCTTCTGCTATTTACGCAATATGGAGCGCTCGGCTATCTGCATATGATATAGGCGTGTATTAGTGGTTTCGCTCGGTCGCACGCAGTTGTAAATATGTAATATATGTATTTATATGAATGCACGAATAAATTTTCTTGGTAAAATGTATTAAAATGCAATTATACTACTGAATGATAGTACTACTGAAAGCAAAGTTTGTAATATTTAACTGGCTTTAAACTTTCGTTGCACACTACACTTTTGTAGTGTTATTTTAATGCGACGAGCCTGTTTAAAAGTATCGTTCTCAAAATATTTTGCGCTTTAATCGCCTTGTTAGATATTCGTATATATATATATATATATATATATATATATATATATATATATATAATTGCAGACTTTTGAATGCATTTTAGACTTTTAAATGCAGCATTCAAAAGTCTAATTCGAATGCATTCAATGAAGCATTCAATTTGTTAGCAGCATTCAAAACGCTATAGCAATGGTTGCAAATATGCATTCAAGTTAAACGTAGAAATACAAGATACCTAAGCATTCAACTTTACGTGCATCTTTAATGTACTAATAATATTGATTGTAGACATTTAAAATATTTATATAATAATTAACCTTTGAATACTTTTCATATATTTTTACATGTTTAAAGTCGCAAAAAATTATAATCAATGTAAAAGAAAAATTAAAGATTTTTAACAATTAATTTAAAATATTTGTGAATGATGTATTACAATATTTAAATTAACTAGGGTGTTAACTGAAATTTCATAATAACTAATAACGGCAGCAATACAGAACTGAATCGAAGTGAGTGACGTATTATCTAAATATCCAGTGTCGACAAAAATTATGTATCAGATAATATTTTCTTAAAGAAACAGTTAAGAATAATATATTGCACAACTCAAAATAGCAATTTCAGGAATCAAGAAAACTAAAATAATTATAACGGATAGTCTAATCTTATATTTCTTATGCAATTGAACTGCATTAAATTTCATTAAATGAATCATTAAAGTTAAATTAATTCGTTAATTTAGGATAATTATTTCTATAGTACCGAATCATTCTAAAAACGTGGATAGTCATGAAAAACATTTTTAAATAAATATATTACACGATTGTTGTAATCTATTCGAAAAAAAAGACATCGAAAAATTGACTTTTTTGCGGGATTTGAACCCTCCTCCTTCTTTTTTGCAGTCTACTGCGTTGTCCATTGCTCTACCAATCGATTTTAATCATTTAGTCGTGAAACCTGTACACTTGAAATGTTTCTCGTAAGTTCTATGAATCTCTGTTTATAAAGTCTATTATTTTTGAAAGTTTATATTAATTATTGAAGTACATAGAGATTATTAATGATAATTAGAGGATAAATTGTGAACTGTTGATTTTTGTTATCAAAAGTCGTCAAAATGCAAAATGAAACTAGTTATTATTGGAGTCAAGTTTTCACGAGTATTGTTTTATTTGATTAAACAACTGAAATTCTTATTATAACTACTTAAAAAGTGGCAACCCCATAACAAGTATACAACAAAGAAACATCTGTATTTAGATGCGACGTGCTTTTTCAGCAATTATTGTAATCGGAGATTACTTAGTTCATACTATAACAGGTGCCAAATGTTGGGTCCGTCAAGGCCAACAGTAAGGGCGCAAAAGGTTAGGTGGTGGAATGGAAAAAGGAAGAGGAGGCTGGAAAAGGCGGGAAAGCCTTGAGCTGTGACGGTCGAGCGGAAATCGTCCGGCCAAAATAACTAAAAAGCGCACTGTCCTTGAGAAGAGGTTAGAGCACGGGAAGTCTGCACCGACACCGAGGTCAAATAGAAAGGTCGGCGCCCACCTGGACCAGCTTCCTGGTGAACTTCTCCGGAGAGCACACTGACCTGCAGCAGAGTCCGACGCCCATTCCAATATCACTCAAGGGCCCAGGTACGTCTCTTTTTGCAATATTAACTGCAATCGTGTAGCCGATCGCTGCGAAGCCGGTTGCACTTTTGGCAGTCCATTTCGAGTGAGAGGGAAAGAAAACTACTTCTCTCTCACTCGTATTGTAAAGAGTGACGTTGCGCGTGCGAGTGAGAGAGAAAGAAACCTAATCTCTCTCTCACATTAGAAAAGCGCGGGAATTCGTGTGTAGTGCGGACCTTCTGCCGTAATAGGGCCCCTGTCGCGTATTTCGGGAATAAACCGCGAGCGAGAGCCGTGATCGCCGCTGAGGGCGTGCTAAAGACGGCGCGCAATTCAAATTTCTGCGCGCGCGCATGCGCAATATTGAATCGCGGATAAGCGCGCGAAATGTACGTAATTTAGCGCGAGTACGAAATAATCGAAACTCAGCGGGATAATAGACGCGTGCAGCGAAGGATTTGCGTCGATCTTTTTCTTTTGATTTGTAAACCCGAAGATCTGCAGTGAATAAAACTCGATTATTGTAAGTTATCATATTGACTGTATTATCTACCCGCGTCGGCGCCCGGCGAATCGTCCCTGTTTTACCCTTGCCCTTAATCTCTCGTGACCGTAGCGGTTTAAAGGCCCACGCCGCCTCCGCGGGAGTTACTGTAGCAGCTCTTCAGATGAGCGACTAACCGACAGTCGCGCTTCGCTGGTTGCGCGGCCGCGGGGCGAATTCATAAGGAACTTCCCCATTGCACGAAAGAGTGGGCGACACAATCTGTGTCGCTCATATTGTATACGGCCGGGTCGGAGAGTTTTCTACCCGGATCTCCCCGTTACAATACATAGCTAAGTGAATATAACGTTTTTAGTTGAATTATTAAGTAGTTTGGATATTACTTGCTTTTGCGTACTATTCATATAATTAAGAAGCTTTTAAAATATTTCAATTGTGATTTATTTATAACTTTCATTTCTTTCAGTTTAGTACATGCAACATACTAAATAACGTATAATGCAAATGTCTGCGAATGTTTAATTTTATTTGTATAATTCATTAACTAAAATTGGAAATTTATTCATTGCCAAATGAATATAATTATTGAATTTGAAAATAATAATAAAAAAGATAAATATGGTAACGTGATTTTTTAAATTTTAGAATAAATTCTTTAACATCAAAGTTGCATAATTTTGAGTTGACAAAAACTTTTTAATATCTTTCGATAAAATATTATATTTTTGATGCATGGAAAAGCAGTTATAACCGTTTCTATAGGATTTAACAAACGTATGGAGTCTTCTTAAATAATATGAGATAATTGAGGTATAATAGTATGAAAACCTTTAATAAAACATAAATAAGTTTTTGCTATTATCACATCTTCATTCATTAAATCGAATTTTAATACAATAAAATTACAATAACATATGATTCATTGGTATGAAAATATATGTCGTTAATACAAGGCTCGACCAGATTTTGTTAAAACTTAATTTCCATTACGACGAAACTACTTATCATTTTATATTATCTCATGGAATTATTTGTTTATGTAATATGTGATATAATAATGATTATTGAAAAATATACAAGTGTAGCATTATCAGATTTTTCATAAATACAAAATTCACTAGATTTACAAAAAACGACATCTAACTACATAATTTGAAAATGCACTAAATTTATAAGAAACGATATGTAATAAAAGCATTATGTAAATGAAATAAATCTACTATAAAATTCTCTACAACTCTATTTACCGCCCATAAACTCCAAATTTACTAAATTTAGAGAAAATGATAATGATTATTTAACATCTACAGGTCCATGAGTACAGTTGTGACGAAAGACTGAATAGCGTACATGGTGTTCAATAGATTACACAGAATTATTTTAGCTCAAAGTCATTTCATTCGTAGAATCATTCTAGAGTAAAATATTAATGTTTATTGAAATCTAAAACTAGATATAGACATCCAAAAGAATACTTAAAATTCAATAACCTTATTTCTAAATAACGTGGATCTTATATATGAAATATTTTAAAAATTTAGAATTTTGACGTTATGTGTGAGAAATTATCTTTCAAACAAGTGACTTAAAGTATTGCTAGTTCTGATAATATTTATAATTATTATTAAACATTTATTATTTATTATTAAATATTTCAGCTAGCGCTGAAAATTATTTATCAAGTTTTTTTCATTATGCATCTTTTTCGAAATTATGCATTATGACGAGTCGTCGTCCTCCCGGGACACAAGAAATAACCTATTAATAAATTACATTAATAAATACTTGAAATCGGGTGACGAGCAGGATAGGAGATTGCATCGCTGCAGGTTGGAAGCAATTAACTTTAATCACCAGTTAATAACGAAATTTGTTCGATTTGTTGAGGAAAACGATTGGAGAGGATCAGCTGGTGAAAATAAACAGAGATAGCTGCAAGTAAGACGCGAGTATATGGAGGTGACGATAGGAAATATACTATCGAGGACCAATCAAGAAGTCTCTTTTTGCTCACCAGGAGGCGAATCGTAATCCTCTCCAGGGATTGAATTTAATAAAAATATCGAGATATATTGTCTTTGTCTTACTTATCGTGATAATTTGAATATAGTTCAAGTAGATATACAGTGCGTACTTATTATTTTCCTTACACGAATTTTTGGTATATTCAAGGTGTAGCTATTGAATAGGGAGAGATAGAGAGAGAGAGACGATTTTTGGAAGATAGCTTATTGATAAATATTGATTGATTTATAATAATAATTGATTAATTTTTACTGAATTATTTGGAATTTTATGAATATTTTTTGAGAATTTTTGTAGTATTTTCTTTCTTTTTATGATATAAAAATTAATAAGCCTTTAAATAGTCGCGCGACCGGATAATTGATTCTAACGCCCTCTTTTTTTAAATTGGCGGGAACAATAGTATATTCTTGCTATATGTAAGAGACAAGGATAATACTATTGCCTACTATGCATAACAAGGATGCTAGCTGGATTTTCGAGGGAAAATCAAGTTTCCGGGCCGATGAAAAGCGGGACTCGCACTCACTCGTCGCCCGATCTCGATAAGGAAAGGAGCATATACCGCTCAAAGTCAAGGCTCAGGCTATTTTATATTATCTTTTGGAGATTAGGAGTATACTCCAAGATAAATTAAAGAAGGTGCGTGGGCCGGGATCTTGTATTTTTTTTTATTATTTATTTTAATTATTAATTATTCATGGGCATTGTTGGTGAGTAAATTAAATATTTTTTTCTTTTGTATTGTCCTCTCTCTCTTCTCTAATAGCCGGTGGGCCAGAGTCGGCGACATTTTCGATATTTGTACATTTCTTTCAGCTCGAGAAGTTTTTTTTTTGTTTTTGGTGTATTTTAACTCGGGATGATATATATATATATATATATATATATATATTGTTTTATTAGTCGAGATGTTAGGAATTTTCTGGTTTATATATTATTTATATTGTTTATTGAATAAATATTGTTATAGATAAAATTTAATTATTGATGTTAAAAATTTATTTCCACTGAACCCCCTTTCGATTGGTGAAATCGCTATTTGCACGCGACGCGCTTAGGGTAGAGTGATCGCGGAAAATAGAATTTAAAATTTGTATTCTTGAAATATTCAAATTATTAAACTTTTGTGATCCCACGTCACAGCATATAGAAATTATACAGATACGAAGAAATCCTGCGCCTAAATTTTTCGCCTAAAATTTAAAGATGAGTCAAATTCTTAATATTAAATTTATGAATGTCTTAAATTTATTTATTATAAGTAATATATTTATTGTCGCTGATTTATTTTCATACCAATGAATCACATGCTGTAATTTTATCGTATTAAAATTCGATTTAGTGAATGAAGGTGTGATAATAGCAAAAACTTATTTATGTTTTATTAAAGGTTTTCATACTATTCTACCTCAATTATCTCATATTATTTAAGAAGACTCAATACGTTTGTTGAGTCCTTCGGCAAATAAACCATAAACTAAAAAAATAGGGATTCTATAGACGAAATAATAGACGCACAAACTTCCACTTCACCGATAGGCATAATTTATTTCAGAGAACTCTCTTCCCCTATTGAGTCACTAGAGAAATAGTAGAGACTACTATCTATAGTTGACGCGCATGGGCAATAAAACTACTAATATCCGAAGTCGGGTAAACCACTTAGAGAAGGAAATAAAAAGAGACGAGGTTGATATTACCAATCGTCTGAACTAGGTCACCGATTCACTTGCCAAACTGACCCTGTAAGGTTCGACATGAACCCGAAGGAACCCTTGCCACTTAAAAAGAGAGCACGCCGGACGAGTACTGTAACGACTCGATCGCAACGGGATAAAGCAAACGGGACAAACATGCAGAACGCTCCGTCTACCTAAGAGCAACTCTTTCGGGAATAAGAAGCTTTTGCTCCTAGCAGAAGCTAATCCAAACGTCGCCTGCTCCAGTTAGTGCACTATGTGCAAGCTTAATTAATTTTGGGTGGTGTTGTTTGCATGCCAAATTGACTCAGCTACGTAAGTCAGCGGTGAAATAAGTGTTTTGTTTTGAAAAATATTGACGACTTCATCTGCAGTACAAGAAAATCTGGGATCCAAACGTCGGCTGCTTCAGTTAGTGCACTTTGTGCAAGCTTATTTATTTTTACATAAAGTTGTTTGCATGCCAAATTAGACTAACTGACGTAGGTCAACGTTGAAATATGGGTTTTTCCATAATATCTTTTACCATAATATCTGGGATCCTAACATCGGCTGATCAAGTACATGCACTATGTGCTAGCCTATTTATTTTTACATAATGTTGTTGGCATGCCAAAATAGACTACGCTACGTGGGTCAGTGGTGAAATAAGGGTTTTCTTTTCGAAAATATTGACGACTTCTTCTGCAGCACAAGAATAACAGGGATCCAAATGTCGGCTGCTCCAGTCCATGCACTATGTGCTACTTTATTCATTTTTATATAGAGTTGTTTGCATGCCAAAATAGACTGAACTACGTGGGTCAGCGTTGAAATATGGGTTTTCCTTTCCAACATATTCAATAGTTCATCTGCGGTACAAGAATATCTGGGATCTAAGCGACGGCTGCTCCAGTTAGTGCACTTTGTGCTAGCCTATTTATTTTTACATAATGTTGTTGGCATGCCAAAATAGACTAAACTACGTGGGTCAACGTTGAAATATGGGTTTTCCTTTCCAACATATTGAATAGTTCATCTCCGGTACAAGAGTATCTGGGATCCAAACGTCGGCAGCTTCAGTTAGTGCACTTTGTGCTAGTTTACTTATTTTTATTTAGTGTTGATTGCATGCCAAATAGACTAACCGACGTGGGTCAGCGCTGGAATAAGTGTTTTCTCTACGAAAACATTGACGACTTCATCTGCAGCACAAGAATATCTGGGATCCAAACGTCGCCTGCTCCAGTTAGTGCACTATGTGCAAGCTTATTTATTTTTACATAAAGTTGTTTGCATGCCAAATTAGACTAACTGACGTAGGTCAACGTTGAAATATGGGTTTTTCCATAATATCTTTTACCATAATATCTGGGATCCTAACATCGGCTGATCAAGTCCATGCACTATGTGCTAGCCTATTTATTTTTACATAATGTTGTTGGCATGCCAAAATAGACTACGCTACGTGGGTCAGTGGTGAAATAAGGGTTTTCTTTTCGAAAATATTGACGACTTCTTCTGCAGCACAAGAATAACAGGGATCCAAATGTCGGCTGCTCCAGTCCATGCACTATGTGCTACTTTATTCATTTTTATATAGAGTTGTTTGCATGCCAAAATAGACTGAACTACGTGGGTCAGCGTTGAAATATGGGTTTTCCTTTCCAACATATTCAATAGTTCATCTGCGGTACAAGAATATCTGGGATCTAAGCGACGGCTGCTCCAGTTAGTGCACTTTGTGCTAGCCTATTTATTTTTACATAATGTTGTTGGCATGCCAAAATAGACTAAACTACGTGGGTCAACGTTGAAATATGGGTTTTCCTTTCCAACATATTGAATAGTTCATCTCCGGTACAAGAGTATCTGGGATCCAAACGTCGGCTGCTCCAGTTAGTGCACTTTGTGCTAGCCTATTTACTTTTATATAATGTTGTTGGCATGCCAAAATAGACTACGCTACGTGTGTCAGTGGTGAAATAAGGATTTTCTTTTCGAAAATATTGACGACTTCTTCTGCAGTACAAGAATAACAGGAATCCAAACGTCGGCTGCTCCAGTTAGTGCACTATGTGCTAGTTTATTCATTTTTTATAGAGTTGTTTGCATTCCAAAATAGAGTAAACTTCGTGGGTCAGTTTGAAACATGGGTTTTCCTTTCCAATATATTTACGAGTTCATCTGCAGTACAAGAATAACTGGGATCCAAACGTCGGCTGCTCCAGTCCATGCACTATGAGCTAGTTTATTCATTTTTATCTAGAATTGTTTGCATGCCAAAATAGACTAAACTAAGTGGGACAGCGTTGAATATAGATGTTTTTGTCGAAAATATTGACGACTTCAGCTGCAGTAGAAGAATAACTGGGTTCCAAACGTCGGCTGCTCCAGTCCATGCACTATGTGCTAGCCTATTTATTTTTATAGTGTGTTGATTGTATGCAGAAATAGACAAAACTACGTGGGTCACCGTTGAATATGGATGTTCTTCGCAAAAATATTGACGACTTCAGCTGCAGTACAAGAATAACTGGGATCCAAACGCCGGCTGCTCCAGTCCATGCACTATGTGGTAGCCCATTTATTATTATCTTGTGTTGATTGCATGCCAACATAGACTAAACTACGTGGGTCAGCGTTGGATATGGGTGTTCTTTTAAAAAATATTGAGGTCTTCAGCTGCACTACAAAAATAACTGGGATCCAAACGTCGGCTGCTCCAGTCCTTGAACTATGTGCTAGCCTATTTATTATTATCTATTGTTCATTGCATGCAAAATTGACTAAGCTACGTCGGTCAGCGAGGAAATAAGGGTTTTCTTTTCGAAACTATTGACGACTTCATTTGCAGTACAAGAATATCTGGGATCCAAACGTCGGCTGCTCCTGTCCATGCACTATGTGCAAGCCCATTTATTATTATCTTGTGTTGATTGCATGCCAACATAGACTAAACTACGTAGGTCAGCGTTGGATATGGGTGTTCTTTTAAAAAATATTGACGACTTCATCTTTAGTACAAGAATAACTGGGATCCTAACGTCGGCTGCTCCAGTCCACGCACTATGTGCTAGCTTATTAATTTTTACCTTGTGTTGATTGCATGCCAACATAGACTAAACTACGTAGGTCAGCGTTGGATATGGGTGTTCTTTTGAAAAATATTGACGACTTCATCTGCAGTACAAGAATATCTGGGATCCAAACGTCGGCTGTTCCAGTCCATGCATTATGTGTTAGCCTATAAATTTTTATTTTGTGTTGTTTGCATGCCAAAATAGAGTAAACTACGTAGGTCAGCGTTGAGTATGGGTGTTCTTTTCAAAAACATTGACGACTTCACCTGCAGTAGAAGAATAACTGGTATTCAAACGTCGGCTGCTCCAGTCCATGCACTATGCGCAAGCCTATTTATTTCTATCTAGTGTTGGTTGCATGCCAAAATAGACTGAGCCACGTGGGTCAGCGGTGAAATAAGCGTATTCTTTTCAAAAATAATGACGACTTCAGCTGCAGTTGAAGAATAACTGGGTTCCAAATGTCGGCTGCTCCAGTCCATGCACTATGTGCTAGCCTATTTATTTTTATCGTGTGTTGATTGTATGCAGAAATAGACAAAACTACGTGGGTCACCGTTGAATATGGATGTTCTTCGCAAAAATATTGACGACTTCAGCTGCAGTACAAGAATAACTGGGATCCAAACGCCGGCTGCTCCAGTCCATGCACTATGTGGTAGCCCATTTATTATTATCTTGTGTTGATTGCATGCCAAAATCGGCTAAGCTACGTGGGTCAGCGGTGAAATAAGGGTTTTCTTTGCGAAAATATTGACGACTTCATCTACAGTACAAGTATATCTGGTATCCAAACGTCGGCTGCTCCAATCCATATAATATGTGCAAGCCTATTTAATTTTAGGTGGTGTTCTTTGCATGCCAAAATAGACTCTACTACGCGGGTCAGTGGTGAATATGGGTGTTCTTTTCAGAAACATTGTCGACTTCATCTGCAGCACAAGAATATCTGTGATCAAAACGTCGGCTGCTCCAGTGAACTATGTGCTAGTTTATGCATTTTTATATAGAATTGTTTGCATTCCAAGATAGAGTAAACTTCGTGGGTCAGTTTGAAACATGGGTTTTCCTTTCCAATATATTGACGACTTCATCTGCAGCACAAGAATATCTGGGATCCAAACGTCGGATGCTCCAGTCCATGAACTATGTGCTAGCCTATTCATTATTAACTATTGTTGATTGCATGCAAAATTGACTAAATTACGTAGGTCACCTTTGAGTATGGGTGTTCTTTTCAAAAATATTGACGACTTCACTTCCAGTACAAGTCTAACAGGGATCCAAACGTCGGCTGCTCCAGTCCATGCATTATGTTTTAGCCTATAAATTTTTATCTTGTGTTGTTTGCATGCCAAAATAGAGTAAACTACGTAGGTCAGCGTTGAGTATGGGTGTTCTTTTCAAAAACATTGACGACTTCACCTGCAGTAGAAGAATAACTGGTATTCAAACGTTAGCTGCTCCAGTCCATGCACTATATGCTAGCCTATTTAATTTTAGGTAGTGTTGTTTGTATGCCAAATTGAGAAAGCTACGTGGAAGCGGTGAAATAACCGTTTTCTTTTCGAAAATATTGAAGACTTCACCTGCAGTACAAGAATATCTGGTATTCAAACGTCGGCTGCTTGAGTTAATGCACTAGGTGCTAGTTAAATTATTTTTATATAGTGTTGTTTTGATGCCAAAATAGACTAAACTACGTGGGTCAACGTTGAAGATGGGTGTTCATTTCGAAAATATTGAAGACTTCATCTGCAGTACAAGAATAACTGGGATCCAAACGTCGGCTGCTCTAGTCCATGCACTATGTGTTAACCTATTAATTTTTATGTTGTATTGATTGTATGCCAAAATAGACTAAGCTATGTGGGTCAGCGGTGTAATTAGCGTTTTCTTTTGAAAAATATTGACGACTTCATCTTTAGTACAAGAATAACTGGGATCCTAACGTCGGCTGCTCCAGTCCACGCACTATGTGCTAGCTTATTAATTTTTACCTTGTGTTGATTGCATGCCAACATAGACTAAACTACGTAGGTCAGCGTTGGATATGGGTGTTCTTTTGAAAAATATTGACGACTTCATCTGCAGCACAAGAATATCTGGGATCCAAACGTCGGATGCTCCAGTCCATGAACTATGTGCTAGCCTATTCATTATTAACTATTGTTGATTGCATGCAAAATTGACTAAATTACGTAGGTCACCTTTGAGTATGGGTGTTCTTTTCAAAAATATTGACGACTTCACTTCCAGTACAAGTCTAACAGGGATCCAAACGTCGGCTGCTCCAGTCCATGCATTATGTTTTAGCCTATAAATTTTTATCTTGTGTTGTTTGCATGCCAAAATAGAGTAAACTACGTAGGTCAGCGTTGAGTATGGGTGTTCTTTTCAAAAACATTGACGACTTCACCTGCAGTAGAAGAATAACTGGTATTCAAACGTTAGCTGCTCCAGTCCATGCACTATATGCTAGCCTATTTAATTTTAGGTAGTGTTGTTTGTATGCCAAATTGAGAAAGCTACGTGGAAGCGGTGAAATAACCGTTTTCTTTTCGAAAATATTGAAGACTTCACCTGCAGTACAAGAATATCTGGTATTCAAACGTCGGCTGCTTGAGTTAATGCACTAGGTGCTAGTTAAATTATTTTTATATAGTGTTGTTTTGATGCCAAAATAGACTAAACTACGTGGGTCAACGTTGAAGATGGGTGTTCATTTCGAAAATATTGAAGACTTCATCTGCAGTACAAGAATAACTGGGATCCAAACGTCGGCTGCTCTAGTCCATGCACTATGTGTTAACCTATTAATTTTTATGTTGTATTGATTGTATGCCAAAATAGACTAAGCTATGTGGGTCAGCGGTGTAATTAG
The DNA here is from genome assembly GCA_018906755.1 of Sycophaga agraensis. Lineage (NCBI taxonomy): Eukaryota > Metazoa > Arthropoda > Insecta > Hymenoptera > Pteromalidae > Sycophaga > Sycophaga agraensis. The sequence goes on from JACCIE010000093.1 coordinate 17,420, forward strand.
CGTTTTCTTTTGAAAAATATTGACGACTTCATCTTTAGTACAAGAATAACTGGGATCCTAACGTCGGCTGCTCCAGTCCACGCACTATGTGCTAGCTTATTAATTTTTACCTTGTGTTGATTGCATGCCAACATAGACTAAACTACGTAGGTCAGCGTTGGATATGGGTGTTCTTTTGAAAAATATTGACGACTTCATCTGCAGCACAAGAATATCTGGGATCCAAACGTCGGATGCTCCAGTCCATGAACTATGTGCTAGCCTATTCATTATTAACTATTGTTGATTGCATGCAAAATTGACTAAATTACGTAGGTCACCTTTGAGTATGGGTGTTCTTTTCAAAAATATTGACGACTTCACTTCCAGTACAAGTCTAACAGGGATTTAAACGTCGGCTGCTCCAGTCCATGCATTATGTGTTAGCCTATAAATTTTTATTTTGTGTTGTTTGCATGCCAAAATAGAGTAAACTACGTAGGTCAGCGTTGAGTATGGGTGTTCTTTTCAAAAACATTGACGACTTCACCTGCAGTAGAAGAATAACTGGTATTCAAACGTTAGCTGCTCCAGTGCAAATACTATGTGCTAGCTTATTAATTTTTATCTTGTGTTGATTGCATGCCAATGTGATGGCAAAAACTCAGCCGGGGCTAAGAACGAGGTGCGCGGGGGAAATCTCGGTTTTCACGTTCCTGCTGCCGGAGACGAGTCTTGCCGAAGGTTTGCTCTTTTTGAGCCTCGGCTTTCGCCGAATAGCTCGGGACGAGCGCGGGCGGTACCTACTCCGAGCGAAAAGGAGGGGAGGGGGTCGAAGCCGCTCTCACCCTTTTTTTATATAGGGGTATAGAGGGGAGTAATAAAACCGGGGTATTTACCTATTTATTTAGTTTTAGGTAGGGGCCGTAATATAGGTCAACCGTGCAACTACAGGGACATCGACGCTTTCTACGGACGAAAGCGTCGCTACAATTTCACGCCCAATGCAAAGGCGGATATCTTTCACGCTCCTCAGGAGAGGAGCGGATTCAAAGCCCGATTCAAAGGCGGATTAATCTTCCGATCCCTCGGGAGAGGAGAGCGGACCCGGCGCCTCAATGCAAAAGGCGGTGTGTTTTAACGGTCCTCAGGAGAGGACACGTTTCACGCCCGATGCAAAGGCGGATAAGGTTTCACGCCTCCTCAGGAGAGGAGACGGATTCACGCTCTATGCAAAGGCGGATAAGTTTCACGCCTCGTCAGGAGAGGAGACGGATGCACGCCCTTGCGAAAGGACGGATAAGGGTAACCTTCACGTTTCTCTTCTGAAGAGAAACGGATTTCACGCCCTTGCTGAAGGACGGATAGGGAAGGTAAATCAACGCTCCTCTACTAAAGAGAAGCGGATACTGGGGGCGGACCCCGAGAAATAAAAGAAATCTTTTATTAAATCAAGAAACTAAAGTTCAGCCTTGCTCGCTGAACTTAGTTTGAATGTATTTTGAGATTTTGTCGCCGTGAAGAAATACAGCGGACAGAGAGGCGGCTGGTCGCTCCGTGGGCTCACAGTCTCTGTACCGCAGGCGGGTTGCGTCGCGCTTTTAAGGGCTGGTTCGCCGCTCGCATCATCGCCGCCGATTTTTCCGTAAAAACTTCGAACGGGGCAAATGAGCGAGTCGGGAAAACGGAAAGTTTTCCCGTATTGGTGACGCAACCCTGAGAGAGAGAAAAGATGTGGCTTGGAGACAAGTGGGAGATTCCTCGAAAGAGAGAAACTACCGCCTAGAAAAATTGAGCCCTTTTCTCTTTCTCTTACAATTTAGTCTTAATTGTTTATATTTTGACATTTTTGAACTTACATTATTATTGAACTTAAAATTTAAGACCGATTCATTTTTTGTGGTAAATGAATCGGACATATTTAAGACATATTGTTAACAATTATTATGTTCGTATGTTAATTTTTAGATTTTGCCCTTCGCTAATTATTTAAGGATACTATTGCGGTGGACCGCTTAACGTCGCGTGATGTTGCTTGGAATTATTTGTAACCAGACTATGGTTTTTTCTTGGAAATTATATTGTTGATTTAGAAAAGAGCAATATCTGTAACTTATAATTAACAAAAATAGAGATTGACAATACCAAATCTCTTTTCGGTTATGGATACTTATAATAGTTTTACTTGTAATAGTTTTTTTATTGTGTTTTTACAACTTTTTGATGTTATGCACGTAGCTAACATTACAATTCTGTCTTATTGGTTATTATAATTGTATTTTCTGCTCATGCGCAGAGATGAGGCAATTATTATCTATGGGGGGTTAAATGGGCGGTGATTATATGAGTAAGAACGTTTACATGATTTGTACGCGTATGTAATATATTAATTACATAATGAAAATTGTGTCAGGACGATATAGATTTATATATGTATTAGTGAATTTCTATGTACATGCCTATTCGTAAACGTTCTTACGCATTTAGTATTAATTATATTTAAAACCTAATTATTACGAACATGGCGAAGAAATGAAATAATATAAAGGGAATGTTCTTAATAATATCCGTTTAGGCGTGGGCGTCGGCAACTGATGTGAACCGAAAGAATTTTTACTTTGATTTCTTTGGCCATGCAAAATTATTATGTAATTACTTAATATTTAGCTATTTCTTATTCGTAATGAGGGATGATGTTTTTTGGAAGGGCTTTACTCGTTTTAGGAATGTGACGGTTGGCTTTTCTCGCGCCGCTTTCCCTTTTTTTGGTGTACATAAAAAAAAAGGTTCGGCATCGGAGGCGAGGGAGGCGCGCCGACTCTGGTTACCTGCCTCGGCGGCTCGTCGTCGGGGTGGTAATGTTTTTGAGTTAGACGTTACGTAGGACGTAACACCCCCCTCCTGAAAACGGTTACTAGGAGGGAATATTATATGGACGATTAGTAATCGTTCCCTGCGCTTCTTAAATTATGGAATTAATTAAAGATTACTGGCGATGGAACAGCATAATGTGAAATCGAAGGTGCGACGGATGGAGCTCTTCGGTGCGTGTGAGGTGTTAGGATGGCGTAGTGAACTGCTACCGGTGTGAGGTGTGGCGCCGATTCGGGAGGAGGCGGTGGTGGTATAGTTGGTGGCGGGCCCGCTTGTACACTAGTGAGAGGCGCAGCTTCGGGTATCCTTAGTAGTTCGGTACCTCCAGTGTTGTGATCGGGTTTAGATCGTCTAAGAGTAATTAGCAGATGGGCTAAAGTACTCCATATGGCGCCCAGTAGGTATATTGAAAATCCATATACTTTATGTAAAGCATATCCATTAATTAGGATCCCGACAGCGATTTTGGCTATGTGGAATATTATTAAAATTCCAATAATCCCTGCACTCGCGGTGCCGAACGCCGTAATTTTGTCCAGAATCGGCTCCTGATTTTTCAAGGATCGCTGATTTTTCGATCGGGAACATTATTCCATCGCGGAGTTTATCTAAATCTCGTTGGCTATATATCCCGCTGGTAGCAAGTTCGGCTGGATTTAAATAATGCCATGTGGGGCGGTCCAGTGGTCTGAGCATTTCCGGTGGCGCATCGTGCATGGGTGACGGGGGTCATCCGATACCATTCACCTCCCACCTTGTAAAAGGCGGGTATCATACGGTTGCAAGTTACCTTGGTCCCCTGAGATTTAAGGATGTGGGTCCGAGGAGTTAGGAAATGCGTTACGTTATTCCTGCGCACTGGTAGCTCTGCGTAGCACTCGGGACGTTGGTCTAATTGTACTTCGACAGGGAGACATTTTATCAAGTGTACTACCTCTCCCGCGAGTACAGCCATATACCCTGGACCTTTCATCAAGTTGTAAGCGAATTCATCGGGCGCTTGGGTGGCAATGGCGAGGACGTTCTTCATTGTTTTCTCGCTCGAGGTTACACCCGTTGCATTACCACGTCACGGGTACAATTCTTTTATTTGTGATCGTATATGTTTTTTCCACATATACGAATTTAGAATTCACGTACGTAAATAGGTCGAGATTCGAGACGGAGATCTTCTTGTCTTTGGCGAAAGAAACTCCTTTTTCTGTCTCGAAAATAATGAGTTTAGGGAATTCGCTGAGAGCGTGGTGTGATCTTTCTAGGGATCCATTAGATTGTGGGTGAAAAGCCGTAGTCCTAATTGCTTAATTTTGAAAGCGTTTAGCTACCCTTTGTAGAACTTTACTTAAGAAATTCCGACCTTGATCAGTCAGGATAGTTTTAGGGGCTCCAAAAATGCAAATAAACCTTTTTATAAAAGCATCTGCGATGGTCGTAGCCAGGGCAGTTAGGTAAAGGAACAGCTAAACAAAATTTAGATAATTGGTCTTGCATAGTTAATATGTACTCGTTGCTGTTTTTTGTGACAGGCAAGGGACCAACTATGTCTAACGCAATTTTGTCGATGGTCGTACCAGGGGTATCGGTAATGACCATCGGTTGTTTGGTTTTTAGACGTACCAGTTTCTTTAACTGGCACTCCAGGCATTGGTGGATGCGTCTTTGGATGTCTTGCTTCATCCTTTCCCAATAGTGATCCTTGCGGATCCTATTAAAGGTTTTCGACACTCCTCTATGTCCGCCTATCGGAGAGTTATGTAACTCATAAAATAAGGCGTCCCTTTCTGTCTCGGGTACGTATCTCAGTGTACCGTTACATACAACTATTTTGATTTCGGTCCCTTGGAGACTGGTAATTAATTGGTCCATTACCTCAGACCATGATAAACCCTCTACAAGCTCGTTTTTTGCGATGCTGAATTCCGTTATTCGCTTTCGTGATGCGAATTCACGCAGTTCTGATAACGCACGTCGCACGTTTTCTTTTATCACAGCTAGAGATTCGGGGTTTTCCCCTCGTATGCATATGCTAATTAGAAATTTACCGCTGTTGGTTCTCGTTGCGCAAGCGGTTCCGGGGTTCAATTTTTGCTGAGGCGGTATTTTATTTGCTGTAAGCAGTCCTCTGGCGCCTTTATCACAAGGCTCGCCGGTACTACTAGCGAAATACAGTATGTGGTTCCCGCTATATTGTAGTAAATCCTTTGCTTCTACAATGTGTAGCTTGGGAACGTTGTCAAAAGCCTCGTGGCCGATTTCTATTTTGGGGGACGTTATTTTCTTCCGTACCTCCGATTCATCGGGATAAGGGTGGTCAGACCCGGAAATAACCGACCTTTCGGAGGATTCGGAGGTGCTATCCCTCTCCTCGGAATCTGAATTTTTTTGCGATTCAGGACGGATGGGTGCTTTCCGCGGTCTCCCCCGTTTTTTTGTCTCTATTGGCTCTTCTTCCGAGGAGCTCTCGCTATTGCTGGTAAATCGTAGGTTTTCCTTATGTACGCTGGGTATGTGTTTAGGTGGAGGAGGTTTATCGGTGGCATCCGGAACTGTCGCGGGTGAGGGTGTCGGTAGCGCCGGTGCCTTTCTGGGCCTACCTCGTTTCCTTTTTTCCGTAGGTTTCGAGTTCTCTGATCGATCCTTTTTCTCTGCTTCGTTAATAGCGTTTTTAGGAGCGGGACTAGCTTTAACCGGTTCGCATACGTCTCGCCTCTTTTGTCTACGGGTTATTACATTCACCCTGGTTTCTTCCACCGGGTTGCGAGACAAGGCGTCGGCGTTCAGGTTAATTTTTCCAGGTTTATACAGAATTTCATACTCGAATTCTGATAACCTAAACCTCCATTTTTGTACCCTGGTGTTTAAATCGGCAGATTTAAACCATACTAAAGGTTGATGGTCGGTTATGATAAATACTTTACGAAGAAAGATGTACTTTCGCCAGTGTCGTATGGAATCAACGACGGCCTTAGCTTCTTTCTCGTAAGTATCATAGTTGAGTTCGGGTCCTCTGAGGACCCGGGAGTAGTAGGCGATAGGTAAATCTTTTCCTATCTGGCCTTGGGACAGTATACCCCCTATCGCGTATCCTGAGGCATCCGTTGTAATGATAAACGGAGCGTTCATATCGGGGAACTGTAATAACGGAGCGGTGCATAAGGCTTTCCGAAGCATAAGAAAGGATTCTTCGGCCTTATCGCTCCATTCAAAAGGTACATCCTTTTGTAACAATTTAGTTAAAGGCTTTGCGACTTTGGCAAAGTCTTTAATAAATTTTCGGTAATAACCCGCAAGTCCTAGAAATTGCCGAATGTTTTTAACCTTCTTAGGTCGGGGAAAACATTCAACCGCTTCTATTTTCTTGGGATCTGGTTTTATCCCTTTTCCGCTTAGTATGTGTCCTAGATATACCACTTCGCGCTTCATTAATTCGCATTTATCGGGTTCTAATTTCCAATTGGACCGGCGTAATCTGTCCATAACGCTCGCGAATAATTTCTCATGTTCTTCGAGAGTTTTCGCATAGATTACGACATCGTCCATATAGACGAATACTCCTTTTCCTAATAGCCCGTCGAGGGTGATGTTCATCGCGTTTTGATATTCGACCCCTGCGTTTCGTAACCCGAACGGCATTCGAACGAATTCGAAATGTCCACTAGGGGTAGAGAATGCCGTTTTATAAGCATCGTCGGGGTGTAACTCGATCTGGTGGAACCCTGACACGCAATCAATTACGGTGTAGTACTCGGCGTTTCCTACTTGGTCGAATATGTCTGAGATATCGGGTAAAGGATATGCCATAGGGATGGTTTTTTCGTTCAGAGGCCGAAAATCTAACACGACTCTCCACCTAGGATTGCCTTGGGAATCTGCCTTCTTAGGGACCACCCATAGACTCGTATTGAAACTAGATCGAGAAGGGCGGATGATACCTTTTTGGAGTAGTTCTTGGACTTGCCTTTCTACTTCTTGCCTGAGGGCGTGAGGGAGTTTATATTGCTTAGTGTTCACCGGGAGGTCGTCGGTGGTGGCAATTTTATGTTTCAACACATTAGTTGCCGGTAGGGCATCACCTTTAATGTGAAAACGGTCTCCGTAGGTATTGAGTAAGCGATCTGCTTGCTCTAACTCTCGGGGGTTTAAGTGTTCGAGGCGCACTATCTGTTTAAGGATAGCGGCTCTTTCGACGGGGTTGACTATTTCCTGCGCGGTGGTGGAAGCTATTTCAGCCGTATAAGTCGGGGCATAGAACGGACTAAGGGTGGTTTCCATATCGGCGACATCCATCTCTTTTAGCATGGCGTTATAATGTTGGCAGCAACTATATTGTTCGGCAAGATTTTCACACTCGTCGAAATGTACATATTGCTGGGCTTCGTGGGTTTCTAGAAGGTCATTTAAAGTTTGCACGTATTGGGGCGTATCTTGGGTGTCGTCGATCTGGTTTTGTGTTAGTGAAGGGAGTTTTCGGACGGTGAACGAGGCGAAACTTCGGCCTGTTTCCATTCGCCCTTCGCGGAAATTGATTTTGCTCTGACTCATTGCGAAAAATTCAGAGCCGAGCAATCCTTCAGCCGGGATCGCCATCTCGTTGGGTATGATTTGGAATTTGACTACGTATCCATATATTTTTATATGGACCGAGCCTAAAGTCGTCATCCTAGTTTCACTGATCCCTTTCACGCTAATCGTGTCATGGGGATCAATTCGACTATTCGGAGGGACTAGGTGTCTCCTTATAAGATTCCCTTCTGAACCGGTGTCTAAAAGGAATTGGCCGTATCCCTCTGTTTCTTTGTTGCACATATTGATAAAGGGGAATGCTCCTTCCCTTTTGTAATCGACTAGGACGGAATATTTGAGTCCTGTGTCGGATAGGTTTTCAAGTCGAAAAGGCATGCTTCCTTTCGGGGAACAGAGTCTTTGGGTTTCGAAATTGATAGTACTATCCGTTGTCCTAAAGTATTGACAACCCAGGATTCCATCAAAAGGAATTTGAAAATCGTCGTCAACTATTATAAAGGTGACGCGATTCTGGCTTATCAGTAATTCGGCGGTACCTAAAGTATAGATATCTTCGCCGGTGATACCTTTGAGGACTGTGGTACGGTGTATATCTATTATCGTGGTGGGAGGGAGCGATCCGATTTTATAAATATTACCTTGCGATCCGGTGTCAAGTAACAAGCGGACTTGGCTACCAGATCCATCAAGGAAAGCAATGTAGGGAAGGCGTAAAGATTCCTCTCTTATGGTAGAGGTATAAGCTCGTTGATCGAATCGCTGGTTGCGATTATATTGGTCGAGCGCTGAGGTGCTTGCCGAGTTCCCTGGTACGCGCTCCGGTGCTGGGAACTCTCGCCATTTCCCGCCCTCTCGTTGAATCGTTTTTTGCGGCACTCATTTATGGTGTGCCCTTTGTTATTACAATAAGCGCATATTTTATCAGGGCCACGGCGGCAAGATACCGCGGTGTGCCCAGGTGCAGAGCATAGTTGGCAATTTACGGATTTACTTGCCTCATGGGGAAAGCTCGAGCGACATTGACTAGCTGAATGTCCGTCTCGTCGACACAGTTGACATTTGATCCTACTGGGCAGCCAGGTGGGGCATTGGGCCGCCTGGTGGCCAGAGCTTTCGCATAATTGGCATTTATTTAAGGGTCTCGCGAGCGAATTGCATGAGGGAGCGGAGTGGCCGATTTTTTTACAAATTTGGCAGGGCTGCGTTTTATTTTCCCCCGACCTTTGTTTGGCAAAACAAACGTCTTCGCTGTGACCTATTTTTTTGCAGTAAGTGCAGCTTGGTCTTTGCCGACAATTACTGGTTTCGTGCTCATTAGAATTACACGTTCGGCAAACGAATGTATTTCGTTTGGTGATTCTGGGGCACGCTTCTATTTTAACAGAGGCGTGCTTGCGAAGGGCTCTCCTTCCTTCAAGTGTCCGTTCGGCTTGGATCGCATTTTTAACAATGTCGTCCATCGCCGCGCCGGCGGTAAGCCTTTGTTCAATCTCGGGTTTTAAACCGTTCTTGAAACAGTCAACCAAATTGGTATTTACCGAGATTTTGAAATTCTCATTTAGCTCACCATTAGCGAGGGTATGAGCTTCGAGGATGCGTCTTGCTAATTCTCGCATACGGTTGGCAAACGAGATCACTTTTTCGTCGTCATGTTGATATTCGTTACCCAATTCCCCTAAAAGCTGGTGAACGCTTTTCACCGGTAAATATATACTTTTAATATATTCCTTTAATGCATCGATATGCTCGAAGGTCTGGCCATGTATAGCCGTACGGGCCTCGCCGGTCAGCTTGGATCGGAGTAACTTAGTTAGGTTACTTTCCCCATTGCTACCGACCATAGCCTTAGCCTCATCGCAACCTTCTAGGAAAACGCTGAGCGGAATATTGCTCCCGTTGAATTCGGGGACTACTTTTAATATGTCCTTCAATGATAGGGTTGGGGCAGCCATTGTGGTCCAATACTGCGTTACTATTGGATCCTCGAAATAGCTCTCGTCTGGAGGTAACGGGGTTGAAGCTTGAACTCTTTCGGAGCTATGAGCGCGTGAGGGGCCGCCGAAAGTGCTGATAGAATCAACGTGACGGCTCTCTTGGGTATCGCACTCGGTGTCACTTTCGTGAATCAAGGTCGACCCGTCTTCAATAGCGGTCGGGGTGGGTTTTAAAAGGGGGCTTAAAGGCCTATCACGTGGTATTTGCCTCCCAGGTGCGAAGGCTTCTAACTCTCGAAAGAGTTGCTCTTGGGTCGGTCGTGCGTCTTGTATGGGGATACGATCTGGTTTAACTTTTTGCGATCGGGTGGTCACAGTACTCGTGCGGGGAGCTATCTTTTTAACCGGCGGGGGGTCCCTCGGGTTCATGTATAACCTTACAAAGTTAGCTGGGCAAGGGAAAAGGTCACCTGATCTAGACGATGTGTAAATTCCAAGTCGTCCTTACCAATATCCCTAGCGAGATGGGTTACGCGGGCTTGAATATTTGAATTTTTATTGCGCATGCGCGTCAGTTGGAGGCAGTGTTCCCTACTGTCCCCTAATACCTCGATGATGTGTAACTGGGCCGCGTGAATTTGGTTTTCCAAGGACTGAATAAGGGAATAAAGTTCTCTAAGGGAAATTACTCCTACCGGTGAGGTGGAAACTGACCCGTCCCTTATCTCCCCCATAAACGCGTTAATCCTTAATCGTGAGTTTTTTAAACGATTCGGTTAGGGGCTCTACCTGCTTTTCTAAGCTCTCTATTCGGCGGAGCGTGGTACTCCGGTTATTTATATATGCCGAAAGTAATTCAGCAAGTTGTGCTCGGATTTGTTGTTGTCCGACTAACAGATCGTGCGCCGTGTTCCACTGGGACCTATAGCTTTCGGCTAATGTCCGATTGGCCTTTTCTAGAACGCGGACCTTATCCTGTAATTCAAGGACGTGTATCGTTAATTCACTATAAATACGCCTTATTTCCTCTGCTTCGATATCGCAGATCAAAATAGGCATATTGCTGGCATGTTGAGCAGGCTCTATCTTAATTTTCCACAGTTAAGTGGAATTCCTATGAGTTAGCGGACGCCCTCTCTGGTGGTTGGGTGAACCACGGCGGTGAGCGATCGAGCGCCCCCTGGTTGTCGCCCGCGTAATCTGCGTAACGATTTTGACGCCGAGAGATCGATAGTTAGTCAATCTCGTGCGCGTCCCGGCAGTGCTTGTGAACGGGAGTGAATGCAGAAAATTTGCCAAACTTTCCAGCGGCGTCACGGCGGAGGGAAACCTTAGGTAAGGATTTTAATTTTTGTTAGGATATGATCCTTGGTGAAGAATTTTTTCCCTTCTTTTTCAGGGTCTGCGGCAAGGCGCGAGAGAGGAACTCTCAAGCTCTCGAGGTAAGGTTATCTTTACTTGCCTCTTTCCATTTAACCTCCGGTGGTTTTTGTTTTTATCCTATATAACAAAATATATATTTTTTTTTTGCTTTCCTTCCTTATTCCTTCTTAATTATTTAGGCTCTTTGGCCGTGCGGGTATATCGGTTTTTATTATCCCTAACCTATTTATATATATGTTTATTATTTGTTTTCATTATTTTGGTTCTTTTTACTGAGGGAGGGGTGATTGGGTTTATTCGAATACACTTTTAATTAAGTGGTATTATTATTGCCTCATGGCTTTATTTAGAGCTTTTTCTTTTAACAATTTTTATAATTTTAACTTTCTCTTACAGCTGCTCTTGCTGGGAGTTGTCCATCCCTTGGTGGGGGAAAAAAGAAAATCTTTTCCTGGAGTCAACAGGATTGCGTCCTCATCCTCCGAGGGGATTTCTTGATTATGGCCTGGAGTGACCGTACCTGCCACTAGAAGCTCTAAGGCTCGAACTTCGGCCTCTAAGCTGTTTATACTGCAGGTAACGGCTGCAGTGGGTGGCTTGCTCACTGTGGTAGTCGACAGTGACTCCTTCTGCTCCTCCTTGGTCTCGGCCTGTTGGAACAATGTTCTGGGAGTCGGTGGAGGCTGTGTAGGTGCTTGTAATAGCTCTACCGGAGTGGGGACATATTCTTGGGTACGACTGGGAGCTACTGTCGCTTGAGGAATGTACTGCTCAATTGGACGATCCGATGTCTCCTTGTGAAAATAGAATCTGGGGAGTGGTAATTCTTTAACCTCCCTGGGTGATGGTTGTGTGCTCGGTCTCCTGGGATCTTGTCGTAATAAGGTAAGTCCCTCTAGGGTTGTCCCTTGCTCGAGGTTGTTGCCTTGGTTTAGCCCTCTTGCCTTAGCTAAAAGGTAGGGTAAAGGCAGCCTACCTTGTCGTAGTCTTTTTTGTACATAGGCAACTACCCTTGCCCGATGTTTCCCCACTATAAAAAGTTAAATATCATTAACCCGGGGAGAAAAACAAAAAGAGCCTTTATGAATATAAGTATATATATATATATATATATACATATATTCATACAACGTTTTTTTTTTTTTTTTTAAAAAAAAGAAAAAAGAATGTAATTGATTATATTTACTTTGTTTTGTTAAATTGACCGGTATATCTTATCCCTGTACTCTTTCTCTTTTTTAGGAGAAGGCTTTGCCCGAATCTTCGAGAGGAAGATTAAATTATCCCTCCGGGGCCTCCAAATTTTTGTGACAGCAAAGACTCAGTCGGGGCTAAGGACGAAGTGCGCGTGGGAATCTCGGTTTTGACGTTCCTTCTGCCGGAGACGAGCCTTGCCGAAGTTTTGCTCTTTTTGAGCCTCGGCTTTCGCCGAATAGCTCGGGACGAGCGCGGGCGGTACCTACTCCGAGCGAAAAGGAGGGGAGGGGGTCGAAGCCGCTCTCACCCTTTTTTTTTATATAGGGGTATAAAGGGGAGTAATAAAACTAGGGTGTTTACCTATTTATTTAGTTTTAGGTAGGGGCCGTAATCTAGGTCAACCGTTCAACTATAAGGACATCGACGCTATCTACGGACGAAAGCGTCGCTACGATTTCACGCCCAATGCAAAGGCGGATATCTTTCACGCTCCTCGGGAGAGGAGCGGATTCAACGCCCGATGCAAAGGCGGATTAAACTTCCGATCCCTCGGGAGAGGAGAGCGGACCCGGCGCCTCAATGCAAAAGGCGGTGTGTTTTAACGGTCCTCAGGAGAGGACACGTTTCACGCCCGATGCAAAGGCGGATAAGGTTTCACGCCTCCTCAGGAGAGGAGACGGATTCACGCCCTATGCAAAGGCGGATCAGTTTCACGCCTCCTCAGGAGAGGAGACGGATTCACGCCCTATGCAAAGGCGGATCAGTTTCACGCCTCCTCAGGAGAGGAGACGGATTCACGCCCGATGCAAAGGCGGATAAGTTTTCACGCCTCCTCAGGAGAGGAGACGGATTCACGCCCTTGCGAAAGGACGGATAAGGGTAACCTTCACGTTTCTCTTCTGAAGAGAAACGGATTTCACGCCCTTGCTGAAGGACGGATAGGGAAGGTGGGCTCGACGCTTCTCTACTAAAGAGGAGCGGATATTTGGGGACGGACCCCGAAAATAAAAGATAAACTTTTAAAAATCGACTGAGGTTCAGCTTGCTCGCTGAACTCAGTCTTATATATTTGTGAATTTGTCGCCGTGAAAATGTACAGCGGACAGAGAGGCGGCTGGTCACTCCGTGGGCTCACAGTCTCTGTGCCGCAGGCGGGTTGCGTCGCGCTTTTAAGGGCTGGTTCGCCGCTCGCATCATCGCCGCCGATTTTTCCGTAAAAACTTCGAACGGGGCAAATGAGCGAGTCGGGAAAACGGAAAGTTTTCCCGTATTGGTGACGCAACCCTGAGAGAGAGAAAAGATGTGGCTTGGAGACAAGTGGGAGATTCCTCGAAAAAGGGAAACTGCCGCCTAGAAAAATTGAGCCCTTTTCTCTTTCTCTTACAATTTAGTCTTAATTGTTTATATTTTAACATTTTTGAACTTACATTATTATTGAACTTAAAATTTAAGACCGATTCATTTTTTGTGGTAAATGGATCGGACATGTTTAAGACATATTGTTAACAATTATTATGTTCGTATGTTAATTTTTAGATTTTGCCCTTCGCTAATTATTTAAAGATACTAGTGCGGTGGACCGCTTAACGTCACGTGATGTTACTTGGAGATATTTGTAATCAGACTATGGTTTTTCTTGGAAATTATATTGTTGATTTAGAAAAGAGCAATATCTGTACTTATAATTAACAAAAAATAGAGATTGACAATACCAAATCTCTTTCCGGTTATGGATACTTATAATAGTTTTACTTGTAATAGTTTTTTTTATTGTATTTTACAATTTTTCGATGTTATGCACGTAGCTAACATTACAATTTTGTTTTATTGGTTATTATAATTATATTTTCTGCTCATCCGCAGGGATGAGGCAATTATTATCTACGGGGTGTTAAATGGGCGGTGATTATATGAATAAGAACGGTTACATGATTTGTACGCGTATGTAATATATTAATTACATAATGAAAATTGTGTCAGGACGATATAGATTTATATATGTATTAGTGAATACATGCCTATTCGTAAACGTTCTTACGCATTTAGTATTAATTATATTTAAAATCTAATTATTACGAACATGGCGGAGAAATATAAACGGAATGTTCTTAATAATATCCGTCTAGGCGTGGGCGTCGGCAACTGATATGAACCGAAAGAATTTTTACTTTGATTTCTTTGGCCATGCAAAATTATTATGTAATTAATTAATATTTAGCTATTTCTTATTCGCAATGAGGGAAGATGTTTTTTGGAAGGGCTTTACTCGTTTTAGGAATGTGACGGTTGGCTTTTCTCGCGCCGCTTTCCCTTTTTTTTTTGGTGTACATAAAAAAAAAGGTTCGGCGTCGGAGGCGAGGGAGGCGCGCCGACTCTGGTTACCTGCCTCGGCGGCTCGTCGTCGGGGTGGTAATGTTTTTGGGTTAGACGTTACGTAGGACGTAACATAAATATCAAAACTGGAGATCGTCGGCAGCATCCGTTGGTACACATACACCAATCAAATCTGTTTCGCTCGCCGCATTCGAAACTATAAAAGCGAAAATATCACTGATAGTGTTTGAGACTGCGATAAGTGTAAAAATTATTATTTATAAGCGCAAGAATTTGATGTAATATCCAATCAAAATAATCAAATCAATAATTAAATGTAATCAGGGTTATTGTAAGGCGATTTAAATTTAATAGACTATCGCCCTTTAATATGTCCGAAAAGCGAGCGATTGAAGCATTATTGTAAAGCCTCGGCCTAAAGGCTACTGATTCCCAGAAATCCGTCTGGGCGGACTACGCGTCAAAATGTATGTAGACGCTCGGGTCGCTGACCTCTCCGAGCGGGGGGCGATTAGAAGGGACGTCATTACGCCTGCACCTCGGTCCTCGTCCAGCGCGGGTTTCACCAGGGTGAAGACGCGGCTGTACACCTCCAGCTCGGGCTGTCCAGGATGGCCCGAGGCTGTTCGGCCTCACGCGGGAGCAATCCCGAGAAATGCAGGTCTCCAGCACAGGGGGGCCGCGGGGTCACCTGTGGCTGTTCGGTTTCCTTGCGAGGCCGAGGAAGGTGTTAATGAGTAGAGGGGGAAAAATTTGAGAGCCGTCTGGAGGGGGCGGACGAGTCGAGCGTCTACAGAAGGCGACGCAGCGCTTCACTTCGCTCTTAGCCTTTGAGCTAAATAGTCTTATACACATAACTTATACAAATTGAATATCTTGTAAAACTCAAACTTATAGTAGTAAATAAACAATAATTAATTTGTGATTATTACAATTAAAATCAACATCAACAATTATACTCCACCTAAGCCACCTCTGCCTTCCTGTTCATAACAAAATTGGTGCCGAAACCCGGGAAATTTAATTCGCCGAGGAGAAACAACAGGAGGCAACAGTGGTATATAGAGTGCAGTCAAGCCACGGAGAGGAGATGGCACCGAGGACAAGACGCAGCGACAAAAAGGACACTGCCGACCAACCGCAGGAAAAGCGGCTACGCCTTGCTCCGGAGCAGCCTCCCAGGAAGAGACTGCCGGTCAGAGGCGGACGAGCTCGGCCTCCTATTCAAGAAGACGATTCGCGAGGATCGAGCGCCGAGGCTGTCGCGATGGAACGCGAGCTGCTTCCAGTCGAGCCGTTCTTCTCTGCTACCGACGAAGCCTCCACGGGTGGAACATCAACCAACAGCGCACCGCGCGAGGACGACATCGAGCAGCCCGATACGACCGGAGCGTTCCCCAGGCCTCGAGGAGGAGCGGCCATAGGACAGCGAGCCACGCAGCGAACACCGTAGCCACCTGAAGACGTCGACCTGGTCAACGCGAGGGCTAACCTGATAAGTAGACCGATAAATAATGATAGCGAGCGATTGCAATTCGAGTTACGCGCGGCGACTGCAGCCGTCGCAAGCTTGGCCGATACTTTCGGGTCCACGGTATTATCATTCCGCGACTCCATGGCGGCGCACGGTAGCGCGTTATCAGTAAATAAATTGTCGCTCGCGAGAGCGTTGCCGAAATTCTCGGGAGACCCTATGGAGTGGCTCCAATTTAAACAAGCCTTCGAATTAGCTGCGAAAACCGGCGCGTTTAATGAAACCGATAAAATGTCGGCGCTTTTTTCGGCAATTCAGGGAAGCGCCCGCGAGACAGTCAATGCGTTACTTGCTACGGGCCGCGATGCAGACAAGGTCATGAGAACTTTAGAATTACATTATGGCAATAAACAAATAATTGCTCGGAAACTAGTCAATGGCCTCAAGTACCTGCCAAGCTTACTCTTAAATGAAACGACCTTGCCGTGCTTCGCGACGCGACTGCAAGGAGCCGTTGATGCGCTGCGGTCACTGGACCTCGTAGGTCACTTGTACAACCCGGACGTGATTGCGAGCGTCGCAAGTAAATTGCCTACTGCGCTCAAATATAATTATAATATTCACGCTGCGACTCTCTCAAATAATAAAACCGGGTTAGAGAACCTCGCGGACTATTTATTCGCGCAAGCCGAATTATCGATAGCGGGCGGACTATTTGAGCTAGAGCCGACAAATGAGCTGCAACCGACAACTGGTAATAAAAAGAAAGCCCCTGTATCTAACAACGCGCGCGGCAGAGTGTGCGCGATCACACGCGCTCCGACTCCCGTTCCGAGAGCGGCGAACACCGCGGCAGTTAACTGCATCGTTTGCAATCGCAGAGGGCACAAGGCGGCGGATTGCTATACGTTTGTGCGTGCCACTCTCGAGCGCCGATGGGCCTTGGTTAGAAATTTAAAGCTCTGCTTTAAATGCCTCGAGGCTGGGCATTTAATAAACAGCTGCGAAGCGCGCGGCTGCGACAAGTGCGATAGGGCACACCATACCCTGCTACACAGCGACCCGCGTCAGGCTCGAGCGTCTGGAGGTCAAGCAGCGCGGCGTCAAAACACTGCGTCGAGCGCGCCGCAGAACGACAGCGACATCGTAGCTCCGGTAAACAGTTTATGACTAGCGCCAGGTGCCTTATTAAAAATACTCCCAATAAAGATATACGGACCACAATCGTCGGCTGATACGTTCGCGTTCCTAGACGACGGAGCGACTCTCAGCTTAATAGACAGAAAGTTTGCGCGAGACTTAGGCATACGCGGCGAACGCGTATCCATACGACTAAAGGGAATACTGAAACGCGACGAGATAAGCGCGCCCTGCGAAAAAGTGAGCTTTTCAGTAACGGGTGATGTCGCGGACGATGCCGAACGATACCTGATAAGCAGCGCGATAGCTGCCGCGAACTTAGACTACCCGACGCAGACACTCTCCGAGAAGCTCGCTCGCGAGATATCGGAGCATACTGGAATCGCGGTTCGGCCATACACCAACGCGCGAGTTACGGTGCTATTCGGGCAAGATAATTGGAGAATAATTTCGTCGACGGTTACGCACGAAATAGCGAGTACCGATTGCGCGATCTCGCGAACCGCGTTGGGATGGGTGATCCACGGGTGCATACGGACGTCCGACTCGACGCAACGCAACACGGCGGCTTGCACTACGGAAAAATCTACAGACAATCACGACGATCTCGACCGTCTTATTAAAAACTATTTTGAGCTCGATAGTCTAGGAGTCCGTATACCGACAACCGCGAGTACGCGCAAAGAACGGGCGACCGAGATATTAAACAAGACGAGTCGTAAGGTCGGGCAGGAATGGGAGGTAGGGTTGCTCTGGAAAGAGATGAGCTTCCCGAGAATAGATAGCTGGTCGACAGCCTTGAGAAGGTTACACTCACTCGAAAGGCGTCTAGACAGGGACAAGCGATACGCGTCTCTCTATTGCGCTGAAATGAATAGATTTATCGCGAATGGATACGCGGTTATATCTAGCAACGAGGATGCGAGGGCGCGAATTTGGTATCTTCCGCATTTCGGAGTCTGCAATCCGAACAAGCCCGATAAGGTTCGGCTTGTGTTCGACGCGGCGGCAAAAACCAATAATAAATGTCTAAACGATCAATTAGAAACGGGCCCGGATTTACTCGAATCATTGTTAGGCGTCCTGATTAGATTTCGGCAATACGCGTATGCCTTCAAGGTCGACATACGCGATATGTTTCTGCGGGTGAAGGTTAGAGAAGCCGATCGCGGAGCTCTGAAATTTCTATGGCGCGGGGACAGGCGGCAGGGACCGCCCGATGTTTATGAGATGACGCGCTTAGTTTTCGGAGCAAGTTCGTCGCCGTGTAGTGCTCTACATATCAAAAATATAAACGCGCAATCGTTCGAACTCGAGAAACCCCTCGCGGCTAAAAGCGTGATTACAAACACGTATATGGACGACTATTTGTGCAGTCGCGGCACAATAATAGAAGCACAAACTATGATTCGCGACGTAATTGAGATAAATAAACAAGCCAATTTTTATTTACACGGCTGGGCGAGTAACGACCCGCGAGTCATCAAAGAAGTCCCTGACAGCGCGCGCGCGGATCGCGAATCGAATCTGCAATTATGCAACGGAGAAAACGAACGAGTCTTAGGACTTACGTGGGATATCAAAACCGACACTATAGGGTTTCAGCTCGGCCTTCAAAAAATTCCGCAAGACATAGGGAGCGGCACTAGGAAGCCGACAAGACGAGAATTTTTGAGGGTCGTGATGTCGGTGTTTGATCCGCTAGGGTTGCTAAGCCCATATACGACGCGTTCGCGTATTATAATGCAGGAAGTCTGTCGCAGCGGCGTAGGTTGGGATGATGAGCTCCGAGACGAAGAGCACGCCGGATGGCTCGCGTGGCTCAAGAACTTGCGTAGCGTTAGTGAGTGTCGCGTGCCGCGATGCCTCACGCCGACGGTCAGCTACGACAACGTGCAAATCCATGCCTTCTGTGATGCCAGTCTTAAGGCCTTTGCCGCGGTAATTTACCTAAGATTTGAAATTCGCGATAAGCCGGCACACGTGTCGTTATTAATAGCGAAATCGAAAGTAGCGCCAATGAAACCGTTGTCAGTCCCGCGGCTAGAATTGCAAGCCGCGCTCTTGGGAGCGCGCCTGATAAATACGGCCGCGAGCGAGCTCGAATTAAAAGTAAAGAAAAGATATTTGTGGACCGATTCGCAAATGGTCGTACGCTGGATCAAAACCGAGCCGCGGACTCGACAAGTATATGTCGCGCATCGCCTCGGCGAAATCGGGGAGATAACAGACCCGGCAGAGTGGCACTGGGTGCCGACGAGGTTAAATCCCGCAGATTTCGCGACGCGATGGGACAGTAAAATAGCGAACGCGCAAGATACCTGGTTCTCGGGGCCGACCTTTTTGAAACAACCAGAAGCCGAATGGCCAAAACAAAAGCTTTTAACTAATCGCGAGAAGCAAGCTATAGACGGCATGGAAATGCGCAAAGGGCAAGTGTATGCTATCTCTGCAAATGCGCGTCCGTTACCGTTTACGGGGAGAATCTGGGGATGGCGCGGATTGATCGCAGTTGGGCGTCGCGTTCGCAAATATTTCCAGAGATGGCGTGTAGGGACTAACGGCGACTCGGCAGAAGGAAAACACGAGGACGCGGAAAGCTTCTGGTATCGCGAAATCCAAACCGACTGCTTTAGTGAGGAACTGCGCGCGTTAAAACAGAGCGGGCCGATAAAGAAAAACAGTAGATTAATAAGCGTTTGTCCGTGTCTAGACGCCGAGGGAGTTCTCCGCGCGCGGGGCCGAGTTACGGCAATCGAGGGCGAGTTGTTTAATAACAATCCTATAATACTGGACGGAAAACACCCGGCGACAAAGACACTGTTAAAAGAGTATCACAGACGATTAGGGCACGCAAACCACCAGACAGTTCTAAATGAGGTCAGGCAAACGTATTATATAGTAGGAGTTCGAAACGCGTTGCGCGCCTTGGTGCAGCAGTGCTTGATTTGCAAGCTACGACGAGCCAAACCAGCAAGTCCGATCATGGCGCCTCTACCTGCGGGCCGACTAGCAGTGCGGCAGCGCCCATTTAGCCACTGTGGGGTGGATTATTTCGGGCCGATACTTGTAAAAATCGGGCGACGTCAAGAAAAGCGATGGGGCGTGCTTTTCACATGCTTAACCACGCGCGGGGTGTATTTGGAACTCGCGCACTCATTGACCTCCAGCTCCGCGATCATGGCGTTACAGCGACTAGCGGCTAGGCGAGGTGCGCCGTGCGTGTTATATAGTGACAATGGTACCAACTTTCGCGGCGCGGCTAAAGAGCTGACAGAAGGGATTGCAAATATAGACCGGAACGAACAAATTGAGTACGCGGCTCGGCGTAACATTCAATGGAAGTTTAACCCTCCTGACGCACCGCATATGGGCGGCGCATGGGAGCGCCTAATACGCTCCGTAAAAATTGCGCTCAACGCGAGCTTAAAAGATCAAGCGCCCGCGGAAGAAGTTCTTCTCACTCTACTGGCGGATATTGAGCATATGATCAACTCGCGACCTTTGACGGATGTATCCGTAGATCCTCGCGATAACGAATCATTAACACCGAACCATTTCCTCATAGGGACATCGTCGGGCGATATTAATCTCGGTTCGTTCGATATAAAAAACGTAAACGTTCGAAAACAGTGGCGCCTTGCGCGCGCCTTCGCAGACGAATTTTGGAGACGATGGATTAGAGAGTATCTCCCTAATTTAATACCTCGAGCGAAATGGCCTATCGAACGAGATCAATTGCAAATAAACGACCTCGTGTTGATTATCGATTTACAGGCTCCGCGAAACACGTGGCGCAGGGGTCAAATCGTCGAAACCTATCCCGGTGCAGACGGGACAACTCGCGTGGTAAAAGTGAGTACGGCCAGCGGTGACTTTGTACGGCCGGCTCACAAACTCATAAAATTGTATCGCGATAATTAGTACAAAACTGTACGCGTTTTGTACGGAGAGGAGAATTGTTTGAGACTGCGATAAGTGTAAAAATTATTATTTATAAGCGCAAGAATTTGATGTAATATCCAATCAAAATAATCAAATCAATAATTAAATGTAATCAGGGTTATTGTAAGGCGATTTAAATTTAATAGACTATCGCCCTTTAATATGTCCGAAAAGCGAGCGATTGAAGCATTATTGTAAAGCCTCGGCCTAAAGGCTACTGATTCCCAGAAATCCGTCTGGGCGGACTACGCGTCAAAATGTATGTAGACGCTCGGGTCGCTGACCTCTCCGAGCGGGGGGCGATTAGAAGGGACGTCATTACGCCTGCACCTCGGTCCTCGTCCAGCGCGGGTTTCACCAGGGTGAAGACGCGGCTGTACACCTCCAGCTCGGGCTGTCCAGGATGGCCCGAGGCTGTTCGGCCTCACGCGGGAGCAATCCCGAGAAATGCAGGTCTCCAGCACAGGGGGGCCGCGGGGTCACCTGTGGCTGTTCGGTTTCCTTGCGAGGCCGAGGAAGGTGTTAATGAGTAGAGGGGGAAAAATTTGAGAGCCGTCTGGAGGGGGCGGACGAGTCGAGCGTCTACAGAAGGCGACGCAGCGCTTCACTTCGCTCTTAGTCTTTGAGCTAAATAGTCTTATACACATAACTTATACAAATTGAATATCTTGTAAAACTCAAACTTATAGTAGTAAATAAACAATAATTAATTTGTGATTATTACAATTAAAATCAACATCAACAATTATACTCCACCTAAGCCACCTCTGCCTTCCTGTTCACAACAGATAGCTACTCGGATAGCTATTTCTACCCACTCGACAAGATTCGCATTATCATCGGATGATTGCGATATTCGTATCGAAAATACTTTGCCTAGTATTTTGAAGCGATCGATTCGGCGAGCTGCTTCATCATTTAATTGCAATGAGAAGAGAATGCGTAGAGCAAGAGAAAGGAAGATATTGTAGCACATCTGCGTTGTTGGATATCGGCTCGCCGTATTTTTATCGGGCGACTTTTTTTTATTTTTTTAGGTGAGCTCAGCTTGACTAGCCGGGCACTTGAGTCTCTGTCTCTGAGGGAGCACCGCTGGCTGCTGCGGGGAGGCGCAGCTCTGACTTCTTAGTTTGGATTTGAGTGAGAGGGAAAAGGAGGTCGAGACCGCCATAGAACGCACACAAAAAAATCAATATGATAATATGATAGTTTATTGCCTGTCCTCTACAATATAATAGTCCTAGCCTACTGACCGGCCCTGCTGTAATAAACCCGGTTTTGGGATCGCCTCCCAATACCACCACGTACACACAGCTCGTAGCTGTCGCGGCACTGCTACGACTTGCGGTACAAGCAGCCCTCAAAACAGAATAACATGAGTACGCGCCCTTTATCTCCAAATCGAACATATTTGAAAGTCGCGCTACGGTAGGGAAACTGATTTCGCGGTGCAGTCTGCCCGCAATTCCCCCTTTTGTCTCCCCCTTTGCTCCTCTCTATGACATTGTCACAACATAAAGACCACGTTAAATTGTAGGCGAGAATGAAGTAAATAAATAATACATAATAATAAATAAATGATTATGCTTAATAATGATTATGATTATCCGAATGGATTTTTCGATACAATAAACGATGGCGATTGTTTCTACAACAAATGGTCTCTTCCGCTGCACTTGCCGCTGCAGTTTCACCGGCTCTTCGTATTATTGGAGAAATCTGGTGTAAAAAAGAAAAAAAAATCTTAATTAACTTAAAAAATGTTAATTTACTTTAACTTAATCTATTTTTAATAAAAAATAAAATACTAATATTTTATAATATAAAATAATTATTATAAATATCAAACTTACCAATCTTACGATCTCTCTTGATCGTTAACTTCACTTTCGGTGTTATTGGATTCCAACGATGATGATACTCTAAAAACAGTAAAAATAAAAAAAATTCAATAAATTTTTGTATTTACTAAATTGTAAGTATGTAACAAAAAATTTACTTACACACAGAGTATTCTCTAAGGCCGTTATCTGATTCTATTTCGCTTTCATTATTTGTTTCTGCATCTTCTAACAGATTGATAAAAGCTATAACAATTTTCTAAAAAATATTAATTTTCAAAAAAGCTTAGTTTTAAAAATGTAATTAGCGCCTGCAAATTTTGATTTTTCTGCATTCGGTTTGCGATGACAAATCGGCCAACCACCGACACTGCTTCACGACAGTTTTGGAAGCAAATATGGAAATAATGGCTAATTCTTCTTGCTCCATATCAGCGTAATAAAATCTAAATTGTCATCGTAATGCCAATATTTGCATTGTATGCATCCGATTCCTGGACCCGTTAATGCATTACCGTTGCACCGCGGGGCACCGAGTAATTTTTTCGTCCACAATCTTCAATATAACTTCGCAAAATCGCTGGGCTGGGTCCATCGCTGATTACTTGCGCGTACGTACGAAAAATGAGGTACTTCCATCATCGTCTTGGGGTTTTTAATAAGGTGGCACAGTGTATGTTCTTAAAAATGTTGTATTTATTTCTTATTGAAACATATATAAAACAATAAACGGACCTTTCATGGGTCATTCAGCTAGTACAAAACAAGGCGTGCATGATGAGAAAAAGAAACCATGGACAAGGTAACAGCATCTCCAGCGACTCCCTTTGAATATAGTGCTGACAAAAGTACCGACGAGCGGCAACGCCTTATCCATACCGAAAAGCAACGAGATAGCGTCAATACGATCTCCTTGGAGACACCGATCTGCCGCAAGATGAAAAGATGTACACATCAATTATTATAAAGGCAAATGCTACGACACCGCCAGAATCGGCAGCATTGGCGATAGCGGCAACAATAAGCGCGGTGCGAGCTTTTGTCGGCATCTACAGGTCTTAGTATGTAACAGGAGACATTTTTGGTACATTTTTTTGTCTTGCATGCAGTGCAATGACTATCGTTTATTAAAATAATTTCATTCTATTATGTAATGCAATTTTATTATAAATAAAAATGTTAAAATCTTAATTTGCGTAATTAATTTTTACCTGTATACATAAACATCATTCATATAAGAAAAATTTATCGTTTGCCAGTTGTCAAAAACGGTGTCTTTGATCTGACCTTATTTATTGTTTGCTTATATCGAGTATTAATTTTTTATTTCATATTAATGTACTAGACGGTAATCTTCTCATATCAATGGGATCACCGTACAATACCGCCAATCGATGCCGACGGCGGCATGCAGCTTTACAGTTTTCTTATATCAATGGTATAACAGCGCACTCCCGACAATGGATTTTTACATAATGCAAAATCGCACATCGCTTTTCCTCATCCCACCGTACCCCACCCACATTTGATCGGAGTCGCGTACCGACAATCGGGTCCCGGACGCCGGTACGTGACTCCGATACCTCGACTCCAACGTCTCACACGATAGTGAGGATGATCGAACTAGAAGTGGGAAAAGGGCCGATCAAATTTGACTAAGTCGGGCAGATGCTCCATCGGCAGTCTCTGGGAGTGGGCGGGGAGATAAGCTTGCAGGCCGTAAAAAAGGCAGTAAATTTTTAAGGGCGGGGTTCATGAATGTGAATTCTCTGAGAGGTACTAAGGGTACTCACATTGAGGGACTTCGCCTTTATTTGCATCATCGTCCCACTTACCAAATGTTTGGTGTAGCGGAAACCTGGCGGGACTCTAACATCGCGGATTCGGTCATAGGGATTGGTAGATTTTCTGTAGTGCGGCAGGATCGTAACATTAATGGTGGGGCAGTTGCGCTTTATGTTAACAATTCAAAGTGAATGTAATCTCATCCTCGGACACGGAGAGGGTTGGAAGGCCTGGGGTGCTGGAATACTTGATCTGCTCAGTGCATTATCATACCTTGGAGCCTGCATTAGTTTGCGTCGTGTATAAGCTTCCTCATGTCTCTTTTACGAGGAATTTAACATTTTTTGATGAATTGCGACGATTATTTCCGGACTGCAGTCACAAAATTATTCTCAGTGATCTGAACGCTGATCTCTGCACTGACTGTGATAATGCTGTGTTTGTTCGTAGACTTGCAGCGGAGTTGTCTTTGCAGATCGTCCAGCATGGTCCTGCGCATATTGTACCCACATTCCGTACCTGAATAGACGTAATACTAGTTGAAGACAATGACAGGGTAATTTCATCCGCCAATGAGTCCGCTCCTTTCAACAGCAAGCATAACATTATTGAAGCAACAGTAGAAATACTTGTCCCTGAGCCTATCTGTTGCTCCTTTGAATACAGAAATTATAAGAGCATTGATAGTAATGGGCTGGTACAAGTGTTGTCGGGTTGTGACTGGGGACCGTTATTGGCGGAAGACCTCGACGTTGAGACTGCAGTCGCAAGACGTAACTCCAATCTAATGTTGGCCGATGTGGAGCGAGCGGAGCCGCCAATGTGCGAGTCCAATTGCAAAAATAGTCCGCCAAGCCAGAAGGCATGACTAGGCGATCCTCGCGTCTTTTTCAAAATAGTGCCGATAACACTCTCCGCGAGAGATTTAAGCACATGCACGTACGCCCTGCTGGACGAGGACTCAACAATTACCCTAATAGACGAAGAGATTATTGACAAACTGCAGGTTCGAGGCCGGCCAATACAGATGCGCTTACCGGGCTTTCGAGAGGAAGAGACTGATAAAACCCACTGCATAAAAATTACCCTTAATTTGTTTAGGCCCCAAAGAAAAACATATCCGATCAAAGCAAGTGATACGCGGGCTCAAGCTGCCGAGTCAAACAATCCTAAAGATTCTCGCGAGGAGTATTTGCGTGGCGCATCATATGGAGCTGCAAGAGTATACTGAAGCCGTCCTCACAATGTTAATCGGACAAGATAACATCGCGTTTATCACAACAAAAGAATTTCGGGAAATGAATATAGGCGGGCTTCACATATCCCGATCATTATTAGGCTGGGCGTTACACGGAGTCGCGAGCAATGCGGAGAGCGACACGACGACCTTGGCGTCGCGCGTGGAGCTTACGTTGGGCGGTGCGACAACTCTAACGTCCGTAGCAAGCAATCCTTTATCGTTGGTAGAGTCCGTGAAAGAACGTCTCGACGCGATGCTGCAAGAGTTTTGGAAAATTGATTGTATTGGCTCGGAGACTAACATTCCCAATAAGCACGAAGGCCAACGTATTAGTGAAATTTTGCAAAATACCATGCGATACGCAAACCAATCATGGGAAACGGGCTTACTTTGGCGGGATATGGAGCGTCCTATAGCGGACAGCTACACTGCTGCGTGGAAAAGATTAATATCCCTCGAGCGTAAATTAGATCGTGATAAAGAGCGCTCGGCAATATTATTTAGAAATGGCGCGTTTAATCGACAACGGCTACGCACAACGAGTCCCACAGGGAACAGAAAGTACGCGTGTGTGGTACCTGCCGCACTTCGGCGTACGAAATCCAAATAAACGAGGGAAGTTGAGACTGGTATTTGACGCCGCCGCGCAGTCGAACGGTGTAGCCTCAATTATCAATTAGAGGCGGGACCTGATTTGTTACGCGGGTTGCCCGGCATTCTAATAAGATTCAGGCAATACGCGATAGCCATAAAGGCGGATATCGCCGATATGTATTTGCGATTCCGGATGCGTCCGCAAGATCGCGGAGCGCAAAGATTCTTATGGCGCGGTTACGCCGCGATCGCCCGCCTGAGATTTACAAAATGACCCGCTTGGTTTTCGGTGTAACGTCGTCACCTTGCAGTGCTATACACATTCTTAATGCAAACGCTCGGCGTTTCGCGAAGGAGAGTCCCGATGCCTCGCGCGCTATAATACGCGATAGCTATATGGATGATTTTTTAACTAGTTGCGAGACCGCACACAAAGCCGCTACTATGGTGAGAGTGGTAATTGAAATTAATGCTGCCGCGGGCTTTGAAATGCATGGATGGGATAGCAATGAAACGCGTATTTTAAGCTACGTAAGTGCCGAAAATCAAGCATCGTCTTCAATCGAAAGGCTGTGCGATCACGGCGGAAATAGAATTCTCGGTTTGTTCTGGAACTCGAAACTTGATGTCCTCGGATTCAATCTAGGCTTGCAAAAAATCCCCGACAAGTTATTGCAAAAAAACAATAAACCCACCAAACGAGAGTACTTGCGTATCGTCATGTCCGTGTATGATCCCCTCGGGGTTCTTGCGCCGCTCATGCAGAATGTGTGGCGCAGCGAGGTCGGGTGGGACTCGGTATTGCGCGATGAAGATCACGATGTATGGAGACGTTGGCTCGCGTTTGCCCAAAGCGTACAACATCTACGAATCCCGCGTCGCTTATCCCCAAAATCAGCGACAACCGTACAACTATACGTCTTTTCAGACGCGAGCCTGCAAGCTTAAGCAGCGGCGGCGTACTTACGTTTCAATCTTCGCAAATGCGTTCAGGAGAGGGTGGATCAGGCGAGAACTGAATACGTTCATAATCATCTGTTCGACTCTCAAAACTCCAGCTCAATCTGGCGTGAGTTGCGGAAATTAGGGTTGCTGTCGCGAGCGAGCGGGTCATTGCACGGGCTCACGCCGGATGAGCTTAACACTCACTTTGCGAAAGTTTCCGTGTCTAATGCCATCGGTGACAGACGGATATATGCTGTGCTTGCCTCTGCTGCAGATAATGGGTTCTGTTTCAAAAGTGTTGGTTAAATCAGGAAAAAACACGTATATCTTATACAAAGTCAAAGGAAATATAATGGATAATAGCGGAAAGGATCTGCACAGTTGCACTGTTGCTGACGTACTGAAGGTCGTGGCTGACACTTTCACTCCCTTGGGTTCTTGAAGAGCGGGTGCAATAAAATTCAGGTCAAAATGGGGACCTATGACGGACTCATAATTCTGTATCTATAGTAAACTTGTGTGTATCTTCGTTGTACACTAACACCCTGCCTCAACGATGATATACACTTATTTGTATTGTCTTAATCCGCTCCTTTCAGCAAAATATTTTAATTTGACTTTATTTAATGACTGTGTTAGCATGTCTGCAATCATTTCTTCTGTTGGGCAATACTCAAAATTTATAATTCTTCTATCCTTAATATCCTTTATGAAATAATATTTAGTATCGATGTGCTTTGTACGATTACTTTTTCTATTATTGTCGAGTAATTTTAGACAGCTTTGATTATCTTCAAAAATTATAGTTTTGATTTCTGTATTATTTAAAAAGTCCTTAATTAATTCTTGAAGCCATATACCTTTTTGACAAGCTTCTGTAATAGAAATAAATTCTGCTTCTGTAGAGGAGAGAGCTTAACTTATTGCAACTTATTGCAAGAGCAACTTATTGTTGCGTTCATAAATAGAAATAAATAACCGCTGTTTGACTTGCGATTACTCCGGTCTTCTGTCCAGTATGCATCCGCATAGCCGTTTAATTCCTCTGAACTATTATCACCTAATATAAGTTCGTAATCTGTTGTGCCTTTTAGGTAGCGGGTTACTCTCTTTGCCTCTGTCCAATCATTTGAAGTGGGTTGTTTATTTGATTGGCTGAGTACAGTGACACTTACACTAATATCTGGTCTTGTATTCACTGCTAAATATAAAACTGCTCCAATTAATTGTTGATATAGTTCTGGATTTTATTAATGTCTAATTTCTTCAATAAAAGTTGTTTGCTTTATACAGTAAAATTGATCTCTATTCTTCCTAACTTCGATGTTTAAATATTTTTGCAAAAACCCTGAATCAATTATTTTAAAATTGTTTTGCAAAAATGTAGCTGTATTATCAATATCTGTAATAACTTTAGAGGCTATTAAAAAATCATCTACATGTATTGTTCAGTTGTAATAGCAACTTTAAGATTAAAATATTAACGATAAAATTTTTCTATAATTCTTAGCAGTCTGCATGTCTTTTCTATTACGTTTCAACTATAATATTCATGAATTTTCAAGTATACGCGTGCTAAATCCTTTAAATACATATTGTATATAGACTCATTTTATATTTAGACAGTATGAACAGCCACCTTAAAATTTTTATAATTGAATGTTGAAAGAGTGGTATTGTTTGTATGTATTTATATTTATTTATTTACAATCGTCACTCATACCAACTCTCAGGGTTACAAGGCGGAGTGGAGGGCTCGCTCGCTTAGCTGCATCTCCTGCTCGGGTCTCGGGGCGGTCGCGCGCCTACAGCGAGCGGGCTCGTGCTCTCTTCAAGGAACGTTCAGGGCAGGCCTAGTGTCGTCAGAGCGGGACGAGCGGCTCTCTTGCTGGTTCGACTTCGAGTGAGTTTGATTCTCTCTCGCTCGCCCGAGGGGACAGTCACTCATACACTAATATATACAAATGTTTTCTGCGGATTCTCGCGATCTCAGCGCAGCGCTTACATTCGCTCGGCTTATAGCTCGTTACATTTCTCCCCCTAATTTTGAGAACAATTTATGAACAAAAATAGCGCTTAATCACCGATTCAAATACAGATCGACCCCGTTTCCACCTTTCGCATAATAACTAAATACGGTATTATTTACAATTAACATCTCGCTTTTCTCTACACAGTTTTTTACAAGATCCTTCCTTCCAATTCATACACTCGACAAATTCTAACCTTAGCAGTTACAATCTAAATAAAATTCACTCCTTCATAGACATATAAAAACTCGATTGACTGTTTTAATACATCATGAACGAAAATCAATCACATTCAGTCAAATCGCAAGGTACAATTTTCAGTGAACGAATGGATGCTTTAAACATTTACGCACAACTGAAGGAGATCTACTCGCTCTACAAAATATCAAGTTGACACATCCCTTTCAGTAAAATACTTCCGCAAATTCGCACGATTATACGTTCCAACAATTTCATTGCTATTTTTACAGTCGTTTAAAACAAACGCATTAACACCTACTACTTTAACTATCCGGTAAGGACCTTCGTATAAATGGAAAAATTTCCTCGTAACTCGATCTAACGCATTAGAAAGGTGTCCGACTCTGAGTAGAACCAAGTCGTTTATTTCTAATTTGATTCTAGAGACTTTTTGTTTTTTCTTACGCATATTAAAACTTTTTACAATATTTTCTTTGGCTAAAACAATCATCTTCTTATGATCTATTACGCGTTTTTCTGGAAAAGTAACCAATTTTTCAACTTCAGAGTCCACTGGTATACCAAAATGCAACTCGTAAGGGATGCATTTGGTCGTATAATGGGTCGTCATATTTAGCATTTTTTCAATATTTGTTATGTGATTTGCCCAAGATGTATGCGTGGTACACACAGTGCGACACATGCGTCCTATTTCTCACATTACTCTTTCCGACGGATTACTTTGTGGATGACGATCGATGAGTGTATGACTTTTATACCTTCTTTTTCAAACTTACTTTTCCAATTTTTTGAAATAAATTGAGACCCGTTATCACTTAAAATGCGTTTGAATTTACCACACTCTGGTATATAATTATCAAAAATACGTTTTACTGTCATGTATGTTGTAGCTTTTTTTAACGGATATAATTTAACTAATTTTGTAAACGAGTCCAACACTACTAAGATGTACTCTACTCCCCCTCGACCGCGAGGGAGGGGACCATAATAATCCACGCACACTAAATCATTTGAAATCGATCGAAAGGTGTTTGACGCGTTGACATACATCGCATATAAGTACTTGCCTCTTTACATCTTTTTTTAGATTTTTCCAAAAATAATAATTTTTTAAATAACATATAGTTTTATATACACCTGGGTGTCCCAGCTTTATGTGTGTTTCATCAATAATTTGTTTATACAGATAAAATCGCTAATGATGTGCATATTTTGTTTTTCTGTACCGGCAAGCAGTACTGATTCAATGAATATATGTGTAAGCTATCACTATTTTCATCTTTAAATTTACTTTCCGGATTTCGGCTCAGAAAATCAGCAACTACATTATCTTTACCTCGGCAATAGATTACATCGAAAGAAAATTGTTGTAATAATAAACTCCATCGAATAAGGCGGCTATTGTGGTACACTGTTGAATTCAGAAAAGTCAGAGCCTTATGATCCGTGACAATTTGAAATTTAGTTCCGATTAGGTAGTATTTAAATTTATAAATAGTATAAACAATAGCCAGTAGTTCACGCTCAGTAGTAGTATATTTAGCTTCCGCTGAGGTTAGACAGCGACTAGCAATTGAAACGATTCGCTGATTACCCTCATCATCGACTTTCATTATTACTCATCATCGAAGTTTCATTATTACTTAATAAATCGCGAAACGGAGCTATTAAATCGCTGTATTTCGAACAAAATCATCTGTAATAATTACAAATACCTAGGAATGACTGTGAATCTTTTAAATTTCTCGGTGTTTGAAATTTTTTAATAGTTTCGGTTTTAGCGGGATCCGGAACTATACCATTCGCTGATAACAAAAATCCCAAAAAGGTTATTTCTTCTTTAAAGAATTCGCATTTATCTATGTTAATTGTAAAATTTTGTTCACCTAACATCCCGAATAATTCCTTTAATACTAATAAATGTTCAATAATTGTATTTGTCCCTATTGCTAAATCATCTACGTACCATCGAAGCGACTTTTTTAACCGTTCTGATCCCTTATATAATGCTAATTTTAGAGCACGTATAAACGCGCTACCTGCAACCTTTAATCCAAAAGGCACCCTAGTAAATTGATACTGCGTGTGATTAAACAAAAAGGAAGTTAGCGGTCTTGAATCATTATCTAACGGAATTTGCCAATATCCATTGGTAAGATCAAGCTTTGAAAAATAAACAGATCTTTCAAAATCTTGCATAATTTCACTTATAACCGGTGGAGTTTCATGATCATCTTCCACGAACTTGTTTAATTGCCGTGCGTCTAGACATATCCTAACATCCCCATTTGATTTTTTAACTATACGCAAGGGATTGCAATACGGACTACTAGCTCTTTCAATAATCTTATCGTTTGACATCTCTTGAATCTTGTCCGATACTTTTTCTCGTAATGCACGCGGTACAGAATAAAAATTTTTTATTTTAGGGTTAATTGTAGTCAAAATGATTTTATGCTCATAACATTTAATAAAACCCGGTTTTACAGAAAAAAGTTTCGAGTTATCTCTCATTAATTTAATAAATTTTTGTTTTTCATCGTCATTTACCGTTGCTAGTTTACACGCGATAGAGTCTATCTTTTCGAACACAGTCTTTTCCTTTTTAATATTCCTATTTGTATTAATTTTTATACCTTTTCGATACTCATTATTATTGTCTGATTCATCGAGGATAAAACATTTATCATCTTCACAATAGTTTCCTCTACTAGCGATCATATTTATACATTCATTGATTCTGTAAGGCTCATCTAAAATTATACAAGCATCTTTTCTTATTTCTTCATTTGTATTTATTTTGTTATTAAATTCCTTATTTCCCTCCTTATTTTTCATATTCATTTTAGGTTTTTCTATTAAATACAAATAGGTTTGTTCGCCTTGTTTATTTAATAAGATCTTGTCCGCAATGATCGACTCAAACAACGTCAATGATTTTGAAATTATCATATTTTTTATCGTTATAGTTCTTTGCACATAATTAATTATAATTCCGTTTTTGAAATTAAAATCATTACCTAAAATAACATCTGTAGATAAATAAGGAACTACTAAAAATACATACGAGTCTTTATATCCATTAATCTCGAAACTAAGTAAGACTTGCTTTCTTACTATTGTCATTTTCTCTCCGATAGCAGTCGAAACAGTGACATTCGATACTGGAAGTTCCAATAGTTCGTGATCATTTTTTAACTTTTCATAATACGATTCTGAAATTGCAGTTATCTGACTTCCCGAGTCAAGTACTGACCATGTAAATCTATCGATGATTTTTAATAAAATCTGAGGTGATTGAGGAATATTATGTGTTTTATCATTATTCAGTGGGTCCACTGTTTTGTTTATACCATTTTCTAAGTCGTCAACAAATTCATACGGCCTCGGATGCGCTGCGGGACCGCTATTCAGCGCGCCTCGTTCGAGTTTAAATTATTTATATTTGTGTTATTATAAAGAGTTTTATTATTCTGATTTGGCGGTTGTAATGGCATAGAGCATTGAGAATTCGGTAAGTTGACATGATGTTCGGTTATGTTATTATTATTGGAAATGCAAGTACTTGGCGATGATGCCGGATTATTGTGCGCGTACCTATTCTCTCGAGGTGTTGTAGTATTCGGATTATAAGGTCTTCGGTACGTGTAGCGAGAATCAAAATATTTTCGATCGCGAAAACCATTATTTCTATAATTTCGCTCAATGTTTATACCTCGCATATTAGCATTTGGCGGTCTCGCATCATACGGTGTATACTGGCGATTATAATTACGTGCTACCTACCTCTCATTACATATAATATCTAAATTAGCTAACGCGTGGACTATGCTATTTGAATCCTCGAAATTTACAGATGCGAGCGTTTCTCTTACCCATAACGGATATTTTTTTTTTTTTTTTTTTTTTTCATTTATTTATTTTAAGTCGCATCCCCTTATAGGTATTAGCGACTTTTACAATATTTACAATAGTTATAGTGTGGATATTAGGTGGTGTACATATGGTGATATTAGTACAAATGAGATTCACATGATAATAATACTTATTATACTAATAATACATATATGTACAAACAATTTATGATAGCTTTTTAAGCGCATTATTTGAAAGCATTGTGCTTAGATACAATATATACAACATATTAAATTAAACTTGAGTATTTAATTTCTTCTAAGAATTTCAAGACATTCTTGCATTGTTCCAAATTAGTTAGTATATCGTGTATGTTATTATTCAGTTTAAACTTTTTTCTTTCCGTGTTAAAAATTGGACATTTTACTAATATATGTTCTACATTTTTCGTCTGATTGCATTGTGTACATACTAAGGGTGGTGACTTATTAAATAAATGTTCATGAGTGAGTCTTGTGTGTCCGATGCGCAGTCTTGTAAGAATAATCTGTTCTCTTCTGTTGAATGTAGGTTTTAATGCTGGATTGTAGTCGTATACGTTCCGTGTGATCTTTTTAAGATTGTAGTTTTTTGGGCAATTTTTCCAGTACTTATTCCATTTATTATTTATTATCCTGTCAATAATATCTTTGAGTTCTTCCTTGTGTATTTGTACAGGATTACTGTATTGTAGTTGTGCTGCGAGTTTTGCGTATTCTAGAGTTAATGTTTGTATGTTTACTGGTAATATAGATTGGTGGAGTCTTATTCTATTTCTTGATTGGTATAGTTTTTCTATTATAATTTTGAGAATAGGGTGTTTTGATGAGTTACGGTTTTTTAACGATGCTAAAAGAGGGGCATAGTTTAAATGAATTACAAAACATTCCTGTAGGTTGTGGATATAGTTTATCGTTTCTAATAGTAATCTAGCCATTGCTCCATAGGTGCCTAACCAGCTAGGAAATTTCAGGAGGATTTTCTCTTCGATTGTTGATGTTGCTACTGCTCCAATAATCTCTGATATGAAAATTACATTTAGATATATATGTTTATGATCTGGAAGTAAATTGTTGATTTCGTGAGTCGGAGTATTGGTTTTATCTATGATATATTTGTATGGATCGCAGTTGTTATGAAGAATATTCTTGGTTGTTTCTGATTGGATATTTTGAATGTCTATTTTATTATTTTTTAGCAGTGTTATGGCGGTATAGTAGAAAGGTGTATCACTAGATTTTTTATTGAGTATTGGTTTATTAATATTTTCTGTAATTGTGTTGTGATTTTGGTTTTTTTCTGAATAAAAAAGTTTTAAAACATAGTTAGTTGACAATTTTTCTCTTCTTAGGTAGAGCGGTAGTGCCTTAGATTCATTTATTAAACTATTTATAGGGCTAGTTCTGTAGGCTCCCGTAGCAATTCTCAGGCATGAATTAAGCACTGGATCGAGGATTTTCGTAACATTATTTTTGGCTGTTCCATACACAGGGCTTCCGTAGTCAATTTTTGCTTGGATAATTGCTTTAAAGGTATTTGATAATACTTGATGATTTGCTCCCCAGTTGTTTGCAGAAAGTGTATTAAGAATATTTAGTCTAAGTAGGGCTTGTTTTTTAAGATTCTGAATGTGAGGTTTCCAAGAAAGTCTAGGATCAAAGGTAAGTCCAAGGATTTTAATTTCCTTTACTATTTGCACTGTGTCGTCAGCTATTTTCAAGTTGATGTTATGATCTATATTTTTTTGTCTTGTAAATATTATTGCTTTTGTTTTGTTTTTAGAAAATTTAAATCCTGCGATATTTGTGAACTCAATGATTTTGTTTAAGGTGTCTTGGATTAAACTTTCGCTTGTTTTGATATTTTTACCTTGCACGAATAGAGTGACATCGTCTGCGAAGATAGTGCATTTAACAGGGGCTGTGATACAGTTAACAATGTCGTTTATAGCAAGAAGAAATAGTGTAACACTGATAACAGAGCCTTGAGGGACTCCGTTTTCAATTTTAGTCGGCTCGGAAAAAACATTTTCTATACGGACTTTGGCGGTTCTGTTACTCAGAAAATTTTTAATAAATTGGTACATATTTCCTTTTATATTATGTTTTGCTAGTAATTTTAGGATTCTAGTTCTCCATACTAAGTCATATGCCTTTTCCAAGTCTAGACATATTGCTAAAATATGTTGGTTAACTTTGAATGCTTTACATATGTTCATTTGTAGTTGAGCTAAGCAGTCAATAGTCGAGCATTTTTCTCTAAAGCCACTTTGTTCCCTATTGAAAATATTTTTTGATTCTAAGTAGTCTCGTAATCTTTTGTTTAGGATCTTTTCTAATATTTTGCACAAACAACTAGTCAATGAGATAGGTCGGTAGTTATTTACATCATTTTTATTTTTCCCTGGTTTAGGTATAGGTATTATAATAGCTTTTTGCCAATTTGTGGGAAATAACTGTTTAGAGAACATTAAGTTGTATATTTTTAAAAGTATTTGTTGAGCTTCGTCCGGTAAGTTTTTAATTAGTATATATGGAATTGAGTCTGGTCCAGGACTTGTGTTTTTACTCGCCCCAATTACTTTTTTAAGTTCGGTCATTGTGATAGGCTCATTAAATGACTTGTTACTAGTATCGACAGTTTCATATTGTTCATCAGTACTGTTTTCGATTATATTTTTATACGAGAGAAATTCTTTTGTGTAATTTGAATTGCTTGAGTTTTCGGCGAATTTAGCTGCGAGTAAGTTAGCTATGTCGTTGGGTTTATTTATAATTTGATCATTTTTAATAAGTGCTGGTATATTTGAAAAATGTTTTCCTTCTATAGATTTAATTTTATTCCAGACAGTTTTAATAGGCACCTGATAGCTTATCGATTTAAGGAAACGAAGCCATGATTCTTTTTTAGCGTTTTTAATTGTATATTTAGCAATTGCTTTGAATTTTTTGAAATTTATTTTGTTTTCTTCAGAGTTGTTTTTTTTAAATTTATATAACGCCCTTTTCGACTCTTTAATGGCATGGTCACATTGAGCGTTCCACCAAGGGATACATTTATTTTGCATTATGGGCTTAGTTTTAGGGATTGCTTTATCGGCTGCTGACAAAATCATTTTTGTAAAATTGTCAACTATTTCATTTATGTTCGTATTATTTGTATTAAGGTTTTCAATAATTTGTTTATCTATAATGTTTATTTTGTCGGAGATTAATGATTTAAACTTAGGCCAATTAGCTTCGTTGTATTTCCATTTTGGAATCTTTATGTTCGTGTGCGTGAGGTTTTTATTGTAGTGTATGATTATTGGGAAATGATCGCTTCCATATAATTCGTCGAGGGTTTTCCAGTCTATATCGAGTGTTAAGTCACTGCTACAGAGCGTTAAGTCTATTGCACTGACTGTTCCATTTGAGCTGTTGAAGTGTGTGTGTGAGCCGCTGTTGCGTAGAGTTAATTGATTGTAATATAAAATTCTTTCGACTATTTTTCCTCTTTGGTCTAGTTTTGTGGATCCCCATAGGGGGCTGTGGCTGTTAAAATCTCCTAGTAGTATATAAGGTTTTGGTAATTGTTGTATGAGTTTTTCTAAGTTTTTGTATTCTAGTGTATATTTATTACTTAAATAAATATTGCAGACTGTTATATTTTTATTATTAATTAAGATTGTTACTGCTATAGCTTCAAGTGTTGTATTGAGTTTATATTCATAGCTATGTAGATGCTTTTTAACCAATATACTTACACCTCCACTAGCATTAGTGCAATCTGTTCGAATTTTATCGTAGCTTGTAATGTTTTTCATTTGAATACGTTGATTTGCTTTTAGATTTGTTTCTTGTAGACATATTATGTCAGCGTTTTCGGTCGATATAATTTTTTGCAAAAATTCATACTGCGGTCCGAGACCGTTTATATTCCATTGAAGAATAGTAGCCATATTAATTTATTCGGCGTCAGATTGGGAGGGAGTAGTATCAGGAGATATATTCGTAACAGTTTTGTCGATATGTTTTAATAGTCTACTGCATCTGTTTTTAATTGTAGTGTTTCTTACATTAGGATAAACTTCTTCTTTTATAAACTTAGATAGTGCTTCAAGATCGTTTGTATATGTGGTAATGATACTGATTGGGTTTTTAACTCCTTTTGTTGATTCGAGAAGGTTTTTAAATTGACTATAGTTTAAAATTCCGTCTATACGGTTCAGATAATCTTTAATACTGATTAATTTTTTATCTAGTTCGTCTAATTTAGGCTCGTTTGAGTTATTTGTACTATTTAACGAAGTGTTATTGACATTAGCTTTAATTGTTTCATTTTTGCTTTTTTTGCTTTGTGGTTTCTGGGAATATTGGACAGGCTCGTTGGTTGTACTACTGCTCTCGCTATATCCTTCTGAGCTAATTAAGGATCTCGATCTCTTGTTGTCCTTATCTATATTTATATCATCGGTATTTATTTTTCGGTTCATTGATGGTATTGATATCGTCTCTTTTGGAAGGTCTGATTTGATAGTATTGTCTACTGCTGTTTGAGTCGTCGGTAAGTCTAAGTTTATGTTATCGTGAATTATTACTTTCCTTTCGCTCGGATTCGTGTTTACTTTTATCGAACTACTACCTGCTATGTCGAATGATTCGTGTAGATTCGCGCAATCTGATTGCGGTTGAGAATTATTATTTGTGTGTATATTGGGACAGTTTCTGGCTTGATGTCCTTCTATTTTGCATATGAAGCATTTAAGATGGTCTGAATTCGAAAAAATGAAATACTCTAGATTTCTATATTTTATTTTAAAGTGTTCGGGTATTTTTTTAATATCGTTGGGCTTAACGTATACTTGCCGCCTAAAGCAAGATACGTGTGGGTAGCCTCCTTTTGTTAGTGACGCTTTTAGTTCTGTTACTATTGAATGGTTTTTTATTTCTAGTTGTTTTAATATGGTTTCAAGTGCATAATTAGGTATGTCCGGGGAAACATTCGAGAATATTACACGTTTTAATTGAGAGACTAAAGGTCTAATTGTGACTCGTTTGCCGTTAATTTCTAGGGCTGTGTACTTATCTGTAAGGTTATATACAAGTTGTTTTGATGACAGGTAGATGCAAATTCTATTGTTAGATATTCTTGATGCATATGTAACATTTATAGGTGCCACAATATCTCCAACGGCGCAAACATAATCGGTGAGTGTTAGGTCATCTACGCAGTCCATTATCAGGCCCTGGTCTCTCTGCACTTGTGATACACTTGCATAGCTTAGTTCAGTAGGAGTTTCAATAACGAATGTCGGTACTTTAGATTGGATTTCTTCACTGTGATGCTGGGTTTCCATTTCGCTCATTTTTGGGAAACTCGCGTTAAGGCGAGAGTCAGTAATCGGGGCAAAGCCCCTTCTGTGCGTGGTGATTGTCGCAATACACCTGTGATTATTTACAGTCTCGGCGGTGTAAACACGTCTGTACTCGATGAGTGCTAGACTAAGACTATTGTTGGATATTGTTGTGTGATAATATAGTTTTTTTCATACTCGGATAATACGGGTCGTACATAACTGGCTTCTTTTAGTTTTGCGTAATAATATGTCTGTAATTTTCCTGTATTTTCTTTAAATTTCTCATTAGACCATTTTGTTTTTATTTTAACTTGAATTGGTATTGAATAAAATTCGTTTTGAAATTCCGTTTCAAATTGTTCGTAAGAAGTAAAATTCTGTAAATTTAACTACCACCTCGCTCTACCTTCTAATGAATATTCCAAAACTAAAAGTTTACTATGATTTTGTATGTTTTTAACGCGAAAGAATTTTTCTAATTCTTCTAAAAACTCTAATGGATTCTTTTCGCTTTCGTCTCGAAATTTCGGACTTCTGATTTCTAATTGATTGAAATTTAAAGAATTCATAACGCTACACAATTCAGTGGTACCTACGCTATGTTGTTGATTGTATTGTTGATCTGTGTGCGGTGATTGCTGATTTCGGGTGTTTAAGATGTGTCCTTGATCGATTTGAAGATCCACTTGAAATGACTGTGCTCCTTGCCCATTAGGATTTTGAAATTGTTGTTCCGGAGTCGCGTTGGTTTGGCGTATCGAAGCAAGCTCTGCTCGAAGCTGCTGTAACTCGTCATGAACGTCTTGTTCGGCCTCTGTTTGACGGATGGCGGCGAGCTCCGCTCGAAGCCTTTCCAACTCCTGGCCCGCTTTTTTGAATGCTTCGCCTTGATCCTCGAATGCAATCCGAAGGTTGTCCTATTCGTTATTGCCGTTTCGTTGTCGCTCGTCTATTTCTCTTGGTACGAAGGCCATTCTTGAAGTATTTGATCTCGTGCAATAATTATGTATATTAGTATTTTTACGTATTATACGATTTACTTTCGCCGTATTTTTATTTTGACCACTAGCCATACACAACTGAACGTTTCACCTTGTTTTAGTGAAGTTCTGGTCTTGTATTCACTGCTAAATATAAAACTGCTCCAATTAATTGTTGATATAGTTCTGGATTTTATTAATGTCTAATTTCTTCAATAAAAGTTGTTTGCTTTATACAGTAAAATTGATCTCTATTCTTCCTAACTTCGATGTTTAAATATTTTTGCAAAAACCCTGAATCAATTATTTTAAAATTGTTTTGCAAAAATGTAGCTGTATTATCAATATCTGTAATAACTTTAGAGGCTATTAAAAAATCATCTACATGTATTGTTCAGTTGTAATAGCAACTTTAAGTTTAAAATATTAACGATAAAATTTTTCTATAATTCTTAGCAGTCTGCATGTCTTTTCTATTACGTTTCAACTATAATATTCATGAATTTTCAAGTATACGCGTGCTAAATCCTTTAAATACATATTGTATATAGACTCATTTTATATTTAGACAGTATGAACAGCCACCTTAAAATTTTTATAATTGAATGTTGAAAGAGTGGTATTGTTTGTGTGTATTTATATTTATTTATTTACAATCGTCACTCATACCAACTCTCAGGGTTACAAGGCCGAGTGGAGGGCTCGCTCGCTTAGCTGCATCTCCTGCTCGGGTCTCGGGGCGGTCGCGCGCCTACAGCGAGCGGGCTCGTGCTCTCTTCAAGGAACGTTCAGGGCAGGCCTAGTGTCGTCGGAGCGGGACGAGCGGCTCTCTTGCTGGTTCGACTTCGAGTGAGTTTGATTCTCTCTCGCTCGCCCAAGGGGACAGTCACTCATACACTAATATATACAAATGTTTTCTGCGGATTCTCGCGATCTCAGCGCAGCGCTTACATTTGCTCGGCTTATAGCTCGTTACAATGTCTGCTGTGCAGATGCATAATGACCGGTTTTTACCCATTGTAAACCAAAACATGATGCGACAAGCCTAAATTACGGCAATACCAATTCATATTGCTAATCCCTTATGCGTCCTGCTCGCAGTTTTATGATTCAACGGCGGCTCGGTGTTCTCCGAAGCCGCACACATCTCACGTACCTGCATGATACCCCTTAGAACCTCCCGGTATCCCTTGACATCATCAGTGCACCAATCAAAATCCTCAATAGATTCCACAGTAACCACCCACACCTCCCACCACGGCCTTTTTCCAAAACTGCAAACTTATGCGACCACTCAAATGTAGAGCAAAAATTAGATTCTCTCGGACCACCGAGCAACACACTGTAATATACTATATCGACAGACTCTTGTAATTTTTTCGACTAAGTGAAAAGTTTCAAATACAGCAATATTTGAAAACAACTGTTGTGTCCATTTTTTGTGTATTTCACATCTCTTCATCAGCGACTCAAAATTACCTTGGCGAGTCGCATCGAGGCGAGGATCGACGAGGAGGCGCCGTACTTTTAAGATACCTGCTTACGCCGCCCTACACTAACAAAAAGTATAAGCATTAATGATATTATTTTATCAATGTCTAAGTTTTCATCTGAGGCAGTTGGTGAGGATAGCATCTCGTATAGTGTAGTCGTTAAGGCTCTTCCGATTATTAATCCTTTCTTAGTGCGTCTATACAATCACCTGCTTGATAGCTACAACTTCCCAGAGGTTTAGAAGAAGGCTTAGTAGTGCCATTGGCCAAATCTAGAACATCTTCTGGACCAGATGATTTTCGGCCAATTTCTCTGCTTTGCTTTCTTTCAAAAGTTCTTGAAAAAATTGTATACAACTATCTTATGGAGCACTTGGTATCACACAACATCCTTGGCCCACTCCAAACTGGATATAGACGTTCTACTAAGACGGCCTAGCTAAGACTGACAGAAGATGTACGAACTGCTATTGACAAAAAACAGGTGACGCTACTGTTACTATTTGACTTTAGCAAGGCGTTCAACACTATTTGTCCTGCTCGACTGTTAGAATTTATGAAACGAATGGGCTTCTCGCGGGGGGTGCTGACGTGGATTCGGGCTTATTTGTCCGGAAGAGAGCAGTTTGTTATACGTAACAGGATAAATAATTCTTCCTGGCTCTCTACCACACTTGATGTCCCTCAAGGTTCCGTTTTGGAACCTTTACTTTTCTGTCTTTACATTAACGACTTAGGTCTTGCTCTTAACTCCATGGATGTAAGACATATTTTATATGCAGATGACCTACAGGTTTACCTTACATATCGAGTTAGTTAGTAAAAGAATCAACCAGGTGTTATATAGCTTATGCTTTTTCCGTCAGTGTACCGCGGAAGCTCTTCAGGCGAAGCTGGCACGTTCTCTAGTCTTTCCTCATTTCAATTATTGTTCCATTGTTTACTTAGATGCGTCGCCAGAGCTAAGGGCAAGGCTACAACGCTCACAGAATTCTTGTGTACGGTATGTGACGAGTGCTAAGTGGGACGATCATATAACCCCCTTCAGGCGTCGATTGTGTTAGATGGGAGTGGACAGCTGGAGGGAATATTTTATTTACTTGCAGATCTATAAGATCTTACGGCTGCACAAGCCGGAGTACCTCGCTGATCTGTTCTCTTCTAGTGCTTCAGATCGGCCGGTTACGGGTGACTCTCAGGAACTTTCTGTTCCATGGATGCGCACCGAGACGGGAATCAGATCATTTTCTGTACAAGGTGCTCATCTGTGGAACAATCTGCCATCCTGCATTAAAAATGCGTCCTCCCTTAGCCGCTTCAGGGGGCTGGTGATGGAGCAGCTGAGGGTACGGGACAATGGTCCTCATGGTTGTGTTCTAATTTGTGTCCTAAATTTATTATAAGTATATGTGTGTATGATTGAATTTCATATTCATTCACTGTAAATACTTACATGTACTCATTGCGTGTATGTGTGTATGATTGTGATTTGACTGATAGATAATAAGAAAAATGTGTTTTATTGATTTATGTATATTTATTTATTTGTTGTTGTTACTGCGCTTCATCTGTGATGTTGACGACACTATGATAATTTGTGATAATTTTTTATATAACTGACTAATGATGCTGTACAATAATTTTGTAAAATTTTACAAATAAATCAATTATCTATCTATCTATCCACCCACTTTCGATTGGAGTCGCGTGCCGACAATCGGGTCCCGGACGCCGGCGCCAACACTTTCAACTTGCTTTGTTTATGTTTTTATCGATGAAACATATTATATTAAACATATATATATTATAACATATATTAAAATATATATTAAAACATATTATATTATTTTTAAATTGTTGGTGACATTTAAAATACATCTAAGAAGTGTATTATTTAATAGTATTTAAGTAAATTTTATATAATTAAGTAATTTATATAAATATATTTTTAAACTGGATTCAAATACTTATTTCATTCCAGTAAATGAGGTTTTTGTTCGGTTATTGATTTTGGATGCATAAGAGAAATAAAGTTAAATTATGTGTGGGATATGCATTGAATATCAGATTATATAGTAAAAGCTTGTTAATTATTTTACTATTGGCGGTTTAGTAAAAAATCTATTATCTAAATAATTAATTGAAAATTTAACAAGAACAACTAAGTTATTTCATGCAATAATCAGTGAATTATACTTAACACATGTATACATTGTGAGTGAACCTATTTTCAATATACTCGTGAACATTATAATAATGCATCTCAATGTGCTTTGAATTTTTATGTAGTTTTTCGTCGCAATGTTTATAGCAGCTGAATTATTCTCAAAAAATTTAATAGGTTGTGCAATTTTTAAGTTCGAAAATTCTAATATTTGCTTTTGTAAATATATATATATCTACGCTATATATATATAAGATTAAATTTATAGTCGCGTCTCATATCAATGTATGTCGATGTATTAGGATTGTGGAAAAATAAATTGTTATCACTACTTGTTATTTCCAATCATTTACCATTTTGTCCGTGTGAGGACAGTTCCACGAAATATTATGCGAATTAAAGACCTATAAGAATTTTATTTGGATTTTTTAAACAATTTTCTGCTATAGTATTCCACTGAGTTTGTGTAAAGATGTTACCCAGAGATCTATAACAAGCAATTATGACAAATGCAGGTTTAACAGTATTTACACGAATGTCGCAGAGTTCGGCAGATGGATCCGGAGAAACTATATGTGTTTACGTACGAAGAAGATTCCTCCTAAGTACGATTCCTCCTCTTCCTGTTGATCTATTTTTCCTTAAAGTAAGAAAACCAGGTAGATGTATATGGTTTTAATTAATGAGCCAAGTCTCGACACATATGACAATATCAAATCGCTTATGCTTATGTTGTATATCCCGTTGATTAAAAACTAAACTTTGAGAGTTTTAAAAAACAATTTTTTAACTATATCACTTATACAGTTTTACCAAAATTACGATCTTAAGGATTGGTGATTTAATATTAAATAGTAAATTCAAGGTAAGAGATATGAGAAACAAACAAATAATTCAATCAGAAGGAAACAAAAGGTTATGCACTTCCACTTGTGCATAATCTTATAATCAATTATTGTAAATACTGCTCCGCGTAATATAATTTTTATTCAACAAATTAAATTGCTCATTTAAATAAAATAATCAATTTACTTAAAATAATCAATTTAATGTAATCATCTTTGTTGATATTTTTTTAAAACCTATTTAAACCTATTTTTTTATTTTTACCTTTTTTTGCCTATTGTATATCATTAGATGATTATCTTTTCTATCATTAGAATAGGATTGGAAAAGAAGCAGGCAGATTAAGAGTAGTAAATATATATTACATAATTATGGTTTAAAAAATTAAAATATAAAAGAGAGTCAGTAAAAGAATGATGTTCAGTCGCTCTTTTAAGATAATCTGATCAGATTTTTTTATTTTATCTTTCCATCGTTTTATATCAAAGTAGAGGTTGAAAAACTTGTCTCTTACAATAATATACAAACGTATATGTGCAAGGAATATAATACAAACATTTTAACTGTACTATTTTAATTATTTCGATACATATTACCCATATAACTTAATATTCTTAATTAATTTATAATTTTGTATTCACCTTATTAAATACACGTAAAGTAATACGACATGTATTGCTTGTCATTATATAAATGTAAAATCTACAATTAAAGTAGATTTGTAGTTCACTGGTACTTAGAGCTTTATT
Source organism: Sycophaga agraensis (assembly GCA_018906755.1). NCBI lineage: Eukaryota > Metazoa > Arthropoda > Insecta > Hymenoptera > Pteromalidae > Sycophaga > Sycophaga agraensis. The sequence goes on from JACCIE010000093.1 coordinate 62,304, forward strand.
ACGATTTCTTATAAGCTTTTCTTATTTACATTTGTAAACTATTAATAAATTATATACACTAGCAAGCGGGTACATTTGAAATATACTAGAAATAAAAATCAATTCTTGTATATGAGAAAAACATGGAACTTCTACACCATCTTACATTTAAATACGTTTAAATAATTTGTCATTGAATGCGACAGTAATGATACATTTTTACTTTGCACACTAGAAATAAATTTTTCTTTTTCAAATCAGCTTGAATTTGAACTTCATCGGTTAACATTTGTTATTATACACTTCAGGGATTACATTTTTATACAGAAGGTTTAGCTAATCAGTCTTGTATTTGAGGCGTAATATGTTTAGTTTTTGTTGTGTCTTAACGTTATGTTGTGTTGATCGCCTAGTGCAATAGTTTCGGTTATTTATTTTTAAATCATTCGTACATTTTTTACATTTTCTCAACCATTTAGTATATCACCATAAATCTTATCGCTACCTTCATTTACATTGCTTTTAATTTAATAGCGCTGTTACACAATTTTTAAGATACTTTAGAAAACAAATGTAGTCATAAATAATAAATATGTGAAATGAATAATTTTTAATTTTACATATTTTTCAACAAAAAATTTCATGTAAAAGGTTGAATTAAACTAACATATTATAAAGTAACAAAAGTGAGTTTGTTTCAATATAATGAATAGTTATTTCTAACTAACTTTATAATGCTAACGATTACCAAAATCAAAGTAAGTTAAGTAGCGAAACAGCGCTAAACTTTGAATAATCACATCTTTGATAAATCCTTTTTGACTCATTGAGCCATAGCAGTCTAAATTCTCTCCTCTACTGTAAAGATATGAAGATCTAAGAGAAGAAAAAGAGCTATACCTTCGATGTACATTTCATATAAGTGTGCATATGTGCGCGTATGAAAGAGAGAGAGAGAGAGAGAGAAAAAACGATTTACAATGCCTTTATTAATATTTTTTGTTTATACGCAGGGCAGTTAGCACCAAGTAGTCCTTTTGAAATAGACATCAAAATTTCAAATATTACACCGAATGAAATTGTTCAACGATTTTTACAATATTTCTTAGTAAAATAATCGTGGACTAACAAATTAAAGATATTACGAACTTTCTAATAAAATTGTCTCTTATTTTATTGCTATTTACTGTATTATTTAATAATTTTTAATAAAAATTTAGTAATTTCTTGAATTTAATCAATAGTGATCATTTTACCCAGATAGTATAACAGTTACTGTAACATTTCTCTCAGTATAAAGTAAAAACTTTTTGTTTTTCACGATTGATTGAAATTTTAAACCAAATTTCAAGAATTTTAAACCATTTAAAAAGGTAGTCCAAATAATTCTAATTACGTAATACGATTAGGTTTAATAAGAGTTGTGTTATTTAGTCACACTAATACTTTTTAATTATCATTTAGGATAACCTTAGTTTAACCGAAATCATAGGTTCAGCTATTTGGACTACGACATAAAAGTTGTGGTATTTCAAAAATTTTTCACACAATGACATAAACTTGTTTAATATAGTACCTTAACAAGTCGTACATATAATGAATCGTTATAAAGAAATCATAAAGATGATATTTCAAATGTGTAGCCTATGTTACACATTTTAAATAAGTTTAAAAAGGTTAATGCACATAGAAACGGTATTAAAATGTATAAATATATTTAAAAGGTAAAATAATTTAATTATCTGATTGTTCGGGACCACTTACAAAATGTCGTTGGTAAAAATTTTTACTTTTCTTTACACAAATGTTAGTCAGATTATAAAAAAGTAATATTATTGAGAAAAAAACATACATAATTTTTATATAGCGGCAGAAATATTACTGCAATTTTAACATACAAAAACTCATTGAATTGACACGACAGTTGATTATTTTCAACTTCTTTTCATTATAAAAAACAAATAGTTTTAATTAATCGTGAAAACTGAAAGTTCTTTGTTATTGACATTAAAACATACAAACGTAATATCTTGCATAATACTATATACATAATTCACAGTTAATTTATTATTAAATATACGAAATTATTTACAATTTTTAATCTAGAAAGCTGTTTTCGAAGACATACAATTGTGTATTATAAACGATGTAAAAACAATCATAAAAGAGCTATCATTGTATCCATAATTAATTTGAATTGTAAAGATCTTTCTATTAAACACAAACTTGTAATAGTCATATTACATTTATACCTCAAAAATAGATGAATGCGTAAGGTATTTAACATTTCGACTTTACAAATATTCATCAAAATATAAACTTCATTTAGGAAAAAGTCAACTAAACAGACTTAGCAAAGAACACAAAGGGCAAAGGGGCGTAACCTTAATGCATGACACATACAAGTTACATTGGTCGGCAATTGTGTATTATAATTAATATTTATATTGTACAATTGAAAATTAAAATGTACGGATTTTAAAAATATATTTATTTGTTAAATATTAATTATATATTTTGAAAACGAATGCAATGTAATTCGTTTAATAATTTTTAACTTTCTAATTTTTATAAATCATTTGTTACATCAACCTACAGAATTTATTTTATTACATCGTATTGAATAACAAAATAGATAATAGCAAAGATCAGTTTATTTTTTCGAGGCCTACCCCCTTCACAAAAAATTACTAATTCACAATTCTATAGTGAAAATTGATAGATTGAAATATATAATAATGAAGACCAATAACATTCATATATTAGTGTGTATTTTACTTCATAAATTTCAGATTAAAAATCACTGTTGAGATTATATTTATGATATAATAAAAGGCTATAATATTTAAGTTTTAAGTGTTTGTTAAAATCCATGCATAACATTTAAAAAAAATGATAATAATTAAGGGATTACTCAAATAATACTAGATGAATAACTCAACAACATGAAAAGTTTAGTTGAAGAATTAATTTTAAAATACATTTATTTAATACTGTTTTTATGAAGATTATCGTATTTCAACTTCTGTGTTTAAAAGTACTATCATTAAAAAAATTTTATTGAACACACTTATGAGTTCAAAGTAATATTGTACTTTCAATTTTCATGTAGAACTTGTGAACATTTTTTATGAGATATACGAAGTTTTGCTTTTTCAACTGAACTTATATCGTAATATGTAAATATGTAAATATGATTTTTATGAATACTATGAAATCCTGTATGAAAATTGTTTAGAATTTTTAATCTATTGATTAATTATGTAAAAAGATATATTTCAAACGTATTTTATTTAAAAGAAATTATTTTTGGACAACGCCTATAAGTTTACTATAAATAAAAATTCACATTTGGTTGCATCAATAACAATAATTAACAATGGTTATTTTGTTGATTAAATAACTAAATCTCAAGCTAAAACAATTGGAAAATATTTTTAATAGCACATGAATCGAACGAGTTGTATCTTACAGTCGTCGATACAGCATTACTATCTCTTTCTCATATAGTTAAAAATAACAAAATGGAAGTATGCTTACATATATAAAAAAATTTTTTTCTACAGTTGGCAGGCGGAATTGCTACGGAATACTAAACTCAGAATTAAACAATTAAACATAAAGGAATCAAAGGAGTATTGTATGTTATTTTCATATTTACAGATCCTCACTTTCAATCTTGCGTTTCATAAATTTGAAATTTGCGCTATAGATTTCATATATATGTATAAGTTTATTTATCAAAATGATTTCAATATCGCAAATTCAGTTATATATCTCTAGTTCAAAAAGTAATCGTATATTTTATTCATACTTTTACACCAAAATAAATTAAAATTGAAGTTTCTAATTTTGTTCATTTATTAAAAGAACGCTCTTGAATTCCTTTTTCGGGAGAAACTACAACGAAACTTTTTAGCGATCATGATTATTCATAAATTTTGTTATAACATAATGTAGTTTTAGTTTCTAATAATATTATTTGATTGACGTTTTTGCTGAATTGATTTTAAAGACTGTTTGATTGGAGTGCTTTACAGAGTGAATGCAACTTTTTTTTGTACAGTACCCATTACAAATTTCTTATTATATCATTCATTATGAAATAGAGTATTCTCTAATATTCAGTATATACTTTTATAATTAAAAATTTATTATTAATGAATGTAATTTATAATCTGGTTAATCATTGTACAATTCCCAAAAATAAAATTATTCAAATGCACACAAATAATATTACTATTAAATGTAATATATATCAAGTCGTAAATTTTAGGTAAAAACTTGTACTTTTGTAACAAGACTAGCTAATTGACAGCTAGACTAACGCTAGCTAAAACTGGCTAGTCTTGTATACTTGAAATAAAATTTGGTTGAGTTAATGACTGTGTTACACAAATCAAACTTAATACTACATATAGTAAATATAACAGAAAATTAAAACTTTGCCATGAAGCATATAGGCCCAAAACAGGAAATTTCACAAATATTCTAATTTTAATTTATCATCTAATCTTTATTATATTTTATCTGCACATTGTCGAACGTCAAATTAGAAATCAACATACAAAATTAGCTTCGTTAAATTTGCTAATTCAAGGAATAATTAAATTACCTCAAAGTTATTAATTTAACTAAATTTTCTTAACACAATTAAATTTCCTAATAAATAACAGGATTTTAAAAAAACTATATATAAATGTTATATTATAGAAGCAAGAAATAATCAAGATCGCTATCTGTTTCTCCCAAAAAATAAATAGGAACCATATTTAATATTATAATAAAGGAACTTATACTCTGTATATGTATAATATATAATCATAATTTATTTATCGATGAATGATTTGTTGTTCTTATAAAATGCAATGCAAAATGTAGGTTAGGAAGAAAAATTGTATGAAGAGAAAATTATTATACATGTAGCATATAAATATATACATTTATGTAGGAAGAGAGTAAAGGCGATTTTACTTAACGTCCCCATTTCACTATAATCTCCCAACAGTCATGTGGGGCTAAATTTCAGTCCCAAAATCAGTCCTACCATTTCTCAAACGGAACTTCTCTCGGATTCACAAGTTTGTGCCGGATTCAAGCACTCACTACTCTTCGAATGCTACCGAGAGTCATCGCCGTTGTCGTCGCAGACGTCGACTCAGATGTAACGACGCCTCCCTCGCAAGGCTACGTAGCCGCACCACCAATATAACCGTTGTTTAAGGGTTGCTCCTTTGTCTTGGTTATATACTGTTTATTGCTCTGAAGTGCCGAGCTGGAATTGGTATCAAGCTGGGTAATAGCGATCAATTCCGGGGCCATATCTACATCAATTGCATCCATTGAAGGGAAGCTTACTCGCATCCCGATTATTTCGCGTTTAGGCAAGTGTTCAAGTGCGTCGGGACTCCTATTTTCATACTCAGGATCTAAACGAGTACTTGCAATTAGCGATGGACTCGGCCTGTTACCTGCTTGGTATAAGAAAATAAATTAGTTTAGAATTCAGTCTTACTTGACATTATGATATATTTTATTAATATAAGCGATGAAGACTAAGTGAAAGAATAAACAAACCAGGATTGACCGAGGCTAGTATAATACTCGGACTATGAGGATTCAAGGACGATCGACCAGCTGAATTCTGACTAACATTGCTTTTGGAGGAAGATTTTTTTTGAGCAAATGGTGAGTTCCTCACTGACTTTATATTGTCTTCTACGGTGGGTAAATCAAGAGTATCCTTGCTTGAAGCTAGCGAGCCCGCCGACATGCCATCGAAATCCTCAAATCCAGCTTTTAAAGGAGCTTTTGATGAATTGAGATCAATGAATCCAAGTGCAACTGAATTCTTGGTGTTGTTTATTATAAATGGTTCCATTCCAAAATTTCCGGAAGAACCATTCTTAACATTTGTTACAGGATCAAACGACGAAAAATCACCGAAGTCTTGGCGTAAGGGTGAATTTTCTTCAATTTCCGTTTCCTCTTCATGCAAATCTTGAAGTGTTACCAGTTCCAAGTCTCTGAGAAGTGTAAAAAGTGTATATCATGTATCAGAATTGAATTCTGTACTGCGAACTACTAATTTATATTTAATGTTACACTTAAATCGTCTAAAGCATTAGATTAAAAAACAAAAAATTATATTATATTTACTAACTTGTCAGTGCGTACGAATTGTGAGTTATTTTGATTTCTAGCTTCTATACCTTCAGGACTATGATAAAAACTGACTTTTTCAAAAGATTTTACATCAATTTCTGATAAAAGCATTCCTTCAATGTCAATAAATGTGGGCCTTTTTGTTGCTTTGTGGTTCCAAGTTTGTCGCATTAATACATATAAAGAATCTGGACAATTGTCTGGTCTTTCCATAATACCACCATCAATTACGCATCTCAGAACCTATAAAATGTAATTAATATTTGATAAAATTATATATTATATTTAGCCAAACTATATCCACAACAGTCATAAATTATTATTAATACTCTGCATTTTGAAAACTAGCATCTTTCATACATTTTTATTAAAGATGAAAATAGAAAAACTAATTGTTTGTTCTGATACTATGCCTAATATTTAAATTTATAAGGCCATCATTTTATACAGTTAAAGAAAACTGTTCACATTTTAAATCTTTACTTAAAAAGTCTTTTTAATTTTTTCTGTTTCAAGTATGTATATTTATGCAACTATAATAAATATAAGTATAGCTTTAGTAATAATTAAGGTTTAAGCAGTCCCGACAAAAGTGTCATTTAAAAATATTATAATTGAATATTTACTTAAAGAACTAATATTATAAAATTAAGAAAGTATAAAAAATGCAAAGATACAGTGTAACTATCATTATTAATTTTGTAATTGGATTCAATACATTCCATTTAATCCCCACCTAAATAAAAATCTGTTTAACAAAGTTTTACCTGATCGTTTGATAGTCCTTGATACGGTTGGGAAGCTAACGTAACCATTTCCCAAAGGACGATACCGTAACTCCATACGTCGGAATAGCTTGTGAAAACGCCGTCCTTTAAGCTCTCGGGAGCCATCCACCTAACCGGCAACAGTCCTTTGGTCCCCTTTCTATAGTAATCAGTCTCGTATATGTCCCTCGTCATACCGAAATCACCGATTTTGACAGTGAGATCGTCCGCGACCATACAGTTGCGTGCCGCCAGATCGCGATGCACGAATTTTTTAGCAGTAAGGTAGGCCATGCCATCTGCAATTTCTATAGCCATCTGGAGGATCCGCTTAAGACTTGGCGGCTGCCGTGAGAAATTTTCACAAACGTCTGGTCTATGACTTCGCAGGTAGGTCTTGAGGTCCCCATTGACCATCAACTCCATTACAACGAGGGTCGGCTGACCCTGCGATACGACGCCCAACAGTCTCACCACGTGGTGTGTATTGAAGCCCCTGGAAACGCAAAAATTTATTAGTTAGAGAAAATAGCACATATTAATACAGTTGAGAATGATCCTTACTTCATGACTGAGGCTTCATTAAGGAATTCAATTCTCTCCCGGTCAGTCGCATTCTCGTTTACCGTCTTTACTGCACACTTCATCTCAGGTTTTCCCTTAACGACATCCTTAGCTATACCTTCATACACCATACCAAAGGAGCCATTTCCGAGCTCTTTGAGGAGTTGAATTTTTTTCCTAGGCACTTCCCATTCATCGGGTATATAAACCGTACTGACGTATTCGGGGTTCACGGTTGCTATGAGCCTCATGCTTGGTACGTTGCGCATGAACTTCTTTTTAAAAAAGTAAGCGATACAGAGGCAGGCAGCGAGGATGAAAATAATGCAGAGGAAGACAATCATCATAACCTTCCACGGCGGCATTGATAGATTCGACTCAGGAATGTCGAAGTATCGAATTCCAGTATAGGCGCCGTTACCTGCAAAGCTCGTGGCGCGTACTTTCACCGAATAATTACCAGGTTGTAAGCTTGGCAAAATATAGGAATTGCCCTCTTCTTTGAACTTGTCTCGTGTTGTGCATGCAACTATAGTCTTGTGCTGTAATATTGATTGTTTAATATAATATTACGTAGCACCACATAATATGACATTAAATGTGTGAAAATATACTTAATATAACTATTGCTTTATAAAATAATTCGATGGCAAACTATAGATAGAAAACTGGTAGAGACAAAATCGGTTATGTTAATAGTTGAAACAATTATGATATGCATGATAAGTAAAAATCAGCGTGGAAAATATGTCGTAAATTATATAAATTATAGTATGGAGTCAAAGAAACCAATGTATAGAAGTATTGCAGAAGTATAGTTTTCAACGAAATAAAAAAAACGTTATACGAACATCCAACTTATCTCGAAGTAAAGTTCTGACTCACATTTTGAATGTCAACTCTCTTATACTCGATTTGATAGGCGACAACAACACCATTGGGCTGAAGAGGTTCCTGCCACTGTAGTTTAATCGTAGTTGAGCTATCATTACTCGTGAATTTGTGGATGCGAAAACTTTCAGATGGTATATCATCCGCGTGGTCCATCCTCAGAGTTTGCAGAGATTTCATCGATTCGGAGGAGCAATCGTTCTCCTTGGGGTTGGCGAACTTATCGCGACAGGCCATTACCATGATGTTGTACTTTCCGTAATGGCGCAAATTCCGCATAATAAAATTGAGGTTGTTGGCAGGCACCTTGCGCTCAAAGTAGATGAAAGAACCGTTCTCCAAGATGTCATCGGATTTGTTGCCTTGTTCGAGGTCGGACTTGTCGCCGCGGCGCTTGAGCGACTCCCTGACCTTGGCGGTTTTTTCCTGCGAAAGTCAGTTACGATTAGATCAATGGCACCATCAAGGTGAAATAGGTGCAGGATAGGGGCGCACCTGGAAACTATTCAGCTCGCGCTTCATTCGAGCGGCCTGTAGCATGAAGCTGGTGACGGGCGCCTCTCTACGGCGCCGGGTGTCCGTCCGCTTGATGTACACCTGGTTATGCAGAGCGTCCTCAAAGATGATCGAGCTATAGACGTCTTTCTCCGATTGGACAGGTTCACGCTTGGGACAGGCGCAGCCGCTCGGCTCCGGTTGTTTCGACACCTCAAGTGCTTGTTCGGCCCGCTTCTTCTCCTCGGCAGCGATCTCCGCGATCGATTTATGCTCCAGCGGTAGCATGGCTACATAATTTGTGTTTTCTTAGTCATTAGACAAGTCATGCATTGGGCTTCAACTAAACATCGATGATTATTTTGCACGTTTGATTACGACCATTAAGATAATGATATATAGTCTGGAACTTATCAAAATAAATAGCAGGGACTCACGTTCGTCGCAGTAGTTTCTTTGGCGTAAGTAGACGAGGTCGTAGTGCTCCATTTTTCCGATGACCTTATAGTGAGTGAGGTTACTATTGGGCTCGAGAGGTGGCAACCAGCTGATGACGAGTGTGTCACTAGCGTTACTGTAGACAGAGAGACTGCGGACAGAAGATGGCTGCCCCGGTAGGGTCGTGAAGTACTGAAGCTTGCTCTGGGCACCCGAACGCTCCGTCGATATCGTGTATGTCTTCACGTAGTAGGCATACTGAGTGAATGGTTTCAGAAGCGAGAGAATAGCGCGCTGGGTGTAGGTACTGTGCAAAGCAAGAATAAAGTTAATGACAGCAACTCTCGGAGCGAGTTCGCGAGGAGACATACCTGTAAGGGCCACTGGCCATGGAGGACGCGTAACCCGAGGAACTGGCCGAGTCCAGTTCTCCTAGGCTTGCGATGTGCTTGCTGTTTTTATCGTCCGCCGCAGATACGTCGTCGACCTTCCAGCCGTCGCCGCCGCAAGCGTCCCTAGACTCGTACATGCTGATGTTCTGCTGCGGCGCTTCCTTCGAGTAGATGACGTAGCCGAGAAGAGTACGCATGTCGTGATGCTTGAACGGCTCCCACTGCACGATCGCGGCCATCGAGGCAATTGAAAACACCGCCGCCCTAATCTCCGTAACGTTACACGCGACCTTGTCACCGTTGCTCGTCGAAGAAACTTCGATGTCTGTAAAGGGCTGCAGTCCCGTGCGCTCTCGCAACGCCTCGATTGTCTGCAGATTAACAAGAGGAGATCCTTCGGTTATAAATCCTACTTTTCTTTTTCAATGTTTACCGAAAAATAAACCATGCAAGTATACTAACCTGCAAGCAAAGCTTAGGGTTGTAGTGAAAGGAAACCTTGGGTACGCTGTTCTTCGAACCTATCTTGAGAGCCGGCCTCGAGGTCCAGTTCCACAACTCTTGGAGATTCTGATTGTCCAGAACAACCACCGTGTAGTCCTTCATCTCGAGGTTCTCACCCTTGATCTCCGTAAGATTTTTGAGAAAGTTAAGGGAAATGAGGGGAAAGCTACGGAAGACCTTGAGATAGCCCTTAATCACCTCGATACCGCTGAGGTTCTCCTCAAGTTCCCGGACGATGTTCTGCCCCTCACGGATCGCGATCTCGAGGTTCCCGTTAATGTAAGTGCAACCGCGCAACTTCTGCGCCGAGGCAATACTATCAACCGTCGTACCCAAACATTCCTTGAAACACGACCCATTGCACTCCTTGCATGATAACATGTCTGTAATAAAAAATATAATATTTTATAAATCTTTTTATAGCAGCTTTTCCTTACAAAAATCAAAATTTAAAATAAATACGTATATAATACTGAAGTATAATAATATATAAGATAGTATTCTCATTGAAACAAGAGAATTGAATGAAAAGTTTGTTGGAAAAAATAGTCTCAATTCAAAAGTTTTTAATATTTTTATGTTAACTTATATCGAACATCATTATAAGTATAGTAGATCAAGTAAATATCACAATTAAATTATAAGTCTATATCTGCAGGTGAACGTGCAGTCTTTTATAAAATTACTAAAAAAAATTGTTTTTAAATCTAATCAATTTACTTATATTAAACCTCTCTTAATTATTATACTTGAAGCAACTAATAAAATAGAAAAGAGATGCAAATGTTGTAAAAAGATGCACTGACCATTTTCTTTGACCTCCTCATAACCTGGCGGACAGTCAATGATGCACTTGTTGCCGAAGGGTTTGTAGGGGTAGTTGTCGACATTACTCGGAAGCTCGCGGGGTTTGCGCGTCATGCGGCAATCCTGTTGGGTGATGCAGCGCCGATTGAAAAATTCGTAAGTGTCGCGAGGGCAGCTGCTCACGCACTCGTTCTCCCCGACAATGACCTCGCGACAGACCTCGCAGTCGGTGGCCTTGGGCCCGTTGCAACCGCCCAGGCAGAACTCATGGCAGCACTCGCCTGAGGCCGTGCAGGCGCGCTCCCCGCATCCGGAGCATACTGTACACATACGAACCCCCGTTAGTCGCCTACCACCACTTGCACCCTTTTTCAAAAACATGGCTTTCGGCTTCTCAAATACGCTTAAAGAAATTATTCCTTGCACGCGTATTACGAAAGCGACGGAAGCGAGCCTCGTTTCATTTCCGAAAAATTACAAAGAGCCTATATCACTACAAAGGAGTCTAAGGAATACACTAAAAGACCGAGACGAGGCCATTGCGAAGCCCAAAAAAACTACTTTTAGATGCATGAAGATCGATTCTGTAAATGAAAACTATAATATCTCATGCGCTGAAGCCATTGTATCAAATTTAAATATTTACTGCCGCAGCTACAATTTCTGAAATTGCATTACGATTTATTTTTCACCTAATGAGCATTTTAAATTATTTACCTTTTTGACAATGATGTTTATTCCAACATAATTTTTCATCGAGTCTGGTTGATCTTTGGGGACAATCTTTCTCACATACGGGACATTCATTCTTAGGCTTGTTCGCCTGAAAAAAATACATATTTTAGAATTAGCCTTAAATTAGAACCACAAAAGGTCAATTCATTTAATCTTATGTTTCAAGTATACTATCAGAAGATCCTAGATATAAAATTATTATTTCGCTATCCATAATAACATTTCTTTTTAATTAAAATGTGCTAAAAAGAAATATGGTCTTGCTGTATATGAACATTTGGTCGCAATAATCAGATAAATCAAAATGTCTGTTACTATGAATTATAATACCTTTCATATTATACAACTGAAATAAAGATTTTATTCTTTGGATTAGACACAAAAATCTAAATTTTCGACAGAAATTTAAATATTATATAATCTTATGAATGTGAATAATTCTAAGAGCTGTACGCCAGTCGAGTAATCTTTTTCCGTCTAAATCAATTGATATATTTTTTTATATACTGCATTATTTTATCTAATTTCCGGTCAAGGAAAAAGATGTACAGTCAGTACAGATTAGCAAAAAATATAGAAGTCTCTGATTTACCTATTATTCTAGGGATGAATAGAATACAATATCAAATGATAGATCTGTATCGAAAACAGAATGGATGCTTTATATTTGTAATTAACAATATTCTATATTAAAATGATTATTGATTATTCTTAAAGAAAAATTTATTTTTAAACAATATTCAAATTATTATAAAATTTTAGTTAATTAGTTCAAAAGAAAATATCTCTTTAAAAAATTTTAAATTATACAGTATTTTTTTATTAAAATTACAAACAGAGAAGATTTTTTCCCATACAAAATTTGAAAAAATTATTTAAAAATGTTTTTATTATTTGAAAGCTATTACTGTACTGTACTTTACTATTCTTATAATATGTCTACGTTGCAATGTGTCAACATACAAGTCTTCACAAAAACTCTTATCAACCACATTAAAGTGAGGATAAAAGAGTTGACTTTAGAAAAGCGTCCTGACCGAGTACACCTATCCCCGAAATTTTGCAGTGCCGCAGTCGTATACTCATTGACGAAGTGTATGCATGTCTTGCATTGCAGAGACTATTTCCACCAAGGCGAGGTCCTTTCCCGCTATCAGACCGCCTTGATGAGATTATTGCAACCGTTATCTATCTATATTTTGACATGTCGCGATGATTGAAAGCCGGCATCTACTGACCGCCTCCTACCCCCACATGACCACTCGAGATTTCTCTTTCCCACGTTCGCCGGCAAAATTAGCCTCTCCACTCCCCATTGACATTCCGGGCTTGGCTCGGCGCGCGAGCGGATTGACAAGTCACCTCAGCGCTTTTCCCCGGCCGCCGCACGCCGGGAATCTGTAACGCGCGCCTGCATCTCTCCGTTTCAGATCCACACCGTTATTTGTGCGAATCCAGTACCACCAGCCACTGAGTACTTAATTATTATGTGCTTCTTAGAGATTTCACGCCTAATAGCTTTTGAATTAGCTCTTCTCCTTTATCATCGCCTTGAAACTTTGCACTTTATTATAAGATCCATTTACATATTTACAATTACGTATTTATGTATATGATCACCAGCTTCATTGTGTTTTGCCAGGGTTGTTACCTACTTCACGCTACAAATCAATTTAACACTAATATATGCTTAATTGAAATATTCATGTAATAATAATGCTTGTATACAAATAATCTCTTTTTTACGTAATTGCAAAATTTAATGAAGTTTAAAAATAATTGTATTTATCGACGTAATGCAACAATAACAAAAATTTATAAGATACTTCGCTTGATTTACCAGTATGTATAAAAGTACTCAAATACACTTAAGAGAAGGATGAAACGGGACAGGTGAATGTATCTTATCTTATCCACTCGAGCTCAAGTACTACACAAAATACCTTTTGATATAACTTGCAATCGTGTTGTAATACAGGCAATGGTGCTTATCGGATGATTCAATAAATAGTAAATATATCAGTAATCTGTTTATAAATGTTATTGTTTACATTATCTTAAATAACGACACTCAATCTTAAAAAAGAAAACAAAGCTCTGTATAATAATTATATTTCTTAGATTAGGTACTGAAAGTATACTCAATAAGTATCACTAAAAAAATTATTGATTCACGCGAGCACAATAAGACTTGAATATAATGTACAGTATTCATTTGCATGTATTTAAAGTTTTTGTTTTGTATGTTTAAAAATAGTATTCAATAATAATGTATAGATTTTGAAAGCGTACAAACGATGAGAAGGCATATACCAAGGATGTGTCCAACTTCTATAAATGAAAAGAATAGATAAAATGAAGAATACTTATAAATGTACTTGTTTTCTAGGATATAGAAACCCTTATATACCTAAACATTAAAATGATACCTTTTTATTGTCAAAAATTTCAACAATATATCTGATTTATGTGCCTAACATGTTCGGAATCTTGGCGGCTATTATTCAGTGTACTCACCTGTAAGTGGTCCAAAAAAAAGAGAAGAGCGAAAAGTTCAATCACCCCAATACTCTTGAATTACGAAACTGGCGCCGATGACGCACGAGCTCTCACCCGAGGTGCACGCGGGATTTCGGCCGCATCGGGAAAACGATGTGAACCGGCATTAAAATTGAAATGCGCCTGAATTATTCGACGCCTCTCACACTTCCCCGACTGAATCATCGGCGACTTGAATCGCGCGCGCGCATCGAGGGGTGACGTCTTCTCCCGAGACATGTCCGTCAAAAATTGACGTTTGTTTCGTCGAACTGAGATGACGCGGCCCTATCCTACTCTCTCCTCCCTTTAACGAATGATCGTATTTTTATGACAGCAATCGCGAGAAGGTAACGGTTCGCGGGGTAACAATCAAGATCGAGAGATACGAACCGCCCGGCTTCGCAACGTTACTAAACTGACAGCTGCAAAAATTATGCGTTTGCGAATGACGTCAGTGACTTGCTGCTCGATCTGTGTGACAAACGCGATGATTGGGTCCCAATTTCTTCTTCGCGAACACAGATAAACATTTGACATATAAAGAGGATTTTCTTGACAAATTACGATACTCCCTAATAAAGAGGACGTATTATATACGCAGTACATTATTCGGTGTTGTTATGCAGTTTAAACGACTGTTCATCAACTAAATCTCTGTCAATATCATTGTATAAATATAATTTTTTATTCACCATCATTTCTATGTATTCACAAGAAAAAAATTATTACTAATATTACGATTATAAATAATAATAATATATTATTATTAATCATAAATTATTAGATAGTACTTAAGCCTAACAAACATTTACGAAAATTAAATTAATATTCAGTGTCATCAATGATTAAACTATTTTGAAGTTTTTAAAAAAATACTAGTTTTACCAATAAATAAATCATGAATCGGAGATATGGAAATCGAAAGTGGTTGATATTAACTGATAGAAAATGAACTGGAAATGAAAAAAAAGCGTTATCGAGTTTTAGTTGTAGTCTGTAATTAATAAAAATTCGAGGAAGAAAAAATGAAAGACGATTCTTATCCCATGAAGAAAAATGTTTAAGAATAAGCAATGAATTGAGTATTCTGAAAATATCGTTAATGCATGAAAAGTCCGTATTTCTCATAGACTTAAATTATATATTACTATTTCCATCATCTACAAAGACAAACACCGCTATCAAATGAAACATATTTTAGAAAAAAAAACTTCAATAAGAGCCTTTTCAATGTTCAAAACAAATACACTCTTTAGAAAAGGATTTTACCTGACTATGAAGTAAATATAACGTCCCGTAATCTTATTAAATGTACTTATCTGCTTTATTAAATGTCACAAGTGACTTCCTGCGAGTTAAAAATACCGGATCTTCATCTTTTACTGTTTGTATTTTGTTCTTCTGTACGATTATAGTTATTCGTATTATTTATTTTTTCTTTCAACTTCCCGCCTAGGTATCTAGGTTGGCTATATACTTTTTACTACGCGATTTGTTGTCAGGAGTAATGCACTAGACTAATTTACGTTTTATATTATTTCAGAACATAAATATTACACGCACGCTTGTGCGTGAAAGTCAAAAGTGCTGGAAGCCGTTACTTATTTCCCCCGCAGGCTCGTAATATTCTTTTTCGTCCAACTACACGGGTAATCAGAAATTTCAGCTTTGAGCGTACAAGAGCAAATTATCATTACTAGAAATTATATGGTCCGAGTGATTAAGATCTATTTTAAGCTAAATTGTAAATCTGTACTGTGCCAATAGAATTTTATCGAAAAGAACATCCACATAAGCGAGGACAATGATCCTCGGCTCCTACGTACGCGAAAAACCGGTTGAAAAAAACGCAGGAAAATAGTGAAAGCAGCGAAAAGGTGATTTGCGTATAACGTCCCCTCCGCGATGACGGGGTGATTCGCTTCCCTCGCAGATCATCAGGGGAACGAGTTTTGGCGCTCGGCGTCAAATTTTAATTATCGATGGCCACTATACGACGCGGCCCATCGACTCATCATGCAAATGCACTGGGCGGTGTCACCCCCTCGGACACCGACGATGGCCCGTTAGTCATACTCAATTATAAATGCGCCATTGAGCTCCTTCGTCCTGTGTCCTGCTCGCGTGGCGCGAATACAGCTTCGGGTGACGTCCGTCACTTTTGAGCTCATCTCGTCCTTTCGACGAAGCTTATTCTTCTAGAGATGACCGAACTCGTAAATCACTAGTACCTGAGATGAATCTAAACGCACTTTTTATGCACATTCGAAAATACCGAGTATTTTATGAGCAATGTTGGGTGTCGCTCAAACGAGCACTCGACCCAGGGAAGTATAGTATACATCTTTGCATTCAAATTTTAGCTTACATGTACACGAACGTTGATCTTTTCCTTTTCGCGTTGAAACTGTTAATTTATACGTACAGAAACATCTACCGTGCACTTAAGCCCTTTATAGCGTACCACATTCGCTTTCACCCCTTTGGTTTTACTATATACGGGTGCATGCATTATTCCAATATGCAATGCGCTTAATATGTCGGCGATAAAAACCCA
The DNA here is from genome assembly GCA_018906755.1 of Sycophaga agraensis. NCBI lineage: Eukaryota > Metazoa > Arthropoda > Insecta > Hymenoptera > Pteromalidae > Sycophaga > Sycophaga agraensis. The sequence continues at coordinate 79,139 of JACCIE010000093.1, forward strand.
TTAACGGGTCGTAATTATTTTATAAACAAATTAAAAAAAAAGAAGCTTTAGTTTGTTATCCTCTTGCGTAAAAGCAACTAACCACAAAAATGTTCGCAAATTTGTGTTTGTTAGCATTGCTCATTATCTGCCTTTTTATGCTTAAGCTTAAAATTTACAGCTATATTTATAAGTTGTTAAGTATTTTCAATTATACCGGCTCTTATTTACAAGACAAAATTGGGATATATTAATAGGGTGCAAATAAGAAACAGAGGTTAATAATTGGAACTATCTGGAATATACACAGAAAACAAACATTCTCAATACAGTTAGAAATTGAAATTCATATATCCTTGGTAGAAATTTGCAGCATTTTTTGGTCATAATTATTAGGAAAGTTATGTTTTAGATAAATTTTTGCTTTCTCGTGTAAAATTAATTCAAAATTTTAGACATAGAAAGAAGTAGATCTTTGTATTAATCTTGTGTTTCAACATTCTATAATGATCTTACATAATTTTTATAACATTTTCACCGAGATTTGCACTCTTACTTTTGTTACTTAAGGCTTTATTTGATTAACATGTTCAGCATGAAAACTGATCAATTTCCTACCACAGTATTTAATATAACATAATTAATCAACATTGTTATTAATTGTAAGAAATGATTTAATTTCTGAACGGTATTTACTCAATAAATATCTAATATGTTATGGCCTGTTATATGAAAAATTAAATTAAGTGCAACATATCATGAATTACATAAGCAGACGAAAATATTGTGATAAGAATTCAGGTATTTATATTTTCCTGATTTCGAGTTCATTGCTGCTAGATGAAAATGCAAAAACTGACTTCTGTGAAGTTAAAGATTCTGCTCATTATAATTCATTACTATATAAGTATTTATTAATATAAGATAATTTCATGCATGAATTATTGTTGAATGCGCATTCGGCAATAATATATAATTTTTTAATTACAACAAAATAAACAAAACATTTGTACATACATAATACATTTTATATTTGCATAATACATTTTTATAAATTAAAAAGAAACCTATAATAGATTCTAAAAGGTATGTTATATACGCTATAAAAAATGCATTAAAATTTATGAAACAAAATTAAGGCAAGACAAGTATGTACAACTGTAAAAGTCTCTAATGTTCAATGAAAGTGACTATAAAAAAAGATAAAAAGAATAAATATTTTTGCAATTGTAACATTTTTTCTTACACTTTTGTATAATATTATGTTTAAAAAATAGTTTCAAATAACAAAATTTTAAACGTAATGAAATATTGAGCAAGTTTAAATTTAACTACTAAATTTAACTACCGTTACCTATGGATGCATCTGCTAAAAATATAAGGGCATCAGCTAGCGTGCGGGTCAAATGGGAATCGCGATGCAGCGATAAGACGAAGAGTGAAAAACTTACTGCGTACCGATAAGAGAGTCGCGAGAGCCAAAAGAACCTCGCTTTTTATGCGCACGAGATTAGCGCACATGCATTATTCCAGGAAGCGACTGGCTATTCGGAAGCCTATTTGAGGGGAATGTCGTCGCGCCGCGCGACTGAATTATGAGCTGCGGGATATTCCACGGGGCCGCTGTGCAAGTAGCCTCGGTTGCACTGATCTTTCTTTTCCGCGCACGTCCGACGTGTATAACGTTTGCAGATGGCCTCTGTCTTATATTTTGGATTTCAGTTCAATAGCCCGCATCCTTTTGGATACTTAATATTATCATTTCTGATAAAGCCAGTTGAATAAATGTTTTTATTAATTGAGAGTAAATGAATTAACATTCTTTTTAGCTGTATAAAATAGCCCCAAATTTAATATACAAAATAATTTTAAATGAAACATTTTAATTAATTAACTTGAAAACGAGCTTATTTCAATAATTGTTCTGGTTAAACTCATGAGGATATACAAAAACATATATATTCTACTTTCGTCTTTTCAGCGCATGTCTAAACTATACAATTTTAATCACCCGGAAATTATTAATATACATGTATGCAAATAAATTACTTAGCGCGTTAAAACACAAGTTTATAAAATTCAAAAATTGTGAAAATAATTTATAATAAAAAACTGGTTATTCGCTATAATTAATGTTATGTTTAAGTTTGTTTAACAGCAGCCTTGCCGGTCGTTCTCAACGCGTTTTCACTAACATACGAGCGTCAATTTAAATTTCAGATGCAAGAAAGTGGATTATCTATCTCGCTGTCGTTAAAAGTAACGAAGACCTCGGCAGACTATTTTACAGATGACTGGATTCACCGACTTAATAATAACACAAGTTTAATATATTCCAATACTGTATATATAGAAGTATTGATGGTAAGATATAGGTACAGCGGCATATCTCGACGCGGCGCGCTTATCTACGCATATTGCAAGAATAAATATGACTACACGCCGAATCCAGGGCAATAGAGTCAATAAAGCGTCACGAGTATAGGCGCTTTTATGAGAAAAGAAGGACCAGTGCAGAAGTGATCGAAGAAGAAAGGGGATATGCTAACGGGGACAGGCATAAATAGTGAGGCAAGTAGCGCAACGCAACCAACCGCTGATTGTCGACGACGTGGCGCCTCGTAAATTGACTCACTTTGGGCAAGTTGTGTTTACTCACAGAAAGCATGATCATTCAACTCGCAAAAATTAATTTCATGAACTTCTTTCATTTTATTTATCTGAATAAATACCGGATAATTTAGTGTATAAATACAATAGTATAATTTCTAGCCAAAATATTTATAAACATTTATGAATGATAAATTAAAAATTTTTAAACCGCGCTTCAAAAATACAATTTCCACTGCAGTAACAACACGACATAGGATTTTCATGTATAATGTAAAACTGAATCTTGAAATCCTATAGTAACCGTGTAATGTAATGTTCGAAGAAATACAAATAAAAATGATCATATACCCTCGAGAGGTACACTCTACTATTGTTCTGTAATAATGGACTTCAACAAAAACTACAGTAATTGTTTGAAGTTAATATTAAATTCTTCTAATTTTATTTGTTCTCCCCTGGCAGAAATTTCACAAGTAAAACTGGGCGAAACGGCAGCAGCTGATGAGTTTTAACTGGTCAGTTTTAACTGGCGTGCAACTGGTTTGAAACTGGTGTTTTGTCAAACCATAAAAGGTCAGTGTTTGTGTTTGTGTGTTATTATTTATATATTGTTTTTATATGCATTCTTTCAATAAAACTAACTAAAATAAATAAAATTTCAACTGTAATAAACAAATAAAATATGAAAAAAATTATTATAGCGTAACAAGACTATAGTCTAATAAACCGAAATAAAAATCAAGATTTTTTTAGAAAATCATATTTGTATCTTTTTTAAACATTCTACCCTTTTTTTTAATAAAATTTATGAATATTTAATTTAATCTTACAGAATGCTAAAGTAATTTTAAGATACTTTGAATTTTGTTACTATTCAAAGTATTTTTATTATTATTATTACTGTTAAGTTTAACTATACATTTAAACACTGTCACCGAAATCGTTCTTAATATAAATTACACTCAATGTGTGTGTGTACACGCACGCGCGTGGGGGCTTCGGTTTTCACCAGTTTATGATGCATAATCACTTTTAAATGACTTCACAATCTCTTTTTTAAAATTGAATTTTATATCTAGTGAAAAATTTTTTTTGGTCTACAAATCTTTTGTAAAAAAAATTTAAAAAAATGAATTATTTTTAATTACTAACTAAAATTAAATACACTTTCACGTTTATTAACCTACAAGATCATAAAAATGATCACTCTATAATTAAGATGTATGACTTACCGATATAACATGCTCTCCTTTGCCGACTTTAGCGATGATGTCCCAGTCGACGGTATCGGCATAACAGAGAACCGGGTTCTTCTCGAAGCGAACCGAACCTCGCATTATATCAGTCAGTGAGTGCAGCCCTACCTCTTGTAGGTGCGTCATCTCGAATGCTACGAGCGCGTAATTGACAAATAATTGGTGACCTCTTATCACCTTCAAATTTGGAAATAGATGACCAATACTTCGTAATCCTTGAACTCTACAATTTATCCAATCAATTGCCAAATTAATTTCTACTTTTATAAGATACACTATTTACTTGTAAAAAGTTTTTAAAATACTTTTAAAATACATATTTTAAATAAGCTATTCTTTAGATTTACATGTGCATATTTGTTATCATAACGGTATTTATAGATATTTTAATTATGAAAATTGACCTATACATATTAATATACTCTTTAATCACAAAATTAATTTTTACGATATTATTACTATAACATTAATACATGATTAAATTATTAATTATTAGTATATTACTTTAGTATTCCCAACGAATATAGTTTATTAAATTTTCGCTTGATATGGCGAGAAAAAAATCTAATTTACCTGTAGAGCATGAGGTATCCAGTAATCTCCACGAGATTCGGAAACGTAAGGTCCACGAAAGACGTATCGTTTGCATTATCCAGTAGTAAAATCTGTACGAAACCTTCAATAACGCGGCAGTTTTCCAATTTTTTAAATTCACTCACTTTATTTCTTATGTCTATGCTTTGGCACACTGAAAGTAGAAATATGTCATAAATTAGTTTCATAAGTTTCATCATATTGATGTTATTTTTTATACAAATCATATGTGCATATATAATTCTTAAATCATATTCGTTTTGGTTATCATTATCCAAAAAATTGCAAAAAAATCTTTTGATGATACATTTTGTATGCTGAAAATGCTTTCCAAATATTCACTTGAAAAACTTGTTTTATCATTATATACAGAAATTTTCAAAACTGAATAAACTTTAGTATAAGTTTTATTGAAGCAATTGCTTATATTTTATGTTCTGTAATTACCTTGCTTGCAATGTTAAACACTGCAGCGAATAATTCATTATAATTAGTCGCGCCTTGCCCTACTCTTCTCCTAACCTTGAGTGTAAGCTTTAATGTTCGTAAGTGATATACAGACTTCGATAGAAGTTCTAGATGGTACAGATAATAAAAAAGACACATAGTAAGTGTGCGGTTCGCCCGCCCGCTATTGTTAATTGCAATGACTTGGGAATGCCTCAGAATGCAAACCAACTTCCGGTTTTCTTTCTTGCTTTTATTAATAAATATTTATTTTTATTAATAAATAAAAAATATTTACAAAATTATCTTACATTAATAATATATAGTTTTATTCTAAAACATAAATTAAAATTATATCACCAATTGTGATATAAATAGAATAGGAAGAATACTTTTCTAGTAGCGGTTACTATAGTGAACTGGAACTACGTAACGAATAATCGCATAAACTTCAATGGCTCATGCGGGCTTGTATGAGCTAAAGGCGAGAGTTTTGGTAATTTGGCAGCTTTCTGTGACAACGAGAGCAGAATAGCGATAGCGATCCAAATTTTCTCTGCTTCTAGTTGTGCGTTCCAATTGTTTTAAATTGACTGTTGTCCACATCTACATTGTATGTGATAATTATTTTCTTACATTATTAGAGATTAGTCTCTTTGTTATTATTATCTTTATTATCTTTGTTATTAGACTCGGTCTTCAAGAGTCACGTGCGCACACGTGCGTCTAACTCCTCATAGTGGTATTATTATGGCAGAATAAGAGGTTAGGATTTACAAGGAATTAATATAAGGAATGAAGCTGGTAGAGCGAGGTAGAGAGGTAGAAAGAGTTCGATGCGCACAGCTATCACAGTTCCTCGTATCTGTGCCTATTTCTCGTATATACATATATATTACTATTATTTAAAAATGTAACGGACAGTGCTCTTAGTATTAAAGCTGTTTTTAATATAAGAATATAATTTTTACATTCAATAACTACTAAAATAATATACGATCCTCCAATAACTTATATTATTGATATCGTGAATTTAAGGTTATGAATTATTAATAGTATAAAGCATTTAATATAATATGGGCATATTATGCTAAAGAAATCTGGGCATAAGTTAGCCGCAAGGTTATAATTTATGGTAAATATCCTATTAGGGTACTGTATAGAAAACTGATCACAGACTGGTTAATTCAGTACAAAATAGTGATTTGGTAGTTGATCAAAAAATTACCATAAAATTTACTTCGTCATTTTTCTCCGTGCATTTGCAATATGTCAAATCACTCAACAGTTTCCTCTAGGGCTGGCTGACAAAAGGAAGAGAAGATTCTGACAAAAACAATAATCAATTACATGCACATGAGCATGAAAATGCACGAATACAGATAAAAAAGAGGAACAGAAGAGGTTATACGTCAGGCTCAGGAGTTAGGCTTAGGAAGCGCCGTTAACTTTTATCGTCTGTTTCGCTCAAAACCAAAATTAACTCGAGGGTGGCACGTACATTGATAGGACCGCGACACGGTCTTCAATTACGCGTCTTCAATTTTCATATCTCGACATTGCAATTGGAGCTGTGGGCGCATCATGACCTTTACACACCTTATTATAGGCTTTCAGTGAATAATGAGCTTGCAATATGCATTAGAGCAGTGCACCATTTGCAGCGCAGAATCATGTTCAATTCGTCGTCTATGCTAAATTTTATAAAAATTAATTAAAAGGCGTAACAAAAATCTATTATTTGCTTTGCTCGTATTTACTTTTTTCTACAATAAATAATGATTTATAATAAGCATCTTGTGCTTTCAAATAAAAAATTAATTTGTTAATTTCATTAAAATTCACAGTTATACGTAAATAAATTAATAATCTAAAACTTTTTATTCTGAATTATGAATAATGCTTTAATTTAATGAACTATTTGCAGACAAATATACGATTCTTTTTCAAATATTACATTTTAATTAAGACATTACATTTGGAATACATGATATCGTTTAAAATACGTTGATTTATAAATATTAATTATATATTGATTAATTTAAAATATCCTATAATCAAGCTTCTTTAATAATAATCTGGTTTTATGGATCAAAAAGCAATCTCAAAGTAATAATAAAATTTCATTAATAACTCATATTTTAATGTTAAGCAATGATATTTGAGAGGGTATTCGATCAAATTTACCCCAAGAGATCAATAAATTATACAAGTGTACTTGATGTACCGATTTCATAATTAACTTGCGTTTAAATGCGTGCTATGTATGCCTGAAATCAATTTGCAGCGATTGAGCTTATGCTCATTGCTTATCAGAGTCAGAAGCTAATTCTGCAATTGAAGCTATTATACCTTAACTGTCGTTTTCTTCTCTTTGTCATTTCTTGGTACTACTTTATACCATATAAATAATCGCAAGTCCTTGATTCTGAATTTCTAACACTGATTTATACAACTGAGTTATTAAATACCAAACCTAATCAGCCTGAAAAGTAAATAATCCTCGTTTGAACACGCAACTTACTACACTCATCGTCGCTTTAGGTGACGGTGTAAGGCACAACAGGTGTAAAAAATTGCTTTTGAAACTAGTTTCTGGGTTAAACAAAGTAGATCATACTTAGAGTACTCTGAAAAGCAAAAAAAAGGAACTGATGTGGCTTCATAGCCGAAAACTTGAGAAAATCGATTCCTCCAAGTTGAATACTCATCGGTTGCACTTAATCATCCCAAGTGTTGCGAAACCACCCTTTATCAAAGATCTTTTCTGAGATTACTACTCATCTTCCACACATTTAGAGGTATTATTATTGTTAAACTTGTTCACAAAATAGCTATGGCTTTTGTAGATCCGAAATCTATTACAAAATTCAAAGTACCTTGTGCAAAGATAATTATAAACTTACAGACTAAAAAGGGAAAACAGTAGACTATATTGAGGAAAAACCAGAGATAAAAAAAGAGATCATTTAAAATCAAAAATTTTCAATAACTTCATGTACATAGCTGGAAAGGCGAATTATTTGTTGCACTTGAAAACTAAAGATATCTATCTAATTGAAGTTTCCTTCAATTTTGAAAAGCTTTCTTATAAATATTGTACACTGGATTAAATATAAAAATAATTAGATAATTAAACTTAGCTGTGGTAATAAATTGATGAATCGTGTAAAGTCGTAAAAATAATGTTCAAAATATACGATTAATTACTTATGGATGATACGTCTAAGACATATTCAAAATAGTGTACTGAATTCAAATAATGAAAAATCTGGTTCATGAACTTGCGGAAGAATGAAATCGCGTGTTATCAATCACTCGCAGCAACCAAGGGTAAGGTGAGTATGATGAAGAGATCGCATTACGAGTGAAACATGAGTGCTGTCGTACATTTGGCAAGTGCACTGGCGTCTTATTTGTAGAAGCCACAAAAAAGGCTGAAGCTAAAAATATGATGAGTAGGAACTTGTATAAGGTTTTAACTGATTAACTAAAAAGCGTAGCTTACTTAGTGAATGATGACTAATTTATATCACATATAATAAAATATAATAATTTTCAATCTTTGACAGGTCAAGCACAGCCAAAAATATCATAACCTAAATAAATTTTTTAATAATTAATGTTTAAAACTTTACCTTTGTAATTTTAAATGAAATGAACATTTTTTTTGTTATTTGAAAAAATTGAAAAATATCTATTTTTGTAAATCCTGCATATAAATATATTAACCATTATTTAGAATGAAAAGTTGTAGTCATGCTCGTAAAACAAAACAGATATCCTATTCGTGTACTAAACTATACTATTTAAACATATAATTCGCGATGAGTAAGTTGTGTCCGCAGAAAATATGTGGAGAAGATATTCAACGTGATAATGTGTTAATGTTTTTAGAATACCACAGTCCTTATAAATACAAAACGAGATCTTTTCATTATCACTTTACTGTATTGTGTCGGAGCTGATTAAACCTACATATAGCTGCTGCAGAAGGAATCCTTGTAGTGTGAATTTTCGTACTATTAACATAAACATTGAACGTATTTCAAAGATTTTTTTTATAGTCAGTTAAAACTGCGTCTCATATCTTTGAAAACAATTACATATAAATAAATATGCCATAGAGCAGCTGTTTTTATCACAGCATGTTTGGTTTGATGATTGATATCGATGTTTAGTTTGTTATAGATATTTAATCTATAGAAGTTTCATTAAAATCCTATTCCCAATTTCTCAGTAGTATCTATTCCCAATAGAATTGAAAACAGAAATTTTGCTGATACTAAATAATTACAATTTAATTGCAGAGAACGTGCAACCTCTCCGTTTGAAAGTGTCCATTGTTAATGCTATAAACACACTTCACGCGTACTCTTTCAATCGTTTTAAAACAAGGGATTTAAACGTATCTATATGCACGCTTGTTTATAATTTCAACACTGTCAAAACAGGCGTTTTTTGACTAAACGTCTCACAATCTTGCGAGAACACATGAGTCTCATATCTGGCATTACCTGAACCTCGTTTCCAGATAGCCTGAATACTTAGACTCCTAATAGAGACAGACTGTACACCTGGATATGAAAAACTATAGTGGACACTACCTTTACGTTGAATCCGGGTACCTCGAACATCTGTTCTTTTGCTTTAAATGCTAAAAAGAATGTGTTTATTTTTTTTCGTTTACGCAGTTCAACAAAATGTCTGATCTAACCGGTGCATTGAACGCTATAATGTCCAATAAAAACAAGGAAACTGACAGTTTTATTAGAAAGATGTACGGATGGCAGTAAAAACAGAAACAACGTAGTAGCCTCTGGGTGCATTGTACCGGAATTGGGTGTCACGATTGTAAGAAAATTAAATCCTTACATCTCTGTATTCACAGCTGAATGTATTGCTGTCAATGATGACTTAGATATTGCTCTAAAAACCCTAAATAAGCCAATCTCAATCATTACAGTCTCATTAAGTTTCATAGAAAGCTTAAACAGTTGCAAAATCGATATCCAAGTAAACCCGTACATGCTCAACATCAAACAGAAATATTACGAATTTATGATCAAGAAAAGCGATACAGCAAGCATTACATATTTTTGGATTCCTTCATATCGGGGAATAATGACGAATGATGTAGCAGATGAAGTAGTTTATGAAGATGAAAAACATATACCATTAACATATTTAAAAAAATATTTTAAGCAAAATATGATTGATAATAATAAAACAATAATTCAAAATATGGGTCTGTATAAAGGAAAATTTTATTTTGAAAATTATTATAAAAATTGTACTAGAACGTGGTTTTACGATAAAAACATTTCACGCGACCTAATAGTCACTATAAACAGATGTAGAGCCATTGTAGATCATTACAATTTAGCCTTCTCACTAGCTCTCAGAATTAAAGTTGTTGATGATTCTAAATGCAATTGTGGTAACAGTGATCAAGACCTTAACCGTATTACATGGCAATGCTCACTATACAATAAGCAGCAATACTGTTTAATGCAGAATCTTCTCTAACTGATATTGAGATTTAAATGCCCAATAAAAAAATGAAGTGATTAATCATTCATGTTTAAAGACTTTCAGGGTATTTCAAAATAATACAAAGAAATAAAACCATAACAAGAGCTCTTTGATGGCTCACGGTAGACTGTCGAAATTGTATTCAGATAGTCCCGGTTTCGATCCTCGGTCTCATTCATCACAAACACCCCTGAATGTTCTCACATGCTTTCTTTATTACAGAGACTTTACATGTTGCAATATAAATTGATTCGTAAAGACAATGAAATAACTTAAAATATTATATATAGAACTACGAATTATTGTAATTAAAAAAAATGAATCGTCATAATAAAAAACAGGATATACGCTTGCGATACGGTAGAAAACCGATTTCAGAAAAAATATATCCCAATGCGTGAAAGAACTTTAAACCGAGCTAATATCAATTATATCAACTGTTTGGTACGCAGATAACCTTAAACGTTTTTAGTTTATTATTATAATGAAAATTGACTTTCGTGCTCTATTAAAGAGGTCATTAATGTTAGTTTATAGGAGCTCCTGAAGTCCTCGCTCACTAACTGAACAAGCTCAGTACTGTTTACATTGCAGTTGCTGGTCATTCAATAAAAAGTGGCTCGCGCACCTTCTTGCCTGCTGCACATTCCGTACATTCTGTAACTGGCCACCGACTTCGGATTTATCGCCGCTCCCAGGATGGATATATATATACATCTTCCGTAACGAAGAAAAGAGAATCCGTGTACGGTCGATGCGGATGGCACGGCAGGGGCCGTAAGCGCTAATTACGAATTCATGGTCGAGAAGGTTAGTTCCCAATTAGCCGGTAAAAAATGTGTAATAAATAAGTCTCGGAACCCCTTTTTTATTCTATCTTTATTTTGCGAGACTTGCGCCCGTTCTCAATTACCTGTGCAAACTGAATCTTGGAACAACGGTAATTCGCAAATTCTATCACATGAGCATATTTTATTGAATCAAGAATTTTAAGACGATTCGCAAATTTATATAGCAATGAGGAGTATAGAAGTAGTAGATGTAGTACACTAGATATGAAGATATAACAAACACTATATATATATAAACACAAATTTTTTATATAAACCAATTATAATAAACTAATTTAATTATAAAAACTATTACTTTTTAAAGAAGACAACAACGTATTGTTAAATAACTTCATGTACGCCGTTGATTTTTTTTCCTGTTATTCTAGAATCCAATCACAGATTAATCTAATGACAACATTCTCAAAATTAGGAGAAGCTCATAATAGAGCTGAAGTCGATATAGCGAGCTGCAGTTTGCCCAATTACAATCACGATTTCTGCGACAATATACGACATCGATTGTTGTCTATAACTCAAGGAATTAATATGGAATCAGAGCACATATACTATATTACATTATTCATGTAAATGGTTATTTGCATCAACCAATCAAACAACTACCTGCTACCTTTGTCTTGTATATCAACTCGTATATTAATTTCCAGATGGATGTGACCTGTCAAATAATTCGCGAAAACATGTACTTCCTACTTAAGCATAATTTTCACTCATTTTCTGCTGTTTATTAAATTATTTTCTAATCTTCTAAACATTGTGATATAGTTTTAATTTAATTTAATTAAAAAAGAAATCATATTATAAAATATTATAATATAATTATAATATTTGTCATTGATATGATATAATATAATTATATTATACTGGCGACCATAGGTTAAAATCTAAACATTTGAAATATATACGTGACTGAGACGTAATTCCACATGAGGCAGCACATTTAATGAATGACAACGCACGTAATGATGCATGCTCTTGGATCAATTTTAAAAAACCTGTGCGGCTTCCGTCGAGCTGCTCAATCACTTCCCACATAATTTTAAAGAGCAGCCATTTTTGAGATCACTAATAACTGATCGCTCATCAAAAATATAATATGCATTTCTTGAAATAATGTTTTGAATTTTGATCTACACATGGACATTAAAATCAACGTTGAACTATTGAATAGAAAATAACAGTTCTAAATTATTTGTTAATTTTTATTTGTTCAGGTATGCATAGATGATGAATTCTTGTAAAAATATTAAGGGCCTTTAACAAATAAAAAATATTAAAACTATTACATCGATTATTTATCAATTTCTTTTTATTAAAAACGGTCGATTTTATACAACAGATGCAAACTTTTGTGGGCTTGTTTATGTTGAAGTACATGCACATGTACTAATAATATGTACAAATTGAAAGATACTGACTAGAAATTCTAATTCTTTGTTTTCATACTTGCTATACCTGGCTGTCAGAATATTAATATCAAAAAATTTTATATTTAATTTCTACAAAATTTGTTATGATAAACTTTGAATTCATAAAAATTGTACACAATACCCGACCAAGGGTCTGGATAATATTACTGAAAGTTAGCTCTCAACAAAAATAAAGATACTTCTAGATTGAGTTACTCTAATTACTTTCTTTTTGGTCTTTTTTGAGGAGGCGACGACGGACACTGAAACTGAATGCCCTCGTTCGTGTAGCGCAATGCATTTTTTATATCATGTATAGAAACAATATCCTCCTAGAGGGGAGGTAAACACATTCCGTGCGAGCTCAGACAAAGTTTCGTCTCGCATCTTCAGTTTCACTTCATGCTTCATCTCGTTCAATCTCTATCCTACTCTTTCTTTTTTTTCTATCTTCATCATTCCCACTCCACCGATTGCTATTTTGAATGTTACACTTTCTTCTTCTGAAGTGACTTTGGTTTCTTCTTGGACTTCTCACATTTTATTGTTTTATAAAGTTCTTCGTGTTCTTTAAAATTTTCAATTTTTATTATCTATAAAAACTAAACTGTTAAGATAGTAATGACAGGAGAATCCCGAAAATAACAAAAATATTTTTAGCAGCATCATATGAAAAAATTAAATTTTCTAAAATAATCATTAATTGTTTTTATTTAGATATAAAAATATTTACAAACATGAAGCACCTTTGTGACTTGCATCAGATAAACAAGTTTTCTGTGAAAAGTACGTCGGAAAAGGTACATGTCCGCTTAGCAAGACGTATAATTGCCGGAACTACGTTACATTCTTATTCATATACAATGGAATCGGCGGTGCATATTTCTAAGTAACTCTGGCAAAGGGCATGCGACAGTGCATATATACATACTGGAAAAGGGACATATAAGGGCGTTCACCTTTGAACCTACCAGTCCTTTCGAAAAAGGTAACCAGGTGCAGTGTTTGTGGTTTTATCATGCTAGTACGAACGCACCGGAAGTCTCCAGTCTAGACGATTTTTTTTTCACAGCCGCCTGCGCCTTTCGACCGAAAAACCAGTCTGGTAGTGGCTGCTAAGGAGGGATTGGTGCACGCGCGGTTGCGGCGTCTGAGTCTACGTAGTCGTCTGCCTGCCTGTCTCAGACCGCCGGTTTCATTTTCATGGATAAAATTGCGCACCTTGAACTCCTAAGCAGCGGCGTTTCCTGTCAAGATGTTAGTGTACCGATACGAAAAGGGCTAGTTTACGAGATTTACTTCCAATAACTAAAGGTTCATTGTTAGCTAGATCGAGCGATTTTTAAATCAATTTTTTTGCTTCTTATTATTATCCACTCGTTCTGTAGGTGTCTAGACAATACAGGCAATTACAAACGGTGAAATAAATTTAATTATATGAACGCAAATCATATAAATCAATCAACGAGGAATGCAATTCTAATTATTTACGAAGAGATATCGTGCAAACGCCGTAACCACCATTTGAAAATTATAATCTCTACTACAAACTTCAATTTTTAAATATTCGAGAACGACAGAAAGCCGCATCAGGGAGAGTACCAATTTATATAAGCATCCACCAACAGTCCAATCAATGATGAGATCGACAACGCACTTAAATTTCAATTAATCCCAGCTTACACGAGCAGCAGTTTCTGAACTTCCACGCTTACTACACATAAAATCGTACAAACGGTGAAACTGCTCTGATGAAAATTCATTCCATTTGTAAATAATAACTTTAAATTAAAATTTAAATGTAATATTTCGATATGGTTTTAATGGTTTTATTTATAATATTATTTACATCTTGACACAATCTGCGTTCTCATGGACAAAGATTAAAATATTTCGAATGTTTTTTATTTTAAAATCTAATATGTAACTAGTCTCAATGTGTGCCTATAATTACATGATTTTTTGTCGATAATGAAAAATATTGCTGTAGCGTATAATTTATTTTCTATTTATATTAGAGGTGAAATGTATATCGTTAAAATTTTGATTTAATTCAGTAAGTAAAGATGCTTATTACAGTTCAAAAACGTGAGAAGAATATAGAATTGGAAGCTTGATTATTAAGCACCTCACGTAAAGCAGCAGGAAAACGTTTACGAACTTTCTCAATACTTGTATATAAAAATTTAAACTAATTGTGTAGCGTATAGGAACTGATTAATACTCAATAAAACTTTTAAGCAAAATATCTGCAATTCCAGAACAGCGTGCAATTTATTGAAAATATCGCTTTCGCGAAAGTCAACACCTGTGTTGCAATCATCGAAGCAAGCACGGTGATTACAGTTCTGCAATATGAAAACTATGATTATTTGATGATTTTTTCAGCGAAGTCAATTCTCAGCGCACATTATTAGTCACTTGTAACTAGAGGATTACGAAATTATGTATTTATCTAGCATTTATATAGAAACGAAATCTTTCTTATAGTTTTTAATAAGATGTAAACATCGTAGTGCAGACGCTTATTACTAAAGTATACAACAGAAAACATGGCATTCAATAACATGTTAGAAGCAGAATGAATAATCAGCAGTTTTTACAAACGAGCACATATTTATTTTTTATGAAAAATTAAAAAAACTGTGTTGGAGGACTTTTGTTTCTTGATTAATTGTTTTCTATTGGATTACAGCTTGTTCTGCATTCCTACTATCATATTGAAGTAGATTTATCTCTAGACGTTCTCTTGTTTATCACACGAATACGTAAATTGTTATTATTAACCTTCACATTATAAATAGACACATTCCAAAGAATGTATAAAAATTTATAGTGATTAATTTTAGCATTTTATAAGATTTGCATCCTCAATAGTAAATTTAATCTCCCAATGACTTTACTTTATATTCAAGTTCGCTTGAAACATCGTATCTTAAATTTGAGAAACTGAAATTGAACAATATGAATATGTCAAATTTAAATAATTTTACGTAGACTAAAAGTTGATTTAATATTACAAATTTTAACATATTTTACTAGAATAATTTTTATGTTTTTAAAAATAATATATTTCTTGTTGTACAAGGGAAAATCAAAGTTCTACCCCTTTAAATAGTACTGTTACACTTTGTCAATTATTACATTATTGACACTTAACTCTAAAACAACAAATATTTATATTTACATATTTTATATATATATATATATGTATATTTACAACTTATATTTAAATAATATTTATTGTTGATGCTAATTAAATATTTATTAAGACATAAAACGTTATTTATAAAACGTAAGAGCTGTAGATTCTTTTAAAATACGTGACAACATAATTCATATTTTAGATACATAATTTTTAAAAGGTTTCATTCAAAGTCTATTCGTTAAAGATTTTTACAAAAAAGATAATCAGCTCTTACTTTAAAATCTTACTTTTAAATCGGTACACAAATAATTTTAAGTTAATGTGCCTATCTAACTTTCTTTTTTTAATTAATTGTTGCACAACAAATACGGTTAAGCGTGGACGTCTACTTAGCTCAGTACGAGGCTGAGTAGTATCAATCAAACAATAGAAACAAGCAAAGAGCGCGTATATAATTATGCGATCATGAAGAGACTATAATAAAAGAAGGAAAGTTTCTTGATATCCGCAAAATGTTTCATGGAAATTTCGGCACCTTCACAGCTTACAGGTGCTTCCGCTAGTGCAAAGCGCAAATGCATGCGCACTATTTTCGACTCTGTTTTCGGCATATGTGCTCAATCTCGCATCGTTTCAAACACAAAGTGATTTCAAACTGATGATGATTTTCATGGTTTATCAGAATTAAAATTGAACAATTGAAATGACTAATAATTGAAATCGATTACAGAAAAAAATGAAAAACATGTTTAAAACGCTAGTGACATCATAAATACTTTGCAAAGCACTTTGCAGTTTTTCCGCTTTGTAAATCCTATTCTTACAACCTTACCAATATCATGGAATAGAAGGTGTATAGATAGTAAATATACATGATCTTAATGTTTTTAATTTTAAATTAATAGATTCTATCCAATCCTCGATCCCGTCCAAAAAGTAGTTAGAAAAAATGAGCTTGCCTTGATACCTTATCCATCCGAATAAGAGCTCGTATATCAAGTGGCGGTGGATTGAAAAACATCTTCGACTCTTTAAACCATGAATATATCGAGAACCATATTGAATCCTTTGGAAGACAAATGGTAATGAAAGGATGGCAAGGCACATTCCGATCTCAGGTGAGATCGGCGCTGTTCGAGGAGGCGCTAGACGGCGCTCATGCCGCGTACAAAAGCGCGCGTAAAAAGTACCGTGAGGAAGCGTTTTTAATCCATGTGAACCATTCCTGAGGCTCCTTTGACTATAGGCGATAAGAAAGGCTGCGAAGTGAACGTAAAAAAACGCGTTGGGGGAGGCGCGCAGCGGCCCGCGGAGCATGTCTCTATCACGCGGCGAGGACCCGGTCGATTGCCGCGGACCGGGAAACAATTGGCGACGCGGACATATCGGCGGCCGAGCCTCGGGCGCGGAAGCTGAGCGGCTCTCGTGATTAGCCTTGCAGCGCGTTCGCTGCTCCGCTCCGCCGCTTCTCGCCCTCCTCGTTAGCCGCGTGGGCGCCGAGAGCCAGCGGAAGTTGTTCCCACGTCAAATTAAAGACTGGCCCGGTGCGCAAGATAGCACTACGTGCGCGCCAAATTGCCTGGCGAATTTCCTCGCGGTCGAAGACACCAGTCGCTTTCAGCGTCGAACGACACTTTTCCTTCTACCTTGTTACTCTATCAAGAAAATGTTCAAAGAAAAAAACAAACGGCGAGATTAAAAATGTAGCTATTTTACATACTTGTAAAATATTTGAAGATCGATCTATATATGCGGAGCTGGCGCGCTTTCGGGATTATCTCGTTAAGAATCTCCGCTAGATGTTATTTCAGATAATGCGCCGTTCTTTGGTTGGCAAGAATACAAGTGGTGCAGCGCTTGGGGGGGATTCGTGCAACAAGAAAGATTAGCCAGGAGAGCAAAATTAAGGGGGAGTGAGGGGGGAGAATAGAGGAGAGTCGAGGGAGAGGCGGCGAGCTACCGGGGCAAGTGGCAAGTGTCCTCGGGGCTGTTCCCCGGCCGACTGGCGGTTTTCTCCCGAGACCTGGGCGCCTGGGCTCCCAAGGCAGGAACAGCTGGGGCCTTGGGCGCGGCGGTGGCGCTAGAGCCGCTCTCCCAGCCCCAGCCTCCGGCCGCCGCAAACCGGAATGCAGCCGGCCTCCGTCGCGGCACATTCCTCGCGGTGCGGCCCGGCGGCTGCCGCTGTCCCCCACCGCCGCAGCCGCCCCAGCCCCGGTTCACGAGAGTTCAACTCGCTCGCGCCGAACAAAGACGAGCGGCCGGCTCGGGAGCAGCAGCAGCCGACACCTCCGGCCGCAGCTTTTCTTCCTTCGCCCGGCCGCTTCCTTTTCGCCGCCTGCCGCGGCTACTCGTCGTGGGCGATCCGCCCGCCGCCTGCGCCGCCCGCGCCCCTGCCCGCTCCCTTCTCCACTGGGGCCGCCCGCGATCGCTCGCTGGACTGCCTTCGAGTGTCCTTGGGCCCCAAAGCCGCACTTGCCCGAGGTACACGTTCGACTGTCGCACGGACCACTGCCGTCCGAGCCGCTGTCATTCCGTCATTCCCCCGCAGAGCCGAACAATTGTCACAAAATTGCAATACTTGTCGTCATCATAGCATTTCATTTTCGAAGCACACTTATTGCTGGTCACTTTTTGCTGTTAATCTTCGGTTCTTCCGTCACATCCGCTTACTCTTGGAGGTTTGTTTTTTTAAAGGTTTATTAGAATCGTTCGAGAGCTCACATCCCATGATATGTAAAAAAAAGGGTAGAGAGGTAGCAAACAAAAAAAAATTCCAAGCCGAAACTTCCACGACACCCAATAACCAAATTCTCCGACACCACCTATAGGAAATCGGTGATTTCCTATCATGGCGCCCCCCCCCCCCTCTTAAGTCGATTTCCCGGCGAAGCGATGTCACAATAAAAACAATAGCAGTTTGATCGCGATCGGAATGCAGCCAATGTAGAGAGAAAAAGTAAGAGAGAGGGATAGAAAAAGATAGGATTGACCGCGTATTGGTTAACCTTTTTGTGGCGGAGTATGCGCTGCACTTCCCGCCATTTTTAGCTACCTCTCTCTTCCGTCCAGCCGACTTTCTCGGATATACAGTTGAGAGAGAAAGAGAGAGAAATAAGGAGAAAGAGAAAGCATGCCTTTCTTTCTTTGTACCCAAGCTGTAGCTCAATTTGTTGCACCAAAGCGCAACTGGCGAGCGATGCCGATCCTCCTTTTATCGATGAGCTCTAGTTTTATGCGATCCAAAAGTTCCGTTCGCTAATGCATTTACCACGCACTCTCTCGTGAGTGCAAATCTATTGATGGATTTTAGTAGACACACCGTTATAGGATGAAAGACTTGATAACGACCTTATGTTTGTAAATAGAACTGACTTAAAAAATAATTTAAACATTACTCTTTACATTAACTCCTTTACTTATAATTATTAAGTTATGTTATCTAATAATTATATTTACTTAATAAATTTTTTATATATAGTTAAAATGAAAATCATGCTAAAAGAACCACATATATTCGGGAAAATATTGCGACATGTAAAGTGTTAACTATAGGTATGCAACTCTTACATTATAATAATACATCATTAAATTCTATTCGTCTTCCCGCTAAATCATACTAGCACATATCCTCGATTATTAAAATTCTGCGTTAAAAGAATAACACGAAGACAACGACTACAAAAAGTAAAAATAAGTACCAAAGTAGTTAAAAATCAAAATATTTACAAAACATATTTGAATAAAATATTGTCTTAAGAACAGGCCGTGTACTTCTAAACAAGGCAATGAGAGCATAAAGAGTAGTAGAAGAATGATTCAATCATCTGAGATTATCAATTATTAATGATTAAGATACAGATTACGATGATTCATCCGCGAATTATGACTGTTCACTATATGAAAATGTAAATCAGATCAACGACTACGACTGATGAAAAGAAATAGTCTTAGACAGAGCAGTAACTCACGTGGGTTATAAGATGGAGATAACTCTATCGATAAACTGTCGACGCTTCGAAATATAATTTAATCCGAAATATAATGTAAAAGATTTCAAAAAGAAACTTAGTTTCTTATATACTTTTTTTATTTTAAATTTTCGATAATCTATAAATGCATTAGACTCCTCGCAAATTATTAATTCTTTATGTTTCTGTATTACAGGCGTAAAAAGTCGCGTTTGCTCATCGCTAATCTTCTAAACGCTTACGATGCCTGATTTTTCTTTTTTTTTCTTTTTTCCTCTTGAATGCATGCAGGATGATATTACAGGATGGAGATACGGAAGTTCATGCTTGAAGTCCTATAATAGACAGGAATTTTGCAGAATCATACCTGTTTGAATCCTCGAAAATGTAACTTCTCATTCTTACAGACAAAATCGACTTCATTAGTCATCCTACGGATCTCGCGCGTACGAGTCACAACAGCCACAGCCCTTTTCAGAGACCCCTTTTGCCGCTGTAGACGTTGATGAATGAGTTTGAAGTTCAGGGGATCGAAGTATAACACAAATTGCTCATTCATAACTTCACCGCAGTAGGTGGAGAATTCTCGCCAACTGGGTTGTTTTTCTCCTTTTTACGTCGTGATCGTGCAAATCTTATCGCACAATAATCGGTGTGTCAAGATGTCAACACTTAACAATCTAATGGATTTAACAGGATGATTATAACTCTCATACTATAACTACTGGTTTTTGATGGAGCGATCACTTAACCAGAGTGACTTTTTACTTTGGCATGAATAATAGCCCCCCAGCTCTCATTGGCACATCTGCTGGTATGCTTTAAAATTAAATATTAATCGAAAGAAATGATTTTGCACATACTTATATATCACTATATTGTAATAAATAACTTCATAAATAAGGCATTGATATAACTTCAAACAAATCGGAATGATCTGCAAAAGCTTTATCTCGAATATTTACACTCTTGTTTTTGCTCGCCTGCAGCCTCCGAAACCGGATACCGCCACTACCATCACTTCAACGACTAAATTATCCAGTGACTGATTTTGAAGAAAAGCTTACTTGAAACTTCACTCCACGTTAACCCAAAAAAGCATATTCATGCACTTGCAGTTTCTCTGGCTTAGCGTCTTCCTGGTTTTAGTTTTTGGTGATTAAATAGAAAAATCTTTTACCAAGCTTTATGCAATTGAATAATTTTAGCAGAGATAAAATTGTTCAAATTAGCGTTAAAACAAATTATTGTCTATTATCCAGTGGATTAGACAATTTTTCTATTTCTGTTATAGAGTGCCAACAATTGCCACTACTACCTTTGCCACCAAATATTTTTTATGAAACTGATATTCTGCATATTAATGAATCATAAATGCTGTAATAAACTGACAAGTATGATTAGGCTGGACGTCGACTATCTTCCTGAAATTGCGCATGATCGCCTCTTTCCGAGCCTCTTTCATTCACGCTACACTATACACCTCTAATTCGTCCCTTGAAGAATCGATCAACTGGCCATTTATTAACGGCACACAACTTCAAAGTACTCGAAATATGCATACATGAATATTAGCTACGCTGGAGGAAAAAGCGTACTCAATAATTTTCTGCACGCGCATACGGTGTTTGACTCTACCATTATTGGAGACGCGCCTACTGTGCTGCTCGAACGGTCGAACCATACAGCGACAATTACAATTATAGTTTGTCGGGCCACAAAAAAAACTTTTAACTTTCCTAGGTGGAATAACACACGAAATAGCATGATGTAAGAAGGAGGTGGGTTATGCATACCAATTGGTTCTTAATTAGTCCATGTAATATAAGCTACATTTAGATTATGGGGACCCCTTAAATTTAAAAAAAGTAATAACGTTCATTAAAATTCATTAACGGCTTTTTTGTCTATTGTTTCTCAAACTTTTTAGAATTTCTTGCTCTAAATACTTTGACATTTTGACGTCCAGACTTCATATTCCTAGGCCAAAAGAATTTGTCATTCATCGACTACAATGGCGTAAAAACTTGTAGCATCTTAACCTAATTTTGTTTTAACCATTTCTTATATAACTCCGCCTCTGAACAATAATTTTTTCTTATTATTCTGTAGCTCCGTTCAAATTCCATTGCTACATTGTGGTATGTATTTAAGTAGCCCTCTAACTCTTGGCACTGACTCCCGATTTCTCTGCCTCTCTCCCTGTTTATGTTTCACTCCTCCCCTAATTCTTAGGTCACTTCTTTAATCCTGATTTTAATTTTTCACTCTGGCCACGGAATCTCTTTGCTTCATTCTCCTTGTCTATTGCTATATGTCCCTCTCTTCATCTTCGTCCTTGTCCCCTCCCCTCCACTGTAAAGCAGCAGACTCGTTCTTCGACTTTTACTATTGCTTTTTATTATTCTTTTGCACACATACTGATGACGGTGCACAAGCTAGACTAGAATGAACTTCTAATACTATTATGCATAAAAACAATAAACATATATAATAGGATAATAATTATATATGTTACTGACTGTTAGTGTCACTGAACGAAAAATGTAGAATAAGAGAGTATGTCACGTGCAGCAGTAACAGAAGTAAGAAGGGAAAGAATGAAATCATGATAGATTAACATTGCAAGGAAGTTCTTTGGCTAGAACCATAACACAATCATATTTACACTCGTGTTGATTATGTCAAAGCTACATGTATAATATTCCATAACGGTTATCTTTTAAAGTATCTGTTTTTTGCGCCTGACCATTTCTTAATGATTACGAGTAGCTTGTAGTCTCACCACTCTTAATGGATTGCACGATTTGCAGATAGCGTCGAGAAGCCTGTATCGCTTTTCATACAGACACGCAATGAGTTTCTCAGCACGCAGCTTGATTCATGTAAAAAGGATTTGGCTTAATCATATATACATACTGTACAAGATTTCCATAATGTATACAAATCTATAAGTAAATTTTTTCCATTAGTTTATGCACTACGTAAGTTATCATACGTTTTCCTTATTACACTTTACGCTGATGATAAAATAATGATTTAAATTAATTAAAAAAGTCATTAACATATTCCTACATTAAAAGTATACTGACAGCAATAAGTCGCATGACCTTTGCTTAATCACAAGAGCACTAATTCTCAAACGCAACTGTACAAAAAGCGGTCAAAATCCCAGCCTTTTATTTTAGCGAAAGGCAGTCGTAAAGTGCTGAGAAAATTCCGACCATACCGCGACTTCCTATAGGAACGTAATCCCTACCCTGAAAAGGCGACGAACCATGAGCTGATTACAAGAAATAAGAGCAACACTTCAAGAGGCTTCAGGCATCAACTTCAGACAAGTTTCGTATTTCTACACCTCCCCATCTATATCTACATTTTTCCCATGCTTTTTCTTATTTTTGTACTACAAAATAATAATGCAGTAATATTGACACATGTATCATATAAAATTTGTAAATCTTTTAAAGAATCAACAAAGCTATTTTAATAATACTAGTTTTAATATAACATTTATTAGAGCTTTTTTCAATTTATCGATCAAAGTACATGTCGATAAAATGTTTAAAAGAATAGATTAATTTTATATTAATATATTTTATTATATTAATAATTCAACAACTCCATCTATATGTTGAAGAGCTAAAAATATTTTAGCAATAATGTAAAGGTATTATTTGAAAAAAATCTTATTCGCGTACGTATTATGGTGAATAAATTGTATAATACCGGTAATGAAATAAAAATAACTTAAGAACAGAAAACTTACTACAGTAAATATGTATTATTTTATCATTTACCGATCCAAGTTCATAAAATTAATAATTTTTTTTATAACAAATACAATTCTTATAAAAAATCGGTTAGCATAATAATTAGTATTATATATATTTAAGGAACATATTATAGTTTTTGTAATATAAACTACGCCACACACTATGAGAATGAAGCAGCCAAGCAAGTAGATGAATTGCTGATCGAGGAATAGCTTTTTTGAATATTTTTGTTAATGAACTTATGTTTAATACGATTATATTAAGTTAAAATGAAATACTTATTTTTATATAAAAACAGAATTTCTTATCTCACTTTTTGCTTTTTTTAAATATTGTTTACATAAAATAAAATTGTTAACAATATCAATGATTTAAATTAAAATTGATATTTCTAAATATTAATAAATGTAAGTTACTTTATTACATTTGTGGATTCCATTTCTTTTTTGTGTCTTCAATAATATTATATTAAAGTATGATAAATAGCTGTTCAAAACATATAAGAACTAATAAAATGAACTAGGAATTTTCTTAAAATTTTTAATATTTTATTAAAGACGAAGTAATCGTAGTTTTAGTTTCAGCAAGTTTTTAGTGAAAATGAACAGAGAAGTAGGATTGCCAAGATATTTTACTTATCTTTAAATATTTTTTGTAAAACATTTATAGCGGAAGAGGCTTACAAAACAAACCTAGATAATATTGTTATATTCTCAATAGTAGACAGCTATTTTTACGAGTACGTGACATCTTAATACTTAAGAAAACAGAATTTTAATGCTTCGAACTACGCTTTGACATAGAAATAATTAATTAAATTTTAGTAATAGTATTATGATATTAGTCCGAGTATTAGTCATATACTGTAACAGTGAGTTTACTATTTAATAAGTTTGTGTAGAAGCAATCTATATTCTACATTCTAAAATATTCATCATAATATAGCCACTATTAATACGTCTCTTACATTAATTTTTTGGTAAGATTTGGCTGTAGCATTTTTTAAATATAGTTAATTTTTCATGTGTGTTATAGTTTACAGTATATCATGGCATTCTACTACTTATTTTATGTTATCTTTCTAATCAATGAAATTACCTTATCGCTGGGCGCTGACTTCGAGAAAGGAGCGAAAAACAACAGTATTGTAGGTCAAACTTGCTTAAAAGATAAGCCAATTATCGAATTCAAAGAAAGCAAAAATCCAAATTGGGCACGAGTATTCGAAATATATTCCATTCCCCCTAGTTATACTATTAATTATATAAAAATTACTGATAATAGTCCTGACAAATCAGGTGTACATAATATAGAAGACAAATATAAAGCAAGTTTATGTATACAGTTCGTAAGACCAAAAACAAAAGATACTCTCAAATACGATGTGGAGATTTGTGCTATACCTATATCGAAGACAACAGTACCGAAAGGCATAATAACAAAAATGAATGTGAAAAATTAAATGCAAATTGCATTATTTAAATACGATTCCATTCTTATTCTATTTATTATTAATTTCACATCAGTTTTTGACAATTTTTTAGTTATATCAAATATATTTTTATGCTACAAACCACTAATATTGTTATACAAAATTAGACACTCGCCGATTGATTTTTATGCATATTTGTTAACTACTCAGTACTATTGGAATTTCGACCTTTTTTTGTTATATTTATCCATAAAATATGCCTTTACTATGAACACTAAAACTCATCAATTAAAAAAATAATGTTTGTCTTTTTTATAAGATGTTAAATAAAAATCTACGATTAACAAGATTAATGTATTTATTCAACGCATATCGTCATTTTTCAGTAAACTGTAATCAAAATATCATTTAGTTAAGGGTAAAGATTCACTCACATATTTATGCATACGCCATGATCTAATTGCTTAAAACAAAACATTTTAAATGTTATCAAAATTTATCTAATTTTTTTCATATAACAATTTAATATACACTGCAGAGATTTTTTAGAAGACAACGATAACTCTATTTATTTATATAGTAAACATATTATATACCCTCTTAATTATAAAAGAAGGATGCTTGTGCTCGCGTCGATTGCAATGTAAAAGCTCAAGAATATAAATGATCTTTCCCTCACTGTTCTACCTTAGTCCAATTATAGCGAGCACTTCTTAGACCGCAACAAGTTAATTATTTTATTCACCGCATTCAACGTCTCCGATTAACGTTCATCTTTTATTTACCACTAACAATTCTAATGCATTATCGATATTCGCTTTCGAGAAGGAATTACTATTATATATGTTATTTATTTATATTAGATTTAGAGGTATATCATTAGTATATCATTAGTAAATCCGCGATACCTACTCTTTATAACTACATGCTATATATAATATATATTATATATATTATACTATGTATAATATATTATATATATATATTGCATAATTTATTACATGAGTTAGAATCTGTCGTTAAAACCGAGTTAAACTATCCGTTTAGCAACAGCTTCATTGACACCGACATGGATAGTAAAGAAAATTAATTTAACTATGGCATAAAAAGACTTCTGCGTGTTCTAAAAAGTGTTCTGCGTTATTTGCATCATTCTATTAATGTTTATACATTTTTATAATTATTATTATTTATTATTACTTAAAACTATATCTTAATATTTGTCTACCACAAAATTAAGATTCTTTAACATTATTAAAAAGTTCTACTCAATTCAGTGTTTATATTATGTAAATTATTGTATATTATAAAAATTTTGAAAGTTACATAAAATATAAAACTATAGATAATAATAAATAATCAATCTTTAATATAATCAATACTTTTATAAAAATACTACATACAAAAACAATTGCTTTTGATATTTCAAAATTATATCTCCAAAACAAGTAGAATTAATAATTAATTAAAAATTAAATTTTGGTATACTAATACTTACTATACTTATTAAACTGTAAGGAAATTACTTTCTATTTTTATACTTAAAAATCTAATTTACTGCATTAAGTGGAAAAATCAAGATTTTGTCAGACATAAAAGAAAATAAAAAATAATTTTTTAACTTATATCACATATTTCTGCAAGCAAAAACTTATTTAAATCTGTGAAGTTTAATGTATTTACATATGTTTAAAATAGTTTCAAAAATAATCCACGTATAACTTCTTTTGTTGTATAGAAAACTGAAAATGGAAATGTAGAATACTGATTAAACAAAGTTAATAATTATAATTTATAATTTAAAACTATGCAGTAATTTGAATAAACTGTATATTTTCGTGATATATAATAATTGTCCGAATATTTAAGTCTGTATTACATGTATTCAACTATCAAAAGTGGGGATAAGTTTTGATAGTCTAAACAGATTTCATTGATTACATTATTATTAACTGCTTATATTAAGAAGGTTCAAATGATTGTGAAATAACTAACGTATCTTGATAAGTAATAATGTAAACTTATTGATATTGAGAAAGGCACCTCGTAAATTTTTTATTTATTTTTGTATCTAATTTATGAGATATTAAGAAAATTTTTTGCGTGTTAAAAATGTTGATAGGGAACTAGGCATTTGTAGTCCTCTTGCTTAAAATGTGTAATAGTCGACTAAAATTTCCATGAAAACTTTTTATTCGTACTAAAGTGATAACTGCGCATTAATATAATTACTCATCGAAATCAATTGGGCAGCTGTAGATTTATAGTTATAAGTTTTCTCTTGGAAATTGACGTTTTTGTTTATGCTAATCTTAATTATGTGTTTAAAATACAACTTAATTGTTTTAAATTTCTTTAGGTGATATTTAAGGTTTAAACTAAACTATTATTAATTAAATATATATAATAATATAACGTATATAATAATAGAAAAAATGTACCAAAATGTACAATTATAGTAGCGAGTTTATGGTAATTATTTTTTAATTTCTTACATAAGAATGTGCCTTATTAAACCCGCTAACCACCCTTTTCGCAAAAGTTATCTTGTTCCACAGATGAGAAACTTTTTGTTTTCTTTCGTCTGTATGTAACATCAATTCTAACATAACTTTATCAATAAGGACGTAATAGTATGAACGAGGAAATATACATAAGTAGCAAACAAACAGCGTACTCACCCCCTCGTTTTGAGGAATTAAACAGTCCGTCAACAGCGGTCTTGCTCTTCTCAGTTTTTGCGCTGCTTGCTTGAGGAAGCACTAGCAGCATAAGCAACAGTGCTAACATGAGCAACGTCATCAGCCACTCGGGGAAGAGGGAAACGCGATGGCTCCTCTGCACGTAGAAGGTATTACTAATTTTCTTGGCAGGCGGCCATCTGACAACACTCGCCGCGCATCTGAGCCAGTTGGCCTCGCCTACCTCTCGACACCGCCTCGATTCCTTGCTCATTTTCGCCGCCCGACGTGCGATGGAAGGGTCGTCCATATACCTCTTGTCTCGTTTTTCAGACATGATTTTCTCTTGGGCCTCATAGTCACCAGAGCACTGTAGACGCTGGCACGGGATGCAATGTGCCACCGAACAGTCTCCTAACTGTGTACCGCAGGATATGCACCGTGCCAGCAACTGCTCAGTCGTAGCTGGTGGATGTGCCGTTTTAGTGACAGGCTGACAGACGAAACTCTGCCTACGGCGATAACTCTCTTGATGGCGCGAGAAACGTGGGTTCATCATCGCCGATGATCAAATTTCCATAATGCCACAGATTCAAGATCATTCGGTAACTCCAGCATGGTTGCACACTAAAAATCCTTCAGATCAGCTACGTACATCAAAGTGATACAAGAAAAATTTTATTTAAAAAATATTAATCCTAGTTGACTGGCACGTTCGAAGACCGAATTTGAGACATTACAAAACTATAAACATTCTACTTCTTATTGATGATCACAACGTACAGCTGAATGGATTTCGCTGAATGGATTTCGCCGGATCATCTCGACGAAATCAATAGGCCAAAGGACGGATGCCGAAAACTTGATTAATAAGTAATTATATCTGACTTCAAAGAAGTTTTTCAACTACGTATTTCCAAAATCGAGGCCACGTAATAGGAGATAATGATATGATGACTTCGACGATGGCAGAAGTTTCATGCGGCAGGTTTGATCGACAACTACGTCGCATTCTGAAAAATCAAAAATACATGTATTGTCAGTATGCTTTGAATAACTATTTAAATAGAAGGAAGCATATAAATGAAATTTATTAACAAATAATTCAGGTTTAGCTTGACTAAATTAATCTATTAAATTTCATAAAATGTGGTTCAATTGCTTTTAAAATAACTTTTTTCCTACAAAATCAATTACATACTTTCAGTATAAAAACCAGTTGACCACATAAAAATAAATTCTGGGAATAATTATATGTGCAAATAAGCTGAGAAGTATTTGATAAAAATATGTATGAGTCCTGCAGACTCTAGAAGCAGTGAATCGACAAAACTTCAACTGCAGCTCATTCGTCTATTGCATTATACTCTCTATATTTATATTTGTTTGTTACGAGAATCGCGCATCGCGTATAGCATATGCAGTACCTTGATGGCTCTTTCTGAAGTATAAGTAAGTGACACTTGGAAGCGCTAAGTTTATTTTATTATAATCGCAGGATTGTCAGCTACAGTATATATGATGCGCAGAGAATAAAGAGATTAATGAGTATCTGTCAAAAGTCTTCGAATACCATGAGAGTATCGTAATCCTTCGTTAAACCAGACATTTAATATTAGGTGCATAAGCCCCTCATTTAATGGATTTTGAGATGAAAAGTAACGTAGTCGGTTTTAAAAGATGACTATAAATTGGATAATATTTCTTTTCCTAAATTATATAACACAGTAGAATAGAACTTAAAAATACAATTCTTATTTTATGTCTGCAAAAGTTTAAAAAATATTAGATGATAACGATTTTACTGTTCGAATGGAATTACCATTCCTGAATAAAGACTGAAGTAACTTTGACTTAAAATAAATTTATTAATACATGTGATGTTTATATTGAGATCAATTATTGTATAAAATTCAATGAATTTTAAATTAAATGATTAATTTTATGAATTAATGTCATAAATTAACATTTTAATAGGTATCGTTTGTCAATTGCTAAAGCAAAATGTCCTATGTATTCAAATGTCTTTTTGAATATTTGGGTGTAATGTTACTTCAACCATATTGTCGCTATATACACTGAATGAAAATATTTATATATCGATAATGTACCATGAGTGTACCAATTTCATGCCTTCTTAGTCATCTTGATCAACGAAGCAATGACGTCATAAAGATAGACATTTTGTAATGTTAATTGCAGGTTAAAATTTTTGTTAATTATTATTTAATTATCATTAATTTTAAGTAATAAAAGATATCTTATAAGGGCGCAAAAATGAAAGTTTCAATTATATCGGGAGCTTAAAACGCATTAAGTAATAAAAGTATCTGAGTTTCTATGAAATAATCAATAGGATATAATAGTTATTCAAAGTTCTCTCACTTTGAAGTTAAGAATGCTGATCTGCACTCTGGCACTGTACCGCCTTGCACATCATACAGAATTGCAGTCTATGATCAAATCAATAAATTCAATGATATTTATTTTGCGGTAAATATTTTTATTAAATAAAAGCGATATAATAATTAGTTAGCAATTTATTTGTAAGCTTACCAAATTTTATCTAATATTAATGGCTACGGTTACAAAAACAAACAAAAATACCAAAGATGTTAGGTGAAAGTTATGAAGGTTATTCCTTATTATAAGCATTATAACATTTTTTTAAATATTTTTAAATGCGAGGATCATCGTTTGTGCAATGACGAAAATTAAAACACCTATGTTATAATAGTTTAATAACTCTTAATTGCATTACTATGTTAAATTAAAGAGGTTTGTAAATTTTTATACAATGATAATTAATTGGATAATAAAAGTGTAAGTAGACTACTGCTGTGAGTCTTTTCAAGAGTTTTTTCGGGTACAAAGGGGAAGAAAAATAAATATGAAAAAGTTAACTGCTGGAAAATTCTCTTCAAGAACAAACTACTTTTACTTGAAGAGGATGTATGCGTTATTTATTCTCGGGATTATGACCCTCACAAATAAATCCTTTGCCGTTGAATTCTTCTTTTCCTCGACCACGCTTATATACGAGTACTGGTTCTAATTTTCCCTCTTACTTTTTTGGAAGTTAGGTCCATGTACGTGTGAATGCAATAGAAGCAGATACATAAATACACGGAAATCGCTACTGCAGAGCACTGCATTATTATCGATTTGCGAGTTGCTCAATAAATCTTTAATTTTCAATTGTTTAATTTATTAACAATTTGATGCAAATTAAGTCTTTAATTAAGATGCAAGTTTACGTACAATAATAAAAATAATTCAAATAAAAAACAAGCTATTTTTTCGTATATCCAGTATTTTCGTTGAATATCTACAATATTTAATTTATTTTAATGATGTTTCATTTTCCAGTGTGCTTGCATACTCGGTCTTTTTCAAAATGATCTCTTTGATTAGTGTAACTCAAATCAGATGTCGATTATGCAACCGCATGTAACCTGTGGGCTCGAATTGAACATCCTTAAGTATAACGGAGGTCAACTTGTAGGGTGCGCTTAACGCGCGATCCGGCACATCCGACACTCGCTCTAAGACAATCGGTTATGGGGTCTCCCCTTACGAAGGCCCGTTACCCACCGGAAACTAGTCGCAACGCGTGGCCGAATCGTAAATTAAAGCACGAGGAGAAAAGGGGGAAACAAAAGGCGGATCCGCGCGCGCCGTGGTGAAACCGGAGCAAGAGGGAATCGCGCGGCGATAAAGGCGACTGCCCACGGCGCGCCCTAGGATCTCGCCCCTTCAAACTTAATCCGAGACGATTCAATTAAAGGGCCATTCCGAGCGGCGCCAAGCAGCCGGGCCCATCCCGCGCTCGCCCGCCCCGCAGATTTATCAGCACTTGGTGGCCGCCGCAGCGCGGTTCCTGTCTTGCGGCGCGCGCTCAAGCCTCGCAGCATGTGCCCGCCCTGCGATTATCTATTAATTCGGGTATGTTTCTGGGGAACTCTCGTCGCTTTGGGGTAAAAGAGCAGCGCAATCTCGGACAAATAGGAAGATCGCTACCGTAAGGAATGCTTATTTCGCGCTTTTCTATTATAGCTCTCCACTGTGAAAATATGTAATAATATGGTTTGCAAAAATGTGTATGTGTGTTCATATAGTTTGCCTAAAATACAATAATAATATAAATTAATGAAAAGAGCGCACGCA
Source organism: Sycophaga agraensis (assembly GCA_018906755.1). Lineage (NCBI taxonomy): Eukaryota > Metazoa > Arthropoda > Insecta > Hymenoptera > Pteromalidae > Sycophaga > Sycophaga agraensis. The sequence continues at coordinate 110,995 of JACCIE010000093.1, forward strand.
TGTGTATATATATTATATAGTTTCGCGAACATAAACTTAATAATAAAAACAATAACACAATGAGGGATTATTAGAGAAGATAAAAATATAAATTATTGAGAGGGAAAGGGAATCTTTTACTACAGGTCGATCCGAAAGGATATGGGAGTAGAGAATAAACAGTTGGCTTCGTCCGTCCTAAGTGCATAATTAAATAAAATATTTATGTCTGCGTACAGTGCACATCCATTCTAGACTTCTGTCACATGCATAATACATGCGGATTATGTTTTTAAGTCGATTCATTAGCTCCAAGGGTGCATAGAGAATAACCATAAAACAGAAGTTCAAGTGAGGGTAGACCAAAAATCGTATGTGCATCCAATCAGACTAGATTTTTTCAGGAAGTTAAAATATAATTGATTTTGGAAGCTGTCTATAATTAAACAGTTTTTAATCCATCATTTATGGCAGTAGCTAAGGTGCGTTATAATTAATTCAATTGCCCTTATTCTTTATATTTATTAATTTTAATTATAAAATATTCAATGAAAATAATAGTAATAAGATAAGAGCAGTTTTGAACGTTTTATTGATTGAATTATAAATAGCAAAAAATGTAAATTGTTTACAATAATGACAAAATTATTACTTTTAAAAATAAATCAATAAAAATGTATTAAAGTTTCAAAACATTCAGATTAATAAAATTAGTGATAAATTCATTAAATATTAATCAAATTCACTAAATGTCGATTCACTAATTTCATGAATAACTTGGTTAGTTTCAAAATTTAATTGCCAGATTTGTTTAAAAAATATAAATTTAATAACTAACAAAAATAGTTTAAAGACATCACGAAATAAATAATAAGACTGAAAACCGAACTTTAAATTTTATATGTTATGTAAACGATTTGTATATTGAATGATCGCAAATCGTCTGGTAAATGTTGGTGGTAGGTTTCCTCTCCATACTTGCTGCCTATTTCACGCTTTTACCAGGTTAAAGCCCAAAACTACTTTACATGGCGTAGCTAAGTGCATATAATAATGTCGATAAGTATACTCTAATCGTGTTATTTTATACTAACTAACCCTAAAATAGAACCAACTAATCGATGAAAAAAATGTTATATGCATAGTACAATAATTGTAGCTGATTTTTTTTCTAATTAAAAGAATTTCACCTTAATGTTTACAGTTACTAGTATAGAATACCAGTAGAAATTTAGAACTAAGAAATTATACCAAAGCATTAGAACGGCCTCAAGTTTGCACATCGAGTATCTATTGGGGAAGATATAGAGCTTATAACTCACTTACGCGAGTACCGCAAGCAGCATGAATTATAAGCCAACGCGTCGCAGTCTTTCAATAACTTACAATGCAGAGTCATAAAATTAGAATCAATAACTCTAGTACGACCACGGCCCGCGCGACCTTTTTGAAAACAAATCGGCAGGCACTCAGTGTATTAAAAATATAAACAAGGATTTCCAGATGGCATCATCCTGGAAAATCCAGCTGCGGATAAACGAAATCCGCACTCTGTCAGTTCACTTGGTGTGACGAGCCAACTGTTGCGGCGAGCGCGCTTACCGTGGAAAAACATTTTTGGGGGAGCGGCAGACCATGCAATTGAGAGCAGGAGAGAGGGAGGATAAAACCCGAGTACTCTGATCGATAAGCACGCAGAAGCGAATCCTGTCTGGATGAGGTAACGAATTCATATGCGTGAGAGAATAGGGCGGGCGCAAGACCAATGGCGAGTGCAATGCACCCGATTGCACCGCGCACCCCAAGCCCGTGCAACTCGAACGACTGTATAAATCTAAGCGGCCTGTGTAATGGACACCCGACTCGCTTTAAAATCTGTTAAATTACATTAAAAATGGACTACACTGATATAATGCCAGGCATCGCTTTTTGCTTTAATTCGATATAAATGTGAAATCTATCTATTCATACTTTGCTTCAAAATTTTATAAAATTTAAATTGTTAGTAAGAATTTTTCGCATTATCTAACAAAAAATCCAGCATCTTCTTCGGTTGCTACATTATTTTCAATTGGTTAAACTTTATTATTAATGCAATTTAAACAATCTGAAAACAATTAGTTTGAATATATTGTATTGATTTATTGAGAAATGGGAGATTTTAGAGTGGTACACCTAAATAGGGTGGTAAAAGACTGGAAAAGCCCGTCAATGGAAAGTAAAGTGATTCGGGAATGAAAGAGGTATTCGTTAGAAAGCTCGTAGGCAGGCGCACGCGTTAGCCTCTCGGCGGCAAAGGGCGAGTGGCCATAAATCGAAGGTCCGAGTGCGCCCCCGGCTCCCGGCGGGTCGTCCAGGAGTCGGCGGCACCCTTCAAGGCACCCGCTCGCGGAACCCCGGGAGGAAGGAGTACTCACTGGCGGGTCGGGCGTCGTAGCGCCAAGGATCGCAGCAGCCGAGGAGTTGTTCACTAGAGCACCGGCCGCGGTCGACTGGCGCGGGCACCTCCGAGCTTTTAATTGTTCGCCGAGGAGGCGGCGGCCGCGGAGGAGGAGGGGCCGCGGGGCCCCGCCGGGGGTACGGGGGTAGGGGGCGCGGGCGCCGGGCGGGCACGCACCGCGGCGAAAAGCAATTGCCGGCGCCGCGCCGCCGAGCGATGCCCGCGTGCCCTCCTTGCGCGCTAATCCGCGCTAATGCGTCACTAGCGCGCCGCGGGCGCAAGGCTGCCTCGCGTTGGCCCACCGTACAATCGCCCCGAGCGGAGCGCGCAGGTGCCGACGGAGACGCGGCCCGCCGCCCGAGAGTAATTACACACGTCACCGGCTGCCAATGTCGCGGAGACGGGCCGCCCAAGTGACGCGCCGTGGAACCTCGGCTTCGGGGGGACAAATCTGGCACCGCTCTTATCCACTGGCTCACTCGTCAAGAGGCGCGAGAAGAATTCATAACTCGCTCACGCCCCAACTCGGCCTGCGATCCTATCAGCCGTAGCTTCTTTGGGAAACTCGACGTGCGCGGATTGGAATAACATGGCCAAAACAACTATTCTCTACCTTTGATACGAGTTAACAAGAGATTCACTATTGAGGTATTATCTTACCATGTGAAGGTAAATAGTCATGATGAATGAAAAAGGTCTTGTAAGAATGAAAATAGATAACGGTGTTCGTGCACGTACGAATGTTAGATGGCACCAATTCTAGATTGGACCAATTACACTGACTTTAGAATAATTAGAAGACGTTCGATAACTGACAAGCTTTGCTTTAAGTTAATTGACAGTTCCCTCGTTAAATTGATCCTATTAATTTTTAGATACCTCCATACAAGTATTAATTATAATTTCAATCCGTGATTTACGCTTGAACCAAATAGTCATATGCAATCTAGTAATCATTCGAATCAGTCGAATTTATGATTAAAAAGCTCACCTTTTTATTGTTCTTTCTTCGTTTTATATGGATAGAAATTGAAGATGATCCTCTTGTTTACCGTACTAACAGTCATTATAATCCCAATACTGATTAGTTTCCGTGTGAAAACCAGGTAACGATTTCCTACAACGCAACTGCAACAAACAAACGATAAAATTATTTTATAGGGTAAATAAAAATCAACGAACTACATTAGAGGAATGAAGGAAATCACCGCGCCGACGGTGGCAAAGATACGTGGGTTGACTGACGGAAAAAGAATGGAAAGATGCAGTATAGGAAGCGCGTGTCGGTCGCAATGCTACTGGATTTAGCGTCAATTGTCTGGCTGAAGGCCGAGTTTACGCGCTCGAACTCAAGAGCAGGAGCTGAAGATAGCAGGCGGCAACGCACTGACTGATGCACCTATGAATTATTCGAGAATAGACGGCGCACAGCCGACAGGCGGACCGACTCCCAAGGTGGGATTTAATTAGGCGATATAACGAGGCGCAAGTTTAACGGGCGCAGTAAACGCCCGCGGTGGGCGAGTTGTTTTTGCGGCCCTTCTCGGGTTGTCACCCCCGCCGGGGTTTTATGGCGCGCGCAGTCAGCGGCGGTAAATTGACGAGCAGCCTGCGCGACGCCCGCCATCGGAAGATCGACTCCCTGTGGCCGTAAAGTCAAGCGTGAATGCCCGCGTGATATTCCTGGGAGGAGGCCGAGGCGCTCTTCGGAGTCCACTGCCCGCGCGAGCGACTGACAAGAAGCCTGTCATTTTTTCTTCTCCGCATTAGCTTTTCCGAGGCTTACACGGTTATCTTTGACAGGGATAGTTTCGGCATTTCGGGGTTCGTTTCCTGATATTATGACTAGTAATACAATGACTATTGCAGAAAATGATTCAAAGATAACATATCATAGTTACATATTCTAGAAACGTATCAATAGAGCATTTGTATTCGTTTGCATGTTACAATTAATTAATTATGATATAAGACCAGTAAGTAGGTGGGGTCAACTTAAATTTTACAATAAAGCAAACTATGTAAGTACATCTCGTAGCGCATACCATCACACATTTTTTTGGGGTTGTTTTACAGTGGCAATGAAAATAATTTATGAATAGCAAAAAGATTAACGACAATGTTTGTATGTCTCATAAGTTGATAAAATATTATTTTTATTGCCATTAGAAAACAACTCCAAATTCAAATAATCTCTATCATTCTGTCACTATTCATGGCTATATAATAAAAATTATAAGAATCACATCTACTTTCAACAACGACCGCCATAATGGCTTGTAAGTTAGCAAGAGAAAGCAGCTTTGCTACATTTGGGGCAGCCGCAACCTGTCCTCTCCTGCAGCCGTATCCACGTACTCTACGACAGTGAGTCAAGCGCACAGGTGACTATAAGACTGAATCGTCCTACTGATTCCATCATCTGTACGAGAACAAAATAATCGTCGCTTACATCTGTGAGCCGAAAGTTTAGTGCTTCGGATCAGCAAAGATAAGCAAAGATGAGTGGATCTGCAAATGAAAACTGTCTTGGATCATCTACGCCGAAGAAAATTTAAACACAAATGTTTATAAAGATTAAGTGGTTAATCCTTTAAAAATAATCCTTACAGTAAATATCTAAAAATGACTTAAATTATCGTTTGACGAAGATTATCTCTGTGTTAATCATTAACAAAACAATTGACTTGGACAATTCAATAGAGTTCAAACATCACTTCCAAGAGCTGCTTAGACAAACATCGACACCAATCTTCATATCAAAGTATCAAACATTCCCATTTTCTCCGGAAAATGTGACGATCAAGATGGTAACACTCGCACAATAGGAGCCTGTTTCACGTACGAAAGCCTGATTTACCCATTGAGTCACTTAGCCGAGGGGTCTTGAAAATCTAAAGAGGCGTCTACTCGCAATTCCGGGAGCAAGAGTATTCAAGATCTTCATACAAAAGTACGATAATCCGAGTAATTCCTCGAAGGCGCTTTTTGTCCCTTCTCTGCAATACTCGCACTTCACCTGCACTTACTCCCTGTGCCGGTTTGAAGTGGGAAAGTAATAGCCTCTCATGCGACAATTCCAAGCCTACTTAGCATTTCGTATGCGCGTTCCACCACTTGCTGCTGCAGCGAGATACATCCACTTTAATCCGCCGAGCTTTCCAGGCTGCAAATAGCAAGTAGAGAAAGCATTTGTTCCACCTATACGAGTATCTCTCCGTTCCAAGGCAACACTGTCTTACCTCGCGAGATTGGCAAACGTCAAGGTTTCATTTTGCACTCAGGCATCGTAAAGTATAAAAATTTATTGATATATTTTGAAAAGGAAACGATTGAAATACACTAAACACTAGTTTATTAACACTTACTTGCAGCATCTGCTAGTGTCTAACCGTAAAAAACGTTACCACTGGACTATGACCAATAAATAACCCAAACAAATCGCGCTTTTAAAGTCTCTTAGAATCATTCAAAAACACCATCAATTTCTTATTGTAAACTTGCGATCATTTTCTCTACAGTTACAAATTCTCTTACAGCTGACTACTTTGCTAGACAATACATTTATAATCGCTACGTCCTCGGAAATATTTAGAATGCTTAAAGTTCCCTGAAATCGATTGTCATTAAGGACTTCGTCATCCCTGTTAATTTTGAATTCCCATAATTGCAATTTATGGATCCAAAAACTATATTTTGAAAACATTTAGACTATTTGAGAATAAACTTTATTTCAATTTATTTTCATCTTGTCGATTTGAGGATTAAAAAGTTAATTAATTATGCACGTAATTAAATTTGTATGCCCCAGAATATTGAAAAGTTAGGAGAATGCGTCCAAGTGCGAATTTAATAACTGTCTCGTTTTAATACCAAAGAAAAAAATAGTTATAACATAAATCTCGTTTTTTAGCCTCAATTTGCCCGCTGAACAAAGTTTCGGGGCAAATTCACTCGAACATTTCCCCAAACTTTTCAAATGTAATAAAACACACGTATTCTTATCTAAATAAAAAGTTTTTGGGACGTTGTCGAAAATTGTGCTTTATTTTTCAATAAACCGACTTTGGCGAGAGGAGCTGAAAGAACTTTCCGCCGTCGAGTTTCCGTTGCCGTAACTTATCGAGAGTCATAAATTTCAGAAAAACTCACATGGCTAACGCGCTATTTTAATAATAACCCTGGCTATTCAACTGGCTAACATTAAAAGACTGATGGTGCCTTTTTAAAGAAATATGAAAGTAAACTTAAAACTTATTATAACTATAGAAGCACACATGCACAACTCCATAAAAGCCCTCATCGCCGCTTAATTCTCACTATTTCACACTTTACCTGTGAAACTGGACAATCATGATAAGATCGGTATGTATTTATGGATGTATGTTTTACATTCAACGACATAAGTTACACGTGAATAAAAAAATATGTTTTCATAGCTGATATAATTTATTAATTTGAAGTTGAAGATAAACATCTAAATAAATTTAATAAAATTCAATAAATAACTAACTACATTACTGGTAGGTACACCTATTGAAAAAGTGATATTTTTAGCTAAGAAACATTTATATTGATAAAATATATTTAAAATTTTTATAAGATGGTGATTATATTTTCCATTTATACATAGTATTAATCTCGGTATTTTTACGAATTGATAACACTCGACTACTGCCCAATAGACATTGCGCTGAAAATTCCTTACATACAATATAGCTCCATGGAATAAGCAAGCATGCACCTGCGAGAAGAAAAGTGGCGGATAGATAATCATGGGAGATGCAAACTAGAAGCTGCGCGACACGTGAAAAAATTTCTCAAAATTCTTTTCGAGATTTTTTTGATTTTTTTTGTGCAAAGGCTTCATGTCATGGAATATTTATTGCTTACTAAAGATAATCAATTTAAAAATCTCTTATGGTAGATCGAATTATTGTATTTAAGATTTTTCGTTCAAGTATGGATTATAATTTTAAAACAGCTACGTTGTTTTAATTAATTACGTTAAATAATTACATTTAATTTAATTACGAAAATGAGTAAATATAGTTTTACTTAATTTCGTAATATGAGTGTACACAAAGTTCATATTTAGTTATGGTTCGTATTATATTAAAAATCTGTGCAAATTATGAATGACATAATAAATGCCTACTTAAGTAGATTTCATTTGCAGATACGTGAAAATATTTTCTTTCTAATCTGATTACAAGTTGGGCAACAATAGACACTTACCTCAATTCGTACACAACAAAATTCAGGTTAAAAAATAACTCCCTGTATAGCGGACATCTTGGGAGCGATTGATCGCAAAAGCTGCTGTAATTTATTGATTCGGGTAAGAGTGTCCCTGACGAGGCGAGCGCGCGGTACACGACCCGCCGCGGTGGCAGCGCATCATTGGTCAAGTGCCGTCTATTCGATTAAACATAGATTTTTCGTAATAACGAGCGATAATTGATTTATTACCGAGCAGCATCGAAAGAAGGAGGTAGACGCACGAACCTCTACGTGAGCCGACTCCTTGTGTCTTCCAATAACCGCGGGCCGAGGGATGGAGGCAACAGCCCTGACCCCATCGTGTGTCTGCTACTTAGCTACAAATAATCTGCTTAAGTGAAAATTCCTACGTGAGCCCTGCGTTATTGGCGAGCAGAGGCGGCGAAAGTTCGCCTTCGGCCAACTTGTTTTCGTCGGCCTCGTGGAGTAGAGAAGCAGCCGCAGAGGCGTGTGGAGGAAGGGAGAGGAAGCGACGGTCCTCGCGTCTGATACTCTTATTACGCGCTTGATCAAGCAATCGCTTGTTATTTTCTTGACCTGTTCCCGAGCGTGTTGTTGACGCGACTGAGACACTCGTCTAGACTTGATGTTGACACCTTCGTCAAATGGAGCACTGCTCTCAGTCAGGCAAGTTAGCTAAGACTAATCCTAAGAATGTGTTGTTCTATGCAAGTTGAAATAAAAAATAGATCTATTTATGTTTAAAGTGCTCGTTATCTTAGAAACAACTTATCATCATTTAATATTATATGTACACATATCTTTGATAAGATTCTGATTATATCCAAATTCAATATAGGCTCACAAGCTCTCGCTCAAGCTCAAAAATAGAAGTTACATTAAACGTGATTGTCATATCTATGCAAGTTTTTACTAATTTATTATAATCATTGTTTACTTGATTTATTTATTACATTACAAAGTAAACTATTAATGCAGTATTGATTTACACTCCCTATGTAAAGGAAGCGATGAAATCCATTGATGTTTAGCGAAAATAAGGCTTTAGAAAATTAAAAATAATTTCTTTGAAATATCAATGAAAAGTCCCTGAAAGATCAGTGTATTTTCACTGTTTTACGTATATTTTTTATTTTAATTTTATATTTTTATATTTTTCAAAAAACTTATCCATGCGAGAAATAAATCATATTAGCTAATTATTGTAAGTCTCTCATTTTTTGAAACAATTTCATGACAAAGTTTCACCGTGAATGACTGCAAAGTAAATTGTCTAAACAATTGAGTTCGATACTCATCAGAACCTAGAAAACAGAGGCGAGGCAATGCACGAGCGCTCAATAGTCGTTAAAATAACCAAAAAATTTCGCCTGCCACCCTGGAGTCTCTTTTGATAGATTATGAGAAATTCGAAGCAGCTAACCTCGATACGCCTTCCCATAAGAGCTAACGCACACTGCAGTCGCTCGAAACCCGAAAAGTCTTGCCGCAAAAACAAATACGCGCTGCTAATGAGGGCGAAAGAACTACTGACAGCAGCTTCCCCTTCTTTGCTGTAGACGGGAGTTATCGCGATCGCAAAAATTTTTAAGCGACTTGATCACCTAAGAACTCTAGTCTATGTCGCGTTTTTTACTAGTCCTTGAAGGCTAATGATGACTGATTATTTTTCACAGTTACTACTTTTTTGTTAAGATAATCAAAACTTTTTTATTTTATAACTCATCCTTTTCAAATTTATGCTTATTTCGCTAAATTATTAATGATTAACGTGCATGAATCTTTTTTTTATAATAGTACCTCCAACAGTCACTAATAACCATAAGCTTATACATATTATGATTATGTGTGCTTCGTATGTTACTTATAAATAATTTAGAACTAAGCCCACATTATTTTAATTATGGATATATTGTTTTTACTTGTTATATATATATATATATATATATATATATTATTTATTTAAATTTATTTATACATATATACAATATGAGGCAATAATATGTGCTTGTATATTCGGCACCAATGATTGATCATTTCGAAAATACAAACGAACTAATAGTTTATTACAAAATGAGTTATAAGTTTCAAATAAATTTACTAAAATTATTACGTACAAGATAACCGCTTCTTTTGATCTTTAAAAATGAAAATTAATCTCATTGATCGTAAAGATCTAAAATAAAGAATTATTAATGTATAATTGCATCGTAAATTAAAACATAAAATTTCAAAATATTATAAAAATGTTACGTGAAATTACAGAGGTGATTATTTCAAGACATGAAAAACTTGGAGTGTTCAAATCCATGTATATATTCATCTACATATTACTAAATTCACATAGCCAACTAACATCGACAATATAATGATATAAATAATAAATATGAATACATTAGAAAATTAAAGTATTATATTATTTGACGTTGCAACTTTTTAGCATATTTTAGAAAACTACTTATCCAGTAAAAGATGTTCAGCCTCGTACAGTAAGTTTTAAATGCTGCACAGGTAGAAATGAGCTCACGGTATAATAAGATTAAGGGGTACATTAAAACGCACGAGATAGCGGCGTATTAACGTGGAAAAGTGTCCCCTCTCACTCCAGTTCCGACCTTGCCTAATGCACACAACGCTTTACATTTATTAAAAGCGAGCGACTGCTTAAGGGAGAATCTGCGTGACGCGTTACTTGCTCACCTTCCTCTTCTGTCTCTATCGCCCTCTAGTAAAGTTTCTCTGAAATTATGTATAAGGTAGATCTGAGCGCGAACTATATGTATAACTTAATCTTTGAAACCTTATAAAATTACCATATTATTATTTTTTATCCGTGTATTTGAAAATGCTAATTACAGTATCGTTTAATTTTTAAACATATAAAAAATGTCTTTTTTGCATTATCTGTGGGTAATATAACACGTTAAAGAAAATTTGTGGAAAAGTCTGCACCTAATTTCCTGCTTTCTATGTCTGCTAAAAAAAATGACAAACATAGTCATTTATCAAAAAACATCGCATAGTGTCAGGCGTGCACGAACAATTACCGACCCTAGGAGCTTTACTCTCGGCTTTACTTCCATGCATCAGATTCACACGAAACTTCTTAATTTGTGAACCATTATAGCCACCAAGTAAAAGCTACTTCCTGCGGTCGCCATCCGCACCGAATCAAAGCCATAAACGAATGACACATCCCCTATAGATGGTAGGATGGTAGGGTCGCAGACGTCCAAGCAAAAATCGCGCTCCATTTATCAATCAGCTCGAGTCAGGCTCGGGAGCCTCGGCTTGGGACTCGAGGATCGTCGCCCCCATTAACGAGAGCAACTTGAGCGTTGCGAGCTCAAGGCGAGCGTGTAATCTTTGTGGACGCACGCGAAAAAAGAGAGCGTGCGAGAGACGAATCGATTTGTCAGAGGGGTAAGAGCTTGCAGAACTGGACCCTGCGTCATAACTTTTCGGTGGTCGTATGCATCCTGATTAATGATGCTCAGATAAGAGTGGTGGTCGGGTCACTGAGGATAAAGACGAATAGAACCGATGATTTAGGGTAGCTCCAGATTGGTGGTCGCGTGATAGTTTAAGCTGCCAAGTTAGTAAATTAGCTAATGTTTTCTAGCTTGCATCGAAGATGGCAATCATCGTACTTGTAAAAGTCAAATACGATTCTTACTAACTAACAATCATTGCTTATCTTAACTATCATTTACTATCGTATTATTTTACGTAATTACAAAAAGTTTCTAATGCGCAATAAATAATGAACAGTTTAGAATACATACAATAACACATAAGTGGTACATCAAAGAAAATTTTTCAAACTATGTAAAATTATAGGTAATAAAAAAATGTTCATTAAAACCATTGGGATTCAATATAATAATAAATTTTAATAATGAATTTTTCAGAACAAGTTTCTAATTAATAATATTTTTTTAAATCTGTCTTACATTTAGAAACATAAATGATTTTTACCATATGTTTTTGCACATTATTAATCATATCATAGAAGAAAAACAAACATGCTTAACAAACAAAATCATGATTTTCCAACCATGACTTTGAGACAAAATAATATGAGGCAAAAACTGAAATAAATTATGTCTAGAATAAATGTTTCAAACTTCTATTTTGATACTCTTTGTAAACATAATTTTGAGATATTCTTTTTGAGATAGATATTGAGATAGATTATGACTTCAACATGTGAGATTCATAATACTCGTAAATGAATATAATTTGTCAAAATTGGTTAATATTTTTCAAACATCGTTACTAATTTCTTTCAAATATTATGACCATTTGGACATAAATCATATAATTAATAACAATTTACTAAAAACCAAGCACCTTCAGAATTGTTTAATGATTCAATAATATTATTTCCGTATCATGCATCCCAAATAAAGACTGTGATACACAATTAGTAAAAACAAATCAGTAAAAAATTTATTAATTGTCACGATTTTTTATATTCTTATTCAATCATTAGTGTATTTTAATTAATTTTCTTATAGTTTTATTTAATGACTTTCTATTTGTGCTTCTTTTCAGTGCTAGTTAAAGTTGGAGCCATGCGGTGTTTGGTAAATAATGTATATTAAAGAATTAAATTATCAATTGAGAAGAACAAAAATATCATTAATAATTTAGCAAATTATTTTGGGCTATATATAGATTAGACTGAAATCTAGATTCTATACATATAGAATTTTGGGTATACAACTAAAACCGAGACTGAACAAAAGTAAAATCGTAAAGGAAAGTAGTAATTCGTGGAAATATTCACGAATATCTGTATATAAACTATATATTTAACTATACCGAGCAGTATACTGTTTGCTTTTTCATTCATAATGGCATAATTTCAACATACGTCTCATAAAACTATGTAAAATATAAAAATATTGCTTTTTAATATTTGAATCGCACTGTCAATCTTTTAAAAATTATCTGTAGATTTTATTTTCGATAAGTTATTTAGTATGTAGGAAATAAACTAATTTAGTAAAATATCAGTGTAGTCTATCGGGTCAGGTAGACTTTTAAGCGGGAAGTTCCTGGATTGAACTCCAATGTCCGAAAAAATATGCCCTTATTAATAAATTAGTGAACTGAATGGCATTCTTTGCGATCTAACCAAATTTTAAATTAAATTAGGAATAAATGTTAGTAACATGTGTAATGTTTGAAAATAGAAAAAATGTAATTTTTTCATTTTTAAAAACTCCATAGTATAATAAAAATTAAGATAATTTAGGTATAATTAATTTTTATTATAGATTAAATCAATTTTTATTACAAAGCATGTCTAATTAACCGATCTAATAGAACATCTACAAAAAAACTTTTCTCTAGGTATTTTATATTTTATGACACATAACATTGCTCTATACGTTTCTTTATATTTTTTTTCGTACATCTTCCTTCATTGTGAGATTCACTAAAATTTATATTATAGTTATTTACCGATTTTTATTATGAATATTCGCTGACTTACATAGACTAATTTTAACTATTTGAATTAATGACTAGTCAATAAAAAACGATAAAATTTCGCTGTTTCGTTTTTAAAGAGAGCAGTGCCCCTGAAAAACCTCTGCTTTATCAGCGCATTTGTATATTTATTAAATTATAATCATTCACCAAAGAATGTTTTTTAACTAACTCGTTGTGCTCAGCTCGTTGTGGCATCAGATAGAACAATAGTTATTATTATTCATTAATTATGAGATTCGAATAATATCAAATTGTTTAATCTATAAATCTTTTCAGGCTTAATAAACTCTCGTAAGAGTCTTATGAAGTTTAATAATCATATTTTTAAGCTTGCAGTTCATTCAAACTTTTATACCTTATGAAAAATATGAATGTTTGCAGAACTTTTGGTCTACAGATCTAATTCCGTTGTGGAGTCATCATTAGATAGCTCCCATGGGCGTCTTCCTTCTCTTCATATAAATCGTTTGAAGTGGCATGCCAGTACTTCGCTGAGTAATTTACGAAGTTTCCCCTGAGGTTTCTCTCCTTATTTCTCTCCCCACGTTTAGTATCAATCTTTCAATCTTCGATTCACGCCCTCAGTTCACGATTTCACAACTCTTTCATTATGTATTGTGAATACATTATTTCGTTTTTTATAATTATTATTGAAATATAAAGAAATTAAACTAATAATTAAATCTTATCAATACATATTTGGCATTTCCCTATGTTTGTATTTTCTCTTCTCAGCTTGGCTTTAGAATTTATTTTTTGATATCAACTTTATGGAGAAACTAGGCTTTGGACAAAAAATTTTTGTAGAAAAAGGTACAAAGTGGTCTCTATACTTTTACTAAACTGTTACTGAGATACTTCTTTTTTTCAAGAAAACTAATTTAAATTTGAAATTTTTATAGTATAAAACAAACTGTATGTAAACATGTATAATAACTTAAAATCGTGGAATTAATGCTAACACAGTATTTTTGCGATTTTTACAAATTAATAATCATATGATATCCAATAAAATTTCGATTAACGAAAAATAATATATAAAATGATACATATTCAAGTGTACTGTTTTCTGTCTCGTATTCATTAAAATAACTCGCTTCTCTTTTATTTCTTTAATCAATGATTTCGATGATTTTGTAGGCTGGATAGGAACTCAACGTAAAAATATATTTTAAGGTGTAAAATTTAATGAAAGTATAAAATTCAAAGTACAAAGTAATGCTTAAAGATAGAGTCACTAGTATAAATTAAAAGTGATTTTTTAGTAACTAAAATATTCATATTATCAGACTTTTACTTCATAATTAAAATATAAAAAATGTACACAATGGTTATCAAACAAGTTCATTTCGTTTTAAAGAAAATATTTCGGCTACATTTTTAAAAATATTTCTCTTGAGTCTTTCATGTATTTACAAGCTTATTGCAGATTAAAGAAATTTCGCCATAAACTTAAAGAATGTTTAACACGTTTGTGTAAGTTTTTAAACATATCAATTGAAGCAATTCTTAAAATGCCTTGATGACACAGGGTAGCACGTCTTACCCACGTTAAAATAGTAAGTATTTCTCAATTGTGATTAAATCGAGGATTAAATTGTGAATGATTTTCCAAATCATAGCAATTCCTTAAATATATTTAAGTAAAGAAAAGAATCAAAAGCTTGTAGAAAGTTGGAGGACATGCAGAAATAAAGTATAAAATATAATCGAATCATGCTTGTGTTCCGGTAACAAGGCAGCGATTCAGTCGCGTCATTCTTGTGGCAAACAGGAAAAGAACGGAATCAACGCCGGCCTGTAAGCGGTTCAACAGGAAACGACATAAGTAAGACGTCATCGTTCGCGGTGACAACTATACACGCGCACGATCTACGGTATAAGGTAAGAAGAAACGGAAGCCGTGCTAGCGAACGAGATAGGTAGACGCTATCTGCTTGATGAAGAGAGACAAAAGAGAGAACGGGGCAAGTGTTCCAATTCAGGACAAGCTCCATTCAGTTGTCGTCGACAGGTAGAAAAATAGCGTTTCGTTACGCGATCGAATTGTAACTCTTATTCGGATTATCATGATTTCTTAAGTGTGCAATGAGCTAAAAAATAACCTGATGTAAAATTAGACATTGAATTAACGAAGCATATAACTGATAATTCGAATCTGAATAATGATTTAATATATATAGTAAATATTAAATACGTTTCGCTGCAATGTAATTGCAAAAAATATTCTTATTAAGGATAATGTTATCAATATTCAGACCTTTAAATAAATATTTTTATGAGAGTGTTTTCATAAACTCGTACTGAAAATTATTTTTAAGTTTTTACATGAAATCGCTAATATATATTTGACAAATTAAATTAATAATGTGTATATGTGCGCACGCATGTGTAGTACACTGGTAGTTGAACTTATAAGTGACAATTGCTTAAAGTTTTTATTTCATTCAGATATTATTTAAAGTGTTTAATTTAATACGCCTCATATGCGACAATTGATGATTATTTCTTACAAGATTAAATATCAAAAATTTTTTTGAATGACGTATTATAACTATTCTAATAATTATTAAAATTAATCTTAATTGACATGGATTTCATTTAAGTAAACTAGAGCATAATTGAAAACTATAGCTATACATCAAAGATTCAAAACAGTATGATTACAATCTAAACGAGAAGAATCAAATTTTTGTCACTGCTATATTGTATCATTAAATTGGTTACGAGCCGATTGCCTATAGCGGGGTAAAGAATCCAAATTTTTATCACGACATATACATCTGACACAGTTTATCTTCTAAAGTTTGTCTATGGAATTTTTTTGTCTTTATACGTTAAAATTATTTCTAGACTTCCACTATGCAAATTAACCATAAGAAAATTTCGAGAAAATATAAAACACTTTCAGTATAGAAATTATACAATTATTTTTACAAATCGAATATCAGTTTATTAAATCTTTTACAACATAAACAGTAACCATATCATGTGTGATAATCTTTATAAAAATTTCTCTATTCTAATCGTAATATTTTATAAGACCATATTTTGAAATTTAGTATAAAATCTATTCATAATGTTGTGGAATATTTAGTCAGCTCAATAGCTATTATACACGATGAAATTGAAACAGGAAAAGTAATTAAAGCTATTCGTGATCTGACACCATAATTAGAAATATCCATTACCAATCCGTCTGCCGTACGAAAATGATCCTCGGAGCAGTTGGATCGTGAAACGACAGCTTCGTCCACGAGAACAAAATATTCGAAAAAAGACGCGAGGGTATCACGCGACAGGCTATTAGAAGAGGTTCAGAAAATACTCGCGGGGGTCACTAACACCTTCGCTCCCACCCTGGCTGCGCAAACATTCGATTTTTAGGCTGTGGGAGAGCGAAGCGCGGCCGCGACGTATAGGACGCGCGTGAATTCCCGCCCTTCTGCGAGAGAACGCGGGACGAATGGAAAGCGGAACGTTGGCGGTGGAGTGGGAGAAGGGCGATGTCTTTCAGCGACGGAGGGGTGAAAAGGGCACGGGGTAGGGTAGGGAAGGGAAGGAAGCAGTCGCCGCAGGACCGGCGAACCCGCGCTCTTGCGCTTACTGCGTAGTCGCGCGGGTGTCGTGGGAGGGGGGAAAGACGGAGGCGGTCGGCGTAAGTCCTCAGTGTATACGTCAGTATACGTATAGCTGGAAGTACGCGGGAAATAAGGTGCGCAAGGTTGCCGCGAAACTCGCTTTCGCTCCAATTCAGGATTTTTTTCCCTACGTAGAATTGGTAAAAAGCGACTATTTGTGATCTTTTAAGAAAAGGTAGACTCATCGCAAATATTTTCTTGCGTAAAGATCCATTGAAGGTTTGCTTATGTTGTGATGCGCAGTATGCGCGGAAACACTATTTTCTACTTGGTTTGCTGTAAACTGTGATTGATATTACCTTTTTTATATTCGAGTTTACATTTCGTATTTCGTGTCAGTTGGGAAATGTTCACGCAAATCAATAGTTTTTGCACACTGCGCGGTTCAAATACTATTTACAACTGGATTTCAAAACAATTTTTTCTCATAAACATCAAATGGAGTTGGTAGCGATCCGAGCCGCGAGTAAACGTCTAGGTAAACGTATTTTTACATATGGCACAAAACACACCTACGGTCACAGATTTAAAGTCCACCATTTTCGTCGTGTTCACCAGACGCGCGCTCGCGTGTCAATCACGCATACGCGCTCGTTAATGCCCGCGAGGAGCTCGCGGTTTCGAGTTTTCCAAGCGAGAACAATCGGCAGACATGGCGTAAAAGCTAAAACGTGTATAATGCCCGAGCGCGGCGCACATAGCCGTGTCGCCCCGCGCTCTCCCTGGCTCTCCCGAACTGTCCTGCACACCGAGGCACACACACTCGGCGAGGCGGCGGCGGCGGACCGAGGGAGGGGCCAAGCGCCACGGGAGCGAGCGAGAGGGAGCGAAAACAAAGTCGGCGGGTGGGGAGCGGCCGGCCGGGTCGGCCCGCGGGGGAAGCGCGAAAGTGGCGCGGCGCCGGGAGGGCAAGTCGGCCGCCCCGGGAACTACGCGGCTTCATTCAGCCGCGCGCCGGGCGTACTATGCGCCGTACGCGCCGCGTCCGCCTCGCACCGGCGCTATCGAGGGACCGCGACAGCCGATAGCGATCGCTCGAGGTCAAGTTTGGATAAGGTGCTGAGTCGGGGTGCGGGTGGGTGACGGGGGCGTAAGGGGCCTCGCGGCGCGGCGCTGTAGGCGGGTTTTATCGATTCCCGGCGGGTTCAATGGCCCCGGTGGCCAAGACGCCCGCGAGTTGCCAGCTAATGAGCCTCGTCCTCTGGTCCAGACGCAGGCTCCGCCTCGGGCTCCGCGTCAGGCGCAGTCTGCGAGGGCCGCCGCCGACTCCTAATTCAAGTTCAATCGGAGCGACGGCGCTACACAAGACGTCCCTCCCCTACCTCCGGCTCCCCCTTATCGAGCAGCTCGGCCGCTGGCTGCCTGCCTCCTCTTCCTTTCCTCCTCTTCGCGGTCTTTTTCTGTCTAGGCTCGAGACGCGCGTGTCGGTGTTGCCGGCGATCGTTTTGAGATCTGGGCGTGGAACGAGCGGAGGCCCGCCGGCTGCGGCTATACACAAAATACGCTCCCCGAGGAGACAGTGGGAGAGTAGGAGAGGCGCAGGAGGACACGACCGAAGGACGATCCTTTCCTGGATTTTTGATCTGGCCAATTCCGAATTAAAAAGCTTCTATTATGCTTTCTTAATATAACCTGTGTTTTATGTTTCAATTAAGAAATCCAACCATCTGTATAAGTTACAGTTTTTAAGTGTGCAATAATTCACGTAAATATTTTATGTTATCATTGTACGAAGAAGAAAGAAAGTATGAAAAAAATACAAGTGTCAACTACCGTTTTATTAATCTTACATTCACATAGTGTTTGCATGATCAGAATAAGTAACAATTAAATAAAAATTCTTTTTTTGCTTGTTAATACAATACTCACCTGCTTATTTTATCTAATTTTATTACAATTAAATATCTATTATGAAAAGAGTACAGATGCAAGTGTTCATTGAACAAACTATTATCAAACTAAGATGTCACGAATTAATTTCGTCCGAGATTTCGTCTTCGCTACTACATAAGCATGTTTATGTTATATGTAACGAATAAGAAAAAATGTTATCTTTCAATTAAATTTCCAATTATATTTTTAAGGAAGAGGATTCATCTACGATTTTTATCAATAGTGATGCTTATTGTCCAAAATATGAAACTTGTGTACATATAAAATATAGATATCTATAAAATTGTAAATAATCAGAAATGATTGTGTACAAAATATATTTCTAATTATACATCTGATACTATATACTGATATTATATCTGATTATTAGTTCTATTATTTTTTATCTTTAAATCTGTAAGTTTTTCAAGTTCACGGGAGACGATAAAATGTGTACATAATTAAAGTGATCTCCAACCATCTCAAAACTATTTTGGAATACAAAGAACCAGATTTTTTTGGTTTCGCCATATAATTATCTGTCTGATGGAAATTAGTAACACCTGTGCTAAAAATAAAATATACTTTCTATGCGGACCTTTCGAACAGTTTTATTACTTTCCATTCCTTTGAGTTACAAAACCGCCAAAAGTATTATTTTGTGTATCCGAACAAGTACATAAATATTAATTATGAAGTTGATATTTTTATGTTTTCTTGATTTAAATTATAAATTGTAGCATAATCTACATATTCTACATTGTCAATAAGATTAATTTTATTAAAAATGTTATCTGTAAATACTCATCTACACTTTTACGATATTCTACTTACTACAATTTTAAAAACCTAAGTAACTGTATTGACAAAGGTTTTAAACATTATAGTAAGCAGAATACCGTACAAGTATAGATGAATATTAACAGATAATCTTTCAAAAATTATGTATTCTTGTACATCGACAGGTAATCTCGAAACATTTCAACAATACTGAATGTCGAATCACAGGCGATTTGGCGATCGAATATGGCGCCGGAAACCGTAACCGAGATTCAATTTCTACGAAGCGAATTAATGAGTCTCGAAAAGCCACGACGCGAGGCTCGCGCGCTAATTATGCCTTCGATCACTCGACCGCGTCGCACGGCAGTAGCACGGCGTCTGCGGGTGAACACTCGGCGTGCTACGGAGAAAGAAGAGCCGGGACCATTGCGGAAAATGACGCAACACACTCGAAACGAATTGAGCCTCGCTCTCGAGTGAGTCGTAGATAAACGCTGTTGCTCATAAGCACACAGGGTTATTCCCCTCGAACGACCGCCTGCCTCCCCCCCCCCCCATCCCTATATATCTTTCGCCTATTTGCTTTGTCGATCGGTGAACGATCGCATGAAAATACCCGTGTGAGCGTGCGATCGATCAAGTGGAAGGGACCTACGGTAATTCGAGTAAAGATTTTACGATGCGCGTTCTTCTGGTGGCGTGCAATACCTATCCTTGCGAACTTGACCGACTCTTTGTTTACATTGTGCCAATGTTATGATAATCATTAAGCGGCTGATGGATCATTATGAAAACGATACGTCGTGGTAATTAGGGTTGGCGCAGGTCAGGTTGCCGGGGTTACTATACTCATACGCGACTACCAAAAGGTAATGTTCGCAAAATTGTAAAAGATAAACGTGTACAAGGATTCGCGGGCCTGGTAAATCATTATTAAATAAATGATTTTTAAAATTCCCTGCTAAACGACGAATCGACTCTGACTTTGGGTGGCGTGACAATTGCGCCCTGAGGCCCTATCGGCACGCGTGCACGCGCAGACCCGTGCAGAGGAAAAAGTTGGGGCGCTTCTCTTTATTCGCATTCCGACTTCCGAGAGATTCGAAAGTCGGACTCTTCTCACGAGGCCCGAAGAGACGTGAGTGTCAAGAGGGGGATTCTACCCGCTGCTCTCGGGCCTTTTGTTTAACGGCCTTTCTGAGAAATATCCGCGTAACGTGATGAATGGTCGGCTAATAAAATATGATCGTACTTAACCTGAAATCGCGAACTCCCTCCCAAATACCTTAAGTGTCTCGTTACTCGGTGCGTAGTAGAGGAATGATAAATCACGTTATCTGCTATCATTTAGACGCAATAATCGTCCATTGTTATCTTTGCGCTTTTAGAAATAACGTCTGTTCTATGAGAAATTTGTATTGTTGTTTCTATACAATTTTTTAATTCTATTATTGATGTTTATAATATTATTTATTTAGAATTACTTACAAATAGGAAAACTTTTTAAAGAAGAGATTACAATAGCTTTTTTTTGTTAATCCTAAGTATTTATGGCTTACAATTCATCTTTCCTTGATCTGTAAATTACTATACAAAAAATACATATTATTTATGAAATCAAAATTTTGTTAATTGATTTGAAATGAAATGACGCCTGAATTAAAAAATAAATTTATACATTTTATGCTCTTCCTAAATCAAACTTTTGATCTATTTGAGAAAAAGTCGACACCAAACTAATGATTTTGAAAAACAAATCTAATTTAACTATACATTTTTACATATATTATATATTTTGTAGAAAAAGTGTCAAATTATTTTCATTATTATTTTCTTTAAATGTAAAAATTATAACTCAATAAAACTATACATAAAGAGGGTAAAATATCTATATATTAGCTAATACATCAGAGTGAAATATAAGCGCGACTGGATTTTTAAAGACAAGATTTTCAAACAAGAGTTTTATTCAACCATTTTGTTTAATATGCTTTTTATTAAAAGCTTTGAAGTTTTAAATAATAATATCTTGGTGTTAAAGGTACTAAAATTGCAAGATAATAAATAGTGGAAAGTGCCCTTAATTAGTAGAACAACTCTACACCGACGATTGATGATTTATGTATGTTTAGCAATGGGAGCAGTAAGTATAGATCAGTAGATAATAGCTACGCATACCCAGACCCGATTGATACACTATTAGGAAGATGGTAATGAGTGAAATCGGATTAGGGTTGGGGTTGGGGTTGGGAGAGGACGCAGGTGCGTCAGCCAGGCCGGCGCCGATTTCCCGGGCGTTTCCCGCGCGACACCGGCGCCGAGGATTTTGAGTGGAGCGACGCTGCGGGTCGGCGGGGCGATCGGCAGGGGGCGAGCGCGGACTTCCGAGAAGCGGCAGCGCATCCGGGCTGCGTTAGCCCGGCCACTAATTTAACCCGGCGCGGCGGCTGTATCGGGGCTATTCCGGGCGCGCTTTCACGCCTCGCGAGCGGCTGGCGAGTCTGGCCGCCGATCGCAATCTCGGCGCTACTTTGTTTGCCGCGGCGCGAGTGAATCGTCCGCCGGCGCGGCGGTGGCTAAGTATTTGCGCAGCTGCGCCCTTTGAGTCGGGAGCCGTCGCGCCGCCGCCACCGGCGCAGTCAAACCCGTCAAAGTGAGCGTGACGCGGGCGTCGCGACGCTCGCGGTCCTCGGCCCTCCCATTCTATTTACACTTTGCGACTCGGTGCATGATGAGGCGCGCGAGCTTTACATTGAATGATCCTCCGAAGCCGCTTAATCGTTCCCCGAGAATAATGCTTCGCATTGTGTATATTGTGCGGGCAGGTGTGCCGATGAAAGACTCCCAGAGCGAAAAAGGACGAGTTATGCTAAGCTAGATTAACTCCCCCTAGCCTCGAAATACGCGCCCTCGGCTACATTGCCCTTTGCCGCGAATGCGCCTTCGAAAACTCGGTGTGTTTGTCGAGCCTCGCGACCGCGGCCTATTTACTTCGAGCTTTCCTTTCTTCTTTTCTCCTTGGTATATAAGGCCAGACAATGCTCGCTTCAAATATCCTATTATTATCTTCCTGTTACACTTTCTTTATATACTTGTATAATATTGCACGTGCCTCGAAGCCGATATAAATTTCAATTATTTTAAAATAACAAACTTCGATTACATGCAAAAATTGACAAGTACAAGGGACCATTTTTATCACAACTTGTCGCTGGTGCTATTCTTGATGGAAAAATAAATCACAATCACTAAATAATAAATTTTATTTAGCTACTTTGAACAGCCAAAAATTAGTTATGACGCTAAAAATTGATGTCCAAGTATTTTTATTATTCTAATCTATTACAATCAGTGCCTCTATTAAAAATTATTTTCTAACTGCCGATAAAGAAATTATTATTTTATTATTTACTTTATTTATATTTAATTTTTAATTTATATCTATTTCTAGCATGCACAAGTAAAATTAGTTTCGTAATCATAGCTAAATTTTATTTAAAATTAAATTACAAGGGAAATATAAAAAAATATATTCTTTACAGCAGTATTGTTTGCCCTAGGTAATTTCGACCTTGAGTTAGACAAAAAGCAATGATCTTCTCGGGGAAATGAGAATTCAACGGTCAAGCAAGGTTAAGTAAACAAATAGAGTTCAGTCGGTGGTGTATAGACAGACTTATGCACTATCCGGCCGTGGCATCTTTGCTGCAACGGTGGTTTCTGAGTGGCGGCATGGCTTCTTTTTTGTGCACCTGGTGTCGCGGCCTCTCTCTTTCTCGGCACATTCGTCATTCCATCTGCCGAGAGGCGGGCGGCGGCAGCACCGCGACTGGAGATATTGCGCCGCGGACAGAAGATGCCGGAGGCTTTCCGAGGCTTTTGTCCGCCGCGAGCTTTTAGCCCTCGGTGTCGCTGTTACACACACCGTCCAGGCTTATAACTTTCCCCTGGACTACCCTCTACAGGTATACACTCTCGTGTACACCCGTACACACTCGACTTGATTCGCATGGACCGCGACGCGTTTGTCAATACTCGCTGACCTGCCAGCGCACGATTAGGGCGCCCGCACCGAAGAGGGGGGGATATAGTTTTATACCCCGAGGCTTAGGCGCCCTCTTATTAAGGAAATCTTCTTCGCCGCCCAATAAAAACGGATCCCGAGGAGAGTCGGGATAGGTCCGGCCTTGTATAAAAAATTTTCGGGAATTTCAAGGCCAATCTCGCTCACCTTGGCCTTTCATCTCGGACACTGAACGCTCTTTTGTTGGAGGCAAACATTGAGGAGAAGAGCCGCTTCAATTTTCCGCTTATCGTTCTGCAAATATTTGGTCATTTTCTATATTATCGAAAAAATTCATTCAAGTCCAGATTAAATTTTTTGTTTTATACCTGAAATCGTTCGAAAATTAACCTGTACAAAGAAAATGATTACGTCTGAATGATTGATTTTACAAAGTAACCGACATTCATAAGAATATCGATTTCCAATTGATATTCCCTTGGATGTTAATTCTTAGTATTGATATTCATTAAAAATTACTTATGTGTTACTTTCCACGAAAAATAGTATCGAGTCCGATTCATATTATTTAAAAGTGAAAATGAGTTGATAAGTAGAATACGGCCTTGTCTAGTCAGACACGCAGAATTGTAGTACTTACAAGTTATACTTTTACATATTTTGAATTGATCGAAACCATTTAAAAAATATGTTTATGTTAAAACAGTAATTTTATTGCATTTTATTATATTAAAACGTATTAATCTTAATATAACAATTTCTTTGTCTTGTTGACAAGTACGAGAATTATAGATTCGCATTCCTAACATTCATAAACAAAAATTTATATTTTAGCAGACAACTGCAAATAAAAATGTCTAATATTGCAAATAATTTTGAAGTGTCAAATGGACTTAAATATTGAAGTGGAATGCATCGCTAGCGGTAATATTCTTGCAGCTCGCAAATAAAAATAATCAGGAACAGATCCGATTTCTTGGATTCAATGCTAAGCGAGATTTGACAGCTGATGACCTTGAAGACAATAATCGTTTGATTTGGGCAAAAATTTACAGGTGAGTCGTGTGCTTAGAAGCGCCAGGCACACATGAGAATCGACGCAGGAGCGCGTGACGCAGCGGCTCTCGGAGGCTGGGCCAACTGGGCCCCATTCGCTGGGCCCCTTTTATCTCCTTTTCTGGGAACTTTAGCACGGCGTCGCTTCTCTTTCTCGCGCACGCGTACAACGTGCACACAAGTCCGTTTGGAGTATATACGTCGCTGGGGTTCAACGTACGAGGAACTCGCAAAGAGGATCGAAGCCAGGAGTCGAGGACATGCTGGAAAACAACACTGACCCCAAGTGGTTCAACAACGTATTGAACCACACGAGTTGTTTAAGCGATGACGAGGGTCAACAAACGTCACGGATCGTGCCAGTTATAGTACGCGATCACGATGTTTTGTCAGCACGCTAAGAGGCGAAAGGCGCGCCGGTGGCTCTACCCCAAACTCGAGAGCAAAAACAGCGCGCGTCGCACCGAGGCTGCACGGCACACGTGCGCCGCGGTCGGAACCGGGCTCAATGGTACGGCGGAACGGCGGAACGGTCGATATTCCAGCGCGCGCAGCCGGTAGCGGCGCCCCACCCCCGACGCCCGGCGTCCCTTCCCCCACTACCGAACTCGCTCTCTCGCTCTCTCCCTGGGTTATAACCCGCGGGCTAATGGACTGGAGCGACGGGCGCGTGGCCCCAAGACTCCGCGGGCGCGAGTTGCCCTGCGACGCAATTCTCCCCATCCGTGGGCCACCGGCTCGACGCCCCGCGTCGCTCGCAATTTTTTACGCGAGGTGTGTAAGCGTTCCTTATTAGTCATTGGGATTTACATGCGCAGCAGCACCCGATTTGTACCTTACAACCAGGGAAGAAGAGTCGGATAGGGAGAGTCATATCCAGGTTCATTTTCCATTTGAATAATCAACCTATAATAGAAATGACATTGTAAAATTTCGCACTTGATTTGTCAATATTGACGTAAATGCGCGCTAGAGAGATCGTATAAATTTTAGACTGTAAGTAAAGATGTTGCACGAAGAAAACAATTTTTTTCGGTTTTTCAGGTATATTTAAGCAAACATGTGAATCTTAGACATCTTTATATATGACGTACATGGCAGGATGTTTAGTGCCACGTAAAAAGACAGTTAACTGAATGAAAGCTATCGTTTACAAAAATAATCTGAAAGTATAAATAATAGCTATAGATTTTTTATGTATATGAAAATGAAGTATCGCTATCGAGCTTGAATTGTGTTTATGACTTATTATAATAAGTATCGCAAATTAAGGAAATACAAAGAATTCTAGAATTTTTACTTATAATATATTTAAACAAATCCTGTGCCCTATACGGGACCTTCGTAATCATGTATTAATATTATGTGTTTTCAACTACTTTAGAATTTATATTAAAGAGATTAATCAAAACTGTTTAACAAAAAAAACCTTAAATATTTTTAACACATTTACGTAATATTAACAAAATATTGATAAACGGATTTACGTGCAGATTATCTTGGATTTAGTTCAAACAACAGTATTCAAATAAATAATATAGATATTTAAAAGTTACGTACATTTCCGTCAAAGGTGAATTCTTTTTACAAAACATTCTTCGATTTTTGATTTTTTATACAAATTAAGATAAGTATCAATAAGCCCCAATCTATTATATGAGTTAGCAAGGAGTTTGAAAAGGTGTTCAAGCTTGTCAAGTTTTTGTCTACGAAAATTATACTTTAGAGAATATCCGATTTCAATGAAAAAATACTAGCAAGGAAAATAAAAAAGGCACTATAAAAATATGTCTATATAATGAATGTTTCTAAATTGATAAAAAATAAATAATAATAAATTGTTAAAAACAGTTCAGAATCTTCATATTTCTTTTTTGTCAGCTCGTCATAAAAAATAAATAATGTAAAATGAAAATAAAATGAAAATAAAAGCTTAAATTTGAAAACGACGTATACCGTGGAATAGAAGCATCTATAAAACAAATTCTTGTGAAATTATTAGCTGCATTTTATGAATATCCAACAATATTGTTATTTTTGTTTATTTTTATTTCTTTTTTATTATTGTACCACATTCAAACAGATAATATTAATTTATGAAGATTTGATGGCATGAATACTTTTGAAACTTTAAACGTTTAACAAAAATAAATGCAGAACATCGAATATTTATATTTTCAAACCTAGTAAGGGGGATCGTTTTATTGACTTTTATTCCATATTTTTGTCATAGTGGTATTTTTATATAAATAATTACTTAGTTTATAGCAAAGCATATTTAAATCATTATTCTAAAAAAGCATACGAATTAGTAGGATAGATCTTTAAAAATACGTTAATCGTTTCACTTAAAAATAACTATAATAATAAATAATGAAAAATTTACCTGATAGCTGATTGTTTAATGTCGGTGACATATCTCGTAATGCAGCTAAAATCAAATAAATAACAATAATTTAATTATTGATTAAAAAGCTTAAATATATTATTTTACAGTCTTAATAATAAATATTTTTGGAATAGTACACAAAACGATAAAATTATTATAAACAAAACATTATAATTTTTGAAATATTTGTAGTCATTGAAAATTTAAAATATAAAAATTTGATTTTGGTTTTGGTAAGATTCTTCAGTAATACATAACACTAATTAAACATTCAACAACTTCATCATTATCGGTGCAATAAAGCATTGCAGCTTCTACGAAATGTATCTCCTCAAAAATTATGCGGCTGTAAAAATTCAAATTGCAAAGAAACACGTTTTTAACTTCTTTGAACGCGAGCATGCATACATATAATAGCAGAGCTATAAAAGGGACAAGGAGAAGAAGACACTTTCCAGAATAAGGATAAAATTCCTTGAAAGAGATCAGCACAGTACAATCAACCACATATTTGTCGTATCTTTGTCCGTCAGCCAGTAATATCTCGCATTTTTGTTCTTATCAAATCTGGAAATCAAGTTAAATTGTGTGTTGCTCTCCCATTACCGTCACGTCGCGGTACAAGTGGTAAGCATTGTGGGTTACAAGATTTATAGCTAGTTGCAACTACTGCAGCGCCGTCAAACTCAATTGCAACAGAGTGAAATACAACACTTTACGAATCGTAAGAAAATTATCTACTAAAATCAAATTTAATATAACTCAAAATTTATAACACACATTAATTTTTAATAATTCTCACTAGTTACTTTGTGATTAAAGTTTGCATCACTAGAAATTTAAAAATGAAATTTTAGTATAGAAAAATAATTTTTTCAAATTCGTTTTTTTTCAGTTTTCCAAAATTTTCACAATTGACGTTAAGATTTTATACTTGTTTCATTTTTGTAAGTCAAATAACTCACATAGTTTTTAAGAAAAGTGAAAACTGACTTATTACAATGACTAATTGAATGAAACTCTTGAAATTCTAACATTCTAGAAAACATGAAACAAACTACTTATATTTTGACATGATATTTTTATATGGTGGATGATTTGGTTTCATTATATACTTATATATTAAATTCATATAGCTGCTGCGATGCTCATTAAATTCCAAAAAATTTTCTTGGTCAGCACAAATGTTTATGATCAATGATCTACTATATCATACAGCTACGTTAATAAAATATATGTTACACATTTCTAGTCCTCTGAGTTCCTCAATAATAAATTAAAAAAGCTATGCAGCAAACACTCTTCCACATATTCATGCACTCCTATATTTCTGATTTTCTTTATATCATGTTGCATTAAAATATAGAACATGATTAATTTGAATCAGTGATTAATTTTTTTTTCTTTGATTAGTAGTCGATAGTTAATTTACACCTGATAACTGACCGGAAAAATGCATTAAATTGATGCTTAAGTTTATTAAAAAATTTTTCGCGATATTTGTAATAAATAAAGATTCTTCAACTTAAAAAAAATAATTATTAATACTTAATGCGTGAATACCTTCCACGGCGAGATACACAATTTTTTATAATACATAAACTCGTACTTAAGATGTGGTTAAAAAATATCCTTCCTATTCTAAGATACTAATGTGATTGATAAGATACTTCCCGTGTGTTGAAGATTGCGTTCTTAGTATGTATAATTGTAGGTTATGAATGATTCTTGTATGTATATTTTTTAAATTGATGACAATATATCCAAATATCCAAATATCATTTTTCTTTTATATATAAATCATAATATAAGAAATTTGAAATGTTTACGTGAATTTTAAAAATCAAAATGAAGCTAAGGAGATCTGGCTTTCTGTCGGGACATGTTCGTCCTTCATCGTGAAATCATCAAACGAAAGTTAAAAGAATACGTACTGAAATTTTTTTCATGCAACTGATGATAATTTTTTTATTAATTATTATCTACAGTATATTGAACAGTATATTACATTATTTTTAACTATAACATGAAACAAATCTTTTTATTAGTGATATCATTTTTTTTCCTCTCTATCGTTTAAACTTAACGGTATATGTTTGATGATCATTATAACTACATTAATCTATTGCCGAGCAGATTCGAATTGTCCTTTGCGAATTTATCATTACAAATTTGCTAATATGACATATTTTATCTTCTATTCCCAGATTTTTGCTTTTTTAAATATCCATACTAATGTTTGTACTACAATCGACGTTATATTGAATTCATTGTATATTAACGAGTATACTAAAGATTATACTCTTTATTACTATCTGTTGTTTTGCATTCTATTAAAAAACTACTTCTATTTTATTTCATTTCAGCGATGCACACAAATTTTAAAAGCATGTGCAATCGATATCAAAAAATCTCTTTTTATTTTCGATGAATATTTATATTTTTTCCATTTTATTTCTGCCGGAACAAATGGAATAGCATCAATTTATTTTATAAATACAAATATTTATTAATATATTTATTTGTTGCAGGCTTTTTTCTATAAATTTCTGAATTTCATACAATATTGTACATCAATTCTTCCAGCATTTGTCAGAATTTATTCTGCTAGTTACTGTAGTGTTTCTACTGACTATTCTGCACGTACTTTTTTCATTCATTTATTGATTTCAACGAAAAATTAATATGATACTGTTCTATATAACTATAATATTTATTGCATAGTTTAATTATATTGTTGTCCTAATTCTTAAAACAAAATATAGTTTTGATTTAGGGATTTATTTTATGGTTTATTATACATTACATTATTCATCAGATATATTAGTTATTTTTTTAAATGTTTATCAATAATATTTGTGACCTAAAATTACTATATTCATACATTGAATGCAAAATTAACAAAATTTGAAGCTCGACTTGAACTTCAATCAGTTTCTACGCAAGTGACTTTAATTAGTTTAAATACTGCTGAAGAAAATTGCATACATCGGCTTCCACTCGCACATAAACTGGCGGCAAGCCGCTCTTCGATTAATCGTGGACACTCGCCGATAAAACTAATCTCGACAGGGAGCTGTGACTTGCGCAAGTAACACGAATACATATGAACGTAGGCCGCGAGAAATTGACAGAGCAAGCTGTATCAATTCAAATTTATGAAATATTCACCATTATCTATATGAAGTATGTTACTAATTTATCGGTAAATCTGTCAGCGAAATTGTAATTGGTTAACGATTACATTAATTGTTAATTAATCAGTAGCAGATTTGTTTTTCTATACATCATATTTTCTCAATTAACAATCACAAGTTTAACAATCGATGCTGTCATATTATTAATATTGACGATTGAACGATAATTCGAGACATACATAATCAAGGAACCACATGTGATCAAAATGGATACCATAATTTTTTTTAATATGTATTTATATCAAAATAGCAAATGAAAATATACTTATTTAATTAATAGCCATAAAGTGGCAGAAACCAACGCCTATATCAAGTACAATCATTTTAGTCCTAATTCTTTTGATATGTCTGAAAATATACAGGAGTCAACATGGTTCCAAAGACAAACGCAAGATTTGTCTTGCTTGAGACTTATTTGGCTTGCTTAACATTTGAGCCGTGTATAACGATCTGCTTTTATCTCGCAACCAGGAACCTACGGAACGACACTTCTCGGGACTTTTTTATACGTGTCAATGCATGTGCTGAAGATTCGAACAAAAATGAACAATGGAAAAAATATTTCAATTCAATTTTGCATTAAATATTCTATTTATGATGTCTATTGCCGCAGAAAAAATTAAACAAAAAATTTCCTCCCCTAAAACCGGTATCCGAAAATTTCATGCAGACATGTCCCTATAGTAACTCGGTACGCCGAAATACGTTACTTACTCTAAAAAATGCTCAAGTCTCCATAAAGGGATTTCCAAAAATCTTTGAAGCCTAATAGAAAGATAATTTTATCGTAAGGCATAAATTTGTATTAACTTTGATGCGAAAAGATATACTACTTTACGATGCGTAAATACTACCTTAAATATCTAAGTCTGATAATCTTGTCGTTGTACGAATACGAGCTAGCGAAAGATGGAATATCGAATTCACCGATATTTTTGCTCTTTGCGGAAGTTATTTCTTTTTTCTAGGACGCGCAATATCAATATTCTTGATTTATAGATTAGATTATGTCTTAGCATTTTGAAAGTTGATGACTAATTATAATTCGGGAGACACACTTCTTACAATGCTTTTATCCCACGCTCTTATCACAGAAATGCATAATTGACTTCGAAATGCACAACTGTACAACTATCCTCTACTCAGCCGGATTCCAGCATAAGTAGAAACTGCTGCCAGTGGACTGCGATTACTATTTCCTACGAAATGAGTTTAGAAACAAAGAAATCAACCAAGCAATACTGATGGACCTTCATTTTATGCTATCGGTGCGCAAAAATTGTTACAATGCTCATGTCAGACAGTAATTTATTCTTGTTGTAAACCACATCACATTCGGTTATATTCAAATTTTCAAAATTAAAAGCGAAGTTAATTTTAACAAGAACTTAGCATATAAATACAAGTTAGACGATATCAGCTACGGTAAAATACAAAACGACGTAACTATAAATACATTAAATAATTAAATATTGAAATTCATCGACAAACTTCGTTTTAAAAATGTTAGGTATAATGTTGTAATTATATGTTCGTATATGTAATGCAAACGTTGTAAACATATATTAATCAGTAATATCCTCTGTGTAATGTGACTCTAAACAATAAACAAAAATTAACTAAATATTTTCAATGTGATTTAACTAACTTTATTTTTTAAAATATAGCTAGAGCTCTATTCTGTGTACCTCATAAGAGCCGCATATGTATTAATTGCATACTTGGGATGGAACAATGATCTTTACCAATAGAAGAAATAATGCAGAATGTTTTGGATGATATTGAAACTACCTCCATGGCTATGTAATTAATCACAATGAATTATTTAGCAGATTATATAGAAGATCATAACTTCTATTTCTACCGACGCACAAAAAATGCGCATTTTATTGTAATTAACTAATATCTAATCAAGTCTAACTGTTCTTATGTTTATGACAACGGATTTGTTGTAAAACATTTTTGTTGTAATGTACTATTAATAAAGTACTTTAGTATTTGAACATAATTATAATTGATTTATCGTTACAGAAGTGCAGGTCATCCTGGTGGATAGAATTTTACAAATATTTATGATCACAGATATAACCATTAATCATTTTTATCTCTAATCTATTCCATAACTTAACAGAATAATTTGAATTAGTATAAAATTGATTACAGTGTTTCTCATTTGATAAAATTATTTAAAAAAGTGCCAAAATCATATAGTAGAAATGTAAACTATTTTTAACCATTGTTTGCATTTTTTAAAACTTTTTCAAATATGACACTTTTTATAACACTTTCAAGTTATTTTCAAACTTGTTTATATCAGTTTTACTATTAAAATGGAACTACTCTCGTTACGTTTATTATGTCAACTATAGTTTGTATATGCAAGTAAGTCATAGCAGTTAATGAAGCAAATTAAGCTATGAGCTTATAGTTCAGCAATATACTTTTTTCACATTTTCCCAACATCACATATGTACTTAATGTATACATCTCTTTACAAAGAATTTATTATTATTTTTATTATTAGATTATATTACTATTATTAGATTTTATTAAACCAACCGCGTCTGGATGTTTTAATAGACTCAAAATTACAACATAGTTAACTTTTATTTGAATATAACTATTATACTTTTGGTAAAATTAGTCTGTAAATAGACCAAACAATTCGGTGAATTCAAGTATGATTCGATAAATTTTTTTATTATTGGATCAGACGAAGAGTCGACGGATCTTATCACAAATATTATATCAAGCCATAATATGTAATATAAAATAACATTTTAATTACTATGTTTATTAGAATCACGATTTATTTTTTATTTTTAAATTCTATAATTTTAATAATTTTTTAGAGAAGCTATAATAACATTAAATTACTTATCTATCTTCTTTCATTTTCATTTATTTTTTTTACTGAATGAACGTTGCTTATAATATAATTGGTTTTTTAGATTCATGGTATCTATGTAATGCAAGTGGGAATCTAATTCGTTTAATACATCACTATACGAGTATTAATAACTGAAAAACGACAAGCTGCATCGATGACTCCGCATTTTTGTAATCCAGTTTGTATTAGTGCAGCATATAGTGGACTCTGCATGAATTTTGTCAAGAAGATTGAAGAAAATGCACATTGTTTTATCATAATTCATTCTGAAAAGATGATTCCTCCCCTGAGAAATAATACTCATTACAAGATGTTTGCCGAGATAGTGTGTCGTTTATACATTCGCAAGAGTAATTTGGCACTGTCGATTATTATCAGTTGCTGATTCAGACTTTCTATAATCATATTATAGCGGTATTTTATTGTACTTGCGTATACATAAAACATGTATTTTTCTATTAACAAGATGATTTTTAACTGTTTGGTAGCTATAATTTTTAGAAATACCTGCAAGGTATAAATAAAATCAAAGTATATATGCACAATAAAATATACTTGATAAATACAAATGAACGTCGAATAACATTCATGTTCTTAATACAAATTGTCAAATTAAACAACAATATTTCTAGATGCAAAAACCGAGATAAAAATTGTTCTTACACAACACTCGTGCATTACTAAAAGTTGACTTGTCAATGGATTTCATACTATGTTTCAACAAAAAACATGATAAAAACAAAAAAAAATTACTCTATCATTCTTACCAGATTTTTTCAAATAAACGTTCTACACGAATCGACACCTCTGCTTATCAAAATTCGCACCTCGATTCAAACCATTCTTGTGTCAACATACATACACGTCTATGTACTCATAGTCGCCTATACAAAAACAAAATAAGATTATTTTCACGGCAGAAGATTTCTAGTAGGTGCGGAAGCACAGAACAACGAAAACCGACATTCAATAAAGAAAAAGAAAGAGAGCGAGACCAACAAGGAGACGGTAGCACCCGTGCAGCCCACCGCCCAGGTGGACTAAGACCGATGTGGCCAATCCAGATAGGCGAAAAAACATTAAAAGCGAGTTCAAGCGAATTGGCCACAGGATAGGGACTACCGCGCTCGTGCCTAAAAAAAGGGCCGTAAGGATCCGTGGCCTTATCGAGCTGCGTACACGCAATTGATGAGAGGGGGCGCGCGCGCGTCGCGCACCCGGAGCGAGGCGCAATGCGCGGCTCTGTTTATAAATAGGCTTCGCGGAATAATAAAATCCGGCGCGCGCCACGAATTTGCATAACTATAAAACTATGCCGTCTGGCGGCGCGGCGGCCCGAGACCGGCGCTCGGGTAGCCCGCGCCACCGCCCGCGCCGCCGCCGTAGTAGTGTATTTATGCGCACGCACATCGACCGGCGGAGGGCCTACAACTACGGCGCAGGAGAGGTCGAAGGAAGAGGTTCTGGAAGGTAATAGCGGCGGGGGCGCGGGCATATGCCAGCCGCTCGCCCGCTGCTGATTTCTCAGAGTTATGCGCCGCCTGTGTCCCCGCCGACTGGATTATCAATCGGCAAGTGATGGATTTTTACAACGTTGCCGCAAAACAACGAGGAATGTGAATTGCAGCACGTGGGACACAAACAGAGACGATGATTGGTATTGCATGTGAATTCACAAATAACACAATCGTGCTGCATAGGTATAAATATGTCTGAAAACTGCACGCGAATTGATCATTCTTCAAAGTTTGGACATATTACAGTCAGCACTGCTAAATAAATCGACCACCTTTTGCGCGAGTGATCGATTAATTGGACGGACCTCGAGAAAAAGGTGTGAAACACAAAGTAATGATGATGAGCCTACAAATTAATTGATGCAAAAAGAAAATGCGCATCAGAAGATAATAATCATCTCCTTCGGTAGGCGGGTTGTGTCTTGGGTTGTGTAGTTTTTCTTTTACCACTCGCGTGTAGTTTTTATTTGCCTACAAATTAATTGGCATGCGCGAACCGTTTACACGGGCTCCTCCGACGACTACCGCTCGAAGCTACCGGCATCGCTGCCCCTTTATTCAGGCACTAAGAGCCTAGATTATCTTTCCTTTGCTTTCAGCCTGTCATATTTATTATTTTGTGTATATGTTAACAGTAATTCAATATAACCTCAGAAGGCTTATGAAGTTTTGTTTTTAGCTCCGGTCTCGCGATTGATGTATAGCATCAATTAATTATCATAATTATGAGAATTTATACAAGTAGATATAAAGATAAATAATATGAGGATTACTTGTTTTGAGCATGCATAAGATAAATTATTGTTATGTACAATAATTAAATACTTTATTTCTTTAAATATTTTGAGATACAATATCTGTTGTTGTAAATTTTTATGTCACGCTGTTACATACAATTATAATGTAATTTTTATTTTAATTTATATCAGTTTACCAAATTATCAATCAAAGTTCTATCCATTATCCATATTACTATGCCAAGCATGGTTAAATTTGAAAAATGGAATTTTAAGATGTGAATATCTAAAGATAATATACACATATATATGTTCTTCTACAACAGTATGCATGCGAATTAAAGCTTGAATTACAGTCTATGGTAAAACTAAACTGTAAAAAATTGATATATCTGAGATTAACTAGTGTACAGACTTCCAGCACATCTCATTCAAGAACACTATATTCTTTTATAGTAAATTTCAAATGTATAATGACAAATATTTTATTATAATATTACTAATCAGTGCTTACAAAGTTGGGGAATGTGTCGTACCGAATTCATTGTTTCCCTTTTATTAATAATTATTACTAGGTTTTTTTGTCGTGTCAAGCTTCGTGACTTTTTCAAAATACATTTTTCCATTGAATTTACAATTAAAATTAAAATAAACATAATCAAGACTACAATCAAGAAAATTTTATAATAATAATATTATCCAATAATATTTCAATTTATATAGGTAAATAAATATATTAAAATAAACTATGTTATCAGATCAAATAGTCGACTGCAGCGTTAAACCGAGAAAAATAAAGGTTATTAAGTAAACACATATTTAAATTAAAGGACAAAAATTATGATACACTTTGATAAAATGTAAATAAGTGAACTAGAGATAATTCCAAGAATTTTGGCAGCCGGGCAGTAGTAAAATATAACTTCACGGAATTGCTTGAGTTTACACGCATAGAACGTCGCCGAGTACGTAGTTTATAGAATGTGACGGTGTACTACTTATCAAAAGGGAACACGTTCACGCATTATTCAGGGTAACTTTCAGTACCGGCAGAAGTCTGGCAACCAATAGGACCCATCAAAATGGATGCAGAGACCAAGGCAGAGATGAGATGGAGGCAGCAGGATCTGTAGGCTAGACGAGTAGATATTCAAATATATAAGCCTCGAGATAGGCAATTTTTAATATAAATAATTTTTGGATTAGCGATATTATGACGGCACGTTGAAGTAGGATCAGTGTGTGACAACGACGACAGACCGACCCAGGACGAAACGCAATGTATGTTTAAATATAACTATAGATAATGTGGGCGCATAAACGTGGATATACGAGCACTACATGATGTACTCCGAAATGTTAGTCTCTAAATGCTTCAAACTCAATCCAGTAGCATAATTTCAAATGTTTGATGTAAAACTTAAGTGACAATGCTAAACCGAGTGCTAAACATAATATTACTGTATAAACAATTTACACATTAATAATATATAA
Source organism: Sycophaga agraensis (assembly GCA_018906755.1). Lineage (NCBI taxonomy): Eukaryota > Metazoa > Arthropoda > Insecta > Hymenoptera > Pteromalidae > Sycophaga > Sycophaga agraensis. The sequence goes on from JACCIE010000093.1 coordinate 147,760, forward strand.
CTCGTAATATACATTGCAAAAATGAATTTGCAATTATTAGGCAATTAAAAATTAGCGTATTTATAGTTAAAAAGTCTTGATGTTATAGTTAATTTCTAGCTTGCAAAAGCTTAATCGTTGTAAATAAGTTAATGGGTTGGGCTATTTTTATGTCCGAGTAGCGCATTATTTTGTTAGCGAAACCGTGGTAAAAATGTATGCTATAGCTGTTTGTTTATTAAATGCAGGATGATCCGATAACGATTGTATGAACTGTACGAAGAAGAAGCGGAGTTGGGCGTGTATCGCGATTAATGGTGGGCTCTCGTGGGCCCTTACGCGGCTCGTCGCCTCCCCATCGCGCGCGCGGCTATTTCGGCGGCAGCTTAGACACGCGTGGGCGCGAGGATTACGCTAATGATGCGAAGTGCACTCGGGCGACAAGCGGCCCGCGCGCGCTATTCTCGGCCCGGGGATTCTCGGACCCCTAAATAACCGGCGCGCCGCCTGCGTCGGGGGACGTCGATTCCGAGGCGGACTTACGCCTCCGCGGCAAAAGGAAGCAACGAGAGCCGCGTGAGCCGCACATGTACGCTCGCACGACTCGGCGCAGTTGACTAATGGTTCCGCTAGTGTACCGGTCGTCCCGAGTACCGATACTTGTACTGCGCGTCATAAGCGCGACACTGATACTTTGGCTGGCTCTGCGGATAAGAAGCAAGAAGCGGCAGGAAAACTTATATCCGTATATAGCTGGCTAACCGAGGCGCTAACAGTAGCAAAGGCAGGGCGGACGAAAAGATGCTAGCACCGGACTTGGACAGGATCAGCGCCAAGTGTGTGTGCCGCGCATACATCTGTCCAATCAGCGGAGTGCAACAAACTTCAATCAAACTGGCGCGTTTATCGTTTCCGGTCCGATACGACTGCGGCGCCCGCGTTTTCGCGGATGCTCGCCGGGCTACCCTAGTTCCTGGCGCTCGCTAATTGGATTTCCTTTCTCTCATTTGGCCCGAGCCATTGTTCACCTCGGGAAATAAATAATAGAGTGCGTTTCGTTTCGCCCTCGCTGCCCCCGGTTCCTCCTTTGCCTCGCTTTATACAAGCATTCTCACTATATATCCCCACGAAGCTCATTTTAATTGCAACGGTGGTCTCTCGGAACAATTGTAATGCTTTTCTTTATAAGATTATCTTTCTGGATTATCTTCATCAATTGCTTGCACAAGAGTATAATATACGAGCTTCATTTTATTTTTCGAGGATACAGCGTCAGTGGTTTTCTTACTATGAGTCACACTGTAATAAAATGACATCAGTACTTTTGTATATATCCTTAACAGAACTGTCTAAACTAGATGAAATCACTTTGTAACTCTAATCAAAATCATCCAAGATCATTAGCGATACATATAATCCATTAGTAAACATTGCATAGAACAGAATGGAATGGAAATATTTGAATGGTCCTGCTCTATAAACAATTGAATCTCTAATAAGAGGTAGATATGGATACTTGAAAGAGCATACACGCCTGCAATTCAACCATTAGCTTTCACTAAAAACGATACCCTTTTTAGAAATAGAATTACTTCCACTTGGCGTCAGCTATTTTAGATTGGTTGACTGAACTGCTGCTGGTTGTATGTATATACATTTAAAAAGGACGATTATATTTCTTCTTTCTTATTTGAGAGGTCTTTAACCGAGTCATTAACTCTTAAAATCGTTTCGCGCCAAGTTTAACGCAACCTCATTATGGAGCTGATGCGCGCGGGAAAAAACTGTTAGCAAGAGTTCGAACTGAGCCATTACGAAGCACGACGATTACAGTGTCTTGGACACTTGGGAGATCCTCGGCCTCTTTGACGACTTTGACCGAGTGCCCGAGTCAAAGTCGTTATGCATCGGCGGCTTCCGGACATTTCTTCTAATATCAACGCGTGCCATCAAGTGTTCAACAGCTCGTTGTTTTTTTCCCGCCAAATCTTGACGTACCTAATTAAAACAATTGCTCGCGATTGGATCAACCAGTTAAATGCAATACAAACATTTGATTAGGCGTTGTAAATCTGCACTGATTGGTAAATTGAGACAATAAGTCCTTAATTTCAAATCTGAAATTGTGTAATCCTTATTCAAATACATTACTGCAGTGTGATCTTTTGTATTTTTTCCGCTGTGTAAGGAACTGTTTAAATTCTTTCTCAATCTGTTAATGTGATTATGAGTCTTATTTAATGAAACTATGTAATTATTCGAGCTATGACTCTTGTCACTTGTTTGCATTCTTCACTCTTCTAAAACTCAAGTAGCGCAAAGACCTTGAACTTTCTCTTTCATTTCGACACCGCTCGACAGTTGCTTTGATTCCCAAAAACTGTTCCGTTCTCCATCCTCATAATTCACATTTGCCCTCGCATTTGCACGTTTTCGTGATGGAAATTAGCGACTCGGGGTCGTCGACCAGCGCCCCAACCCCATTTCCTTCTTTACCAGGGTGAAATGGCAATAGGAACACGAGGAGATGGCGCCAAAAGAGTTGCGAGAATAAAGGGAAGCCGTGGGATAAAAAGCCGCGGGTTAGGCAGAGATGCCACCGCCCGACTGCATCGACCTCCTGAGTCGACTGCTGAGTCTTGCGCCTGAAACACACATAAGCGACCACAGGCACCGCGATTCGCCTCGCAAATTTTTCAGACCGACCACGCATCCGGGACTCGTAAGAAATCAGAGAGTGAATGGGCCATGTATCAGGTCGGAACGTCGCTTGAATTGCAAGGGGACATACGGTAAAGCCGTATGTTGCTCCCTTTTGCGTCCACCCCGTCACGTCGCTTTTGGAGATATCAGGCAGCGAAATCGCGATGCAGGCAATAAATACGTGTACTTGAGCCTCTTTTCTCTGCTAATCGAGCGCGAGCGTGACGAAAACAAGGGGAGGCGAGGTCTCCTATATACGCGTGGCGGAGGCGGCTTCGATAAGCGTAAACAGCGCTCGCGAAATACCGCCGAAAGACTCATGGTCTCCTGCTATACCATGATAAGGAAGGCAGTTGTTTACAGGGCTTATGCAGCCCTATATAGGGTGCATAATTCAGAGACGCTTCTTTCAGACTGAAGCCATGTCTCAACATCTGATGTTCCAAAATTGTACAAGTTGGTAGAAAGAGCTTTTCGGAAGGACTCAAGTGAAAACGTTTGTAGACTACTTCTAGAAGATACACATTATGTAGCAGAAAGTGAACTACACTGAATTCACATTATAAATCGACGTTTAGAGCCCTATTTCTATGGGAGCAATCGCAGTGCACTTCGGACCATACAAACGAATTAAAAGGCTACTCGTCGGCCTTGGGATTCTTTATATGACCTCATAAAATCCTTGATGCTTTGAAAAGTTATTTATTAGGGGTTTGTTTTATTCGACTCGTTGATCACCGACTACAATGTTGCGCTTGAATATTTGCAGTATTTCAATATCTTCAAGCGCTCAGAGACAATTTTTTTTCAATTCTTTATAATCAATTCCCCAGCAATCACATAACATAAAACATTATGTATTAATCATTGATAATTTTGCTTTTTCGATAAACTTTAGTAAATTTTGAAAGATTGCATATTGTTTAGTTAGATTCTGTAGCAACAATCACTATTACAAAAACATCATATAAACAATAAAAAATTAACACTCCATGGTCTCAGTACAGACGAATAACCTGTGATTATCTACGATAAAAAACAGAGAACGATGGGAGGTAAGGCGAAGCTGGTAGAAGACGCTCGCCGCAAAACTTTGCTGTCGTCTTTCGCGTGACAGCGAGTACTGATGATGAATTCCCGGGTACTCGTATCGCACAGCCGTCGCCGGCAAAAACTTTTCGTCGACGCGCAATCCAATAAATATGTATATGAGCTTGCGTCCCGTTCCAAGTTTAATAAATTTGTCATGTGCCGCCTTCCACACTTGTGGCCATAAATATCCGGGCCTCGCAGTATACCGTAGAAGGGCTCAAAAGTGCACGAATAAGTAATAGCGATTGGTGTACGTAGTATAAGTAAGTAGCAAAGTTGTTAGGGTATTACAAGCGATGCACTTCTGCAACTATTAAAGTTCAGACGTAATAAGTGCGAAATAGGAATTCCAAAGAGAAATAGTACCTATTGTGAAAGATCATTTAAATAACATGAGTGCTCTGGCAGTATTTTATAATTAAATAATATTCGCATGCAGCACGAGATGCGCCCAATTTTCCCGAAATTCATAAACGCGCACTAATAAGTATGAAGCATGAACTTGCTTTAACAAACTGTTATCGTGCAATCGTTCCTTCATGCAGTCCCTTGACTTCTGGCACATTTAACTAACGACTTTAGAAACAAATATACACGTGCAATGTTCAGAGCATACAATAGAAATCTACGTCTTTTCGTCATTTAATAAAGTTTCAGCCGTTTCCTTTCGAAGTAAAATTTAGTATTTTATTTTATATATTAACAAATTAATAATTAATTCCATTAAAAAGTGTTATTATCAAACAACATAATAATTTTAATACACTTCAGCGACACGTATTTTGTGGATTTTTCGACAAGTAAGTTTTTAAAAATAATTTATAAAAGTATTGAAAAAATGTAGTTTATTGCTACCATTGATTTTTGAATGTAAACATATCGGATGAATTTTACATATGTTACGATTTTCCAGTAACGGTTCGAGTCGTGCATGAAAAATGCGTGACCGAATTTGATATGAAAGCGCAAGCAGCGATTGCAGAGAGGGACAAAAGAGACATATCAAAGCCACATCAGTATTTACGGCTAACATTTCACTAGCTGCAGATGTCGAATATTGATTATTTTATAATGTAACATAAATCAAACATTATTTTTCAGCTTGTGTGAAATGGAAGCGTTTTCTCCGTTTGCTTACCGTTCAATCGTTAGCTGCATGTTAATCGCTGTAATATAAATTACAGAAAAATAGAATGAAAAATAACATATTCCGCCAAATGAATATCTACTTTTGTACTTAAACTTAAGCTTGTCGATTCATACTAGCGTATGAACATAAAAAAATCGAGGAAACATTTTTAGGTTTTGTAACAATTCTTATATATAGCTTCATGCCTAGTATCACATGAATATACGTCACACGTAGAACCGATATATTCTGAAGTGCTAGAGAAACGCTTTGCGTCCGGTCACCGGGCGATGCATTTTTTGCTTATCGCGCTGTGTAACTGTCGCAAATTCGCCAAGGGTAAATTGCATTCTTGTTGTACCTCGTGTTGTACATTTCATTTCAGGTGCCCCTTTTGAAAAAGCTATAAGAAAAAAGAGAAAGAAAGTGGCCTCGACGTGCGATCGATAACAGAGTATTGGAAGCATTTTTCCTTATATCTTAATTCTAAGAAAATTCAGAAAAAATCCATACAAATTCCTCATGTTGCGAAACGAAACCACGTTTTGTACTAGAATAGCACAAGAAAGCAGACAGTCTCCTCATACAATACACTTAACCAAGCAGAAAATGTCACGAAGTGATCATTTATTGCGTTTCGGTGTAATTGAAAATCGACTGGGTATACGCTAACTAATAGGCGAAATCAGCCATTTTAGCTAACCGAGAAAACTGCCCGCGGCGCGGAAGGCGGAAACCTCGAGGCTTTGTAATGAGCCCCCTTTGGAGCCGCTGTTGCTGGTTGTCATCGATCGCCACCGACGCCATTTTCGCTCCCGATAGTCGTAACCGTAAAAACGGTGAACGCATTCTCGAGAAATCGATTCTAGACCATAAGAGGCGGCTTCGGCGTTTCTGCGATATAAAAGCCAAACTAGCTTCTAACCTCTAGGAAAAACCCGAATGGTTTTATCAGGGACATACAATTGAATCTTTTCTCGCCTTTTCGTCAACAGTGAGCTGTCTATATAGCTTGTATTTTCAAATGGAGGTTACCGCATTGCTCACGTGCAGACAGATTTTCGCAAAGTAAGACTTCGAAGGACAAGCCCGAGGTAGATGCAGTCGGCGAATTCGCTCACATTCACTCGTACGCTTTTGAGCGCCTCGACTTTTCCCTTCCAAGAGCCTCTCGCTTTTTTCATTTCGATACTCCATTACTCTCACGTTCAGTCAGTCCATTACGACCTCATCTCTGCTACGAGATTCAATTAATTTTTACCGCTCTATAGGCTGCTTTTTGCCCCGTAAGTGTGAAATTGAAAACTGGGCACTTATGCTTTCTGGCTGTAAAAGTAGCGAATTTCCTAAAAACTATATGTGAACTTGTTAAACATTTAACTTATTACCCTTCTAACTATATGCATAAATATTTATGTTTCAAGAAGCTCACGTGGTTTTGAATGTCATTCTAAAGTTTAGTAAATCAGACCGCTCACTTTTCGCCAAATTAAAAAATAATTTCTGTTTCTATCCTCATCACTTGTACACAACTTTCTGGCAAACGCAGCCACTACGTGACTGTTTCGCGATAAAAGAAGGCACAGCTCGAGTTTCCAGCCGCTTGAAAAATGTGCAATATCCCGAAAGCTCACAATTTTCTAATGTGTCGGCACGAAGTACGTGCAGCAAATCAAGTCAAGAGCAATGAATCAACTTTATTTCGAACCTCATAGCTCATAAAATCATAAAATAGAAGAATCTAGAACTTAACGATCTTTCTGCCGAGTATTAAATCTTATTAGTCGTATCTAATTTGGTATGATGTACAAACCAATTAGTAAAATGAAGAGCCGACGAGTTGAATTCTTCAAATGGATTCCAACGAGTGGCGTCCAATAATATACACACATAAGCATCGGTTAAATATAACATTTTGTACTGGTGAATCAACTTCTACAGCTGTGCTATGATCACTGCCTAATATAAAAATATAGATCTTAGAACAAACAAATATTATACAACAAAAACTGTTTTTGTTTTGCAATGGACGTATTGCAAAAACAATAACCAATGCATAACTAATAAAAATTCAATTGCCAGTTATATGCAAAGTTAACCTTGCAAGAGTCGGCGCAGGCCCAACTGCATCGATCCTCAAGGCAAGCAAATGCAGCCAAGGGATTTCGAGTAGTGCCAGTGCGGCTTGCAATTCGGACCAAATTTTGAATCTCGCAAATTCATCGGTGAGCTCAACGAGTAACTGCATTCGTGACCAACAATTGAGAGTCACTCGTTAATTGTAGTTGGCGCGAAAGGATCAATGCTATATGTAGTTCTGGATAAGCACAATCCAATCACCGTGTAACTATCATCTCCACCTCGTGCAGCGAGTAAGCGATCCAAAGGACGAACGAGAGTGGAATGCCGATTACCTTTTGGCCGCGAGCTCGACTTTACTCGCATTGCGCGTGATGTGATCGCAAATCGGAGGATTTGGGGGACGCTACAGTCGAGGGCCGCTCTCGGCTGCCCCATTACCCGCCTCGTATTTTATCAGTATTCCTCCATGTATTAATAATTCATGAATTCGACTTTCTCTGGTTGTCGCGTACTATTGCGTTTAATAAAGGGCTTCAATATTCTGCTTGTCAATATTACGAAAATAATGACTACGATTCGAATCATATAATACTAAATGTAAATTTCTTTGTCATTCTGGTACTATACAATCGCATTGAACTAAGGAACATACTTTGGAATCGAAGCAAGTTTCATAGTTTAGTAACAAAGTTTTTTATCGATTCGCAGTTGAGCTGTCGAGCGAGGAAGACATGATTTACAAACGTTCCGTTCAAAATCGATTACTGTTTATCATGAGTTGTACACAATATTCACTTTAGACTATAGAATTTCGGCTGTGACTCAACGATAGCTGTTTTAGTGAAGTTTTATAGACTCAAAGTTTCTATAAAGTTTACTTGAATATAGTTCAAAATTTAGGTGCAATTAGCTATATCGTTACTTTCCTAAACGAGAGCAAGAATTGATTATTTAACCAATTATATGCAGCAGTGGGATTTATTATTAGTGATAAAAATATTCTATACTCAACAAAAATATCCGCGAAAATATCGAATAATAGAATTAGTGTATATATTTGATTGATAAAGAGCAGATCAGTAATTGGATACGAATTACGATAAAGGATGTTATTCTCGAGTGTGTCTCCCTATATTAAAATTAACGATAAAGATGTGATCTCTTTTGTTTGGCTATATATTACAACTAAAATGTTGCTTAGATGCTATAGGTAGTAAAGCATGTAGATTACCACTGTATAAAAAAGATAGAGTCGAAGGAAAACAATATAAAATGAATCGGAATTTTGTGCATGGAAATCAAAACAAATTCTACAACTGTAAACACTAACAATTTTCGCAAAAAGAAAACTATTCTTAAAATTCTAAAATCTTACGATTATAATGAATTTTGAACTAAATTAGAAAAGCAGAATTTCAATATTTTACATGCGGTATTAAAAATACCACCATATCAGCATTTCAACAAATATAAAAAATAGCACTAATTTAAAAACGAAATTATCGTAATAAATAATATTGTTATAAGAAACCACTTTATAATAAAAAATCTATTTCTATCAAAGTTACTATTAATACCAAATATTGAATATTGATTGCCCTTTATGAACCTAATGTAACTGCGTGCGCACTATTATTAAATTTGTAAAGGAATGTGATATTTACTTGTGATCATGTTAATAAGTATATATAATTATGCAATATATATTTTTCGAAGTAAAATTTTTGATTGCACCTGTAATCAGTATAGTTTTTCTACCCGATCGGCAAGAATTTAGTCATTAAATGACTCATTTAAAAGACAAAAATTCTTCCCAATGATGCCCGCAAAATACATACTTTCCTACGGCCTATGATTCTCATCATACTTATACTGTGGAAGATATTAGATGCAAGTGAGCTCGAGTGAAGAGCCTCGGCTTTGTATGAAATCCTGAAATTTCCCGGCGACCTTGAAAGTGAAAATATGACGCGAGGCAAGCGAGAAACCAATTCTGGCCCTGATACATGGGACAGCAATGCGGGCGGTCCTCTTGCTTAACCCTGGTGTAACGAGTGCTGCACAGCTTTCTCCCAGAGTATGCAAATTTTTGACCGCACCTACTTTTCAAACTGCATTATCTACATTGTTAAATTGTCTTTGATAATTATTTTTAAACAGTCATAACAAAATTCAAATTTTTAATTAGTAATTTTAATTATCAACATAATATGAAGGCTGAAATTACAAATATAATTATCATTTGAATTTAATCTCGATATGCAATTATTTTGCAGATATTTTCAGATTACTATAATTAAAGCACGAGAAATTTACTCACTTGATAAAAACTATTTTAGTGTAATATTCAAATAAATTTTTGGTACGAAACAAATTATCGTAAATTTATTTACATGTTTACTTTTTTATTTTAACTGTAGAAATATTTATATAAAAAGAAATGAGAGAAAGCAATATTTAGAACTAGACTTAAATCTTGATTTAAATACTTGCTTAGAAGAATCATTATTGGAACACAATCTGAATTTGAATCGTGAATAAGTATACCGAGATTGTTGAAAAAAGATGCCCAAGTAAAAGTAAGGGAGGGGCAGCTATTGGAGAGAAGTGACAGAACCTCAGAACCTCGGAGAGAACACGCAGTGCTGCGGGCGTGTCGGCTCTTGCGCCCGGTGACGTCACCCGCATCAATTATCGCGGACATTTGATAAATTCAGCGGCCATTCGCGCGAGCCACGCCGATCGTTTTGTCCCTAAAGCCGGACTAACAGTTTTTATTATTTGAAGTTACCGAGTCTTTTAATGCCTGTAACGATACCAACACTAGGTCTTTTCCTTTTTAAATACTTACAAAATGTCTCAGGCACCTAAAGTAACTACACCAATCGATATTTTTGCGAGTATTTTTTCCGTGCTAGTTTGCTTAGGAGAGTCGTTCACAGTTTCCTTGTGAATATTTAGAAACAGAACCGTAACGTGTTTGCAAATTCCAGTGCAAATCCAAATTCCAAGACCGAGTGCTTCGTACTCCTTTACTTCGTACTCGACTGTGTTCGTGTTTTTCAAGAATCACTGGGAAGCCCGAAGGAAAGCCGAAGAAAGAAGTCAACGTCGGCGTATGCATCCGGTAACTGATTACAACTCCGCTGCGTTTCTTTCTAAACAAACTAGTCGGTCACGGCGACAGACGTTAATGTTTTCGGGAGATCGCAGTTCAACGCTCCGCGCACGAGATTGCTCCTCTTCCAAGAATCGGGTCGCAGTTGCAGTTATGACCATTAGCGAGCGACGCTTAAACCAGTTTGCCACGTGGAGGAATGCGCGAGCTGCAAGGTTCAGCCGAAGAGATCCCGATCACTGGAGAAAACATTTTTACATCGATCACTAGCAGCAATTAACTTGATTGCAGAATAACGAAGCTCAAAAACAGATGCGTGCATCTGATCTTCTGGAGTACAACACAAATACTGTTATCGAAGTACTAATATTAAGTTTTAAAACAAAATTTTTAGCATTATTGGGACCGAGTATATTAGATATATGCTCATTGGATCATCGTACTCTTATTTACGGTTGATATTATAAAATAGTACGTAAATCAAGTAATTAATGTCTTAAGATTAAAGTATTCAAATTTAATCAATTTCAAGTCCAAAGCGGGGTTCAAATTCTACTAAGTTTACTTTACTTGTATACTTATTGAAATCGTTGGAAAAAACGTTTTTGGAAATAAGGTGAAATTTTTTTTAAATATAAAAGTAACGATAGCGAATCTTAAGTAAAATGAGAGGAAAAGAAATTAAGAAAAAGATCCAGTAAACGAATTACGATAAAAAAGTTTCGAAAAGTTGGCTTTTTGTTAATGAAAGTGTTAATGAAATACACTGGTATCCGAATTTTCTCCGTCGCATTTAAACTTCATTCAATATATCTTAGGGCTGTGAGTCAGACTTCAACCGATATTACAAGAATATTATATAGTCAAGTGATTTGACATATGAATTATTTCGAAAATTGTTAGAACCACACTCGAAACCATATGTAGAGCATACGCAGGTAAATTATGTAGCTAAGTGAAAGTAATTCATGAAACCGTTTTGCATATCCGTTTTGAATTTCTTTAAATCAAATAGTGAGTATAATACAGTTGTCTCTTTATTGACCACCAAATTCAAAGAAGCTAAATTATTCATTGTAGTGCCTTTGTCAAGTAGTGGTTGAATAGTCTTGATTCCCCAAACAATTGCTTTGTGGACGCAAGAGCATGCGAGATATATTACCTAGATCTCACTGTCTCCATATGATATACCTATAAAAACCTACAATATAAATCAATAATAATGTATTAATTTTTACGTTTTTATCTGCTGTATTTATCTACTATTTTAAATTTAAAAAATTTGTGAATAAATTCGATATTACATAACGATTCTGAAAAGGTATTATCGTGTTTTATTGTGATTAAAATATTCTAATGATTTTATTTACCTTTATGGACATACTGCATGTCATGTCTGATATCATTTCATTTCTAATTTGAATTTTAATATAGAATTAAATGGTTAAATGAAGGACATTATAGTTAGAAAAAATGCATTCATTGAACTAATTTCGAATAAAACAACAATTACTTTTTATGTGTGATTTTTCCAAGTTTCTTTTCATTCTCGTTTTCGCCACATAGTGTACTCGCAATATGCTAGTGATATCCTAAATCTAGTTATAACACTGTTGAATTTATAATGTACTTTTGTTAATTAATAATTGTAAAATTAAATTAAAAGACAGGCAATACAATTAAACTTACCTAATTTACATTAAACAAGATTCTGTAGGTCAAATGAATGTATGAATGAATACGTTAACTAAAATCGATCAATAACCATTCACTATACCAATCAATTGATTGATTCTATTCCAGCTGAGAAAGGAACTCAATGCCACATCATTAATATGAATTACTCTAAGGAACGTTCATAATTACGAAAAGATATATAAACCGACTGCCGAATTTAAATACTATAAATAATTATTTTATATATTTATACACATAAAGTATAAATATTAATCTAGGTAACAAGATAGGTAAGAATGTAGATATCGTATTTATCAAGAAATTTTATTTACTAGGAAGTGGTATTTTTGACAGCCTAAAGGAAAAGCAATAATTTTAAATATGACCTTTTTAGCAAAATGATTTATCTAGCTTAAGTGTGCAAATGAAAATGCCTCATTGCATTTAAAAAAGTGCCCGATTGCTCGAAAGATTTCAACTCTTAATTAAAATGTTTTTCAAAACATTTCTATTTAATAGAAAACTATTTTGACTTTTAATTACTTTTCGATTTTTTAATCAATTTCTAATAATAAAGTACAAAAGTAACCTAATATGTAATATAAGAATGCATATAAAAATTGAGAGGATCGAGAAGAGGACCATGAGTTTTAGAAATTTCTTCTAGAAGGAAATCCGAGAAAATCCATCAAACTTAAGTTAATTAAAATTGATCAATATCTAACCAATTTAATGTACCATCTTAAGCATGCTATAAACATATGTTTAAATATGTTATTAGCTTATAACCTTTATTTTAAGGTTATATACTTGGATTGCAACATAGCAACTTAGCCGTATTCAAATTATATTATTTTGGCAAGAAATATCAGAAAAAAGTATACAGAACAATGGTTTTTATAGAGAAATCACGCAATAACAAGTGCAAAAAATATTAAGAAATTAACATTAAAGTGAGCTTTAAAGTAAACCCCTGTAAGTAAACCTTGGACTAAACCTCGGACTAGACCCTGGAGCTTGCCAAGAAGCTCATTCTCGAGGCTCGTTCTCGGGCTCACTATCCTTGCACCATATGATATAGACGAGTGCAAAGCACGATTCAAAACGTGACCGCTACACAAGCCGGTACATCGACTTGACACCAACAGACAGACACTATCTGTGCTAGACAGTTGGATGCTTCTATCATGTATTCGCGCGGGCGATTTTAATTCAATAGCGGCGGGTCCAACCGTCCTTGCTCCCCTCGTCTCGGCTCTCGCTCTTATTCGCTCACACTGGCAGATAAAGCAATTTACAGTACCATAAAAGTTGGACGTTGTTCTCAAAGGTGCGCGGCACCGACACGCTCGCTACGTGCAAGTTTAATAATAGCTAAACATCGCGCCGGCAGCGGACAGCGGAGGGTCAAGTTTGCGAGGTCGCCGACACGCAATGAAAACAACTCTCCCCTCGAGTGTCTCGTGGGAGCTGGAGGGGCAGGGGTTTCGCGTGCAACTCGGTGGGGCAGCGGCGCCACGTTATACGTACGCCACGCCGCGCCACCCCGGAGAGCCGCGCGATTATCCCCCTCCTCTCGATCGGCTTCTCTATGTGTCTCGAATATGTGAATGTATCAGCCTCACCGACGCCGGAATTGGTGCAGAAGGCGTGATGAATCCAGAATCCGCCTTGAATCCGCTGAAATTTCGACGATAAATCTTCGATGCTGTGACGTATCGAGAGGCGGCAACGAAAGTTAGTAGTAAGATTTTTATAACTATTATCCACGAATGACTGTGTCGTGTAATTTTTTGACTATCGTTTTACTGGTCAACAATTACTACGTAATATAAATCATTGGTTTTACAATAACTTTTCCGGATAAAGACGAGCGGGCAAAAACTCGTCGCCGAGCTCGTCGCGCAGCTTGTCTTCGCTGCCGCAAGCAGATCAGAGCAGCCCTCGGCGCAGCCTCGCTATCGCCGGCTCGGATACAGTTTAGGTCACACACGGATCGTTTAGTACGCTATACAACAAAAAATAAAACAATTTACACACCATTCATCCTATACTCACATACATATTCTCGCGTCAGACGACTCTCGACTTACCCTTATCGGGAAAATCGGGCTAACGCAGGCGTGAGAGGCCGAACCTGCATCTCGGACCTCGCGACTCAAAGTGCTCGATGCGAATGAGAACGCGGCACACTGACACTAGCAACTCTCTCCCACCTTTCACGCATGCATTTAGGCGACTTATCAGAAATTACAGAGTATACAGGACATACGATCCATTACAACTGAGACATCTCTTTGCTCCGAACTTTGCCCCGTCGTTCGCCCCCGCCTGTTTGTATAGTCGCCTGTTTGATACGAATAGCTTCGTAGAGTTTTTGCGCGTACTCTGCCTCGAGCTCTGCTTTCTATCGGAACAATATTATACAGGTCTGTTTAATGTACCTGAAGTTTGCAACGAAAAATCAAAAAAAATAAAAATCAAATTTTTTTACATAAAATGCTTTATGTAGCAATAATATGTCATAAAACACCACTAGGTTCCATGTTTAACCCGTAAAACCTTTAAAAACCACCCTTCAAGAAAGTGCCGCCCAGGTCGAAAATTATTCTAAGTCCCGACCAAAAATTGTATGAAAATTTTTTTTGTCTTTAAAACCATGTTAACGTATAAAATCAATGCAAATTAAAAAAATATTTTTCGAAAAAATTTTACCAAATTATTCGAAGTCCAACATGCATAGCTATATATCTATATAGATATATATCTCTCTCTCAGCTACAAATATGCATTATAAGAAGATGTATTCAATCTACAGAGAAAACAATGCTTTTGCGCGACTTTTTAAGACGAATTCTTGTTTGCCATGTCAAGAGTTATACGTGTGATTTTTCTCAAGTCCACTATCACTCCGGTACGAACCCTTAGGTCAGTTCGAAGGGATGAAATTGGACTTAAGAATAATTTTGGACCTGTGCGGTACTTTGTTGAAGGGTGGTTTTTAGATATTTTATGTGTCAAACATGATGTCTAGTGTTGTTTTATAATATAATATTGCTAGATAAAACATTTTATGTAAAAAAATTTGATTTTTATTTTTTTTGATTTTTCGTTGCAAACTTCAGGTACATTCGGTTTATAGGTATTTGGTGAGATGTTCCACGGTGAACAAAATGCTGCCCTATCTTGCTGAATCTTGTTAGATTTTCGTTTACATAAGATTGCGTTTAAGTTTCACCGATAAACAACGTCAAAAATTATTTAGTCGCATGCGAGAATCTAAGACTTGATCTAAGATGTATCATTCAAATTCCAACAAATATCGATATTTTTTAAATTAATTTTCTTCGAATAAGAATTTTTCGGTAAATCTTTAAAAACAAATTTATAAAAAAATTATGTATTCTATCTATTAAAAATTTCTTAAAATTTCGAAAAAATGTTTTGTTTATTAACTTATTGGTTGATTATACATTTATCTATGAGTCAATTTTTCATGCTTTTACACCGAAATAAAAAGTGCATATAGTCAAACATATCATAAATTTCCTTATATAACGTGAAATTAATGTCGTGCGGTATAAGGCGAATACATTTATTAGTATATTCATTCATATTTTATGCCCTAAAAGCATAAATTGAGTAGGTAGATGGATTCTATGAAAAAAGAAGCATCAGATGATTAATTGATCTCGAACAGTAAGACAGGCTTAATCGGCTTTCACAGCTCGAAAGGTAACATACTTGGAGATATTTTCGAGCTACAAAAAACAATTAGATTAGTCGTGGTAGAGAGCAGTTTACCTACGTAAATATGCATTGAGCGTTTCACTATGTCTGCTCCTCGGTTTGATCCCATTCGCATGTTCTTTAACATCTATCTTCATCTCACCCTAGTATATTTGCCCACAAAACGGATTCTTCCCTCCATGCATTGCATATACATATGCACCCATATAATTAGTGACTTCCTGTCTGCTCGGCACTGGTAGCGACTCGTACTATTTTCGTTGACATGCGTAAGTGATAACTAAAATTATCATTTGTATTTACGAGAATGGTAACAGGGTAAGGATCAAGCTCACATATACACATGCGGACATGCAGCGTACTGACAAACGCTCTACTTTAATTATACAGCTTATCTCTAATTTGTGCAAACTGGTGATATGTGAGCACAATTCGCTATTTCGCTACAATATCTAGAGCTTATCTCGGAGACACAGGAGTCGAGATAAATGTTTACCGCAATATTAAGAAGTGCAGGTTTCTCAAATGCACATCTCCAGTGCAAAGAAATCGTAGCGAGAACATAGCGAATTCTCATGATTTTTTAAGAATGTGATGGAATGTTTTATTGACACGCAAGAAAAGTATGTGGTGTAGATCTGTCGAGACGTATACTCATCTCTCCTCGCATCTCTCTTTCATTTTTCCTTATATTCTGCAGATGTGACACTTGTGAAATTTTTAAACAAAATGAATCACTATTTATTTTTTAAGATCCTGCAAAAATTTGGATTTTGCGAATTATTTCAATTATTAAAACCATTAAATTCTGTTTTTCTAGTAACTTACTTTATGAATTAAATTAATGTAAACTATTTTATTATTTGCCAATAATTTTGATTCTGCATGTCAAATAGAATCTTATATCATTAACCTTAATTTTATATGATTAACCTTGCATAAGTTAAGTAATAATGTAGCCCAAACCCTTACATTTAACCTGTAAGTCTTTCAATAACTAGAGGACTATAGATTGACACTAACTTTAATTTTTATTAGTTTAAGCAGAACTGAAAAAGAAGAGTTTGATCCAATTAAACAATATTGCGTAACGACGATCGCGGGAAATCCGCGACCTCAATAGTGGATGGAAAATCGAAAGTGAGATCAGTGGTCCTCTCTATCTCGAGGTCAGTGCGTGCGACCAAAGTGGAAATGCGTGTGTTTATACAGGAGTGCGCGGCACAATCTCCTGGGTATTCCCCCAATTAGCTCACTCGCTCGCCTCTATTGAAATATTGATCGAGTTGTAACCGCCTACTTTTCATGTGTCAAGAAAGATTCCCAATGTAAGAGTTAGCTTTCATTCTGTGGAACACAGTTGCCCTAGTGTGCTTATAGTAAAAGCTCACGATTTGAGTTATTAGAATGAAATAGGACTGATTTCACTTTTTTTCTGTTTCGACGAATTTTTATTTGCAATTTTCGTTCTAAACTACGGTCAAAATAGTAAATCACACAAGCTTTCACGCTCTACTTAACGTTCTTTTTTTCATGTTGAAAATAAGGCAAACGCAACTAGAGTGAAAAAACTATAAGAATATATTTATCATAAAGACAGAAATAAATCGAAATGGATAAAAACCAATTCGATGTAATCGTAGTTGCAACATGTTTTAATGCTTATATGTACGAGGTGCAGAAAGTAATGATTTGTATGGATGCATTTTCTGTTTACAATGATAAAAGTTCTATTTAAAATTGATTCATTAAATATTTTTAGAATTTTCATATAAAAGAGACAAAGCAAATGTATATCGAAACGAGTTGCAGATGTTTTAAAACAGTATGCAGCTTGAGGAGTAGTGAAACAACATATGTAATGGTTTAAATTAATATAAAATTTTAAAAGGTGAAAACATTGAAATAAATTGATGATTTATCGTAAACATACACAGTTGTAATAATCTATAAAATGACTTAATCTAAATGACTTTACTACACACATTGCTAAAACGCATTAATAATTATTAATAAATTAGCGACAGCATGCTACCTCGTAATTATTACTATCCACTCAATTGTATACTTAATATTTAGATGTGTTGACTTATAAGTTGATACCTCGGACAGCTAATAAGCGTGTAATCGACGACTTTTTTTCATAAAAACATCCTAAAAGAAGCAGTATTTTTGATTGAGAACTATTCCCTCGCATTATACCCAGGCGATCGAAGACGGACATCCACGAGATATATCAGAGCTTTGTGTAGTTTAAACCTGCATTCCTAATAAGAAAAACAAGCCCTATTGAAATTAGAATTGTTTGGACGACCTGCGACCTCTTTTAGGCATGAGATGCCTGATAAAAACATGATTCACGCACTGTATTACACATTGTATTTTTTCATTTCCTAGAGATCTATATGCTTCTATA
This sequence comes from Sycophaga agraensis, assembly GCA_018906755.1. NCBI lineage: Eukaryota > Metazoa > Arthropoda > Insecta > Hymenoptera > Pteromalidae > Sycophaga > Sycophaga agraensis. The sequence goes on from JACCIE010000093.1 coordinate 165,706, forward strand.
TTAAGTGCAATTAGCTTGACACGCGTGCTTTTAGTTTGAATTCGGCGTACGCGCGAAAGGTAGTACAAGTAGGGAAAGCGAAATGCGATGCCACCTCACGCGTTACGTGCGGTAGTCCTGATGAAATTTCAGTAAAGCGTATAGGGTCTAACGCTGCCACACGTGACGCGTACTTGTTTACGAGCTCAACTATCTCGCGCTTGCGCCGTCGTAATTAAAAGGTCGCACATGCGCGTCCAAGCAACGTTATCGCGTTAACAGGAGGTGAGTTGGGGACGGCGGTGACATACTACGTAGCCGGGCAGCTTTCGGTGAAAGTTTAGCGCCGCTGTGACAAAGCCTTACCCCGAGCCTTAGCCTTACCCTCGACTCGGTCTCACCTCGTGCAGTAAACCTCGCAATCAACTATCTAAGTAGGCGGAGGTGTGAGGCGACTACAATGTCCAGGCGATAGTTACTGCAATTGACCCCATAGCTACTGTCTTGCCGATGTAAGCTCAGGACTTGCAAGCATCGTCGACGTGTTTCAATCTCTGCAATCACGCATTTATGAGATTTTTTAGGGAAGATAAGTTGCGGACGCGTGATCCATCGCTAATTGGCAGCTGGTATGATCGAAAAAAGCATCGTGTATGCCTATGTGTTGCTAGTCGGATACTGTTGGTGCACACTCTCCACTTGTTTTTTCCGAGAAAATCTCCATCCTTATTACTGCGGCGAGGCGGAACAACATTAAAATGTTGTTTCGAGCGAGGTTTCGAGGTGATATAAAGAGTGACATTAGCAAGCAAACGAAGATAGTACTACGGGAGACATTTCGTTACCGGTAAAATCAAAGTCTCTTCTAATGTCTGCTGCTTGTCATGAACTCGGTCATGAACTAGAAACCAACAGCAAACCGTATTAGCAGATAAGAAACAAATAGGTTGTAATGTAAAGGACGAAATAGCGAGAATGATAGAGAAAAAACAATCAAGATGACCAAGCACCGAATTAAAATTATAACAACATTTTTACTTGTTAGAAAAAATGACCGTTATCAAAGATTATTAAAAAACATAAAAACTAAAAAGTGCACAATATGCGTTTATATTCCGGGCGAATCGAGCCTTCAGGCAGCGTCTCATAGATGGATACTTTGGTACAGGTTGTGTTGGAAATACTTCACACAAATCGAAGTTTATTAACTCTAATTAGTACATGTATATTTTTAGTTTCAAACAGAAACTTAAAGAATGGGCTAATGGATTTAAACTTATAAAATTCTCAAGAGATTTATAAGACTTTTATATATAAACAATAAATGGCATTTAATGTATTATTCAAGACTATTTTTTCTTCAACGTTAAATTAATTTATATGTAAAATACCAAAATAATTTATTTTCATTTCGGTCGACTTATTTTGTTGTTATTCTATTATTTAACTTAAAAATAGTATTGCTGTAGTATTCTAAAGGTAAGGGTATTGTTTAAGATTTTTGTTTAAAGAAAACGTTATTGTTCAGTCATAAAAATTAATTTGATCTTAATTAGACAACACACTTTAGTAATGAGACAATAAATATTAATCTATCTTATCACGATTAAAATCTGTTCAACAGAGAAGCTGTTTTAATTATTATATATTATTTATTTCAAAGACAAAACTAGGACAAAAAAAACCTACTATCATTTAAACTCTTGAATAATTATGTGTAGCTAGATTCCAAAAAAATAACAAAAGATACTAATTAATTTTATATTTTATGTGAGTTTTATATATTAGACTTCTTAATATGTAATATAACTAAAGTATTGAACATAATGTACGTTATAGTTCGTATTCTTTTTTCTTTATCTCGTATTTGAAATTTGTAACTCACTATGCGTAATGTAACCGAGAATGTAACGGTACTACACGTACAAAGTACGCCATAAAGACTTTAATGTACTGCATGGACTACACTGTTTTTTAAAAGAGATTGTGTAATGTCAGATCTTCGTCTTTAACACAGAAAATGCATTATTAAATAGATCTGACAAATAACTGCGTAAAAACTAGAGATTTTACTTTGAAGTTATAATAATTTTTTCAAGAAATACGTAATATTTTCTCGATATTGATGTGTACGCTAAGTATTTGTCTATAATGCTATTATTTTATCACATTTTTACATTTATTTTACTACTGGTTAAAAATAAGTGAGCTCAACTTTTTCTGATGTAAAGTAACTCAGGTATAAAAATTCGATATGAACCGAGATATGAACTCTGTGAAATAGTGAAATGTTAAGATACAATATTGTGTAAGGTATAAATATGTTTCTGCAGACCTTGCTCAATGCACGCGTTGTCCATGAGCTTCTACAAATTTTCTACAATTTTTAAGAAACTAATTCACGTGATTTTTAAAATCAATTAAAAATTATATTATGCTTAGTATCTATAGTTGTATTAGAATTTAATAATTAAAAAACTTAATAAAATTTAAGTAATATTATTACTATGATTAATTTGATTAGGCTAATGATTTATAATTTGTTAATTAGATATTCTTGTATTTATCGAGATATTTGAAAATTTTATAAAAGAAGTACATGATTTCTGCCAGATTATTTATCATAATATAAATTTTTGTTTAATCCTGTAAAAATATGTTACAAAGTATTAAAAGAAATTAAAAATATATATAAGAGACGAATAACATATTAAATTCGTGAATATGATTTCTATCCTTATTTAAAAAATTACAATTATACAATATAATTATTATAAGAATAAATATGTAAAAATTAGATAAAATGTTCTAATTAGTCGTCCACATTTTAAAGATGTATGTTATACTCTAAAATATAATTACCTAACTTGTAAATGTATAGTCAAGATGGTATACATTTAATTCAATTACAGTGCCCAGATTGCTGTAATTTTATTTGTATTTTAATTTGCAATAGTATGTCAATTAGCTATACATAATCTGCTCAGGTACTTTGAGTCGTTTTCAAATACTAGAAAAAACTATCTATTACATTAAACAACTACCTGTTTATAAATTGTAGTATAACGATCGAGTGACTATGAGTTTACATGATTTAACTAAATAAGCGAACAATTTTCTATCGGTTATGTTCAGCTGCAGACCTAATGCAGTATAATTATCAAAACAAAAAAGTTCGAGAAATTTCGGGTATCGATAGTCGAAGAATTCCTAATATTGCTTCCAAAAATCTAGTCTTTGAAAGAGTGTTTGTACGATGAGTACTTTAACTTACGTATTTCCGGTGCACCGTTGTCCAGGAAACAGCAACGCATCAGCGACAGTTTCCGCTTGAGCACTGGAGGCGTGCGTCTATCCCCGTGACACTAGCGCCAGTTTTCTCCCGCGAATTTTTCAGTCATCTCGTCCGTCTTAGCGGAGGTCTAGCACCGCTTTTCGGATTGCGCGCGGCACCGAGGTTTAGCCGCGGGGCGAGGCCCGCGAGCGGCTGCAACTCACTTTTCGTTTTTCCGTTCGGTCTACGGCGATGTCGGGTGCGCGCGCATCGCACACACCTTATCGGAGATTCGCCTCTAAGCCGATCTGCAACGTGACATGATTAGTTTGACTCGTGCCGCGGGATGACAGGGGTTGGGGGGTCTGAGGTGGGGGACGGCGCCCCGTCTAGTCGTTTGCGCGCACGTAAGCGGCGAACAAGCGATCGCCTCCGCCGAGGCTTCTGCGGCCCGGCCGCACGCGCCGCTCGCGCTCCCGACACTTGTATTCTTTGCGCCTTTTTGTAGCTCGTCGTTGGAGCGTGTGCGTATACGAGGAGCGCGCGAGGAGGTGCACGAGGTACACGCTCTATCGCTTCCAGGTTAATTCGAGGTTGACGTATTTGTTTACTTTGCCTCCTTGTTAATGAATAATTCATTGTTGGCCGTTGATGCGCTTGTTTTTCAAATTGCATGTACCGTTGTCGCTTTCAAATTTGTTTACTTTTGAACGTTATCTCGGAGGAGCAAGCAAGCGATCACACCTCGTATCGCACAAAATGCTAGAGAAATGGTCGGTGAGCTAATCAGTGACGCATTAATAGTCCAAAGTCAGCCTTTCCGGGAAAGCTGGCCAATTACTCCCGCGCAAAAGTCCCACGAGGGTCAAGAAAGGGGATGCCGGCGACTCTCGAGAGCAGTTGGACTGCGGCGGCTGCTCTCCATGGGAGGCTCGAAGGCCCGAGACCCCGTCGGCGCTTGTTTGTCGCGCGAGGCGCGCGGCCGAGACGGCGACGAGCAAAGGGAAACGGAATGGACTCGAAAATTCCGAGCCGGGACGAGAAAGAGAAGAGAAGCCGAGAGGCCAGACGATAATGCGTATTTGCGTCGCCGCGCGAGAGCCGGGCCGGCACTCCCTCGAGGCCTTCCTGCAACTCCTCCCCGAGCCGTGTGTCTGTGTTTCCGTGTCGATCGGGTTAATAAGCCTTAAACGTAGCTGCGGTTAATTCGAAAGCTCCTGCTAGACGCTGCAAGCGACCTCCACAGATAGAGCCGAGCGAGCCGTTAATTAATCCATTGCACAATGCACGGAGTATTTTAAGAGAGCCGTCGGTATTTTTACCCGCGCCGACAGCGGAAGCTGCTGGAACTTATGTATTGTGTGGTGCGAAACCGCTTCTCCGACTCTCTTCCTTCTTCTTTTATTGTGCAAAAACCGCGAGGAGAAGTACGCGTTTGTTTGCTTTTGGCCTTAAGAACTTTTCAAAGCGTACACTCGATTGATTCGTGCCATTGTATTCGTCGATGATGGAAAATGAGGGCAACGCACGTTCACGATTAGGTTATCATGCGCACTCGTTCTTTTTTCCTTTTTCTGGCTCTCGAGCTTTAGGCGCCTATGGGCAAACGTCTTAATTGATAGCCATGCTTGAAAGTAGCTCTTCGCAAACTACTTGCTATTGCTCTAGACGGAACCGTGCACCCAAGAGTATACAAGAGGAGCAAAAACGCACGGAAGCTTCGGCCAGTGTAAACAGAATTAGTCGCGTGTGCGTGTATCAAATCGTTAAACCACACCTTGCGCGGGAGTATTATTAGACGCTCGAAAACCTTAGAAACAATTCCTGTGTCGTACACTTTTGTTACTTAAATCGACACATGTTTGTATGCAGCATTCTGCTTTTCGCCTCATTGCTTTCTGCCACTTCTAGGGCGAAGACAGTGGAATATATAGAGGTGGGTTGCCGTTTCTTCGTTTTCGTGTCGTACTTTTTTTCATTTAAAACGACACATACTCACTTATGTACGGTTCACCCGAACAATTATAACTATAGATATACTGCCACAATTGTTCAAGTCTAATTAGGTTTTAGTTAGATAAAGGATGAGAGAATTATGAGAACAGAAAAATATTAACGTAATAAGTGAACAAGAATGCTTGCAAATGCCGCATAAAATAGTGTCAAGTCATATAGTAAAAAAAAGAAAATGGTCTATTTATGATAACCGTCGTACATGAATAATAAATACCAAGAAACTAAAAAAACAGTCGAATGATAATTGTAAATGAATAACAACAGTTAGAACAATTACTTCAACGCTATTAATAATAATTTATGTATAGACTTTGCAAATTTACTTAATTTTCAAGTTACTGTTTTAATGAATACACATTAATACTTCATACGACAGTGATGCAATGATTGTTGACATTTTATTTTCTTTTTTCACTGGAACAAAATACCGCCTAGACAATCAATTTATCGGTATTTCGATTGTATGACTCTTTTTACTTAAAATCTTACCACCTCAAGATTTTTTCACCATTTTTTACCAAATGGCCTAAGTCATAAATTATTATTTCTCTATATAACTGTTAAGTAAATAATACATAAAGATCAATAGTGCAGATAGAACCAGAACAGAAGCACGTGGTTAAGTTAATTGAGAAACAATTACTTAAATTATTAAAAGAAAAGATTTTAATCAAGAAACAAGCACTTGTACATTTTTTTATTTTGACAAAAAATACGTACATACACAATTGCCGATTATTACTAAAGATAAAAGCATAAGTAAAGTGTAATGAAGAAAGTGTGTAATTTAGTGCAAATCAAGTTAACGACTCTCTTCAAACGAACCGTAAGCTAAAAGTTTCTTTTCAGTGCTATAAGCAAAGGGGCACAAAGTAATTTTAAGAACATTGAATTCCGTTTATCTCGACCGCGTGAAATTAAATTTTCCTCTTAAATTGCAGTAGTGAAACAAAACTAAAGTTACGGAAACTTTCACACAACGTTTTCATTCATTTATTATAAAACATGCTTAACTTACATCCTTGCAAGATACATTTTCTTTGTGAATCTTAAGGTTTTTTATCATCTATAAAATGTTATAAGAAAGTGAAAAATTATCTAGCAATAAAAACGAATTAGTTTTTATGCCTGTTTTCCATTATTCTAATCGAGGTTGCCGTAGGCATGTGCCGCAAGTCATATAATAAAAGTCACCTTTAAAATATATTTCAAAAACTTTCAAAAAATGAGAATGAAATTAAGATCATTAGACAATTTTTTATTTTTTAAGAAATAAATACCTATAACATAGGAATATGTAAGTAGGACATGCTACAAGTAAATGATATCGAAGTCGATCTTTAGGTATTGCATATCAAAATGTGTCGATGATTTACGATTATAAAATTCATAGTTTATTACGATGTTTTCATCCATAGTTTCGAAAGTTTCTAGAGTGAAAGCTTTTATCAGACAAATTTTCAAGGTAGTTTGTATTAAATGAAGTGATGTAATGTTATAAGAAACATGGTTATACCTTTGATAACACGAAGATTCAAGCATTCTAACGATTTTATGATTAATTTTCAATAGACGACGTCAGTTTCATAAACGTTAAATGAAATAATAATTGACCTAATAACTACAGCAGGATTACTTTCGTAATCCGAAAAAATATACAAAATGATCCTGAAAACAACAAATAAGAAAAAATTTTCTTTAAAGAATTATAACGCTAAAATGTTAAAATATTTAAAGAAAGTAAAACTGTACTTTTAAGAATATTACTATATTTAATTTGCACATTTGACAAATATGAAATCATTATAAGTAAACATTCAAGCTTTATGGCCTTGTAAACAATGTGGAAAAGCCTCGGGAATAGCAAAATTCTTTGTACAGTTTCCAATGGAGCGTTTTATGTAACACTTCTAAAAGATTAATTAAGAATTTTCAATTCGTTTAAAAATTCGTTTATAAATATTTAAAATAGTTTATCATTTTATTTATATTAGCGTCATAAAAAAGTTTAAATTTTTAAATTGATACATAAAAATTGTTGAAAATGCATTTTATTTAACTGAACAGTATTATTTTAAGTATTAAAACGAATTTCAATATTCTAGGCTCATTTAGTATATTAGTATATTTTTTATACAGGTAGACTACACACGACATACAACATGCACTCTAAAAATCATCTATTGCATTCAAGTTTTCAAGAAATCATATCGATTGTGACGTCTGATTTAAATATGCGGATCGAACTTGATATAGTATTCAAGAGATTCGAATTCGCTTACGCTTTCTGTGTTTTTGCAATTTGAGTTGTGAAAAAATTAAATGCGTGAAAATGTTATATTTATTGTTGTTGTCATTCTCAAAATTTATATTTTATTTGTGTTTTTCATTATCTTTTAGATATTAAATAATTATATCACAAATAGATTTGATTTATTATTTCCCTTAAGCAAGCTACTTGTTTTGAATTTTCGAGTGAATTTTATATCGCACATTTGCTTTATAATTTTATTGAATTAATTTAAATACATTGTTGAATCAGAATTGTTTTTATAACAATTTTTATATTTGTTTCATCTTTAATTTTTATTAAGTGTTAAATATTTACATAATTATTAACAGTGCACATAAAAATAGTTTTTTATTTTTAATAATTATTTAACTTTATTGGATAGAACATTTTACTATATGAAATCCTAAGGAAATTTAAGAACTTGTTATAAAATATGTAAGTATTTTTAATAATCATCTTTTAAATACTAAATAAATAGAATGACTAAGCACAAGACAGTGAAAAACTTAAATCAACAAAATTAATAATATACGAGGACAGCTATGAATTGCTGTACTTTTCAATGTAAAAGCTATTAAATATGATATTCTCATTGACGGTATTAACTTAACGTTACGCTACTTACATGTCTAATTGTAACGATCAGTTTCTTGACTTTAGAGACCTGGATGCATTGTATAGTATGAACTAGCATACAGTATCGTAGCAAAATTTTAATCGAGGTAAGATATAAAAAATTGAAAATATATTTTAATATTGTAAATGGTATCGATAAAAAAACTTTATTCAAAATATTACATTGAATTACGAGTTCAATTACCTGTAAGTAGGTCATTAAAGAAGCGAAAACTTAAATGTGATTAAAGAATGTAACCTGTATATTAGTAATTAAATTAGATTTTTAAACATTTTTTACTCGAAATTTGTACAAATTAAAATAATTATTAAGCATCACTTTGTAAAGAGCAGATATTTATTTGAATAATTTTATAATTGTATTTTTCGAACAGTGTAATTATATGAGTTAGATGTTGGAATGTAGAAACAAAAGGCAGATTATATTAAAGTAGTTTATTTAACATTTAAAACTGATTTTACATTCTCGCAGTTATAGATTCACAGGCTTCCCTGCATGTGCTAGGCAATGACAGCTTCAACCACTCTAGACACATACCCGCGAGACTCTTAACAAAACATAGCAACTTGGATTGCACGATTGGAGGCAACGCACTCAAAGGAAACAAAAAATTCTAATGCACTTTACGCTATCTAGTCAACTAGAGGCCGCGCAACGCGCACGGCGTTGTCTGTTCGAAATATCTGCATTCGGAAGTTGTTAAATTGGAGTAGTCGATGGAGTGTAATAATAGTACAGGCGGGCGCAGTCGGAATTGGAAGCGGGGCTGAATGAAGTGTCGGTGAACGTTCTGTAAAGCACCTCGAGCGTAGAAGGGTCACCAACTGTCGGCGCCTTGGAGCGCGAGCGAGACACGGCGCGGCAAATAGAGGGAGAGAGGGCGCGAGCGGCTCCCCAGGAAAACAAGAGTCTGCGCGCGGGTCGACTGCGCATCTCCCAGGCCATGTTTGCCGCGCACGCGAGCTATTTAGCGGGATGCGTGCCATTTGTTTACGAGGGCCGTGGGAGAGATACGCGGCGGTCGCGACGCCACGGCAATCGCGGGCAATCGATTAATCCGGGCGAGGAACGAGTGCCGTGGTCCTCTCGATCTCCCGGGGTCGGGGAGCAGCAGCCGCAGGCCTTTGCCGCGGATACTTCCGCGGCCGCGAGGATACGCGACGATTGCGCTATCGCCTCGCAGCTTATTTTCCAGCCGGCCGGTCGGACTTGTTGATTCGCCGCCGGTTAATTATCGCTGCTTGGAGCCAGTTTAGAATGCGCCTGAACAAACAAGGCGTTACTCGAGCGCGAGGCAAAGGAGCCAAGGTGGACACGATTGTTTACGCGGGACGCGCGGTTGTTTATCGGCGAAGCTGCCGATAAGGGAGTTTGCCCAATCGCGTGAATCAGCGGGCCGAGTCGGGGAACAGTTAAATGCCTGGGCTCGCTAGGCATTTAACCCGGCGTGTTCCGGGCGCGCCCGTTTGTTTACACACCGGCGCACCGACCGGTGGCAAAGGTCATCGATCCGCGGGGCCAGCAGCTTCCCCTTTGGATGCTGCGCCGGCGCCCTTTGAGGTTATGCGCACCTCGAGCGGGTACGCACCTAGCGGCACTCGGGGCGCCCTGTCACCCACTCACTGTCGGGCGCGATCCGGGCCGGGCACAACTGCACACGCGGCCGCCCGGGCTCGTGCCTCGGCCTACTCGGAGCTGCGGCGGCGCGCACCTTCGCGGGCCGAGTGTCGCGTGATACTGGGGCTCGCGCGGCACCGCGGCCCGGCTGCAGCGCCGCTCCTCGCGCCCGACATCTGCCGGCGGCGCCGCGCGTGGGAGGCGCAGCGCGTGGGTAAGGTCGCGCCCTGCGCCGCGCCCGCCGCGTGCGTTTGTTTACGTCCCAGCGCCCCTCCGCCCTCTCGCCCCATTCGCCCGCGTCGCGGCCGAGCTAAACGCTTGGGCGGACACTGATCCGGCCCTGATTGATTGGCGCGTCGGCCAACTCGTGCCGCTCGCCCCCTTGGCCGCTACTCCGCCAAAATCGCCCGCACTGCCCAATGAATGTGCGCTACAACTACGGGTTTAATATATCGACAACGAGTTTTGTAAGATTTTTATCGAGACAATTAAAATTCGATGAAAAAATATAAAAAAGGAAACATCTTTTCAATCAGAAACTTCATACAATAAGGTTGGCCATCTGTCAACATAACGACAGCACCACATTAATGAGTTTATGTTTGCATCGGAAGTGGCAAATTCTCGTGAGTTGTAGGAAATGCTTATTTCTCAAGTGCAGTATCATTGGGAGTCACTTGACAAACGATTTCGAAACGCCTCAAAGCCATAGGAATAGATTATGCTCTGCATTTAGTGGGACCAACTTGGTGTAGTGTACTATGATCTGTTGAAACCAAGTGAAACCATCACAGGGGATCGGTATCGAACGCAATTCATGCGTTTGAGCTGGGCATTGAAGGAGAAACAGCCATAATATCAAGAGAGACAAGACAAATTAATCGCAATATAACAATGCTCCTCGTAAGGCTCGGCTACATGTCACAAAACCTGTCAGACATTGTTCCTTCTGACTATCATTTGTTCCAGTTGATGACACATGCCCTAACTAAGCAGCATTTCCAATCTTATAAAGAGGTCAAAGACTGGATCGATTCATGGACCATCTCAAAAGACGTATCGTTTTTTCAAGATGGTATTCGACAATTGTCTAAAATATGGCAAAAAGTGGTGGCTAGTGATGGACAGTCATAAACTTTCAATCATAAACACGTACTCACTTTTTAAGAATAAAGTTTCAAATTTTGAAAAAAATCGACGGAAGCAAAGTTACGCACCTTATAATTTATACAAAATACGACTCAGAAAGGGTACTAAAGTTGCTTATTTAGATATTTTCTGGAAGAGTTTTATTTTTAATATAATAAGTATCACATATATGCAAAAAGTTGGAGTGAATATTATTCTTTATTCATAAAAATATTAGAAATGCAATGGCTTATAACAAATCTCGTTAGGCGTCGAATTAAATACATGTATTTAAGACTTTTATAGCCGGATTATTCCTATAAGCTATAATTAAATAATTACATCTAATTTAGGTAAGAACAGATCTATTTCTAAAATCGAACACAAATAATTACTAGTTTTTACATGTTATGAATATATAGATATATATACTTTATACATTCAGTTCTTTGAAGTGTTAATATCACTTATAATGAAAACTTAGTTGAGCACAACCTATCGTACTAGTATGCCTTGCTATATTTCATCTTTCGATTGTAAAACTTATGAAGTCCAAATATACGTACAATGTAATCTTTAATGATAACACAATCATTGATTATAATTAAAGTTTGACAAACGAATAAGGTAAAACTGTCTTAATACATAAACAAATACAGTACGCTCTTAGATATGTTAGAGTCGCACAAGTGAATGACCAGAATGTAAAATATAGATCGTCAATTAGCCCGTGAGACGAATAAAAGAGTAATGAGTCCTAGGGCCATCGATAGAGAACAGACTACCGCCAATGTGTCTCGGTTGTAATGAGGGCACAATTCTTTATCCAGGCATCTCCTGTAATATAAAAATGAAAAAGTTTCATATTGTAAATTGTATGATCATTTCGTTAAAGGTATTAAAATTCTGCATGACAATAAGACAATTCAAAAAATATTTAAAAAAATAAAATTATATTATTACATTTTAATATTTATAACGGGGAAAAATTTAAGATGAAAAAAATATTTAAAAAATTGAAGTAATCATACCATGTCACGGAGTACAACGAACTCGTTGTTTTTATATTATACCGAGAAAATAAAACTTTGAATGATGTAAATAATATAATTGTAAGTAAAAAAATCGAAAGTGGGTGATTGATTAGAAGAAAGCACTTTGATGAAGTAAAATAGTAATGTACGAATGATATTAATGCAAATTGACGGGCGCGAAGCTGCACGAGCTTTCTCTCTCAGGTCCATTACCCAAAGCCAATAAAACGCCGCCAAGAATGTAACGAAGGAGCGCAAGGTGCGCTAGCAGACTGTACTGACCACTTCTCGATGAAGATGACGGCGAGGCCGGTGACGACCTTGTCCAAGAAAGTCACGATCGAGTAGACAAGCGCGCTGCTCTCGGTCCTGGGACCGATAAGTTCCGCGGTGATGCTCAGTGCCGTGACCATCGTAATTGAGCTTCCGGCCCCTATGAGCACGGCCCCCGAGTACATGACCGCTGCGCCACTTCCGGCGAACTCGACCAGCGCCGCGGCGACGATGCCGATGACGCTGCCGAGCAGGTAGCAGACCTGCAATCATCGAGGGTTGTCCCCGTATTACACTTCGTGGGGTACGCGCCACGATTCGCTAGGGTACGGCACTTTTATGTATAGCGAAAGTTTTTTGCTGAAATCTCGATTGATTCAAATACACGAAATCTTATTATTGCTCATTTTTTAAATGTCTTGACAATATAATCATGATATGAAGATAATCGCTCAACAATGAATATAGTTTATGAAACTAATCTAAATTATTTTGCTACTGTAATGTTAATCCATAACCATTTAAGTCAAGGAATAATAAAGCATAATGTTAGTTCAATTTTAAACTTTATAAATATATTTTCTATGTTAACTTCCTATTACACTTATGGATTTGACCAAAAATTCGTCGGAGCCACCTTACATTGCAACCTTTAAAAATAGCCGCTACACAACTTCACGGTCGGTATGAAAGCCCCCTATTAATAAGTCTTCAAGTCAGCCTGCACTTCGCGCGCACATCTTAATTTAGGTTTTAAATGTCCCGGATGTCCGCAAGCTTCATCCCGTCGCTTCCTCTTCATTTCACCCGTGTAATTTGATGTGTTTGCGTCTTGTCTCGACCTGCTAATGTATTTGCCTTCGTGTCGGTTTTCCCTAAATAAACCACTTTATTAAAGCATTCACAAAAAAGTCACAAACAAGTGTCATTCCTGCTACTGACAATGGCTAGAAATCTTGATGACATGTTAAAGACATTTTTCTTTTTGCTATAATATAGTCAAATATGAAAAGTATTTTTAGATAATGTTATAACATTTTTAACTGCTACTAATATTGTCATTAGACATTCGATCCTTATGCAGATTTTAATTAAAGGTTGTTTATACGATATCAGATTACTGTATCTTCAAGCGTTTATGTGGTTACTACTGCATGGATAATTTATTCACGGAGGATCTCGTGTTCTACTCGTGGTAATTCATAATTATTCATGGTACTCATTCATTATAAGATTATGATTAGAACACTTTGTTGTAAAAAAGTATAACTACTGAAATATAAAATCTTTATATTTTACTTAAATATAAGTGTTGCCCAATTTACGCTGAATTATAGTTGTTCTGTAAACGTTACTTCACATAAATTTTACAATGCAAAAAATTATGTGAATGATTCGCGATCAAAATTTTACCTTCAGCGGGTCATTAAATACAGAACAGAGAAAGGATAATTAATAATTAAACGGCCGAGAAGCTAATTAGGGTTAAGGCAAGATGAGACAATAAACGACGAAGCCGCCTCCCGCGGGCTATTGCACTCCGCGTACTGCGCAAGTACTGCGTACGTCTCTTTCCGCCATTCGCAATTATTGCGCAGCGAGCTAAAAATAGCTTGGAAGCGGTGCGTACGATTTAATTGGCGCAGGTGTGCAATTAAATGCACCAGCTGCTTGCGTCCCTTGGCGCCCCTGGCAGCAGGCACAGGAAGCCGCGCGCGGCACTCGAGCGCCGATCTCCGTGGGCTTGCGATTTCTTTTCGGAGGCTTAAGCGCTCGTGCGAGCAGTGATAATTGCTTACTTAACGCTGCTCGATTCGATAAGAATCTATAAAGGGCCTGACAATGTTGCAAGCACTTATTAGTGCACAGTACGGTTATTACCGGTTACTTTTTTAAGTGCGCATTTCCCATACATATCGTCTCTAGAGAATTCTATGCCCGACAGCGTTCTTAACTTTCTTCAACGAGACTTGCACATTGGAATACAATTACATACATTAATCAAGCGTTTCCTGTATTATAAGATTATTATTATTAGAAATTTTTTTACTTATCAACGTAAAAATAATGTTTATCCTAAATAATAATAGTATCAATAGATTTGTATAATTACAGCTTATCGATGGTGCATGCAAAGCTAATTCGACATAACCATTATATTTGATATTGTATTGTATGTTTTTATAATTTTAATTTTCAAATTAGTTTAATAGATGTTAATAATCGTTTATTTATATAATAATATAAAATTTTATTTACTAATTATTATTATGGTATGTTATCTACTTATAAAACAATGTTTTTTAACATATGATTGATAAAAAATTAAAGTGCAATTTGATAAATAATTATATAGTAAACTTTTACTGTAGATTCATTTATTTGAAGAATGAAATGATCTAAATTCTTGAAATGTTTATCCAAAAAATAATTATAATATTATTTTGATTTCGTAATGAGTACAAACAATATTTATCTCACCTCTCATTTAATTTAATTGTTAGATAACAAGTGTCCTGCTCAGAATACATGTATTGAGCATCTACTATAAATGCTTTGAACTTCAGCGCACTTTCCGGGAGTATCGTACAGTGAACTTGAAGTTTACTTCCTCGCGCAAGCTTGTACGCATGGCTTGAGGTTGTAAAAACTTTAAATTACATCTGCAGCATATCGTGCTTGCTGGAGGTCTATAAATAACAATCAACCAAGGATGTTTACGTTCCGGTCCGTGTTCGCCTCATGCTATACTCATTTGTACATCTTCAGGACTTTGTGTAATGATTATTTGGAATTTTGATTCAACACGCGTACTTAGCTTCTATTCGATTAAAGCCCGCGTGTTCACCTAATCATGTTTATAGATACTGATTATCAAGGTTAAGCTCAGTCAGTTTCACTTTTTTTTACAATTTAGTTTTTCCCTCGGTTTTTCCTTTAAAACTATTTCGATTATGCGAATCAGTTATATGTAATAATATATAACACATGTTTTATATATTTTTATATTATTGTTTATAATAAAAATAATAATTATATAGAAAGTTTTAATGATAAATATAAAAGCCATTTATATATTACTATAGTTATTAAAAATTAGGTATTTATTCTTTGTATTAAATAAAATCACTATAATAAATTTTGTACGTAGTGCAGTACAAGTTATAGTATATTTGCTCCCTTAATCTTTTTGTATGTATTTAAATAGATGCGGATGTTATATGATCGGCGAGACAAAACGTATTATAAGATTCCTACAATTATATAAGAAAAAACTCTAGAAAAAATGCTACAATGTCAAATCACGTCATCTAACCAGTCGACTGAAGTATTTTGTTTATTTTAGTGAATTATCTGAATGCGAGCTAAACTTTAAAACTTTATTTACATTAACAGGTATTCTAAAAAATAGGAACGATTAGACAAATAAAAGGTTATAATGCGTCATGTGGGAAAGCATACAAAGGCTGAGTCAAACGTACCTTAGTGCCGCAGGTGCGATTAATGTACTTGAGTAGGAGGGCCGCGACGAAGGAGGCAGTGTAGGATGCCAGAGGCACGGTCGCGAGGGCCTGGCGACCGCCGACCCCCGTCTCCTCGATGTAGAGCGGCAGATAGACAGTGGCCAGAGTGATGAAGAGTCTGCTTGCGACGTAGAGGAGGGCGACGCGCAGGAGGAGGCCCCCGGAGATCCAGGACTTGCGACGTGAGGGGAGTTCGGTGGCCGGCCGCTGCTGATGCGGAGCCACCGCCGACGCTGCCGACGTCGATGGGCTAGCCTCGATTATAACCGGTACCGCGGGCCTCATTACCGCCCTGCTCTCCAGGAGGCGCGCGTTCAGGAAGGCGTGGAAGAGGATCGTCGCGATGAGGCCGAACATCGTTATCACCACCACGATGTTCTGAGCGGAAAAGATTCTCGATTAAAATATATGGTATGCGCAAGTGGTGGTTGAAAAATCGATTGGGTCGATGACTTGGTTACAACGGGTGCACTGTATGTCAATTGAACTTGTCATTTGTGCGCATCTGGCAATTTAGTCGGAACGCCTCTACCTCCAATATAGGGTTCTTCATGCGAGAAGCCTGTATTTTCAAACTTATACTTTTCGAATTGTTATGGAAATAAAATTACATACCTTCCAATCATTAGCACTGTACAAGTGATAATGTGCATCTCTTTGATTATATTTTATTTTTAAATAAGAAAAATTTATCATTATAGTTTTTATAAATAAAATTTTATTACTCCTAGAATAATGAGTATTATAAGATGCTAACTTCTTTCTAAATGTGATTTAGGAAAATATGTATTACAATAAAAATATGCAAGTAAATAACATAAAAACATGATTTGATATTGTTTTCACTTTTCCGCAAAAACGTAATAATCTTTAAAGTTGGTAAGTACGTTTTATGTAATTTTTATGTATACACGCATATACATACAGTTGAAGGGAATGTTTTAAATATAAGTCATTGCCAATCAGGTTGAAGAGTATTCGATGTTAATTTAATGCTTGGATACAAAGTCCGCGGCAATCGCCGGGCCAGCACACTCAGTAGGTCCCATACATACTCTGAATTTGTAGGCATCGGCTGGTCCGAGGCGCTGAGACTGTCCGTTGCTCGGCAGGACGATCCACGTGATGATGAAAACGACGACCGCCGCGCCCACCTGGGCCGAATACCTGGGGAACATAAATCCAGCTCTTTTTTACTTCTCGCTTGGCACCTTCCTCTCGAGCTTTATTCCGCATTTTATAGCCCTCGCAGCGGAGCGTAAACTGCCGCGTTAATTAAGCGGCGAACTGCACACAGTTCGGGTCCTCTGGGCCATTGCACTTATTTAATTGAATTGTACGCGTGCTCGCGCACCAGCCGAGCGGTAATTCAGACCTACCGCAGATGCAGCCCGCGATAAACTCCGCCCCCGTTTGTCCGTTGGCGATTCATAGTCATTGTTTCTGCCACCAAACGCTTGTACAATAAAGCGACTGACTTAGGGCCGGCTTCTCACCATGTAATTGCTCGGCTGTCCGAGCTTCGTAAACAATGCATATTTCGCTTATCGGCACAAATCGCGATTCGCCCGGTTTTTGTGTAGGATCGTTCCAGACTTTCTGGTGCGAGTGATGCAGCCGCGCAATGGGCAGCGCTAATTCTTCCCGTTAACCTTGACAATCGTGCGACCAATAGAACCTCGAATAGAACGCGAAAATCCAGTCGCGGACGCGACGACGTAAAAAAGCGCGCCGAATTCGCATGTTTGGATCAAAGCTATGCATTGACTGAAAATCCGATCCGTGCGCAAGCGGAGATCAAGTGACTCGTCGCAGGTGCGACTGCGATAATAAGCCGCGGCGTCCGTACTCCGGACCCATTCGCGCTTCGCCGCCTGTAACAAGGGGGTCGGACATGCCTGATGGCGGTGAGCTCGGCCCTCAGGAGGGGCGAGTTGGTAAGGGCCGGTATCATGGACAGGTGGGATATCTGGACGGCAGCCCAGCCCGTCTGGAAAATGATGATGCAGAAGACATAGACGAACATCGTAGTCGCGCTAAATGGGTTGCGGACGAAGCTCCCGAAGATGACGGGAAAGGAGAAGGTCACCATCACCGAGCCCGCCACGTGCCACGCCTTCTTCTTCGAGTACTTATCCACGAGGAGTCCGAAGACGGGCGTCATCAGTGCGTCAACCACTTGACCTGCAGTTCACATGGTTCAGTCGGTGGTTCGCTTTACAAAATCTCATTAACTATTATTTTAAGCCCGCTAATCACTTCGCTTTCTATGCGCTCGACTTCTTCAAGTTGTATTTTTCTCTAAGTATATCAGCATTAAGTTGATTAATTAATCTTGTGTTGTGTAAGACTATTCAATTTGCACGAGTAAAAATTATTTACATTTGTCAAAAAGATTATTGGATTTTACTTAGTTTGCGGAGATGTGATTACGTTGCCTGTCTTTGATGTTCGTGTAACAATATATTATTTAATTAATATATTGCGAAGACAAGATTATGTTTGAACTTTTAGGATGCATTACTATTGCTTTGATTAAACAATTTGTATTCGAAAATATATATAAATAATTACAAAACATTGTTTAATAATTATTAGTTTTAAAGTAAAATTCTCTGTACAATCACAGTTTTATACCTAACAGCATGAGTATGCCTGCCGTAAGAGGCTCGAAGTAGGCGATCCGCTGGAGGAATAGGAGGGTGTACGAGAACCACATGGCTGCGGTTAGGTCGTTGAAGACGTGGCCAAGAGCATAGGCCGTCCTCGTCGTCAGGCTGATGCTCCTCTCGACGAGGGGGACCCTCTCGCCAAAATTCGTCATCTTGTTGGTGGCTGACTGCTGGGCCAAGCGACCCCTACATCGAATACTGAAAAACAATAGGAGATACTGCACTTGAAAGTGGTATGATACCACACCGGGCGATTGAAAGTATTTACGAATTTCTACTGAACATCTCTTTTAATTTTTTAATTTTATTAGTATATTGCTTGCATCTTTCAAATAAAAACATTTTTCACATAATACAACTATTACCCGATCATATTAGTTTATAAATGGTAATGCGACATTCAGAAATAGAAGAAACTTGATTTTACGAAATAAAATAAATACAAACGAATTTGTTTAGCCGTATAAAGAGTACCGAGAGACTGGTCAATTTGACTGTTAGTAGTTTTTATTTCATTACTTATTTCTTAATCCCATGCAATTCAAAACTGTTTTGGAATTTTCAAACATTTTGAATTCTTCAAGAGATATTATGTTAAAATTCATGAAATAAGACAGGCGTGTTCGTGGTTATCTCCGATTTCTTCCGAGTACGTGTGCTGGGTGTGTCATCATAAGCACGACGCGCTAGTAATAGTGCAACTCTGACTGCGTTATCACGAGCACGTTTCTCGGAAGACTTATTTTTTCTTGACAGAAAAGAGGTCAAAAAAATGTTTCATATTGGTTAAATCTGAGCGTTTGCTTGCTATTTTTTGTAAGTGCATTTCATCTTTTAATCACATACGACTATCGCCAAAAAATTTATTCTCGTTTGACAACACCGTACTAAGTATCCTTTATTTACAATTTATCGTACATTTTAGATAACTTACCTAAATACATGATTTAAAATTAAAAAAATTCAACTGATTTAAGCATTCAACTGCTATAAGGGAGGGGCTACGCACTCCTAAAAAATTCAAATAATTCTTCAATAAATCTTTACGAATCTGTACAACTCTCGAATCTCGCACTGACCTTAAGAAGACTTTTGGTGGCGTGGGGACAGTAGGAGAAGCATAAGCATTGAGCTCGGCGTTCAGCTCAGTAGCCCATTAAATCGAGACTCGTCAGATTTGTGAGATTTGTGAGATTCGTGAGATTTGTTTGAGATTCGTCGAGGTTCGTAAAGATTAGAAAGATTTTTCGCGACTCGAAAGATTTAATTCCAAATCTTGTTACATATATGCAAGATTTCTCGCAAGTTTTCTATTAAATTATTTATAAAAAATTATAAATAATGTTAAGATGAATTTTTAAACTAACTTAGCTGTCCTTTAGTAAATACTTAGATCATTTTATTAATTATGAATCCACAGTTAATCATAATTGTATAGATTTTCTCTCGTATCTAATATTTAAATATATTATTAGATAATATTATTATTAATTTAGCATATAATTGTTAAAAAGAATGTTTGCTAACATTTTTTTAACAAAAATGTGTTAATATTCATATTAAAATTTTAAATTTATTCAAATAATGTGCATTTTATAACATTTTTAATTACAAGAACAATTGTAATCAGAGCATGCACCTCAAGCACTAAACCACCAAATTAAAGATATTGCATAATTTTTAAAACTTGTACATAATCATCAGGAAAAAAAGGGTTTCGATTTAAAACTTAAACATAAATAAGTTGAATCTAAGTATTACAGATGCAATTTATTAAGAGACAATTAATTAAGTTAATTTAATAATTCATATTAACTTTATTTATAATTTTTTACAAATAATTTAATAGAAATCTCGCGAGAAATCTTGCATATATGTAACAAGATTTGGAATTAAATCTTTCGAGTCGTGAAAAATTTTTCTAATCTTTACGAACCTCAACGAATCTCAAACAAATCTCACGAACTCGCCTATAAGCAAATAAAAATTAAACTTCATTGCTGTAATTTTGTTAAATGTCAGATCGAGTAATAAATACTTCCTCTGATCGGTATCAATTTAAAAATAACAAATATTTCTGTTTAAAGAAATAATTTAATGTAATAGACGAAACTATTTATTTTAAATTTAGAAATATGAATAGATAATCCTTTGTGTATAAGAGTCCAACTTGAAAATATTTAGTCCGGCATTAGTTCAGTCATGGTATGATATTCATTCAACGGAATGTGAAACTTTATAGCATCGCAAAAAAATAGAAAGCTGCAGAATAAATGTTTTGTAATCAATTTTCGAGCTTTGGAATATTTATTTACCAACAATTTAATTAGCTAATATAATCATCATTATTATTATTAATAATTAAGTAAAACAATTGTATTAGTGTAAGTGTAAACTAGAATAAAAAATACAAGCGTAATGTATTCACTTATATTTACTAACCTTATAAAAAGATCTTTGAAATATTTATAACCAATTGTTCTTTAATATTTTAATTATTATTGAATTATGTACATAGACACAGGTGACTAACGTAGTTCTATAAAGTCATATAAATGCGATGCAACTATTTATATTTTGTACTTATATTTTATTTGCTTAAAATTGACCTCCGTAACTGGTCTCCATAATGTTGCTTCAAACTTATGTGCTTTTATAAATAATATGTACAAAAATTCACGAGAAAGTTCTAGCGAATATCGTTGGGGTCTTTTAAGCTTACGTACATACTCTCCTCACTGTTATACCGTTTCTCTTTGTTTCACCTGCGCCCAATAATGCCCGGTAGCTGAGATCTGGTTTTCTTTTCCTATAATTCAATCTCCTAGCAAATATAGTTTATGATTATTAGGCTCGTAATTGTGAAACTCCATTAAGTCGATAAGAGTTCATCTTCAATTTGATTATATAGTATTATAACTATGATTCGACTCGATAAAATTTATTGAATCTGCGTTAGATTTTAAAGGATTCTTACTGTTAATTTTTTACTACTAATTGATTATACATATTAATATGTATTGTTTGTTGTTTTATCGTTATAGAATAAAAGCAATTTTAACGCAACAAAATAATAGTGATTGTATATTATTGACATCATTTTACTGCTGTAAGAAACTGCAGATAAATTAAGAAACTGCGTTCGTTAATTCACACTTATAAAAATAATTTATGCAATTCAATATAAAAGTTAGTATTACAACTAATGTATGATAGAAAATAAAATAATGATTTTCTATAATTTTTTTCATTCAACAAGTAACGAGTGAATGCTTAAGAAAATATCATGTAACACATGTTGATAAATGTACATAATTTCTTATCTCTTACATTGTACAGCTTTTTTTATTATGTCCGTACATGCAATTGTGCCGTATACCTATAATTAAAGTTTTCAAATGATATAGTTTTGAAAACTAGTGTTTCTAAAACTTTTGCTTGCAGAGTTAAAATTTGAGTATTAATACAAAAGTAACAAATTTTTCTCAAAGATATAGAGTTGTATGGAGTTTATATATGTATATATACCTATATTTAGATTTTTTTCGCAAAATAGGCCACTGCGATTGATGCTTTGTTAAAAGTTGTAATAATAGCGGTTAAATAGAAAAAGAACGATAGTGATTTGTTCTACAACGCGAATGGATCCACTGCGGAATAAATCGAAGAGAACAAACAATACCTGATTATATATTTCTCTGATCTGTGAATGTAAATTTGTGATCACGAGGGAGTTATATTTTATACAAACGAATTTTACGGACATAGTGATGTAAATCCCAGCTTCACCAAATTTTGAAAGCAAGAAACAAATTGAAAACAAATTAAACAACTTTTACGCTTCATTTTTAATTCTCGTCTTGAATGATGGAATAGATTATCAACATACTGTACTGGATATTTACCAAATATATCAACAAAAAAAAATTTCTTTAAAACCAATATGAAGGTACAATATTTTGACAACAGGTAAACACTGACGGAATCATAATGAAAAAAAAAACAATAAAACTTTAATTTCACAATTAAATTCACACAGGCTGTTGGGTGAAACATTGACGTTGTTTTCAAGTAGTTGGCATCAAAACCGTGTAAAATTATAAAGCGTGAAATGGCGTTTAGAAGAATACTTAAGCTAGAAATCGACGAATACTTTTATAGCAGGCTCCGCGTAACGCTGCCCAATTTCCCTTGCGAAAAAGAGTAAGCGGGCAGGTCTGTGATTAAGAAACATCCCGGGGCAGCACTGATCTCGCTGGAGCACTAAGCCACTGGAGCACTTACAAGAAGGTCTTGAATATCCTGAGCACCATCTCGGCGGCGGTCCTCGCAGCAGCCGGGCGAGTCGGTCAGCAAGTGTCGCGACTCATCGTGCCATTCGTCCCGCGCTCTCTGCCAATCAGCTGGCGGGCTAATCGGGCGCTTCCTCGGTCGGCACCTTTCCGGCCGGCCGCGCGTCGCCCCGGCCACATTGTGCTCGGCGGCTCGCGCGGGCACGAGGCGCGGCGCTCGGCTCGGCCGCGACAGGTTTCGGCGGTGGGAGTCGGCTAGGAGGCCGGTGCCACGCGTCGGTACACCACGAGTCGCGCGCGAGTGCTGCCGATCCGCTGCCTTCTCGCCCGCTGCAGCGACGCGCGCACTTCCGCCCAGCACCTGGATGCTGCCCGCCGCCCTTTCACCGCCGTCGTGCAATGTGCCCGCGGACGACCGTACATGGACGACCTCACCTATGCCGATCCCGTGCGCTGGCTTTCTTAGCTGCCTTGGCAAATCGATCGCTACCGCGCGCGAATCTAGTTCTGCGCCACGGTGCACATGACTTGCATAGGAAGCCCATGTAGATCGGGCCGTTGTGTACGCTGACTCTTGGATTATTGCGCTTATAAGCTCGTTGAGGCTATGTCTCCGCATAATCAATCTGACCTACGCGTCATTCATCTTATATATGTTATTTTATTTACCTTATGTAACTTGAAACGTACTGTTTCTCCATCACTTGCACGTGACTATGTAAGGATTATTTAATATTAAAACATTCAAAAAAGATAAAACACCGTACTACATTGTTAAGATGTTTTATATTTCATTTATTTAATTGAAATGATAAAGAGTATGTGTCGATTTATACAATATTACTTTTATTCAATTATAAAATAAATTATAAATGCACATTTTAAGTTTGAGAATATGTAAAATTATATATGTTACTTACTTTTAAAAAGAGATCGATAAATTATGTAATAGTTTTATAAATGTTTTCTTACTCTCCGTGTTTTTGACGATAGAAAATAAAAGAAGACAGAAAATCGGTTATTGAAAAATCAACTGTTAGTTATCGTATATTATGTGCAAAAACTCGTATTACGCTTGCATGTAATCTATATGCTCCTTTAAAAATTGATAATAAAATTCTTACGCGGTGTTCAGGCTTAGATAAGGGACTTATGCTTATTTTTATATCAAGAATTGCTTTTCATTCAATTGACGTTTTCATATCTTTCTACCTGAAGTGATTTGAAAACGTATATAAAGCCTGCTAAATGAATCAGGAAAAACTGATTCGCGTTTAAAAATAAAAAGTATTGAGAATTTTATAAGTAATAGTGTTTATGTTTTTAAGATCCGACAGTTTGCATTTAAGTTATAATTAGTTTTTGATTAGTCTACAGTAAATAATATCGTCTTGATTATTCTAAATTTATATTTTACATTGCAGCGACTCTTGAAAATATCACAAGAACCTATGTTTGTGATGTTAGTAATCCATCCATTTTTTCAATCAATTTTATACTTAATATGACCTTATTTATTTTTTCTCTTATCGATAATTTAATCATAGCGTAAATGAGATCATACGAACATTGTCTTGCCATTTATTTTTATAACATTTCAAAAAATATTGATTAATTCTACGTATTAATGTATATAATGTATATAATTGATGCAAAATATTGATATGCGCCATTCTTATTTCCACAAGTATAGTATTGGCATTCATAGTTTCAAACATAACTTCAGGAATTTTAGAGTTTGTAATTAGACGCACAAATTAAACGCGTGCTCAATTTCATGTGTATCGATTCAATTGTATTCAAAGGCAATGTTCTTGATTGTTATTTCATTAAATACTTAGATTTTACAGTTCAACTACCTCAACCATATAAATTTAAATACATCTTAAAGTTTTGATAATTATTTAACTGTTGTATTGAACTTTGAAGAATTTATTTTGAAATAAAAAATTTAAACATTTTTTTCTTAACACAAAGTAAATATATGAATAACTTTAGACGAACAATACAGGTACTGCGTAGGTGATTATATAATTGCTGTATGGTAAATATTCGAAGATATTACGCACTCTCGATAAACGTTATATTGCATTTATCAGAATTATTATACAGGTATGTTAATAAATGTGTTTATAATATTTTATATTTATAATTAATACAAGGAATAACATAAATTCTATAATTTTTAATGTATACAGATTGAAATTAAGTCTACAATGATCAAATCTTGACTTGACGTATAAAAAATGTTTTAAATCGGTTTAATACTCTGTAAACTAGTTGCAATCAGATTTTCTAATATTGTGTAAACTGCATGTATAGTAAGATACAGCTACATCCGATATTGGGAAAAATGACTTTTGTGAACCGTGAATCTATTAGCAAGTATCGTGGACGATTTAAAATATTCATATTAGCCGTGGCAATTTTACTATTGTTTTATTATTACATAAATTACTGATACGGAGAAATTGCAATAAAATCTTCGTACGTCGTAACGCCAAGACCGAAAGAATTCACGACAGCACTTCGACTTCACTTTACTGACGCTTCACGACAGTTAAACTCAAAATCCAATTAGTAGCTTTTGAAGGGAGTGCATGTAACGGCTAAAAAAACTATGGCAACTTTCCTATTTGCTCACCGTTCGTAGAAAAATCGAGCCTCGTTAATGAATCGGCTGAAAAAGACTTGAGTCAAGTTGCTCCACAAGTTGCGAGTCCGGTGCGCCCAGGTGACCGCGGAGCTGTGCTGACTTGGAGGTGCAGTCCCGAGCCGAGGCGCATACCGCGGGACGATTGGCCCCCAGTCGCCGCGTAACCTGAGACCGCGTGGAGAAACGCGATCACGACTCGCGGCTCCTCGCAATCGATACCTATAGACCCTCCTCGTTCTTGTACGGTTTCCGACTTTTCATCTGTTCGCATTTATCCAGCCATAGTTTACCCAGCTTCCCACATCTATCTGACGGTCGATGGTATTCCATTTGATGCACATTCTATAAAAAGTCGAGTACCCGATAACTCGAATCTTCTAGATGATTCACATTGTATATATTTTTCATAGAAAAATTTTAGAGGAATAATTGATTTCTTTTAAATATTAATATAAATATACATCGTTCTACATACTATATTTTCAACCGCACATAAGCTTTCAATTTTTTATAAAAAAACAAATAAAAATATGAAAATTAGTTTTAATTTGTACGGGTGTGAAAGAAATCGAACTGAAATTTTACAATATAAATACTTTAAATATTAATAAGATTGAAATTATCACAAAAACATTCTATCTATTTTAGTAAAAATTAAATAACTTCAAATTAATTAAAAATTATGTCTGGAAAAATTTTACAGATATATATATATAAGTTTATATCTCTAAATGTATAAAAACATGCAATAAGTTTTAAAATTAAGTAGATAGTATGTTACAATATTTGGTTTATTTTCTTAGGTATTTATAATGATTTCTTATGTTATAAGTTTAATTGTATATATTACTTATTTTCTATGTAAATATGCGTTGCAGATTTTAAATATGTCTTGTGTAAAAAAATATAAAATTTTAGTAGGAACAGTACATTATAACAATTTTAATATTCAATTAAGTCTAATTCAGTTTTACAATATACATGAAATATAAGTTTTTATATTATATATTTTTACAAAAGTATGTCCTATTTTATACTATCTAATTTATATACGAAAGAATCGTAATTAATTGAACAACAAAACATTATCACTACAATTTGCCTCTTGATAAAAAATATGAACGTAAGAATTACAAAAATCAGTTCTGTATACCATATACGTATATTTATAAAATAGGGGTATAGAATAATACTTTAAATTTTATTTAGGCCATATAAAAGTTTCTTTTTATACTTTTAAAGTAAATTCGTTATATAACAAATACTCTTACGAATCCTACCTTTTCTAACAATTTTAAGAAATATTTACTATAATTAAAAAATCTACTTTATTAAATTCATTTCGTGTTTTAGAAAATAATCAAATATTAATATTATCTCTTATAGGATATATATCATTATAAAAATACTAGAAACTATTTCATTAGTTTTTCTGCATCATGAGAAATCAGAATAAACCGCAGAATTGCACGAATAAATAGTTAGTTCAAATTTGAAATGCTTTTGAATGGATCACAAATTTTTTAAACTAAGTTTATGTGTATACTAATCAGTGACGGAATTTCTTTTAGAGGCAGAATACTCTGTACCTTCAAACTGACGCAAGTGAATCTGTAACAAAATTACCATATGTATATGTGAAAAATAGACTGATACAAATATAAATATTTTAAAATACCTGCAAATGTAAATTTACTTCTGCAGACCTACTTAAGTAAGGAAAGTTACCACCACTTTTTAAATGAGCCAATTTAGCATTAGGATAGCACTTATACATTTCTTCTCTCACATCATTAGATAAAGCATATTCGTCAAAAACATCAATGATAGTGATTGGTAGACTGCAAATTTTTTGAGGCTGAACGTAACAGCTTATACAATTCATTGTTAGTCTTGAAGCCAGCTCAGGTTGACTCAGACTTTCTAACTATATGTTCAAACATAATATTAAGAAATTAATAATAAACTTTTATAAAATTACCAAATAATACTTACTCTTTCCACCATAAAATCTATGGCTTCAATCATTTCGTTGTCTACTTTATCAGATTCAAAATTTCCCATTACCATTTTCTTTAAAACTAGAGATGGAAGTATCCAAAATCTATACAAATATTATAATTTTAGTATCGAAACATTTAGTTATGATATTAATACTAAGTTTTAGTTATCAAATTATTTAATGTGATATAAAAATGTAGTTTTAATAAAATTAGAATGTTTAATTATTACAATCCAAATTACTTACACAGTTGCAGAATCATTATAACTGAATATAGAAGTATCAGTAAAAGTATTACATAAAATTAGAGAGACAACTCTTGGGCAATGTGCATTTACTTCTGCAAATTTTTGAGCAAGAAAACCACCTGTGATAATATTAAAAATATTTAGTAAGCATTACTACTTATTTGAATTAAGGACAAAAATGAAAATTTAATGTAATTTAGTAAGAGATTATATTTAATTCTATTTATATTTATTCATCTACTTTTTATAGATTCTTATAAATTTAAAATAATCTAATATGTAATTATTTAAAATTACCTAAGGAAGCTCCAAATAAATGAACTTTGTCTAATTCCATGTAGTCTAATATTTTTTTAAATCCATCGCACCATTCTTTCACGTTCCAATACACTGGTGATTCAGCCTAAATTGTGAAATATTTACTTTTAAAATTTAATTCAATCCAAATTTATCAACATTAAAAATAATCTTAATTAATAAAAGTCTATTGCTTACAGATATTACTCTATATCCTTTTGCTGATAAACCTAAAATCTGTTTAAAGTATATATCAGCAGTTCCACTAACTGGAGGAAGACAAACAAGCGGGCACTTTATAGTCTTTGGATTTGAATCATATATTTTCCAGCCCTATAAAAAAGTGGATAAAATCTTTATATACTTTATTTTTTATTAAATTCATATCTGCCATACAAATTTGTAATTCTCTTAAAACAATTAAGTTAAATTGAAGATTAATTTATAATAATTTTAGAATTTTTAAAAATCATTGCTTTGGTTTTGTTTAACTTATACTGTTATAATATTGTATATACATGAATATACTTAAATTTTGAAGTATAAATTCAACTTTACAAAATATTTTGACATTCAAATATAAAAATATTTTAAAGTTTGTATGTCCATGCACAAATACTAATTCTATAGTATGGTTTATATAATAATGTTTTCCATGTTGAATGAGAATTAATTTGACAAATTATTAAATTATTATAAATAAATCAAATCATAGATAACTACAAGATTTAGATGACAAAATAGACAAACTATAAATATTTTAATTATTGCACAACTATATATTTTAATGTTGTTGCTGTTAACCTTTATGCCATCTGAGTCAACTACAATTTTCCGTAGTGGAATGGAACTGCGAAAACTTTGGTATTCATCAGATCTGGATAAATCACTAGGAGACAACATGTTTCTTCTATTTTATGTTGACTACAAAAAGAATGATGAGCAAAAATCTATAGTTTTACATAGGTTATGGCTGTTATATAGTACAAGAATTGGGTTAACCACTACAAAAACTCTTGACTTTTGAATTGGAATTAATCAAAACATAATTGATGTAAGTAATTTAATGAACATATTTGCATTGTTTTTGTAAATGCCTAATTCAGTGTTTACACTATTAATGCCACTTTCCCTTTGTCTTTCTTTGAAACATAAATGATGATGCATCATTTTACTTGCACCCTATAAACTAATTACGAAACTGAAATTGATTACAATTCTATAAGTGTTCTTAATTATGAATTATATTCAACTTAGTACTATAAATGTGTATATTGTCTGTATTTATCAATTTATACCAGACCTAAAAGCAACTAATAGTTGCTAATAACCACACTATACATAGGCAGATAGACCATATGTGTATATCAACTATACACGACATCATGAACCAATGACAATTCGAAGGCGAAATGTCAACAAAGCGATCGTAGAAGATATATTAATGTGAGTATTTATTGTTATTTGCTATAGAAGAGTGGGGATAGAAAAAGGCAAGAAAAGAGAAGCATATCAATATTTGTTATTCATAATGTCATCACATATAACCTTTAATATCTCTATACAGCTATAATCTATCTATATCCTATTTAAAATATATTTTTAAATTATGTATAATATTTATTATGTCAATTTTTTCTTTCCTAAACATCTCACACCATACTTAAGTCCTCATCTAAATTTTTACGGTTATAGTTTTGTATTTATTACGAAGTACAAAAATTATTTGAATACATCGAAATATATATATATTTCGGATATTTTTTTATTATAATACTGTCATTATGTAGTTAATTATTTATCGTTGTTATTATTATTAGAAAGAAAATGTTATCCAACTGACTATTTTAAAATATTATTACTTTTCAAAAATTATTTAGTACCGCGGCTACCAGTGATTGGAGATACGCTACACTTGAAAATACTTTCCTCTCTTCTCTAATATCATCGGTCTCTTATATATGTGCAGCACGTACTAAACGAATGTGATATTGATACAGCAGTAGAATTAGTTGCATCTCGTTAGATAATATTCAACAATATTAATAAAAGAAGTATGTGCTAAATTTGGTGTACGTGTAATATGTAAAGGTGTGCATTAAATTAATAATAAGACCTATGATGTTTCGTAAATTGTACTATGTATCTATAACAATAAAGTTTTTATGGATATTTAAATATTTAATTTATTAATATCAATGCAACGACAAACTTTCATATTTTGAATTGCACTTTTAGCAATTAGGAGATCAATTTACTTAAAAATCACTTGATTGCCACCATGTTAGTCTGATGCCTTACGAACCAATCATGACTTTTGCACTTTGTGTACTGCCAGTCATTAGAGAAAATGGAGATAATGAAAAAGAAAGTAAAAAACGGGATAGGATGCAAGAAAAAATCAGGAAGCAGCGTGAATAAATGATAAGTTGAGAAATTCGAAAGCACGTTTAGATATATAGTATTAGATTAGCTTGAAAAGATACATGTAGGAGATAATATCAAAAACGATTCAGTTTGACGCTCGATTAGATGTTTTGAATCTAGTAATACAATGTTACATAATTTACCATTGCTATTTACACTTACCCGTCATTTTATATGAATTACATTGAATTAATGTTTGCAATTCTGATAGTCATGAAAAAGTAGGTACTTTTTAGTATTTTGTAGATTCGAGAATTCTCTTATTAAAATTATCATATTATTATTTATTTATTCAAAATTTATTATATTTTTTAATACATATCGGTCGACTAATAATCAATTCTAAGCTGTATCGGCCCGAGCATGGGACTTAAAATAATTAATTGTATTGGGTAAAATTAAATATTTCTTGTGTACTAAAAATAAATTCAAATTTTCTGTGCATGTTCATTAAGGGTACAATTCTTATGTACATAATGAAATCTGCACGTCAATATTACAATTTAATTCTTTGTTTTATGCGTTTGGTATAGTTAGTTGTATCCCAAGACAAAATTATTTAAAAATGAGGCAATATAGCGAACAAAAATTTTTATGATTAGTTGAAGGTCAACTTTATTTTTAATATATACCCCCTCCTAACACAGTCATTCGAAAGAGTAGGAAATTTCTTTATTGCAGTGATACTTTCGAATAATATGAAAAGTATCATATATCACAATTACAACTTACAAGTATCTATATTTATTAATTTAAATTTTAATTTTGTCCGAGTTGTCAAAATATTGACGATATATTACTTTCTAACTGCATCAATTGTACATAAAGATAAAATTTAAATAAAAATAAGAGTTTTAAACATTGATCAGTTTATGACAAGGTCTATAACTATATAAGATTTACTATAATTTGTAGTATACATTTATTTAAATATTCTATTTTAGAAACGTACAAGATGTTAACATTTTAAGTTTACATATAATTAATAAAATTTTAATTAAAAAAAAACTTTGAAAGACGAGACTTAAAGTTAATTACAAAACTAATATAGTAATTTAGAGCTTTATTGACTGAATTGTAACAATGTATACAATTTACGTATTACTGTTGAAAGCATCATATTGTATGTTTAAAATAAAAAATGTCTCACAATAATATTCATAAAGTAAATATCAAAAATTCGTAACAAAATAATTCGTTTCAATACAGCTTAAACTTAGAAACATTTTTTTATATATCTAATTATTATCTTATGCAAATTGTAAAAATAAAGAAATGGAAAAATATTTTTAATTAAATTGTTAATCGATATTTAAATACTGCTAAAATGTAGATAAAATAGATAAAAATATATTTTCTTCAGGTAATTAAAGATCTTATTTAGCAAGTATAGTATAATATTTAACGTGTCATGGAATGTCAAATTTATCTATTTGTTATTATATATCTGAATATAAATGCGAATTCCATTGTAAGGACGGTATTGTAGTGTGATGAATCCTTTATCAAATCCATTTTCTTCATTCTAATTCAGCATGCCAATCAAGAGCCGTTTCCGCTCATCAGCGACATCGCTCTGTAAAAATGTGTAACGATAGGTATCCAAAAAAGTGTTTCATCTCTATTTTATAAACGAAGTTATCAAGATCATATATATATATACATATATATGTTAATTACAAAATGAAATGCAGTAATTTGGAGGCGAAATTTTCTTTAATATTTAAAACGAGTGTTACTTTCTTATTTTAAATATTTTGCTAAATCTTTTTGAATGTTCTTACGGGTGCACAAATCAATTTTATATAATCTAAAGATACTACAAGTAATATTTTTTTTACATGAAATAATTGAATTGGAAAAAAATATAAACCGTATATATAGCGTGCGGTAAGTGTAAAAACATTTTTATTTTAAATAATAATTGTTTATTTCTGAGATAAAACGTTAAAATGAATGTACTATATTTTTGTTCCAAAAATGATTGAAAATATACATCATTATTAAATAACGTGATGTCGTAATTGATAACACGGTTCTCGTTAATCTTCAAGGACACATGTACAATTAATTCAACATCGAAATCAGGAGCCTTTTGACATCTTCGCTGCAATCACTCTGTAAAATATTTTGAAAACAGTTTTGATTAACGTTGATTAATAGTTAATAAAAGTAACAAAAGTAATTGTAAGTTGAATAAAAGTTTTCCATCAGCTTAACAACTCAATCGAATTTAGTAGAAAATAGTTATTGAATGTTGAATTGAATGAAGTTTGGCCGTTATAAATATTAGATATAACTATAGTTAGTTTGTTACGAATTAGTTTAAAAAAGCTCTCAATGCGTGATAATGATGCTACATATTTTAATCAGGTTATTAATTCTAACCTGTAGCTTCTTTTAATAATAAAATTTAATAATAAAATTAATAGTTGAGTTTTTTCATTTGTAATTTTTATTCAATATTCTTTCTATGATAAATAAAAACATCTTAATTATTGCACATGTATAAAAACGTATTTTCAATTCAGATAACATCTAATTGATCGAAAAATAAATATGAAAGAGTGTATACTATTAAATATCATTTCAATTCTTGATTAAATAAAGGTACTTAAAAGTACTCATGCAGTTATTTTACAACCATAAAATCTTTCCTTGCTTAGTAATAAATGTCGATATTTAAAATATGGAAATTTTATATGTATTTATATTCTATTAAACACTAAATATAATGAAGAAACTCATAAACAAAATGTAAGACATATACTTTTATGTTTAATATTTGATATTTTTGGTACACATTAATTTACATTTTTTAAATTATATTTTTGTAAAATATTTCTGTTACTTTATATAATATAATGAAGTAATACAATAAATATGAATGACCGCGTTTAACAATCAATTTTTCTGCTTGTCACTACTTGATACCTTAAAGAAATGTGCAATTGCACAGCAGACACAACGGTAACTTTTACACTGAGCAACAATGGGGCCTTGCTGATGCTACTTACGGGGCTAGAATTTATATTTAATACTTGAAAATTACGTAGGATTCGAAACCTCGTGCATACTTACTAAAGTATTAGTTTTCATCGCACGAACACTTGCGTATATAACACTGCGAATACAAAGCTGCTGCCGTCACGGTTATTATTACGTTCGTTGAGTGGATCACAGAATCTCTATATATTTTTCTTTTCATAGCTCAATGATCAGTAAGGAACACATATAGAGATATTTTTATTTATAAAAAACGCGTGATAACATGTATTTAGAGCCTCGATTTAGAGCACATAGTAGAACTTTATGCAAGAGTAATTAAAAGAAAAGAAAATGTTCCATTTCCCGTGCATACTATGAGTTGATGTGTAGTAATTTGTGATAGTACAAATTGCAGAAAAAATAAATTATAATTAAACATATAAAGTGATTAAAAATAAAAGAATCACGAGAACAGGTGTGCGTATATTTATTTGAAGGATCGCTGCATGGGCGAAGAATTTCAGCCGAGCACAGTAAGCAATAGTCTCTTGCAGTCTCCCGAGACGTCATCCTGAAATCGATGGAAATTAAACGACTGATGGTGCTGATCAGGGTGCGACTAGGCGAGTATTAATAATTCGTTAGTTGTGTTACATTAACATGAGAGAGGTTTACGAGGTTATTGAGGTGATGTTATTGAATATAACATTCAGTTGTTATACTACTTGAGAGGACAAATGATACTCTTAAACTAGCGTAAAAATATTAATTACGGTTGTGTGGGCGCCTCCATCAAATAGAAAAGCTGCAAGCTCGAGCCAGAATGTGCCTGTGACACGCAAAGAACCGATAAATTCTACAAATGAAGCGTGTCACCGAATTCTAGATAAGAAAAACCTTTTAACTGTGTTTGCTGTGCGTTGACATGTACTCTATAGCCATAAAAGGGCGTGAGTGCTTGCCTCGATTCAATATCAGGAATCGCCCGTAATAAATGTGAAGAGGAATTACAGGGAAGGGCAAAGGGTCGTACGAGGATAGAGAAGGTCAAGAGGTGTGCCGTCTGTACTTACGTCGATGTCGGCGGCAAGTTGAGCTCCATACTTTTGCTCGTAGGCCTCCTTAATGTCACCAAGGTCGATTTCCGAACGGGCCACTATGATGCGTATGAGAGTCTTGTCGTCTGTTCCCATGCCTTTCATTGCGTGTTTTAGCCTCTTGGCAAAATACATGGTCTTGTCACGGGCGCACCTGACTGTGGAAATGAAAAGAGGTAGATGTAGCAAACTCTATGGCTTTTGAGGGTGTCATATGTCACATTGCTCAAAGTGCACATTGTTGTAGCAATGAAAACCTTTGATTATTTCAATTTTGATGAATGCGATAGCTTTGAAAGAAGGTTATTTTTCTAACAGTGGAGGTTCGCTTTTAAATTAAAATGCTGTTCTGCACGGTACCGTTCGCGTGTGCTGCTTTTTAACAAACGTCTGCTCTAATTAAATTATAGCGCATGACTCGTCGCCATGTACGAATAGACGTTCTTGTTTCCGCAATTTACCTCATTCCTTGACTCGGCTAAATTAATAAAAATAAAAAACGTCGCCGACGCAAATTTTAACTTTTTATGCATAACAGTTTTACTTTCCATGCGTAGGCCGCAAGGATCAAGTACGGGAGACGTGCACCTCTAAGTGCAAAGAGTTGTTTGCGATCAACGAAAAGAGAAAACGCATGATACACAAGTTCCTCATAACGCGCTTTTATTCTAACTTGAACACAAGTCGGTAGTCACAAGACCACTGCAACGAATAACTGAATGGGCGTGGGTCTATGAAAACAAACTGACCAACGGCTAGGTAGCCGCTCTCGAGATGACCAGAAAACTCGCTCTTGACGGTGTCCTCGATGTCGTTGCCAGTGATCCTCTCGTATTCGCTGAAGATTTTGCGGAGTTGAGGAAAGCTCTTGGTGATGAGAATAGCGTTAAAGGTGCTTTCGTCGGTACCCCACTGACCCTCGCCAGCTTCGATCAATCGCTCAGCGTCTGCGGCTGCCGCTGACTCGTCGATGTCGGGGTCCTCATTTCTGCTGGCCTACAAGCATCATCAATGTGAATTTTTAATCCGATTTTTAATCTATTTTCCAGTGTTAAGATCAAATTAGATTGTTTGATTTCAAGTATTAGTTGGATCTCAATCACTTGGTATTTTCAAGTAATTGCGCTAATGACTTTGCGAAAGTACTCACACAAGAAAGGGAAACAAGCAGTCTTTGGAAGTGGCCGGAAGTATCGCCTATAATGTCGCTTTCCAGGTCGTTGCCATACACTGCAATATAACAACATAGTTACACATCATTGTCCACTTACTGACGATAATTTATTTTTATAATTTGCGTGAAAATTGCACAACCAAAGTTGATTCTTTAAGTCGATAGCCATTAAAATAAACTGTCGCTTGAAACAAAGCAAGAGCCATTATACATTTTCATTACGCAAGTGCAAAGCAAGTGTCAAGTGCGCGACAGAATTACAATGCTGAATGTT
Source organism: Sycophaga agraensis (assembly GCA_018906755.1). Taxonomy (NCBI): domain Eukaryota; kingdom Metazoa; phylum Arthropoda; class Insecta; order Hymenoptera; family Pteromalidae; genus Sycophaga; species Sycophaga agraensis. Next base: position 201,608 of record JACCIE010000093.1, read on the forward strand.
GAATGTTGAATAGTTATCCGTAGCGCAACTAACATAACAAATTAGCTGCATCAGTCATTTCTGCTTATATTCTGATGAATATCTCCCACAGCTTATATAGCTTTTGTACGCGTAATTGCTAAAGTTGATAGTAAGCGCGTGCATTAAGCGCTAATCACAGATCGATCCGCACTCGTTCGCAATTAAGTTAAGCTGGTATATACGACTCACCATCCTTATATACGGCGGCGATGGTCTTTATTCCGTAATTGCTGAGGGAGGCGAGAATCTCGATGATGGTCTCCTCGTCGGTCCCGGCGCCGCTGATGGCGTCGTGAAGCTCCTTGGCGTAGAACTGGGGCAGGGGCGTCATAAGGGCGACGATGGCGTCCTCGAAGTTGCCCCCCAGCTCCGACTTGAGCTCAGATACGAGGTCCTTGCCGAACATCGTTTTGAACTTGTCGGCGATCTCGAGACGTTGGACCACACCGCGGCGGCCGAGGACATCGATGATGGCACGCTCGTCCGTACCCATACCCTTCATCGCGTCACGCAGCATCTGGGCGTCGGCCTCGGGCTCGAAGGGGTCCGCCGGGTAAATCGTGGGCGTGCACTGCCATTTCATTTTCGATAATCAGACATGCAATCTCGGACTTCCGGTGCGCAGGGAGGGATTTCCGCCGATCGCCTCGGGAAAGTAAATCGCTAGTGGGCGCGTTTACTGTTATACACTATCAACGATCTTTTTTTTTTGTTTACTTCATTGGCTGGCTTTCTGGCCGAGTGTGTGCCGTGGCCTCGCTACGGGATTTCCCTTACCCTATAAATGCCGCTCTTTTCCTTTTATGAAACATTGTTTCGTTGCCTCATTTTACGGGAAAATGAAAGGTTGCTAAAATCTTTAGAACCGTTTATTATAGTACAAGTAAACGCTTTGTATGCGAGTAAGATTAAGCAGTGGTAGATAAAAAACATTAAGATTCTCCGGTCGAAAAAGAGTAGGAAACATGTAAGTAGATAAAAGAATGGCTCGTCAAGACGCATTTGCACAATAAGAGCTGTATGCTCTGTGTCGTTTTGATTAAAAATATTTTATTAAATTTTAAACTTTTCTTGTTATATATTTATCTTTTTATTAATAATATATATATATATATATATATATATATATATATATAAATGAAGATGTATAACACGTACTTTCAATTGCTTAAATGTATAACTCAAAAATTATTTTTAAACTAAATCATAATCTTTGCTAATAATCATACTGTTAAAAAAAACGTTTTTTCTGTGTTTTGTTTCATTATAAGAAGCGGAAGTTACTCAACTATACAACAAAAAATAGTTTTGTTAATTGTAATAAAAATGATGATGAATATAATTTTTAAAATAATCAGTATAGAAACGATATATTGCATAAATGTTATTTATGAAAGCAATACATGGTAACTATCAATGAAATATTAAGAATTATGTATCACTATGCCTTTATAAATCGGTGTAGTTCCGTGCAACAATTTTAGAACGTTTCAAGTTAATCAAAATGATGTAACTTTATAATAAACTCGATAAATTAACAAAGAAAATAAAATAAACTTTCATTTTCCTAATAACGCGTTAAGAATTTTTTTTGATAATAAGACGGGCGTTGGATTCGGAAGCGTCATTCATTATATTTGGCGCAGTTCGAAGAAATGCTTACATTCGCGATGAATACGGCCAAGGTTGCAGCATGCTTTAAGGAGACGCATTTTGTAAATAGTACGATTATTTTAAAAATTCATAGAAGTTTCGTTAGAATTTGGAAGGTAATGCAGTTAACAATCAATAACATAAATAAAATAACCAGTAGGAATTCTTAATTATAATGTGAATTAATTCTCATGAATTGAAATCATTTTATAATTTAGGTGCAAAGTTCAATTGGATAATACTTTAATATCAAACTGATTTGCTGCATGTAAGATAATTAAGTTTATATAAATTTGTATATAATTATAAATACTTTTAGACTTAAAGAAAAAAATTCCATTGAAATTTTTAATTCTATTTTAATACATCTACATCAGTATATCAGGCAACATCAAGGACACGATAGTTTTAGCACTTATTAGTCAATTTATAATCGTTTATAAATATGTGGATGTGTATTAGACATTTAAGATTCATAGGAATAAAGCCGCATCGTGTACTAGGAAGCGCAAAACGTCCAAAATTATATTACGAAATGGAAAAAAGTCTCAGAGAATAGTCTAAGTTTGAGTCAACAACTTGCTCGACGACTCGGCGACATATGCAAATCAAATAACAATTAGAATGTGTACTGTTTACTCTCGTGCTCACACCTTGAATAAGCTATACATTCCTCCTCCTTTTTCTCCTCTACCAAGATATTGATTCAGCGCAGAGAGATGCAGTGTCGTTCGCACATTACGAAATCGCCGCGTTCCTGACATGCCTCAGAGGAGATAGAACTTCGTAAGCACACATAGAGCAAGGAAGAGAGGGAATCCTCGGGAATTAATCGCGCGTAACCTTGGATCTCTACGGACCAGTGAGTCACTCGGCGAGAAAGCCAGACGTCGCGAATCGTCTCGTCCGAGCGATTTTCTTCTTTGCCTTTTAACGGGTTCGGCATGAGGAAACGGGACTTTTTTTTGTCCATGGTGGAAAGGGATCGGAAGCAGCTTCGTGATGAGAAGTGGTTCCACAATATTACTTTACGGTATAACTCCCGAATCAATCCGAATCTTATCGAAATGTACTCCGGTGTACGAAATCAGCCTTCTTTAAATTCACACTAGCGGCTAGCTGCTCATGTCAAAACATGACAAATGTCCGGCGGGCATAGGGACGTTGCAGTTGCTCTCGCATGCATACGCTTGAACGCGTTCTCCAAACCGGCGGTACGTATTCGTACTAACCTCAACATGGTAATACTGCGAAGCCGACATGGTTGCTGACTCTGCTTCCTGTAACAGTACAATTGTGGGGGCAATTAGAGCTGGAACAAAATCGAGACTTTAGGATCACGGCGCGAAAATTGAGTCTAACGTCTCGAGCCGAGGGCAGCTGCAGAGGCAGGTCACACTTAATTGCCGATGATTTCCTCCGGAGAGTAATCGGGCGAGCGCATTGCGCCAGTGCAGCGGCCCCTCGGGGGACGAGTCGACTCTCGCGATTGTCGGCGACCGGCGACACGCGCCGTGCGAAAGCAGGGCCGACCTGGCTCTCTGTCCCTCTGTTCTGCCGGATGCACACACTGCACTTGGCTGCTTGCCAGTGATCGGACTATGCGGCCGTGGCGGTCTGCTCCGAGTCGCGGCTCAAACTGAAAAGTGCCGAGGCCGCGCGCGCGCCTTTTCATCGGCCCGGAGCGAGCGCTCCTGCACCGACTGCGCCCGAGCCGGAGTGGGAGGCTCGCTCTCTCTCTCTCTCTCTCTCTCTCTCTCTCTCTCTATCATTTTCTAGCCCGAGTGCAGATATGACTACTAACCAAAATTGTCCGATGACACTTGTTGACGCTAATTCTACCGTTTTCGCGGGCACGCGAGTCAAACCGGCCGCGCCCTACAAAGTATATCTACTGAATTTTGAAGCTCAAATCTTGGACTTTTATCGGCTTCTGATTATTGCGATTAATAATCACTTGAAATGGTGCACCGTCTTCTTTAACCGAACAATTGTCTTACAAGGTTATTTCACTACAAACTATTCATAAAACTATTATTTTCTATTCTATACCTTTGTTGAATTTGTATATAATTACAATTCAAATGTAATTATAAAATACTGAAGTTGTTTTGTATTTACGCTATCAAATAAAACTATACTTTAATATTTGTATTTTGAAGAAATTTAATTATGCTATACTTACCTGTATTCTGCCTATTTTAACAATGGAAGTAAATGTCCATTTCTCTTGAAATGTAAGTATACAATAATGAGAGTTACGCTTGCAATAACATATTTTAGAAATAGTACTTGAAAAATCACGAACGAATTATTATTGAACGAGGTAAGAGCTTCTTTCAATAAAGCTTTGTAAAAGGTCCTTTTTATAAACATAAAAGACGTATCATATTCTTTTCAGTGCCGAGCCACATAATAAAACGGCACTCTTTTAATATAAGACACCTGCAACCTCCAACAGCAATGAAAACCAATGATGATAAAATAACTGTAATCATGAATAACGATAGACTTCTTGTAGAATATTCGATGCACGTATGCATTGGGATGTAGAAATTAAGCCTTTTTTGATACATTAAAATTCAGTATGATATAATACATTGAACAATACTTTGTGTCATCATAAATACAGTGTATGCGTGTCATAAGAGAGTTATTCCTAGAGAGATTTCCATGACCAAGACTATGACATGATTCATACGAGCTCGCACACATGAACACGTTTATATATATATACATATTATGAGTCAAGGATACGCTACGAGATCCTGACGCCGCAATGACGGCACTGTTCTGGAGGAAAGCGCCGGTTCACACGATCTTTTCGAGTATATGTATATATATTATACTTCTTGATACTGCTATAAGATGACGCACAGATAGTGTTCGCCGCGTGCCAATGAGCATACACAACGCAATTCTTAATTGGAAGCTTAATAAGACGTTGCATTTAAATCGATTAGCGTATTCTACTCTGCAAAAATATATTAAGTATTCGTGCGTATAAGAATTCGTATTATAAAAATATCTTATATAATAGGGTTCACTATGTAATAAATGAGTTAATTATAATCATAGTAATAACGTATAAAATAAAGATGACTTTGTACATAAATTAATTTTAACATTGATCTCTATAAAAAATTTCGTCACAAAAAAGTATGATCATATTCTTCTTTTCAGAAAACGTTAACAGGATTAATAGAGTTATATTTTAACCTTTATAATAATAATTCGTATGGCATTCTGTATCACTACTTAAAAAAGCATTAATGTTAGTATACGACAAGTTATAATTAGTGGCTAACGATAATTTTAACTATAGAATGACATTCCACTGTTCCTTTGATAAATGTACAAAAATAGGAAATTGTCGTTGACTCTCCTGGAAATCTTAAACGAAACATTCCTTTTAAAGGTATCCATTGAAAGCATTCACGTAAAATGCAATTTATTAGAGTGCTAGGTGTGAACATACTGTACATATATGCCATTATCAGCTGGAGGCCACAGAATAACCGAGTAAGGAAAGTTGGTAAGGTTTTAATAATGAAATAAGGTCTCCAGAATATTATGTAGTCCTTTTATTAGCTTGGTATCGGATTCTCTTTGATTTAATAATTTTTGTGAGTAAGTGATTTTAATATTTTACTATTTAATTCATTTTTTCCTGTTCATACCTAATGTAAGAAACAATTAATACATACATATTATAATTAGTCATAAACTATACGAACATTTGTCAATAAAGGCAGAATATATTTTATAAAAAATATTTGAAAAATATTCACATATGGATTTACATAATTTTATCTCGAATTTTATGCGTTTGCCTTAAAATAGGGGAAAATGTATTGATAGAGAAGAAGTCAACCAAAACATAACTTTTGATACCTGTTTTGCTGAAACTGACTGAAATAAAGAGAAGAAAAATGTAACTTTAGTTTCTCGTGTTCATAAAATGGAATAGATAATTAGTTTATATTTTTCGATTAATCGTTATCAACAATTAAACATACCTATGTTAATTTACAACATACCTATTATTTTCAAGTAATTGAAGGAATCACAAAAGTCGATACTCATACATATGATAACGATGTATCATTTCTCATTCTGACGCAAAAAACATTTTAATGCAATAGTGTTTACTAAATATTTCACATTTTATAATCCACATTTAATACAGTTTCTTTTGCTTATTGTCATTCATACATAGTGTTTACTAATTACATTAATTAATAGTACTAGAAATAGAGTATAAGAAATCCCTTATAATATATTTAACTTTTATAATCTTATATCATATTAACTGTAGTAAAAAAATCTTACAGACTACATTACAGTAAAAAATTTTCAGTAAATTAATTTAATTTAAAGTAAATTAATTATTGATTAAAGGCTGAAAACAGCTAAATATGAAACAGCTATAGAGACATCTCGAAAAACAGCTTATTACGTTTATAATAATTAAATTAAATTAAAGATGGTTCTAGATATTACAGAGTTCTCTGCAAACCAATTTTTATTAAATTCACTGTGCAAAAGTGTAAACACTACAATATCTTTAATAGAATAGATTCATATTAATGCACAATTAATTTTTCATATTCAGGATATCATTACGTTATAACTAAGCATTTCGAAAATTTAAAATCATATCCAAAGGCTGAAACCAACAAGTGTGATATTGAACAATAAAAATAACCACACTGCAATCCAATGGAAACATGAAGGGAATTCGAATTTTTTTGTTAATACTGTTAATTTCAATATAGTTGTCAACTTAGTTGTTTCATTATATTTCAATGTTCATGATTGACATTATAATTATTTACTTTTTATTATCAGAAATCAATTTATTATTAATTATTATTTTAAAATTTAAATAATCGTTTCTAATTTGTATTTGGGATAGTGAAATATTACTTCGTTACTATCCGTAAACATTTATATTGATTATTTTCTACATTATCGACGCATGGTTACTTTCTTTGTACAGATACTAAGAATTAGATTATCTATATTATCAACTCTACAGCATCCAACATGCGGCCGCGGCGGGATCTAACGAACCAATCGGATTGCCCCTATTTATCACGATCCACCGGCACACGTGCTCCTTTCGTAGATTCTAACTTTAGATGTCCATCCCAAAATAGTACCTGTCGCCCGCTGATCTCTAAAATTCCGCCGTACGTAAGCACAGTTCACGGTGGAGCCCTGGCAGTTCGAACGGTTTTTTACGCACAGATTCTTCGTTATCCATTGTTGTATATTGGTAACTTGGCAAGCTACAACTAGCTGCATAATTTTGCGTACGGTTTTGGTAATTACTTATTAATAGGTCAATAGTTTTGCTATAATGATTCCTCGCTTGAGAGACGAAAGTTCGATCCTGCGCGGTTATAAAGATTAAAGGATCTATAGATATGTGTAAGAACCGTCGTATCTTAGATCGTATATTTCCTAATTAGAGCTCCATATATTTTATTACTCGTTTTAAAAAAAGAAAGCTCTATAAAAAATCAATTTTATCTCATTTTGGAAAATAAATTAAGATACAATTTTAGTATCCTGAACTAAATGAAACAAAAATAAACTATATCATTTATTTTTTTATAGCATTTTTCTGGCCTATCGGATGCATGACAGTTATGGAGTGTATTTATTCTTTTGACTTCTAAAGAATTTCATTTATTTCTAGTATCATCTACTTTGGATTAAATATGAATTTCGAAAACACATATCTAACCAGTACTGTACTAAGTTGCGAAAATTCAATTGTAATTCCGTATTGCTCCTTGATCAGATAATAAAATTTAGATGCATAATGTTCGTAATTTAATCTAATTCATTTGCTATAATACAATTATGTCAAGAAAAATTTAAACTTGTTTTTGAAAAACGTGCAGACTACAAGTATATATGACAATAAAATATGTATTTATTTATATTTATAGAAATAATTTAATTTTTAACAAATAAATACTTATTTAATACAGTTATTCGTAAAAAGAAATAAAATATAATAAATCATTATTTTGTAGGGGATGCGCGCGCATCGATCCTTCCTCTCTCGCGATGTAATTTCTATTACAACAATTCAACTTGCTACTCGCAGCAGGTTGACTTATATATAAAGTACTGTGCGGGTGCTATCACCGTTAATATATCTGTGACAGGTGTATATAATGTAATAGAACACTCGCACTTATATCTACACATACATATGTCTTTACATGCCATAATCTTGTTACTTATCAATTTTTTTATAATTAATTAGATTTGTCACATGTACGAATCATGGAAAACAAAATAACTGAAAATATAGCAATTGAACCGGTTGAGGTGTCAAACAAGGAAATTGAAGTAAGTTTTAATTCATATAAATCACTCATACTCTTGTAAACATAACCCCGAAAATATTTGTTATCTAGAAAGATTTCATAGTGCTACAAATTTGTATTATCTATTTAAAATTGTTAAATTTATTTTAATATTGTAACTTATCCTTTTACATGAGTATTGATATATAAAAGAAATATTATCTAAATCAAGTTTTATGTAAAACTATTTAAATTTTAATTATTAAAATATAATTTATTATTAGATTAAGGCAAATGTAAATCCAGTAAAAGAGAAAAACAATACCAAAGATGAAAAAACTAGAAAGAAGGATGACAAAATTGTTGAACAGCTTTTAAAAAGTTTAAACGGTTTAGAAACATCAGAAGAAAAAATATCAACTATATGTAAAAAATATTTAGAAATTATTGATGAAAATCGTAAACTACAAACATCTCTTAAGCAAACTGAAAAGAAAGTATTAATGATTCAGAGAGAGAAAGAACAGTTCCAAACAGAGAAAGGTAAAGCAGTTTTGACCAGGAGTCGACTTGAAAGTCTTTGTAGAGAATTACAGAGGCAAGGTAAAGCAGTTAAGGAAGAGGGTATGCTAAAGATAAGAGAGCATGAGGAAAAATTAAAAGAAGTGTCAGCTAAGTTTCAGAGCTCTCTTTCAGAAATAAAATCATTAGTTGCTGAAACTAATGATAAAAATTCAAAGCTGGAAGAAGATAATGTAGAAATACACAATAAATTCATATCTGTATTTGATGAAGTTAAATTTAGAGAACAAACTCATCAACGAGTACATCAAGCAATGACTCAAGAAATTCTTGATACACAAGAAAAGCTTGCTAAAATTACTTTGGATATGACTGGAGAAAAAGAAACTTTATTAAAAGAGAAAAATGAGTTACTGCATGTAAGATTAAATATCATTATTATTTATAGTTGTTTTTAAAATGATGTTAATATGAAATTATTTCTTTTAGAAATTAACAGAATATGAAGCACGAATAACTGAACTTCAAACAGTTGAAGCAAATTTACGCAGTCAAATAGATATGTATACAGATAAATATGATGAATTTCAATCTGCTTTAACAAAAAGTAATAAAATTTTTGGTGGATTTAATGCAGAAATGGAAAAGGTATGTGATTTCAAGCACTTATGTATATTTTGAAAAAACAAATATTTAATAAAAATATTGTTTACAATAATTTATATCACTGTGCTAAAAAAATTAGTAAATTTTATTAAATTTTATTAAATTTTATAGATGTCCAACAAGATTTTAAAATTAGAAAAGGAAACTGCTTTATGGAAATCTCGTTGGGAAAAAAGTCATGCTACGCTATTAGAAATGGCAGCAGATAAACAAGCTAGAGATGCTAAAATTACTAAATTAACAAAAAAATGTACAGTCCTTCAAGAACTTTGTGGAGCTTTGCAGCGTGAGAGAACAACCCTTTTGGCAGAAATAAAAAATAAATCAGTGGAAATAGAAGTGAAAGCTGATAATGATTCTAGTAATAATGACATTCCTTACAAGAATGAATCAGATATCTTAGATATCGATTGTACAGGTGTTGTGTAAATTATTGTAAAATATGAATTTGATATTTTTAAGTATCTTAGAACTGAAACTTTTTACATGAAATGCACTATAAAGAAATAATTAAGTGTAAAATTAAAAATATTATTACTATAACAAGAGTATTATAAAATATGATAAAACTGAAATACATAAGATCAGTTTTTTCAGATGTTTTGTATCACTATGTAAATTTGACAACATCTGAAATAATAATAAATTATGCATTGTACTTAAATGTGGCTTGCCATTGATGAAAAGTATGATAATATCTTTGGTCAAAACGTTTAAAAATACAAAATGTGAAAGCCGAGTAATTTTACGCGAGTAAAACTAAAAAAGTTGCCAAAAAAGTTTTGCGTTTATACTAAATTTATCAGATAAAACATTCTTAAGTAATTTAGATTAAAACTGCGAATGATTTACGAAATAATCTTTACTAATTTACAAAATTTTAGGTATTTATGTAAATACCTTATGCTGAAATGTAATGCGATTCCGGTTTGATGATTTAGTTTGATATATTAAGTTTTAATCCAAAAAATTGTTGAATTTTAGAACAAAATTTTTTTGATACTTTTTAATCAATTACCTGTTTGAGTGATTGGATTTGTAGAATTATAGCATTTTCATTAAATACATGATTCATATTAATATATATGTACAAGTAATTTTTTAGATATGTAATATTTATTCGGTATTAACTTTATTCTCGCGAATAAAAGGTACTATTGAGTTGCTCTGCCATGAAAGAGTATTTTATTAGTTTTATTTACATTTATTTACATTGTTTACGCTTGAGTGAATTACAATTGCGCTTCCTACATTTTTAAATATTATCTGTAATGAAAGAGAAACGACAATTAAGTCCAATATTTAGTCTCGGCATCTACACTTGTTTGTATCACTATAATTCCCACTTTTCTAGCCATCCCTTACATGACCATGCACACAAAAGGCGCGCAATTCAAATAATCTAATAAAATAATGCATTATTTTATTACAAATATATTACAGCAAATCGAAATAGTATTTATTAAAAAAGTATTTTTTGAAAAAGTTGTTTAGTGTTCAATATTTAAAATAAGCCCTCTACCACAATAATATTGTTACATAGATTTTACAAAAATATTGTTAACATTAGTTGAAAGAAAACTTATTCTAGTTATCAAATGTTTGTGATGTTAATGTAATTTTAATAAAAACTAATTCTAATCTTTAGATCTTTCACATGTTTTTAATTAAAAACAAAAATTTTTATATGAAAATTAATTTATAGTACATGTGTGCATAATAAAAATAAAATATTATTCTTACTTATATTAATTTTTTGAATTTCACTATTAAAACAGTTAAATTCAATGTTAATTTAATTTTTTAACTGATGTATTTAAGTTTTATGAACCTTTTTAAAATATTTTTTAATAATTATGAAAACATTTAAATAAGTAATATAAGAACTCTACTAGTTACTAATAATTTTTGTAACAAGTCTTATTATAAAGTTCATGTTTATAACAATGACAACAAATTATAAACTGTAAAAGTAAGAGATTATATAAGTATTAATTTATGCGGCTCATTTTAAGACTGAGTATTGTTTGTTTACGTAATAAACGTAATTATTGATTCATAATATTTAATTATGTTTTTCAAATTATATATTTACTTCTTATGGGTAATCACTTTTTTATAGTTGTTTGATCGTTATATAGTAGAAGACCATAGACGACGTTAATACCTGTATGTATTCTTGTAGCTGTGAATTCATAAACTTCTTGCTTATTGAGTACATAATAAATTCTGTCATTAAATGCGTTAACAATGGAAACATCAATAACATCAAGTAATTTAAATGAACCGGTCGGAGAGTTAAAAAAAGAGGAAGTAAGTTTGATAACTTGGTTTTCATATAGATCTGTATAACCTCAAAATTTTAATTACTTTTATTTCTTTTAGTACTTATTTTTATTCCTAAACTTTCACTTTTAAAGTCAAAATATTACTTTATATCAATTCAGTCGTTAATTTTCGCTTCATGTGATATATTAACGTTCTTTTTAAATTTTATTTATTTTTAAATTTAAATCTTTATAATTTTATTTATTTTTTACATATTTGGTTGATTTTACAACAAAAATTTTTTTAAGGGGAAATCAATAGCTACTTTACCAAAAGTAAAGCAAATGTGCAAAGTTGAAAAATCTAGAGGAAAAGATGATAAAAATGTAGAACAACTTCTAAAAAAGCTAAGTGGTTTTCAGACTATAGAAGAAAAAGTATCTGCTATGTGTAAAAAGTATATGGAAGCTATTGATGAAAATCGAAAATTACAAATGACTGTAAAACAAACAGAAAAAAGAGCTTTGATAGTTCAACGAGAAAAGGAACAAGTTGAATCAGAGAAAAGTAAAGCTGTATTGACAAGAAGTAGAGTTGAGAGTTTATGTCGTGAATTGCAAAAACAAAATAAAATACTTAAAGAAGAAAGTGTGATAAAGGTAAGAGAACAAGAAGAAAAATTAAAAGATCTGTCAGCTAAGTTTCAGATATCTTTGGCAGAAATTAAAGTGTTAGTGGCTGAAAATAATGATAAGAATTCAAAACTTCAAGAACAAAATGTAGAAATACACAATAAACTTATTTCAATGTTAGGTGAAGTAAAGATTCGAGAACTAAATCATCAAAAAGTGTATCAAGTAATGTCACAACAATTATTTCAAGCTGAACAAAAACGTGGTCAAACTACTTTAGAACTAACCCGTGAAAAAGAGACTCTTTTAAAAGAAAAAAGTGAACTATTACTTGTAAGCTTATATTTATAATAAATAATATGTACATTATGTTTATGAAAATATATGTAATTAATATTTATTTTAGAAATTAACTCAATATCAAACTAAAATAAATAATTTGGAAACGATTGAAGTTAATTTGCGTGGCCAAGTTGATGTGTACTCAGAAAAATATAATGAATTTCAAACTGCTGTAACTAAAAGCAATAAAATCTTTAGTGGATTTAATACAGAAATGGAGAAGGTTTGTCTAATTTTAAATAAAAACATAAATTATATTATTATTATGAAAATATCAGATTATCTTGTTTTACTTTAAAATTCGCAATCTTGAAATTTATAAAATTTTAGAGTTTTAGTTAGCATATATTATATAATAGTAAATCAGAAATCAGAAATAGTTTTATCTTAACAAATTTATTGAATATATATGACTTATGTTCAATATTGAACTAAATGATTGTTATCCAATTTAATTAAGTAATACCTAATTTTGTTTATATAATCAATAGATGTCAAAAAAGATTTTAAAGTTGGAAAAGGAAACTGCTTTATGGAAATCACGTTGGGAAAAAAGTCGTGCTACACTATTAGAAATGGCTGCTGATAAGGAAGCTAGAGATGGTGAAATGGTTACCTTAAATATAAAATATTTAACATTTCAAACACTGTCTAAAACTTTACAAAAAGAAAGAGCAACTCTATTAGCAGAATTAAAAGCAGCACCTAATAAATTAAATGTTTATAATAATCAACAAAATTTATTCATTGAATCTCAAAACCTTGCAGAAAATACAGATGTAGTGGACAATTTGATTACCAAAAAATTAGTTGCTTTAAACAATACTAATGCCATTCAAAATGAAAATGAAACCAAAGAATTAAAGACTGAAGATGCATGCTCTCAAGATGAAAATACTGAAGCAAATAGTAATGTATCAAATGTAAATGTCAAGGATATAACAACAGGCTTGCAATTAAATGAAGATACAAGCAAAGCAGTTGTAAATAATATTAACTCCGAGACTGTAAATATTGAAGATAAGGAACGACTTGAAAATACATTATCAGTAACGTTAGAAGAAACTAAATCAACTATTAATAATAACATAGTAACAGCAGATAATTCTTTAGAATATAAAAGTGACAAACTGCTGAATTCAACTTTATTTGAACCTGTAACACCAGAATCTAAAAACATAGATGAAATGAAAAATGAAGAAACTACCACAGTTCATTCAAATTCCACAAATGTTATTCAAAGTATAAAGGATTTACACATAAGTCATGAATTTGAAAGTCATTTGAAAGAACCAGAACCATTAGTGTCTGTAGTATCAGAATCAGAAGTATCAAAATCTACTAATACAGATCAAGTGTCGAATCATAAGAGAGATTTAAATGAGCTAGAATCCAATATTAAGTCTAATTCTCATCTGAAATCTAAAATTAAACACAAGGTAAATAAACAAAGCCAATTTTAATTGTAAAATTTAGATTTTTAACTACATTTGTAAATATATGTCTGTATGCATAATCCAATTATATGCATAACTAAATGCAATAAATATTTTTATCATATAGCATTATTAATATATGACAGTAATTTTATAGTTGTAAAATTCTGAATTTTTTTGTGCAGGTAGAAAAGAATAAAAAGACGTAAAAATGAATATTTATTTCTATAAATATTTTTGACATCGATGAAACTAGAAGTATTTCACATTAAAAGTCTGCCCAATCTATCTTGTTTATCCAGTTACTACAAGGATAAATGTCAAAACATTAAGATTTTAAATGTGACAAATTTGTACTAATGATTATGACATTTTTACATATAAAATCGTCATTAACAAAAATGTGATTTTGCTAAGTGATAGTTTGTAACTAATAAGTCAACTTTCAAAACCAATCTCTGTCAATTAGTGAAGACAAATTGAATCATTGTAACAGATTTATTTAAATGACTTTAGATGTTTTAAATCGAATGAATTATCGAAGTAAATGAAAGCATTATTAAATAATATTTCATTGTAATTTTGTCAACTGTGACTGTAAAAAATATTCATTTTTAGAAATTTTTTTTGTTACATTTTACAGTATTCATCGTTTTTAAATGTTGTACTTACAAATAGTTAAAGTTTAAAACATTATATAGTAGTTTTTAAATACTTGGATATAGAATAAAAAAAATTAAAAATGAAGGTCAAGTAATTTAAATGTTTAATATCACCTAACGTAAATCTGTATTTTTCATATTTATTACATTAGAATATTGGAAATTTTATTACAAAATGTAAATAATTTATATTTTATTTAAAAGCTTGAATGTTCAATAATTCATATAATTTATGTACATTCGTTGATGAAATATCTATTGCTCTATCAATGGTAATTAAAAAATTTGTAAAATGTATTGTATTTTTAAAATTACAATACTTTTCCATTGTACCTCTGATTAATCATTTTTAAAAGCATTATCAAGAGAGACTTTATTTTCTTTTTGTAATACTAATACGTCTGAATAAATGTCACCTTCTTATGAGTAGAAGAAATTTAATATCAGCAATCATTGAGTGATTATTTTAGTATTTGTGTAGGTTTGCATAAGAATAAGTTTCAAATGATATAAACCAGAATCTAAAACCACAAAAATAATAATAAGTATTCAAAATGAACCAAGATTTTCTTAATCGAATTACACATAGATTAAATGTAAGGATGCTATTATACTTAATCGACTAATACAGATAATCGCTTTATTAGTAAAGGCCCTTGAAAAGAAAAAAACTTACTTGCATTGATCAAGTAAAACAATATTCTTGTTTTCAATAACGATTTATGCTTGCAAGAATAAACTAAAATATATAGTAACAATATTTCTGTTTTATTGTATCCTGTGACGATACGAGTAGCGAGCTTTGAGGTGAAATTCTGTAGAATGTTTAACTCATCACTTGGAAAGTTAAACTGCAGCATATATTATCTCATCGGTAGCGGCTGATTATCATAGAATCGATGCCTATTTTGCTGACCATTAATTCTAGGAAGCTTCCACATTCCCACGATCAGAGTGCGTACAGCTTCACTTCTTCCGTAAGTTCGCCGGAAGATAGGCTCGTGTGTGCGAGGGTCGCCGATGCGTGCCGGTCCCGTTACACTGTGGCGAGTGGGTCAGCGGCATTTTTCTCCTCATTTTGTCCTCCTGAGCCGCTCTTTCCTCTTTGGTACTTCACGTCTTGACCCACCTCTCGCGAACAATCCATTCATTCGTGATTGTTGTATCGAAATTCAGATCGCTTTTGTGTATGTAGTGAGGCGCGTTGAGTTTTTTAATAGGATGTTTTTCTGATTAAAAATGTTATATAATCTTGCACAGAATTGAAAACTCTTGTAATTTTACACAGCTAATAGATCTAACATGAAGATGACGTATGTAACTTCATTTACAATGAACAAGCATCCAGAATTTCAGTTTCTAAAATATCATTGTGCCAATAAATAGATTACTTGTCGAATCCGCGAGCTTTGTACCCCATTAGGGTATTTCTTTGGCTTTTCAACTGCAGTAATTCAGAATTTGAAATAAAGGATAACGTACTAGTAAAATGAACTGCTAGGATTTTTAGAAAGAAAATAGAAGAGAAAATTAAATTAACTTTTTTTATAGTTTTTGTGAGAAATATGAAAAATTTTTATTGGGTCTGTAACAACTTTGGGTTTGTATAAGGGACCACCTACCTGATCGTCATAATGATTTATTATTTAACTTATGAAAATTTAACACTCACACACATAACATGATCTGAATGTGGAATTTTTATAAATGTTTAATAATCAATGAAAACTATTCCAGCACTGTATTTTATTCATAGTAAAATCAAATTTTTCTACCATTAAAGTTGCAGACACGCTTATAAAAAAACTTAAAAAACAATAACTTTTATTGATTATTTAGAATATTTTCATTTACAGTGTATTTCTAGAAAGCAAATTTATTTTAGACTATGTATATTTTAGACTATGTAACAAAAATACACTATTTGTCTGAGTTGGATAGCTTTTGAAAAATGGTTTGAGAAAGTAAAAATATTCTCTCGACATTGTGAAGCTGCAAAGAATTCGTGAGCATTGCCCGTTGAAAAGAGTAGCGAAAAGCAACGACAACAAAAACTAACCATTATATATCGAGGGAGAAGTTGAAAAAAATAGTCAAATTGCAACATTGTTCAGGCGACCTTCTACTCGAGTAGGTTTTTCCAAGCAGGTTCAGCCCCACCATTCACCGAAGCCGCCTCCAGTTTTTCCCCGCGCAATTTGGCAAGCGTGCAGAGCGGTGCCCACGACTCGGACACCTGCCTCGGGCCCGAGTTTAAGCGCAGTGGGAAAGCCCGAGGTTCGGTCAGCTTCGGTCCCCGGCGATCACGGCTCGGCGGACCTTCTCCCGATCGCCGGAGCGAAAGCATCTCCGTTCGGGCCAGGCCCCCTCCACCCGGTGCTCCGGGCCCGGCGCCGGGGCCCTCCCCCACCCCCTCGCGAGGCCGGCGGCGGCGGGCATCATACGGTATCAGTACGTAGCTGGCTCGCGCGGGCGCACCTGTTCCGATCCCTGGCCGCTCAAGCGCGCACTGCCGACTCCTGGACGCGCGATCCGGACCGCCGAGGATGAAGATCGCCACGACGCTCTTCCTGTTCGTCGTCGTCGGTGCGTACGCCCAACCCCACCTCGGGCGGACTCGACCGTGTGCGCACGTGACTCTCGCAACGGCGCGCTCAACCTAGTTCGGCCCGTTTTTTCACCCGAGCCGCAGGGCCTTGTAACAGTAAAGTCTCCCGTGGTGCATCGCGCGAGCGCTTATCACGGGTGCTTATAGGGATTCTCTTTCGGGCTTCGGGGCTGAATTTTGGTTCGGCATGAGATTTGTCGTCGGTGCGGGTGAGAGAGAGTACTGGCCGAGTCCGCCTTTGGGCCTGCGAGAAATCCTGTAAACAATTGGGTAGTGTTTGCGCCAGTGTAATTACCGACCGCAACAGCTGTAGTCGCCAAAGTGCTCGCTTGGTCAAATCTTGGATAATCTTTTTGCACTTTGACAGATTGTTAGCGAAAGTTTTGCGAAATTCAAATCGGGCTAAATCTACTGCGGCAGCCTTTCGAACGAGTACTCGAGCATTACTTGCGCGACTCAGTTGTAGGTCAAATACACTGGTTATGACAACTTTCAATTTCTTATTATTTTAAGGGGTCGACCTCCTTATGTTCTTCAACATAAGCATCAAGTTGTAATTTGTTGAATCAACTTTACATGATGATAAACCTAAAATAATTGTTATTCATATAAGAACAAGTATAAATATTTCATCCTTGCTCAAATACAATTGTTTACACGATTTATATATCATAATAATATTATTTATCATGCTATCGTTGTAAAAAGGATTTGCGCTATAATCATTTGATTCTTGAAAATATCATCTCATTTTACACCTAATTTATGAAAGTAAAATCCTTTATACAATGATGTCTACTTTAATGAGTATATCTTGAAAGACTTTTCTGAACTATCCTCTAAAGATCTGTTATACTCTTGAATACTTTTTTTAATAAGCCATCAAACTTATGCATTGTAATATACGTAATAAGATCTCTCTTAGGTCTCTGGGTTACTATTTTACTGTTTGTATGTAATATAGGATCATTATAAATATACTCTGTGCTATTAACTTCTGACTTATATCTTGACTGACTTTATTCTTTTTGAGCTCTTATTAATACTTGACATTTCTTCTTAATTTTAAACTAACGATTCTTAGTAGCTACACTAGACTATTGTAAATTATTGTACATAAATTTAATCATGCAAAAATTATGTACATATATGGCTAAACTATGTTATTTAAACTTTTTAAGCATGAGTGATTTGTATATAAAAATGTGAGATACGATTTCTTATTCATAGCAAAACTTTTTACTTTTATTGAAAAATAGATAATTAAATAGATTATTAAAATTACTGGAATATTCACTACTATTAACGATTTAAAATTTTTTAAATGATCTGATCATCTAAAAAAGAAAAGGTACTAATTACATTATCTTATTGTTTCATGTTTTATAACAAATATAAAATATATGGTTACGTAACCAATCGTAAGAAGATACTTCTTAAAAATTATATCCAATTCTTTAAATAAACAAACACTTTTTTACTAGATTAAATGTAAGTTGTAATCAAAAAGTATATAGAAGAAGTAAAAATTTGTTTCTAGAAGAGATCAGAAGAGCTTTGTTGAAAATATATGTTCTTTTGAATAATTGTGATAATTGTATATTATGCTTTACAATAATATTGAATAAATTACGTAAAGTAATTACGTAAATAAGTCGAGATTTCAGATATGACATTAGTATGAATATCTTCATGAAACTTATTTTTCAGCAATTTTTTTATTTACGAATGAAAATTAATTACATTATTTTGATTGACACTGGATAAAAATTACTGGAACTGTAGAAATATTCAACTGATATTTTTCTAAATTCACTAATTTACTAATTTGCTGTGTCGCGAACACGTACAATATAAATTAATACTTTTTAAATTTTATGCAAAAAATTTAAAAACATGTAATTGGTGCAAAAGGAATATTAATTCTAATTTGACCTAACGACGCGTACGTTTTAATAGATTTGACGAATTTATAATATTTAAAAAATTCTATTAATGATTGCTAACTCAATTAAATACGTAACCGACGACTGCATAATGTGTAGTAGTTTTTCGTTCAACACTCAAACGTCGCAACGGCTGCAGCGTATAGAGTATATTTTCCTTTACATTAATTAAAGAAACTATATCGTTCATTAAAACGTAGGTTCATTGTTAGTTATAAGCGACAATAATTTTCAGCATGAATAACAATTTGTACAAGACAAGTATATTGTACAAGTATACTTATATACTGTACAAGTATATTGATTATTAGTAATATGTTAAATCATATACTGCAATTTGTCTAATGTATTCTAGCAGAAATAATGCACGAAATACATTAAAATATATTAGATTTAACTAAAATTTTTGTAAATTAAAAGTATTTTAAAATTTTCGTAAAATTGTTCCAAGCTTTTGTTTAAAATCTTGTATATAGGTCTGTCCTTTTATTTAGGGCTAAAAAATCACGAGTGCATCTTGATTTAAAATATAATAATCTTTTACAAAGAATTTATTTAATGACAATAACAAAATATTTTATATATACATTAAAACAGGAAACGATGAATCTAGGTAATAATAAGGTAAAGGTTGTTCAGACCTCGATGGATAGAACTCAACTTTCTTTTTCAATTCAAATAGTTTTTCTACTAGATATAAAGCATATTTATACACTCTCATTTAAATTATGTCACGCTTATAAAGAAAAATGCATGCGAGGAAAGCGTGTTCAAACAAAGAAGTCATCTGGCTCAAAAGACGCGTATCATCCATACTTCTTTGAGAAAGAATCCCGACGTGTTGGATGATTTCGATTGGAAAGTGTAAAAATACCGGTTGGGACAGTATAGCGAGGGGTTGGAGTGCGTGTATAGGATCACATGCCGTGAGGAAAAATAGGACGACATCGAAAGTTCGTAATTGCATGTTCGTCCCACGAGTGCGAACGCATGCATTAAAGTGATATCAAAGAAAAAGAGAGTGCGAGGTGTATTATTTTTATGGAGAAAACCAATGAATATCGCCAGTTTTTACTCTCTTTGAGTGTAATTGTAGTCATTAAATTATAGCAATAGAAATGTACTAAGATGTTTATAGAATACCTAGTATCACTTTATGTCGATTGCGTGATACACGCAAAACTAAAATCATTTGATTACAAAATTACTGATACTTATTGCGGTATCGACATGTGCAAAGATGAAATATGCATTTTGACCGCAAAAAGTTATACTTTAATTTATAAACTCAAATTCATACTAATTATACATGCTATGTTAATCGTACATAATTGATAAAGTTGAATTATTTTCCTAAACATATTTTAAAAATACAATTTTAATATACATAATTTTAAAAGCAAAAAACAATAATATGAAAAGTAATAGTTTGTTTTTAGGTAGATAATCATTTCATTCAAATGATGAAAACTCATAAAAAAGACATTTATGATTCCAATAATCACCTTAAAAAGAAGAATCGTTGAATATGAGTGTATGCTTGCAGTTAAAAGAAGTACGCTTAAAGTATGCTTCATTAAAATGGTTAGGTTATAAGCCACTTCTTGCTCGGACCAGTGTTTAAGAGCGCATTTAGCTTTTACACAATCCTTAGCAATAATAAAAACTGCAAACATTACTGACGGTTCAGCGCCCCTAGCATTTACCGATTTCCAGAAACGTGTAAGCATCACTAAGGAATTGTCGTTCTTGTGCATACGCGTGTTCTACTTTGCTCACCCCTGTGAGGAAGACCGAACTCGGTCTGGAGTTTTGAATACGAGTGACTGTCCGATTTTATTTAAAAGCGCAGATGTTGCGCATACGTAATTTTCGATTTAGCGATGGGATCATTATATCTCACATCGTATCCTTTCTCGTCAACAATTTTACTGGCAATTCACGACTCGGCCTGGTCTGATATACCGTTTCGAAAGGAAGGATTTTTCGTAAACGTGCCAATTGCCATGCCGTGGTGGAAGTTAATGC
Organism: Sycophaga agraensis; assembly: GCA_018906755.1. NCBI lineage: Eukaryota > Metazoa > Arthropoda > Insecta > Hymenoptera > Pteromalidae > Sycophaga > Sycophaga agraensis. Next base: position 222,721 of record JACCIE010000093.1, read on the forward strand.
TACCAGAAGGAGCCTGACGAAATTAACAAAAATGCGTTTCGAAGTATTTTTAAGCTTTACACACCAATTTAAAAAACATAATTCACTCGTTCCTTTTATATAAAATGTCATTTCATTAATTAGCATACATTTTTCAATTTAGTTTTATCTTAAGTTCTTAAAGATTTTTATTTAACATTTTTAAAAATAATTTTGATTGAGTTAGCAATCTAGACAATTGCATGATAAATATAGCTTGCGCAACAAGACATGCGGCACAAAAATTAAATAGTTATAGAGATACAGGCACAGAGACAGACTATTTTTTAAGGGGGATTTTGCAACTATGTTTCATGGTATGCAAATGCGATGAATTTTTACGCTCAGATTCTGGTTAGTTGACCGTTCTTTTCTTGTATGTGTTCAAGAAATTCTGAAGAAATTCCACTCACGTCTGATTTTTTGGGTCAGACGTATCTATCTTTGTTTTCATGATTAATGACGAGCACGCTACTTACATAGACAAATTTTAGTGCGAGAATTCGAAGGACCGATTAATATAATTCTTTATAAAGGCCTACATATATCAATTTGTGGCAATTGCTTGTGTCGAATCTAAAATAAACCTCATTTATCATAAAAAGTTAACCGTTTTTGCTGTGAACTTCTGGATTTCCTTATTAAGGTTGTATAACATATTCGCATTGTAATTAAATATAAATAATTTTCTATTTCAAAATTAAAGGGATACTATTTTTCTAAAATCTAATGTACAAAATTAGTTGAAGCAAATACATGTAAAGTTAACAATACAAATTAACTTTTTTCTACAACAAAATAATATGTTGACTACGACTGAATTAAATGTCTTAGGGTGCTCCCAAAATTTAATCTTACATCAAATATTGAATTTCTAAAATTTCTTAATTATATTTCATTTACAATTGTTCCATCCAATATATATTTTTTGCTAAGAGGCTTATCTTTAACTTTTTAGAATAGTTTTGAGTTTGTGCTATTTCAATTGGTACTAATTATAATATACTTATTTATCTTATTATTTAATTATTATCATATATTTAAATATACTGCCGTGATGGGTGAATAAGTTCACTATTACCATCATTTTCACTTTTATGAAAGTAAGGAGATTAATAACACTGTATACAATAAAACTACTCAATAATCGTGCAGCAAATCGCCGCCTAATTTACTAAAAGCTATCATCGAATGTTCTGTTTCGCCGATCGTAATGAATGATTCGCGTTTAGCAACAAAACCACCGTTATAAAAAGTGGTAAAAACGTACAAGTGCGCGTGCGCGTGCGCGAATTCCGGAACGATCAATCCCCCTGCATTGTCATAACTTCAGAAGAACGGCTGTTAATTGGCGGAGAAGTGAGTTACCCATAAATAGTCTCTCTCGAAGCTAACAACAATTAGCATTTCACGCCTTCCGTTATACGTGTCCGCGCGCTTTTTCGTGGAACGTTTCGAGAGCCGGGGACTTGCGGCGCGTCAAGTGGGTTACTAGGCTATGAGTGCCGCCGTGACCTTAACGTCGTCGATGCGCTCTCATCCTCCTCTATATGGGTGAACAGGGAAGAGAGAATGAGAGGAATTTCCAGAAACTCGCATTCGATTTTCGAATTCATAGATTTTATGCATCGTTTGATGTCCCTCTTATTCATGTCTCATCGCCATCGAGAAATGAATAGGGGCTGCTTATTTCGCCTAGTTTATTAAACCACCATTCATTACGTCTTGATTGTACGGGTGACATTATTCTTCACTTCACTTCAATAGTTCTTTAAATCTCATTGAATTGTAATTTAAGATTGTAATTGTAATTGTAATTGTAATTGTAATTTAATTGTAACTGTATTTTTTATTTTTTTAATAATTCTATGGATTTGTTGCAGATAATTATTTTTATATTATAGAGATACATTTTTTTATACAGGTCTGACGAATGTAGATTCATTTTAAACACGGTGCACATACATCCGGTTAGAAATCAATCTTCGCGTTTAAATTAAATATGTTTATTTTTTTTATTTCAATATAATAATATATCATTATTTCCAAATTTAAAATTATACAAGAACATTCAGTAAGAAGTTACTTTGTTATACTACAGATGAGCTTTTCTTACCAGACGAATAAATATGCATTCATTTATAATTAGATTTCATTTATTATAAAATAAGACACTTATCCCATTGCCATTGAACTTTGTTTTCAATTTTTGTCATTATTCAGCTATCTTATATCTCTTTTAATTAATATATAGTAAATATAACTATTAGGATACGAATAATTGTAGTTGAGCTTCCAACCACAATTAAAAGCGGAATTCAACTATAGAACGAAAAATTGCTAGTAAATCTGTAGATACTGGTGGCAGTGCAACTTCGATTTTAACATCGGGGTACATTAGAATGAAAAAAGGAATTTGAAGCCTAGAAAATGTAATTATATGAAAATATTATACACGTACACTTTTAAACGTTACTATATTACATTTTATATACATGTATGTTCTAATATTTTTTTAATAATTATTTCAAGATTAATTTATAAGTTCATAAAATCGAATTCTAATTATACTATTTCAGTTAAATTTGGAATTGAAAAACTTGTTTATTCCAAGCAAAATAGGGATTATCCGTGCAAAAACAGGAATAAGAAACTAGAATAATGCTGTAATCAAAAACATAAAACAAAATTAATTGAAATCGAAATATTTTTATTTCACAATTCATAATCATTTGCATTCTTGAACGAATTGAATTATTGTATTCAATTATATTCATGTGAAGTTACGATGCGCGTGTATATATGCTAGTGGGTATTAAACCTTGAACGCCGAGGTGAGTTGGATGTGAAAACCAGAGCATTGCATTATCCGCGCTTCTACCGACTACTTTTACCTTCAACGGTATCGCGTGTGTACACCTTTTTCCTACCTTAAATCAAGTCTCGGGCAAACAATATAATTTTTCACATGAAAGTAGAAATACAGACTGTGGGTAAATTTTACATAAACCGTATATCCATACTTTCCCATCTATAAAAAATATACAATGTATAATATTCATTTGGATCAAATTAACGACATTTAGTCTACAATAAAGACCATGTTTTAAATTAAACGTGTTTATCAAAGAATTACAATATATATTTATTTATTGTCATGACATGGGGGTATATTCAAAATTAAAAGTACATTGCATATACTTTATATTCAATTTTAATTATATTTTATCTGCATTATTGTAATGTATACTTGAAGTTTATAGATATATTAATACATCAAAAATCGTATTGACTGTGGCTGATTTATTTCAATATCTTTCAAATCTTATTACCAATAAATATTTTCATTTTTATAATAAATATTCTACCTTCTAATGTGTTGGTGCAATTCGTTTTGTAAATTTAACATCAAATTAATTTGTAAGTTGTAATAGTCAACAGAAACAAATATCATATTACATTTATATCTTTTAACATACTCAAAAAAATATGACTGTTTTTGTTTCTTAAGTTCTAAAATTTAATATATTTTTCTTGTTCTCATAAATGAAAGTGGTTTAAAATTTCTTTTCTTCTACTATCTTCAAGAAAAAAATATACGTATAATAATTTTATAAAAAAAATATATTACATATATATACGTAATATAATTTATACGTTTTGAATAAAACATAATGTACTATTGACAAACTTTATAAAATATTATAAATCTGTTTTGCTATTAAATGAACATTACGGTGAAGTATAATAAATAAAGTAAATTAAGTTCATAAATATTAATTCAAAATTTTTACTAGGTCAGACGACAATATATTTTAGTAATAGCACAGAGTATATAGGTACAAGTTATTTAAATAGCATATGTTTTTAACAATGATTACTCTATCTATCATATGACAACTCGAATTTCGGATCATTTTTATTCTATAACAAGATCTATTCTTTTTGATAAGACTGAAAAGTTATTAATGAATAAAACTATTTAAGCATGGACTGAAAGTATGTAAAACATATGCTTGGTCTCTATAGTATACTCTTTTAAATGTATGTTAAAGATAATTTATTCATAAGATTTTTTAATTATATAAAAAATAAAAAATAAAGTTGTATATAAATTGAAAAATAACATATTAATGATAAGATAGCTAAGATAAAAATGATTACTTTCATTCTCGTTCTTCAAATATTAAAGAAATTTATTAGGAAAAAAGTAAAAAAGAGTATTAATAGGCTTAAAGTTTTTAATTTGATGTGTAATTTATTGTTTCATATACTTATTTGTCTGTAAGCTAAATTATAAACAAAGTTTAGCTTTGACCTTGACTTTCGATAGAAAAGAAAATATATGAAAATGAAGAAATATTGAAATCATGTAATGATTGTTTAGCTAGAAACATAGTAATTATAGTTCTTATCTGCTATAATCTGAAAAATATGAAGACTTATTATATTGAATTTTTTTATAAGCAGTTCTAAAGTTTAAAAATAAAAAAATTGTAAATAATAATACTTTTTTTACTTCTTACACACTTTCTATTAGTAAGTGGAAATTAGTAAATGGATAGGGAGAAAATAAGCAGATATTATAATGTAAGTTTTCCGTAAGTTTTAAATTTAATCTTATTTAATTGAAATAAATAAAAAAATGGTTTTTAAATAAAAATATTAGTATTTAAGTGTTCAAATGTTCAAAGGTTAAAATTGTGTTTTATACAATTTAAAAAAATATATATTTCATTTTTCATTTGTCATATTAAATTAATATTCAACAAAATTATAGCATATTTATAGTACCTTATATATTATACTAATTTTATAGTACGTAACTAATAGAAAAAGTGATTCAAAATTCAGTTTAAAATGATACTAGAGAAACTAACTATAATATCGCCAAATACTCGAAGGTTCTTATTTAAACAGTGTATAACAATCAACTCTTAATTTCGATTATAAAAAGAGGACATTTAAATGAATTTGAAACAAATTCGCTGGACTCGACTGAGCTACGTAAATGAGTAACAGAATCTTTGGGGGTACAGTGATGAGTGCTCTGAACCCTCTAAACGGTTGGTGTTTGCAATTTGGTTTTAGGGTGCACATGGCGAGAGGCACGGGGAACGTGCGTTTTGGAATCGGACTTTGGTTTCACGTTAAACTGTGCCTTCAAAAAATCGGGGCTCTTTCGGGTCCGTAATCTCGGAGGCGTCAAGGGCTACGTTGGTCTTGGTGAGTCTTGTTGTGCCCCGACCCACAAGTCGACACCCAGCTGCCTGCATTTCTATGCGTGTAATGACCCTCTGAAAAAAGGCGCAAGTGCTGCACATGTGTTACAAGTGCTAGCTAACTTCTTCATATGAAAGAATACTAGTTTTTTCCAATATATTTGTGGGCAATGGTATTGTAACATATATGTATAAATTGTAAATTAATAGTATCGTAGTTTGTGTTTACTCTATTTCTCTACTAAATTCTTTTAAAAATTTTTTATTAAAATATGTAATAGAATTGCAATAGAATTAATGAATAGTATAGTAGTGGCACGTATTTTCATTTCGATGGACATAACTGTAATCGGTATACACATAAATGAATATTGCAAAATATAAATAAGCTTCTATTGGTTTATATAGGCAAATAATTTATTAGCAATAAAAGATATGTTTTAATGGTCAGGTGCAAATCTACACAATTATTTTTATAACTAAATTGTATAATGGATGATCACTATTGAAATATATGAATTGATTAACGGTGGTTGTACTAAAATATAGTAAAATAAATATTTCTAATAGAATTTTCTGTATTTTGAGACTATTATGAAATGGATTTCTTTCATTCACTGTTACCATCTGCACAAATCTCTAATGTATTTAAATATGTACCTAACATGAGATATTATTCCATAGAACATTTACAAATTTTAAACATAATCATACTTATAAAATTATTCAGTGATAATAATTGTACCTTAGTTTACTATTACTAAATATAGAGAACTCTATAATGTCGTGATAGTTCCAAGCTGACAAGAGATTGAAAAGGAAGCTTCATATTATAAAACTTAATTTTAATAATTACTTAATATTAAAATTTATCCTTATTTATTCTTCATCTAATATGTACGCTTCAAAAAAGTACTATTGTTCCGTCTACTATAATTATTGGTTTTAAGCACTAAATCACGGTTCGTGCGGTATCTTTAAATTTAAGAAACAACATCTCTGTTACTTTATTTCCAGTAAACATACAATCATTTAATGCAACATTAATTTTAAAATTTTTGAGACATGATACTTTAACAAAAAAAGTTTATTACTTTAAATAAATATTTTAAGATAATTAGAACAAATATAATTTAAATATATATGACAAGTAAATTTTGTTTAGAATTAAAAAAAATAATAAATAAAATTTCAAGTTTTAATTTTTCATTTCATTTATCGTGCCTTCAGTGAGATTTGCTAAAACCTTTTGATACATTTTATATTCTTGTATGAATTTTCCAAATATAAAACTATTATTTATTAATTTAAAAAATGATGTACAAATTAGAATCAATTTTAGTCATGATTTAAGAATATATCGTCTAAATAAGATAAAATATTAATTAGTTCATTAGGCCGCTATGATAATGAAGTGATAAAAAGAATTTTGTTACAAAGAACAAAGAGTGAAATTTTAAACGTGTTCTAAATTTTATCGACATTATTTTGATTACTGTTACCTTTATATTATTATGTAATATCTAATATTTTACAAAGGTATCTGTGAGTTGGTAAAAGAACTAAACATTGAACGTTAGATTAAGAATCATTAGTATATATAAATTAGAAAACGAAATATTAAAAAAAGTATGTCGCTCGTCATTAGTAATTTATTTCTTAAAGAATTTATCGAAGTATTGTGCATGTGTCTGATAGTTACCGTATGTAGATGTTCATAGACTACTGTGTCCTAGATTTTAAAACAGAATCTTACAATTAAAATTATTATTAGTTAAAAATAGAATTATATATTATTTATATTACTAATTTTATATTACTTATAATTATTGATCGACTCTATAATAATATTCTGTTGGTGCAAGAATACTCGACCTAACAATTATTCTATATTGATCGAGATATTAATGTGGTCGATTTGTCAAAAACTTAAAGAATAAACAAATATTTATAAATAACCATAAAAATTTATGTAAATAAGTTGCAAATAATAATTTAAATCGATAAATTTTATTTTGTCCATAAACTAATATTTTAAATAATTTCATGTTACACTATAATGTATAATAATATACAGTACATTTTCAAATACAATCAAATGTAATTTTTCGATAGAGGACTTTATAGACGATATCACTAAAATACTACTTTCTAAAGATGTGCGTACGTCTGACTTTTCAATCGTAAAAAAGTAAGTGTAAGTATTACTTAATGGCTACTCTATCGAAAAATAGTACTTGCAACTTGATTATAAATTTATTGTAACTTAAATATTTAACACGTAAATTGTATTTAAAAGTAGGCATTATGAAATTGGTAAATAATATAAGAGTATTTTAAAGGATATTTTGTGCGCATAATTACTTCATAAATGCGCATAAATAAAAGAAAAAACTAAAAACTAGTGAATGTAATGCTGTTACTAGTGTCTTTCGCACGAGCTTTTGCACGTAAATGGATAAGGCAATTTCGTACAGATTAATAAATCTATTTTATTATCAATAATTTCATATTAATTAATAAATGCAGAGTTGAAGAATTCTGGGTTAGTTTTGCAAAGTTCTCGAAAAGTCTCGAAACGAATGATACGCAGGTAAACCTTTTATGTTCTCTTTAAAATCTTCCATCTCGTAGGAGATCTCGTCTTCCGTGCAGTCAACAGATTCTTAAAATTGGTGATTAGGTCTTAGCTTTAATTCCTCAGATTGCAAAGAGTCGAGTCTAGATTTATTTCGTAGATGTCTATAATTATAAAATTTCGCAAAGTTCGATTGTGTCTATTTCTTCGCAAAATAACTGTACAATTGGGGATTAAAGGTTTGATGCGAATAGTGTTGAAATTACCATAATTCTGAACAATGAAATTAATTTTAGCAATAAAGCAATTCAAAAACCACCCATCTAATTAAAAATTGATTTTTCGACTGAAACTTCTTATCCAGAACATAGTTATTATCTCTGATTTTGAAGAACCGTTTTGTGAATTTTATTCGTCGAGCAGAAAAGAAGCGTAACGATTGTATTATATTGCTGAGCTTACTAAGGAGCTTACAAACAAGCGTATAAATCATGTCTATAACCATCAAACAACATCACTGCAGTTACGTGCTATACTGCAGAAAGTTTGTGTAGGCAGAGTAGATGATTACTTTGACTTATTACACTGAAAGATAGCGAAAGGTTCCGACGATATAAACAGTCCTCTCTCTGACCTTTGGCACATGGCTCGACATGGGTGCAACTGATTGCACATTGGAATATGAGTGAACTGTATTATGCAATAGCTTTTAATATACCATAACGTTACTACATGGATTGTACAAAATGTTTTAACAAAAATCTAATAGTTATTTTTCAAATTTGTATAATTTAAAGTATTTTAAATGTTTATTACAGAACAGATTTGAAAATAATTTCCTAGGTAATTTTATAGTCAAGTACAGGTAGTAATTATATAGTTATTTATATACAACGCAATTGTTGAACAACGTTTATAATAATGAAAGTATACTTTGCACTATGAATATGTTAAATTTATTGTGTATCGAAAAAAAATTGCAAAAAGATTGACAGCTTGGTAGAAAATCGTAAAGAATTTTTAGCTTATTTTGTTATGTAATTAGTTAAAAGTATTGACAGTTATATCTATAACAGTAATTTACGAGAATTTAGGAGATAATTTAATAATTTAGTAATAGTTCAAACAGCTGTAAAATATGTATACTAAGTCATTTTTAGAATAATTTGTACTAAAATAGTGCAGAAGCTAGTTCACATATATAAAGAACAGTATTTTAGTATTTGCATTTCGACACAAATGATTCTGCGATAATATTCTATAAGAAAAAATGTGCATTCGCGCATATGGATTTTTTTTTAATTTTTAATATAAATATTTTTATTATGAGTGATAAAAGATTGAAAAGATTGAAGAGTGAATAAAAAATATTATTCTGGAATAAATATAATGCCCTAATGCGCACCTTTGAATTTAAAGCGAAATCGTAAATAATCGTATTTTTGCCTCTTACGAAATAGTTTTACTGTTTTCATTCTCTAATGAATGCTTTATATTACTACTACATGCCCTGATCTCGCATATAAAATAAATACTCGAAGTCCTATATGTTAGATGCAAAGATAAATGTTTTGCTTTACCAACGTTAAAAAAAACTTTAGCCGCTTTTATAATTGATCGTAGATTTATTCATCCTCGTTACCTTGGCCTACCTAATATCGTGGATGTTCTTATTTTCGCTATGAAAAATACAGAGAAGGTGAATCGATGATATGTCGATAAAAAAATAAAATTTACTCATACAATGATATAATTTGCAATGATAAAATTATTAGTTTTATAATAATTTTTCTGTGTAATCGAAGTCAAGAATCGTTATAATCAAAAGCAGAAATCTAAAAATAAATGATCAACATTTTTTAGGTTTTTCAATCGGGGACGAGTTGGGCTTTCGAGACTCTTTAACGAATTTAGAGGTCAGCAGAAGACGCAGCGTACAAAATAGCAGAAGCGGTATTCCTGGGTCGCATCCCAATGTGGTAAGGAAACATCTTAAGCATAAAATTTTATTCTTCTACACGTAACAAAGACCGAGGCAAAGACAGTTATCTTAATTTTCGTTTATTTTTGGAAAGTTAAAATACTTTTTACGCAATCTTAGAATGTTTATATAGATTTTAAGATTGTTTTTCTATAATATAGAAAGTAATATAAAATGTGTTTACAAAATATAATTGTACTTTGTTTATTTTTATACACAACAGCAATCATTGAATAAAAAATAATTTAAATTAACTAAATGTTAAGTAACGAAAATTATATAATTGATAAAAAAATATCAAATTTTGAGTTATTTCATTCATTTACATATTTCTACATTTTTACATATTTTAAACAAAATGGAGTGTTTTAATATAATTTAATTTATTTTTTTATAATTTTTTATATTCTTTTTGATTAGCAATGTGTACACCTTTTAGAACATTAAATATAATGACAATGATCATACTGATTTTTTGAGTAATAATTATAAAATTAATACTAGAATTGCGGAATATAAATTATAAAAATAGTAAAAAACGATATCTCTCTATTCTTAAACTTTTACGAATACTTTAGCAGTTTTTTGAATACACAACCACTATTAATTTTACTATTTTGTTTGCGAAATATTATGCTAAAGATACTTAGCACTATTCGTACTGAGATTTGTATCTGACGAAAACTTTCACACACTTCTACTTTCATCTGTTGCAAACTACAACTAAATCGACAAGTGCGCGATATCCGGCGTATTTTGTAACGTAGCTATGTACAAGCTTTATGAGCGTCGACCATTAACGATGCTCTATAACAATTCGCTCGAGGCGAATTAGTCTCAGTAAAAAAATGACTAAACAGAGAAACTGAGGCGTACACTCGCCCGTTATATTAACATAGCAAAATGTACTTTCAATACAAAGTTGGATTCGGGGCAGGACTTTCTTTTCCCGCTTAAAAATAGACGCAAGATGACGGCCTTGCGGTTAACTAGTGCATGAATACTGGTATCGCACGTTAACGAAGTTTATTTAGGCTAAAGTTTATAGTTTCAGATTCATTACTTATATCTTAAACTTAAATATGGTATCGACTAGGGTGTCGAGTTTTCATTTTCTGATTAGTTCCAGTATTAAAAAAAGCATGACCATTAGAGAACATGGATTTTCTATCATATAGTAAAGGTTTGAGATCAGATCAAAGTAGTGGGAAGTGATAAATTACGAGTGAGCTACGGTTATAAATTTCAAATTTACATCTCACATGTTTGTAGCTCCATTTAACGTTGTTCGTTTACGAGCTCGTATCTGCTGCATGAGTAGTGTAAGCATATAATTATGCAGTCACACTGAAAAAACGCAGGTCACATAGTTGTCAATCGTTTTTTAGAATTTCGTAACGAAGTTGAGCAATCTAGGAGAAGATGTACGGTGCATAATGCTACATTTTTTGCACTTTGGCAATAAATGATAATGATTTTTTTGCACTATACGAATGTAAGCGATTAGATCATTTTGTTGTTAATTCAGTTTGCTATTACAACATTTATTTATTTTACATTTTTAAATTCATAATCTTTATTTTTCTATAAGATTATAATGCGATTGGGGTTGTGTTAATAAATTTCTTACATTATCATATTTGTTTTTTTGTAAAGTTGATGTGCTTTATATGAGTATCAAGTTATAAAGTTTAAAGCAGTATCGTCCAGTTTAATAATTATTACAAATAAAAATATATATTAAATTCTTATTCATATGCCTTTGAAGGAAATACTTTACAGTGCTGTTAAACTCTGTCAGTTATATATCAGTTACTATATTATAATCTATGTTGTACAATAGTTTTTCCACCGTATTTTTCTCTTCGAATAAATTAAGGATTTTATGATATAAATGTTCTTTATATTTCGATAAACATCAGTTATCTTTAGCAATCAAAATCTAATTATATATCAGAAGGTCGTTAACAAGCTAAACAATATGTATTATTACGCTTAACAACTGCATTGATTATTACCACATTTGATCTATTGACGATTTTATACAAGTAATTTTATTTTTTCAGAAAGGATTCTAATTTTATTTTATTTCTGTATAAAAAAGTAATTGAAATCCATTAAGTACCTTTGAATAACTCAAAATTCTTATCGCAGGTGACGGGCCAAAACGATGCGCGCTCTCAACAGCGCAGCCGCGGGTCCGTACCACCGTTCAAACCCTTGCCGCCGGGGGCCTCGCGACCCATGGCTCAGCAGAGCGAGCGGCAACGCCTCGTCGTCCAGCAAAATACTACCTCGACAGACTCGTTGGGCCTACGCGTGATGCCCGGACCAAGTTATAGTGCCCTGCAAGAGGATGTTCTTAAGCAGCATCAGCGTGCCCAACTAGAGGCCAAGCTCAGGCAGCAGCAACGCGTTCAGCAGGAACTCGTTGCCATGCAGATGCTCAAGCAGCAACGCCAGCAGCAGCAAGAGGCCATGAAGCAGCAGCAACAGCAGCAACAGCAACAGCAGCAGCAGCAAGAAGCCTTGAAGCAGCAACAGCAGCAGCAGTTGCAGAAGGTGCAGTTCCCTCAGCAGGCTCTCCCACAGGCCACACAGACCAAGAGGTTGCAGGTAAATAGATATAGCTATATAGATAATTCTATAAAGGAGTTGTAATATTTACCTACGTCGATGATCTTCGGAGGATGGGTATACCGACTTACGTTACAGATTTGACCATTGATTATATTAAAATGCCTTTTACTATTTTAATGTTCAAAATAAATTAAGTTTTAAAAAGTTTTTTAAGTTTCTTTTGGTTGAAAATACTTTCTTAAAAAATTTGATTTAATTTTTATCTACAATTAATTGACATTACTTTAGGCACATTAATTATTAGTGCATTCTCTTTTTCAAAACTTTCTAACCATAACTATAGCTTGATTGTTGAAAATTATTATATAGTATATTATACACTTGATTATAAAAAGCTTTCAATAACACGTTAATATCCTACAATTATTAACATACGTATACTTTGAACGAAATCAACTTTCCAGCGCTGTTCTCAATTTCAACGACGTAAGAAAATGTTCTAAATATTAAAAGTACAAAACTAATTTACGAGAAAAATTACAATTCTTTCTCATTACATAACTTTTGTTAACTTTTTTTTTATAATATACAAGTAAAACTGTAATGTTGCTTTCGAATATAATAGTACAAATGATAAAAAACATTATACCCCGAACGCGTTTTATAATTATGCTTTTGAAATTAAAATTATATGTAATTGTCTTATTACGAGAGTATAAATAAGAATAAAAGACACCAAATGATTTTCATGTGATTGTAATAACAAAATGAAAATAATCAATGCACCTCATTCTACTTGGTGACTCTTTCAGTCGAACAAATTCACTTATATATTATTAACTTTTGTCCGAAATTTTTTAAGACAATATTAAGACATATAAATTAACTTAACCGCATATTATTGTAGTCCAATTTCAGAACAATTACTAACAATTAAAACATATAATTGATTTGCTTTTTTATAAACATAATTTTTATTTATTTTTAATATACTATTTTTGGTAAATGAAGTAGTGCATTTATTACTATTCAAAACTTCAATAAAATAATGAGTTACAGTTACGTTTTGAGCAATAATATCTTCTTATAATTAGTTATGCGATATAAAATGATTTACTCATATTCATTTGTAATGTAGAATATGAACTTATTTAAAATAAGTACATTGTGTGAAGCATGTTAATGTACTGCAAGCTTTCTAAATCATCAAATTGTATTTTAAGCAGGTAATGGCTATGCCAGCTGTGAATAGTATGGCCATGCAGTCCCGACTACCGAGCGTCGTGGCTGCCATTCCCCCAGCTGGTAGTATTGTGAATACTGAAAAACTCATCCAGCCGAAGCCTGTGTCAACGATAGCGGTGACGGGTGGAGGCCTTCCGCCTTTCCTTAGCATGCCTGCCTCTGCAGCTCACATCACCAACAGGATTAGCAATAGTCCGACTATCCTCGAAGACTCCGTCAACGAGGTATCCAAAGATGAATATAGTCAGGTATAGTACGATTCACTATAATACGATATAACAATGATCATTTTAAATAGAAATGTACGAATATCGAATAACAATGCTTGAATTAATTTATAGCTGCCATTGCCAAGCGAAGAAGCAGCTTCCTCCGTGAATCAAATGACCCTCATGGCCCTCCAGCCGATAGCATCTGCAGAATCACAACCCCAGTTTCAAGAGAAACGGCAATCACAGCCGTCGCTGCCTTCTTTGGCTCCGATACACGGCATGGAGACGTCCCTCAAGGCTCTTGCTGACGCTAGCAATATTACACTTGAGGCCCTCGAGGCCGCCATACTCCTCAGACAACAGCAGCTTCTACAGAAGCAACAAGGTCCACTAACTATCACCTCAACCACAACCACTCAGTCACCCGTGAAAAAGTACGATGAAAAGTAAATGCTTTTCAGTTTTTTAAACATAAAAGTTGTTCTAATTAAGAAAAGGTGCTTAGTTAAAAAATGCTTAAAAAGTTTTTTACGCTGAATTTTATTAACGTCTGCATAATAACTTTAGTATTTGTACTCCTTTATTCACAATTATATTAAGTAACAGTATATAGCATTACTTTGTAGAAAGACATTTTCTACCTGTTAAAGTCAATACAACTAGTGGGGAAGATTACTAGTCGAAAAATAAAGAGACCTATTCTAAAATTATTACGTCAAGCTTTGCACGACTTTACTTTATTAGTTACAATTAAAATTTCGCAAAATTCGTTAAATTCATTAATTGACGAGGTACGACGTCTATCACGCACATGTTCATACATTCGCACACAGGTGTTGCAATCGAGCGACTTCGCTGTGCTCTTCGGGGAGACGATAGTTCAGATAGTTTAGGTGTTTAGGAAAACTTTTATTAAAATTTTTTAATAATTCAGAAGTATTTATTAGTTTTAATATATAAGGCATGTTGGGAAAAAATATACTGTTTTTCCTATTTATAAGAATTTAATTTTTGTTTATTTATGATAGTTTATTTTGTTTCAGTAAAAATAATAACTCAGGCGCAACCAAAGTAATGAATGCACCACGTGAATATTATCCAGTCGGTTATGACAAAAATTTTGACGATAATTTTGCTAGTCGTGTAGACCTACCTGATACTACATTTTACTGTGGTGATCAAAAACATTTTCCAGGATTGTATGCTGATGAAGATCTTGGATGTATGGTAATGAACTAAAAAATTTATAATTTTTGTTTAAATATATTGAATAAAATATAATATAAATTTCTCAAATACTTCATATTTAAACTAAATTTATATTTATATAATTCAGAAATGAATGATTTTATTGAATTTAAAGCTAGAATTTAATGTTCTTAAGGGGGATTTATACTTATCCTTAGTCTGCAATTGCAATAGCTGTAATAAAAAATATTTATTAAATAAAAATCTGAAATTATTTTTGGTAAAATATATTTAACTTTAATAGTGAGATAAACTAGCAGTATTTGGACATATTTAATTTTAATGTATTTTTTACTTTAATGTAATTAACTAAAATTTTCAAAATTTTAGATTTGGCGTAGATTTTCTGTCGAATTGATCAATGAATTTTGTTCTCTAAGGACTTAAAATGTAGATATTTAATGTCCAATCAGGATGTAGCTTTGTTTTTCATAAATTTTAACTTTATGGTGTAACAAAATTAGTTTTTTAAAAAAATTATAAAAATGACAAAAAGACTCAGCTACACCTTGATCGCAAATTAAATATTTACATTTTAAGCTCTTATGAAATGAACTTTTTTGATCGTTCAAGAGAAAGTCTAAATTTTGTCTAAATTTAAAAAACCTAAAATTTTGAAAAATATATTCATTAAAACTAAATGAGCTTCCAGACTTTTAGTTTATCTCATTTATCTACAAATTTAAGTATATTTTACCAAAAATAATTTCAGACTTTTATTTACTATATATTTTTTATTGCAGCTATTGCAACTGCAGATAAATATAAATCCTCCTTTAAAAGTACTTTTACATAGACATAGTTACCATTGTAGCAAATTGCTTTGTATATAAAAATTTATTTGTTCATACTACTAATCTATTACAATAGACATGAACGAATGTCAAGGTAATGTAATTACAGATATTTTAATTTTAAATGCGTTTTTTTAATGTTTAGGTTTTTCATGTATGTGCACTAACAGATGATGGATTAATCATGAAGAGTTTTCTTTGTCCGGAATCGACTCTATTTGATCAAACTATTTTAAAATGTAACTGGTGGTTCTACGTGGACTGCAAATCTTCTAAAAGTCTTTATGATAGTAATATACCAATTAGCAAGAGCTATCAGCTAATGAAGGCTCTTGCATTTTTCTCTGCTTACAAGAGTCACGACAATTCGACGCAGCAGCATGCGAGCAATATCGAGGAGTCCTAAATGTCACTGTGTGTTATTTTTGTTATCGTTGTTCTTCACTTTTTTAACAGAATGTGAACCTTATAAAAAAGTGATCCGTGATGGTTTTTTATTTAGACGATATGAAAATTTTCATAGATAAATGGGGGTTTAGGATGGTAGCAATGAAATATAGGCGGCAGGTAAATTTTCGAATGTTTGTTAAACATAATTTTTAGACTCTTAAATTTATATATTCTGTAGTTACTTATAAAAATCCTTTTTTAAGGTACTCATTGTTGACGATTGTATTTAAGAAAATTTACCTATGTATCTTTAATAAATTGTAATGTCGATGTGTTTGTTTGTTTGAAAATGTTTTAGCTCTCTCGGGATCTTAGTATTATTTATTGTACTTATAACTAAATCAAATTTTGCTTACTTCTTAAGTAGGTATGAGTGATTGTTACAAAATACGTATATAGTCATGTTGCTAAAATGTTGTACTGAAAAATTCCGTAGGAAATTAAAGAAAAAAAAACGAGTGAAATCGTTATTTATAATTAGCGTAATCAAAATGATTCTTAAATACAATAAAGTGTGCACTGTAAATGCTTACGAATGTTTGTCAAATATAATGATCTGAATTAAAAGAAATATTATAGGATTGTCAAGCGATACGCTTAGGCCCTTGCCTTTAATGTTAAGATTTGTGTACATAATTTATTTACTTTTTAATATAAATTTTGATTTATTACAATGTTATAATTATTATTTCTCCTTCTCAATCCTGATTTATACGTTAAAAACAATATTTACTTATAATTAATATTTTTCTTAATATTTTTTTAAAATTTATATATTTGATATTAATATTTTATATTTAGATTTCTAACATCGATATTGAATGTAGTATCACGTCCGGAGATACTACATTTAAGAGAAGAGAGAGGCAGTGACGAGGGAGGAGAGACAGTGCAGAGGGGTGCGTCTTAGGCGAGAGAGAGAGGAGTGGTGGTAGAGCAAGCGTGGGCGCCGTTTGCTGCACGTGCAGGACGGCCGTTTTGGAGAAAAACTCTATCGGACTCTCTTACTGTTTACAAATTATTATGATCGGAGGTATTAGCGGCTAGATAGATTTTATATTGGTCTACCTTTCTTTCAATTGAGTAGCCTCGTTTTTGAATGGCGAAAACCGGACCATTATTAGTATTTCTTAATTTTTATATATATTTTATTTTATATCTTTTTATCGTGTGTGAGGACTTTTTGCGCTCATAAACGCAGCGGGCGGTATCGACACTCGGTTTGTCTGTAGGTCTGTAGGTAAACAAGAGTTATAATGTATATGTGTGTGTGTATATATATATATATATTTAAAATAGCGGAGCGTTACGCAGGACGTAACAGTAACATTTACTTAAATAATATTAGAGTCAGAAAATTTATTTATTTCATAGTTATTTTATTTAGTTTCTATTTATCTAACAATGATACTCAGTTATTACTCAATTATGTTTTATTTATCATAGAAATTATTTTAACGATTTTTACATTGTATAAGGTATTGTCACGTCCGGCAACGAAAATAATTATTAAATCACACTTCAGTGGAAGACTGAGTGTAGCTTTTGCCGATTTTAGACCTAGGCTTGCGCCCAATAGCCTGGTAACAGGACCGAAAGGGGGTAACCGCTTTTTATGGTGTACCTTGCCGGAATAATCTCCAAGGCGAGGGCCTATGGATTTCTCCGAGACATTGCCCTCTCTTTATTTAACCGGAAAAGCCTTACAGCTTGTATGGTAGGAGTTTTTCTAAATGACAAAGAAGAAAGGTTAAATTGAATTGTGTATTTTATTGAGTTTCCATGATGCGGTTTTTACAAAGATTTTATCAATGGTTCACGGTTCTGATAAGTTTGATACGGCGGTTCGCGATACGTTTTAGATATATAACGATACGTTATAATTTATAATATTTAACTCGCAGCTTCGTATTCAAGAAATGAATAAGTAGGTATCGAATAAAATTAGCTTAACCGTTACTTTGATTCTTTTTACCCGGATGGTGGGAACCAGAATAGCTAATTTGACAAAGTTTAAGGCCAGAGGCCTACTATCCCTTATCGAATTAAGCTATTTGTGGGGGATCTCTTAAACGAACCGGAGGTATAGCCAATTTAATAAGGTTTAAGGTCAGAGACCTACTGTCTCTTACTAAATCGGCTACTGGGAGGAATCTTCAGAACGAACCAGTACAGTAAGAGGAGGAAGAATCAGTTAGTCCTTGCCGCAAGAGTATTCACGACCAAAGGTCGTAGTCCTCGTTGGGCAGGAGTTAACCAACTTGCTCAGTATAATGATTCACAAGGTACCAAAAGACTTGGGTCAACCTACAGCAATATAGCAGCAAAGGGGTAAGAAGGAAAGCGAGAATATTCCTTTCTCTGACCAGCAAGCTTCGGGTTAGGAATCTTCCTAGTCAAGAGAACGGAGCGTTCTGATTTTTCGTGGGTTACGCAATGGGTTTTATAGGGCCAGCCGCCGCTGGAAACTAGCAGCGCCGTAGATTTCTCGAAAAAGCCGCGAGCGGGGGCGAAGGGCCGCTGACCTTCAAATCAGGGCGTGAATTTCACTCGGCTGGGTCTTAGCCGCCGCTTTCCCGGCGCAGCGGAGGTTGCGCAAGACGCGTTTTACATTTGGAGTCTGTAGTAAGAGAGAGAGCTTATGGGAAATAGGCGCCAGGCCCTTGAGGGTATTGTCTTAACCGTGGGCGTGAGGGAGAGAAAAGAGGGGCGGTGGTGAGGGAGGAGAGGCGGCGCCGAGCGCTGCATCTCTGACGGAGAGAGGAACGGGCTAGTGGCGAAAGAAGCGTAGGTGAGAGAGAGAAGAGAGGTAGTGGTGAGGGAAGCGTAGGCGCCGTTTACTATACATGCAGGGTGGCCGTTTTGGGGGAAATCCCTTTTGAACTCTTTTCTCTTATTGTTACAATTCGTTATGATCGCAGGTATCGTCGTTACATAATTTGCGTATCGGTTCAGCTATATATATATATAATATATATTAATTATATATATATTAATTAGAAATAGTGAGACGTTACGCAGGACGTAACAGTATGCAAGTACATAAATCAAAATTTTGAGTATCGAAATTGCTGTTAGAAACTCGAAAATGTTTTCAAAAAGATTTATTTCGAAGATAGGAGGTGATTATTATAATTTTAATATAAATACAAATTAGTAAAGGCGGAATATGCTACTTTTATTAATACTACATTTTATAAAATATTACCAATTTACTTAATATTTAAAATCTTAAAACAGTGAATGATAAATACAATTTTAGTTATAGTGCATCATTAATAACGAGACCGCGTACTTTTAATACTTATATATGTATGTATCAATCAAACAGTGATAACCAGAAACAATTAATCTTCATGACTACAAATTTTTATCTATTCACGGCATGAGATAATATGTAGCATTATGCACAGAATCGAGCTTCTCTGCCGATCTATAGTCTTACTAAAATTGCTGAACGTATTAATTAGGAATAGTCATGCTGGATATATCCCAAATAATTTGTTTGCAGTCGTTTTGGATTATAACATTTATCGTGTGTATTTATTTATATCTTAAATTAGTTGTGTTTAACTATTGGAACAAAGTAAATGTACCTCATGTGAGACCTAACTTATTACTGGGTAACATCAATTTACAATTTTTTCTGGATAAAATTACTATAGGTACATTTTATTCTATATTTTTATACAATTAATTAGTTTGAATTTAATTATTATTGTACAATTGAATTATTTGAAGATTACATTTATACCGTAATAAAATAATCATGTTTAACCACCATTAATGAATACAATTATTAAAACTAATGTTTAAAATTTATTAATAAGCAGCTTCTGTTCAGTATATTTATAATTACAATCTGTCATCACGTAATATATTTCTAGGTAGAACGTGAAATATTATACACATACTACAACTGCGATGCATAATGTAGTAAAATTAAGATCTCTTTTGTATAATTATACACTACATTTTTGTAGGTGACTTATTAAAAGAACATTACAAGAAGTTTCGCAAATGCAAGTTTTTTGGTATTTATATATTTCACAACCCAATTTTGGTGATTAATGATCCCGAGCTCATTCGACTAATTATGGTAAAGGATTTCCAGCACTTTTCTGACAGAGGAATACATTCTAATCTAGATGTCGATCCAATGTCTTTTAATTTATTTAGACTACCTGGAGACAGATGGAAGCATTTAAGAGCAAAATTAACACCAATTTTTACATCAGGAAAACTGAAGCAATTATTTCCATTATTGTTGGAAGTTTCAAATGAACTCATCCAAATTTGCGATGAAATTATTGAACACGATAATGTAATAGATTTAAGAGATCTTGTTGAACGGTATTAAAATATATCTTAAATTGATAAATATGAAACTTGATGAAACTTTTAACTATGAATACTTAATGAAAAATAGTGAAAAATTATGTATCTAGTTATAAACTAATGTAACATTTGTAGATTCATTACCGACAGTATTTCAACCGTGGCTTTTGGATTTAATTGTAACAGTTTAAAAACGCCAGAAAATGATTTCCGCAAGTATGGAAAATTAGGTACTGATATGGGAAAATACTCGTGCGTTTTAAGTATGTTTGCTGCAAACATTTTAGATTTTTTACACATGCCAGTATTCAAAAATAGCGTGAATGAATTTTTTATTCGAACGTTTGAAAATGTTGTCAATTATCGCGCAAATGAAAAAGTAGTCAGGAATGATTTTATAAATATGTTA
Organism: Sycophaga agraensis; assembly: GCA_018906755.1. Lineage (NCBI taxonomy): Eukaryota > Metazoa > Arthropoda > Insecta > Hymenoptera > Pteromalidae > Sycophaga > Sycophaga agraensis. The sequence goes on from JACCIE010000093.1 coordinate 243,796, forward strand.
ATGGATCTTACAGACATAAATCAAAAAAAGACAAATTTCTCCAAGAAAAATAAAGAACTTGAAGGTATTTTATATTTGATTTGATTTTTTTATAGAATTTATTGGTTTTATTATATTGTAAAGTTATAAATACAATTTTCATATCCTTTAGATATTTCTGATAGAAAACTTAATATTATGGAAGCAGCTGCACAAGTATTTGTTTTTTTTATAGCCGGTTTTGAAACTACTTCTAGTACTGTCACTTATTGCATGCACGAATTAGCTCTTTATCCAAAAGTCCAAAAACAGTTGCAGGAAGAAATCGACCAATTAGATCAATTAAATTATGAAAATATAATGAATATGAAGTATTTGGATATGGTTTTCAATGGTAAGTTTTGTAGAGTTAATATTTTCTCGATGACAAAAAGTAAAAAAATATGATTATTTCTTATATAAAAAATTGGTTCGTGTTATTAATAAATAATTATTGTAACTATAGAAGCTTTAAGGAAACATCCACCGGTACCTTTTATAAATAGAATTTGTACAAAAAACTATATTATTCCTAATACAAGTATAAAAGTAGAGAAAGGAATGAGATTGGCTATATCAGTATCTGGATTACAAACAGATCCAGATTTTTATCCGGATCCAGATAGATTCAATCCTTTACATTTCTCAAAAGAAAATTGCGATAAAAGAAATTCTTACACGTTTCTTCCGTTTGGTGAAGGTCCAAGAGTTTGCATAGGTAATTAACTTAATGTAATGATAGTTTACATATGATTGAAATATAGATGATGAACATTTTAATATTTCTCAATTTTTAGCTAAGAGAATTGCGTTAATGCAAGGAAAATTAGCATTGGCCACTCTTTTATCAAAGTACGAATTTTCTGTATGTGAAAAGACACCGATACCTTTACGGTACAGCAATCGAACATTTTTAACCGTAACTGATGAAAAATTGTACTTAAGAGTTAATAAAAGATAATTACTATTGAAAATGATGGTTGAAATTATAATTAATGTAATAAATAAAACAAATTTTAAATTAATAGTTTTCAAAATAATGTAAGAATAATTATAATTTTTCACACTAAATAAGTTTTAAAGAAATCATTGTTGCATTCTGTTTTATAATATGTCCTATACTACTTAACACATTCTTCGTAAGATGCACTGTTGCAAAATGGTAATGAGTTCATGTATTTGATGTCAAAACTTTAATCAACAAACTAAATCACAAAATTGCAAAAAGTGCACGGAAAAAATGACGTAAAAACATAGTTTTGAACATGTATTGGATACTTTTTTAAAAATCGTAGAATTTACTGTTATATTAAACTTACGGCTATATTATTCTTGCTTTACAAGTGTATCAACCGTTCCTGTGACATATTTAGTGTACAGTTTTAACGTATTGTTTATTGATTCAGATAAAATATCCTAACACGACTAATGGGACTTTGCCCGGCAGTAAGCATCATAGTTTTTTGTATTAAGTATCTAGATCACCTAGACTTCATCTCTCGGTACTCTAATCACTTAGATGAAATATATACCTGAAGTCAAAAACTACGGGTGCTCTTCTAGATCAAGCCCCTGAACAGGTTACGGCTCCTTCTAGATTATGAGTTCTTAGGTGGCACATTATGTGGAAGCACAACTTTAAAATATACTTTTGAAAAAATCCTGGATTCTACAATTTTTACGAGCTCCTAATATTAGAAATAAGTAGCTCGCATTTGAAACTGTGATAGTAACATGTATTTTTTATTCCTTTTTTTCGTGCAATATTGTTTTGAATCATTTTTGGTTATCCAACAGTTATTTTGTAAATCGTTATTTTATGTAAATACCTTTTATTGCCGGCTAAGAAAGCTTCTTTATTGGATATTAATTCTTGAGCCTTTAAAATGCAATCACGTAGAATAAAAACTAATCAAATAAAGCATTTTTTATTAACTAGATTAAACTATGCGATTTTTATTAATATGTTGCATAAAAATGGATGGTCAGTATTATGTCAGAAAGATTTCAAAGCCAGTTAAAAGGAAAAATGGAATATCTATCGATCTTTTATCTGCAATAGCTAAGCAAAATGTGATGCGAGCACTAACCCGAGCACTAATCTATGCGAAGTGCAATTAGTCAATTTTATTTATCGAAGGTCAATGAGTTGCTTTCGGAATGCTAAATTTTTAATGTTAATAAAATTAACATTAAATTTTTAATTTTTAATGTTTTTAAGTATCTGCATATCAATTAGTCAATGTTATTTAGTGTAAAAAATACACACTGTGTGCACAAATTTAGTTTGGTGTCTTAATTTGATTTGTCTTAGAATCATGTGCATATGCAATAGATTGATATATGCGGTCTCTGTTTATTTACTTTATTTCCACTCGGGAGGTCATTGTTTAATTTTATAGTCTTTCCAAGAATATCTTGCGTTTGAAGATTTTGCATTTATGCGTATAAGTAAACATTATTTTTCTTAATTTTTGTTTTTGGTACCGGCAGAACATAACTTTATATATATAAACCTGTATATCTTATGAAGGTATAATCTTTTTGGAAAGACCATTATACGTATGTAGCTCTGTATAATTTGATTTTCTGGTGTATGTTTAGCGTTAAGTTCGCACATGTATCTTAGAATCTTAAAATTTTAGTTATTTAAAATAATTTTAAATAATATTTAAAAACAATTAATAAGTGACTCCACCACTTGACAAAATTTATTAAACAAATGGAAAAAGGGTATTGATGAAAAGTTAATGTATATAATAAAAAAATTTTATTGTATAATCATTAAAAAAATAATTAGCTGATGTGAACAAATCTTTACAATTTAATCATATAAAAATTTTCAATAATAAAACTAAAGGGAATAAATAAGATTAATTTTATGTAAGATAAAATTATCATATTACTGTAATATTGTTTTAATAATCATGATAATCCATTTTAACTAAATAAATTTTTGAATATTTAAAGTTAAAAGTATAATTTAACTAATAAGTACATTTTCATGAGCTGTTAACAGTTTATTTATATTTTTAAAGATTATGATCAACTCATCAAATGTAACTAGTCACGGTACGCTACTTTCCCTGTAAGTAAATTTTTATATGATCTTTAAATATATATTGCATGCGATAATTGATAATTAGATAATTATGACGTCAATTAAATGCCATCTTGATGTAACTTCTCATAGTTTAATAATATATATTACACTACATTTTAATAAATAGCAATTTATGCCTAGATTTGAGCAGTATATATATACACACACATACATATATACATGCATACATATGTATATATATACATATATATTAAATTATTGTTTTATTCATAATTTTACATCAAAATTTTAAATGTTTTAAAAATGCCATTAACTTAGTTTTTCCCTATCTTGATGACGAAGGAAATTTTTATTATCGCTTTTTTTAATTATTGTGCGTTTTTAATATTTCTGCATACAATCTATGTAAATATAAAAGAGGAGACTTGCATATCTCTTTGATCTAATTTTTATAACGCATCAATCCGATTTATATATAAGGTTGTTCAAAATTATTCCGTAGCTTAAAGCTTTTTAGTGGTTATTAACTTACAACACCCGTTGTTATTTACAATACAAGATATTTAAAAAAGTTATGAAACCACAGTAAATAACATATTTCTGCAATGTTTGAAATGATAGAAAGCACGTTAATATTAAAGATATTTTGGATAACAACAATAATCATATTTATATTTTACTTGTATTTCAAATATTTCTTATACTCGTATTGGAAAAAACATGGAATACCTCACGATGAACCTACAGTGCCGTTTGGGAATGTATTAAACCGTCAACTTATTTTTAAACAAAGAACTTTAGGTAAGCTTTAATTTAATAAATTTTGAATTTAAAATTTAAATTTGTTGGTTCCCTAGAAAAAACCATTATGAAGTACATAAACGAGTGTGACGTATTTTCGTGTTAGTTTCATTTTTTTAGAAGAATATAGTGTATAACATTTAGATTATGACATGATAATGATTTCAATTTTTTAATCCGTAATTTTTTTTAGAAGCTATATTAGCTAATTACAGAACTGTGTATATGCGATTGCAATATCGGTGCCAAATAAATCGTTAACAAATCGTTAATTAATCGCTAATTGTTCAGTAATTGATGACAATGAGAAAATATGGGTCCATTTTGTCGAATAATCAGTCCTTATTTTATGAGAAATTTAAATGAAATTAATAAATCGTAATTTTTCACCACATGAGATTGACTGATAAACTAATCAGTTTTGATGTGTAATATGAGCTCAATCGTTAAACAAAAATTTTAAGCATAGGCTTGCGTCTAAGAGTTTGGGTCAGCATTGCATAAAAGGAACTTTCACAAAGGAAGGAATCACTTTTTATGGTATACTTTGCCGGAATAATCTCCATGGCGGTAGCTTATTGATTTCCCTGAGCAATATCTTTTGTTTAATTGCGTGTATGGTTTAAAAGGGCCTGTTGCGGCTTGTGAGAGGTCTTTTTCTAAATGAAGATAAATTTTGATTTTAGTTAAATATAAAATTTTATTAAGGCAAGAAAATGAACCTTACAAATTGCACATCAAAAAATTTCGCATGATTATTTTGAATTTACATGTATGATTTCGCTCAATTACATTTATGATTTATTTAATATTTCAAAAAACGTAAAGCAGCTATAGGGAAAACAAATCTAAATCTTACTTTTGATTCAATATCCTTAATGATGCGTATATAATTATCCCTTCGACAGTTTACATAGGACTGAGACTGAATTGATAATTGCTCGGCGAACTCGCCCTCATACGATTTAATTATAGGGAGGAAACTTAACCAACCTTTGTCATAAAGCGTATAAGGATAATACCGTTGTTTCATATAGCGAAGATTGCTTGGGAAGCCCAATATACTACATCATGCAGCGTTGGCCGAATCGAGTCAGCTCTAATGTAGTATAGCAGCAAGATAAGGGTAAGAGAAGAAAATTCTAGGCTCTGACTGGCTACTTTGCAAAATACGACACTAGTTGAGAAAATGGATAATTTTTGCCATCTCTAGACTGTTCAACGCATTTTATAGGTCTCGCGAGTTTCCTGAAAAAGTCACGAGCGGAGGCGAAAGGCGATGAATCAGGTTGACAGTTTCCACTCAACTTCGCCCTTGCTGCCGATTTTTTTGGAGAGGTGTAAAGAAAACAATAGAAAGGGCAATAAAATCAGCAATATTCATTTCAATGAATCGGTTCTCGAGGGTCCCGAACATATTTCGAGCAATGATCGGGATGATGTGAAGGAGGTCTCATCAGTGGGTGATGGGGTTGAGAATCTATCTGTTGCTCTTTCATGTATAGGGACCTAATTAATGTTACAGTAGAGATACCTGTTCCTGAATCTATATGTTGCTCTTTGAAATATAGGGATTGTAAGAGCATCGATGGTGAGGGGCTTTTGCAGTTGTTGGCAGACTGTGATTAGGGGCCGTTACTAGCGGAGTCAGTAGTCGCGAGGCTCAACTACAATTTAATGACGTCAATAAATGAACTCACCCCCGTGATAAGTATTAAATTAAATAGAGATCGCCTTCCTTGGATTGATAGACGTTACAGACGAACAGGACGAAAGCACTTCCCTGAGAACTTCCTCGATCTCCGCAAACATGTTCAGGAGAAGATAGATCAGGCGAGGACTGAATAAATTCATAATCGCCTGTTCGATTTTCAATATTCCAGCGCAATCTGGCGTGAGTTGCTAACCGTGAGTTGCGTAACCTAGGGTTGCTACGACGAGCAAGTGGATCTTTGCATAGGATCATGCCGAATGAGCTTAACACTCACTTTACGCGGGTGTCTGTGACAAATACTGTGTGAGGATAGTATTCCACATAGTGTAGTTGTGAAGGCTCTTCCGGTCATAGGTCCGTTTTTAGTGCGCCTGTACAATAGCTTGTTTGAGAGTAGAGGCTTTACAGAGATGTGGAAAAAGGTTCATGTAGTACCATTGGCCAAATCAAAAACACCTTCCGGATCAGATGATTTTCGGCCGATTTCACTGCTCTGCATTCTCTCCAAGGTACTTGAGAGAATTTTTTATGACCAGTTTATGGAGTATTTGGTGTCTCATAACATCCTCGACCCACTCCAAACTATTCGACTGAAACTGCAAGGCGTTCCATACTATATGTCCCACTTGACTATTAAATTGCATAAAACGTTCGGGCTTCTTGCATGGGTCCCGACGTCGATCTGGACATACCTGTCTGGGAGAGAGCAACTTGTCATCACCGATATGGCAATAAAATCTTCTTGGCTCTCCACCACGCTTGGTGTTTCTCAGGGTTCTGTGTTAGGACCATTGCTGTCTTACCTTAATATTAATGATCTTGGTCTTGCCCTGGACTCCAGGTTTATTAGGGATAACCTTAAAACAGAAGCCAGGCATGTAACTGGGCCTCGTCTACGTCCTTGAAGTTCAATGTTGGAAAGACGTCTGCGACTTGTTTTGGAACTCGTAGATTCCTTTCCACTATTGAGTCGGATTCCGATAAAAAGTTTTGGTGTTGTGCTAGACGCGGGTCTTACATGCAGACCCAACACTCAATTAATTTGCAAAAGAATTAACCAGGTTTTATACAGATTACGTTTTTTCCGCCAGTACACCACGGAGGCTCTTCCTGCCAAACTGGTGCGTTCACTGGTCTTTCAGCATGTCAATTATTGTTCGACTGTTTAGTTAGATGCGTCCCTAGAATTGAGAATAAGGCTACAAAGCTCACAGAATTCCTGTGTGCGGTATGTGACGGGTGCTAGGTGGGATGATCATATCACCTCCTTCAGGATCCAGTTGGGCTGGATGGGAGTAGACGGTTGGAGTGAATACTTTATGTATTCGCAGATCTAGAAAATCTTACAGCTGCGTAAGCCGGAGTACCTCGCTGATCTATTCTCTTCTGATGCATCCGATCGGGTGGTCAAGGGTGAACCTAATGAGGTTTTTGTTTTGCGGATGCGCACCGAGACAGGAAATAGATCTTTCTCTGTTCAAGATGCTAATCTATGGAATAAACTACCATCCTGTATAAAGAATGCATCCTCTCTTTCTCGCTTCAGGGGGATAGTGATAGAGCATTCAAGGGTCGAGTCATCACAATGGATTATTCTAGTCAGTCGTCCTCATAATCTTGTTTTAATTCGCGCCGTAAATTTAATTGCATGCGTGTGTTATGAGTATATGTGTATTCATCCTTCATCCTCAAGGAGTATGCAAGCAATATGTTTTCCAAACTGCGCTACATCTCTGATTTGACTAATGTTGTGATAGTGTGTAATTATATTTATAAGTAGACTTAAGATGTTGCGTTTATAAATGTGTGTTTTGTGCAATATTTGTAAATTATTTACAAATGAAATTTATTTATCTATCTATCGAACTCCCTCACGCCCACGCCTAAGAGAATACCCTCAAGGGCCCAGCGCCTATCTCCCATATGCTCTTTCTCTCATCACCAGTTTCAAATGTAAAATGTGTCTTGTGCAACCTCTGCTGTGCTAGAAAATCTGCGGTTAGAGCTTAGTGAAGTGGAAGCTGGCACCCCGATTTGTTGCTCCACTCGCGACTTTTCCACGAAACCTGCGGCGCTGCGAGCTTTCGGCAGCGACAAGCCCTATAAAAGCCATTGCGCTACCCAGGAAAAATCAGAACGCTCGTTCTCTTAACTAGGAGGATTTCCGAAGAAAGGAATTTTCTCATCTACTCCTTACCCTTTTGCTGCTGCAATACTTTAGGATAGATCCAGTTTATACTGGTGACTTATAAAGTATTGTATTGAGCCATTGGTTACTCCTACTATATGAGGACTACGTTCTCCGGACTATAAGTATTTCTGTGGTGAGGAACCATTCAGAATCTTCCTCCCCATAGCTTCATTTAATAAGGGACAGTAGACCTCTGCTTATAAACCTTATTAAATTAGCCGCACATCCGAATGAAGGCTTAATCTCAGTTTTTCCTAAACTGACAAGTCATTATTCGCGTATCCACCATGCAGATAAGGATTCAAAAGTAAGGTATAAATTAATTTATGGTTCCATCTTTGAAAACGTATAGCAAAATAGCAAATTGTATTAAAATGAGTTGTAATGAACCATAACATAATTAAATTGTAACGTAGCGTCAACCGTAATACGAAAACTTGTTAAAGGAGCAAATTCAAATTCAAATCACAAATTCAATAAATTCAAATCATTCCTATTTTACTTTATTTAGAAAACCTCCTGTTACGCAAGCTGAAAAGCTGTTTCCGGTTAAATAAAGAGAGGGCAATGACATGGTAAAATTCATAGGTTCTTGCCTTAGAGATAATGCCGGCAAGGTAATCATAAAATTGGTTACCCCCTTTCGGCTACTGTTCCCAGGCTATTGTGTGCAAGCCTAGGCCTAAAAATCAATAATAAAAGCGCTCAGTCTTCTAATGAAGTGCTAGTAATTGTGTCGCGTTCGCAATAAATGTGTTGCGTTCGCAACAAATATTTTATCTCCGGACGTTACACTACGTTCAATATCGATGTTAGAAATCTAAATATAAAATATTAATATTAAATATATTAATTTTAAAAAAATATTAAGAAAAATATTAATTATAAGTAAATATTGTTTTTAACATATAAATCAGGATTGAGAAGGAGAAATAATAATTATAACATTGTAATAAATCAAAATTATATTAAAAAGTAAATAAATTATGTACACAAATCTTAACATTAAAGGCAAGGGCTAAGCGTATCGCTTGACGATCCTAGCAAGCGTAGGCCTAAAAATCGGCAATAAATCGATCAATCTTCTAATAAAGTGTTAGCAACAGTGTCGCGTTCCATTTAGATTATGGCGTGAAATTCGCATTTAATAAATATAAATATTTTATTGCCAAATGTGACAGTGGTGTCGGTGCTCTAATCGTCTTAATGTGACTGTACGAGTACGTGCTAGGTTCAGTTTTAATCAGTTTACATTCTTAAATGATTTATGTATGTAATAAGCATTACACAGAACATAACAGTAACAATAAAAAATTACGATTAAAATTTTATTATAAATGAATGTTATACGAATTTTAATCCTTAATGTTACCATTTTAGGCAATGAATTGAAAATAGGATGTGAAAAGTACAAAAAATTTCCATTTCATGGATTATACATGTTTCATAATCCAGTTTTGATGGTTAATGATCTCGAACTTATTAAGCTAATTCTGATCAAAGACTTCTCACATTTCCATGATCGAGGAATATATATCAATACTAAAAACGATCCAATTAGTAACCATTTATTTTTTCAAAATGGGGAGAACTGGAAATTAATGAGATCTAAAATTTCACCAACTTTTACAAGTATAAAGTTAAAGAGTATGTTTTCACTAATAATTGAAATTACTAACGAAATGGTTATGATTACGAATGAAAATTTGATTCAGTCAAATATTATAGACATTAAAGATCTTTTATCAAGGTAATTATTCCAATTTGTTTTTTAATAGGTAATAAGTAAAGATAAAGTTTTTTAATAGATTTTAATAAGTAGACATTTAATAACAAACTTAAGTCTTTAACGATGAATCAAACATTTTTTGCAGCAAAATTATTATAAATGCTTTTTTAAATAATATAAATTTAAGAAAATAAATCTAATAATATAATTTTTAATTATTGTAAGTACCTTTTTTCTGCAATCCTTTATAAAGTTATATTTAATTCATTAATATTTTTTTTATTTACCATTTCTATTTTATCCCATTACTATATTCTTTTGATTGCATTATATCGATTTAAAATTTTTTAAATAATGCAATTCATTTTCATGTTTTAGGTTCACAATAGATGGAATTTTCAGCCTTGCTTTTGGATTTAATTCAAATTGTATAAGGAATCCTAATAATCATTTTCGACATTATGGCAACAAAGCTGTGGAGATATCAGCATTACGGAGTTCATTAATATTTTTTGCACCGTCAATTCTAAGTACACTACAAATTGGGCTAAATCAACAATCAGTGATTAAATTTTTCACACAATTATTCAAAGACATGGTTAAAAAACGTAGATTGAGTAACGGAAAAAGAAATGATTTTTTAAATTTGTTAATCGATTTGATGGATTACGGAGAAATAGATAAAGATAAAAACAACAGTAAAGGTAAATTATACAATTACAAATGGTATAAGTATTCTTATAATTGAAGTACTGAAAAATATTTGTGAACGTATTTAATTTTAGCACACAAAGTTAGTGAACTTAGTGAAAAAAGTGTCTATAGTACTTAACAACTGTAGTCAGTTATTGATTAATATATTTTTTTTATTTTTTGATAAATTTTACTCTCTCTTGATCTTTTCAAACTTTATAAAAATATTAATTTATGAGAAAACTTGATTTGTTATTGTGAGAATATTTTTCTTCTTATGTGTATAATAATTATATGCAATTAAATAGATAAATGCGTATATAATTTAATGATTTAATAATAATTATTTATTTAATTATTGTATATTATAATATTGAATTTATTTAGAAAGTACACAAAATCTTAATCTTATGGAAGCAGCAGCTCAGGCTTTTGCATTTTTTGTGGCTGGATTCGAAACTTCATCGTCAACCGTGACACACTGTCTTTACGAACTCGCTTTAAATCCTAAAATTCAAGAAAAATTACATGAAGAAATTGACAATGCTGTACAAAATATAAGTGACCTGACTTATGACCAAGTAGGAGAACTTAAATATCTGGATATGGTTTTAAATGGTATAAGTTTAGACTATCAATATAATGATATAATAATAATTTTTTTTAACACATTTGACTATTTCAGAGGCCTTGCGAAAACATCCGAGTGTACCGTTTTTAAATCGAGTTTGCATCAGAGATTGGAAAATTCCTGGATCTGATTATGTAATACCGAAAGATATGGCAATAATGATTTCAGTTTCCGGACTTCATAATAATTCAGATATTTATCCAGATCCAAATAAATTCGATCCAATGAGATTTAATAAAGAAAACATTGCCACCAGGCATCCTTGCGCCTTTTTGCCATTTGGTGAAGGTCCAAGAATGTGCGTTGGTAAGTAGTTATGATAAATAGTATTTTGGTAGTTTGAAGACTATGGAATAAAATATTTTATTAAAATGGGACTATACTACTACTTTTTAGGCAAACGTCTTGGAATTATGCAAAGCAAAATTGCATTGGTCAGTCTGCTATCAAATTTCAAATTTTCAGTATGTGATAAAACTCCAATCCCCAATGTATATTCAACAAAATCTTTTCTACAAACACCTGAAAATATATATTTACGGGTAGAGGGTAGAAAAATTAATTAACTAAAATATTTATAAGTAATGTATTTACGTAAACGATCAGCCAATATTACCATAGCACTTTTTAAGGACAAATAAGTGAAAAGTATCTCAATAAGTTATAGTCTGCGTTAATTTTAAAATATAATATATTAACCATGCATTTTTAGAAGTCTTACAATAATATCTTTAGATAATTTACTTATTTCATAGATTATTATAAAAGACCTAAAAGGCCATAAAAGGAGCTTTGCGATAATTTATGATTTAAATAAATTTGATTAATATTATATTAAATTTTTTTAATGTAAAATTTAATATTTTTTAAGATATAATGATGATTATATCAGGTTCGCTTATAAAAGTTCGCAAAATATTTATAAATTCCTAGAAAAAAAACTCAAAAATACCAAATGCGTAATTTTACTTATTCAGATTATTGAGTAAAGAACAATATATTAATTTCATCCTCAACTAACACTCATTCAAAACACAAATTTCATTCATGAAATCCTAATATATATAGTATGTCAACATGATATTTATATAATATGTATGTGTCGAACAAACATAAATATTTCACAGAATTATTGAATTGAATTGAATTTCCAATTGAATGACTAAAACATACGTCTTATACAATATCAAACTGTCAATATATAATGATATTATCTATATGATAATAACATCTGCATAATTAATATAATATATAAATTAGAACAATCGTCGTTTCTTTCAATCGTCGTAATATAAACGTGTAATATTAATAAGTAACATTTAATAACATTTAATAAGTAATATTTTAATAAGTAACAAATATAATCGAATCGATTAATGTACACTTCTATAGTTAATATAAATCAGATGCTGAATGTTATTCACAAACAATCGAAAATGTAGGTTACAATTTAATGCTTTGTTTCTTTGTAATATAATTCAGAATTATGAATAAAGTTATAAGAAATTCTTTAAATATATGTATAAACGTATTTTTTAAACTTTTTTAATGTTTCATTATATAAAATTATATCAATTTTAAATATAAATAAACTTTTCTAAATATTACTTGTACTATTTTGGATAAGGTCATATTTTTATATCATTCAAATTTTATTACACGTTAGTTATATTTGACAGGAATTCTTATAATTTTATATTTAATATCGAAACAGATATTGTTAATAAAATGTTTTTAACAAATGGACTGATTATACACAGGAAATATATATAAAATGTATCAGAAGTGATCAAACTTCAATTTTAGTAGTAAAGTTGGTCTTGTAAATTTGATATTAATGATAGTGTGTGCATGTCTCAGTATCTTGATGTATGTTTATAAGTGAATACATAAAATTATTTTATTATCCATTAATAAACCTTATGCATACATGTCTAGCTCGCAAAATACAACATTTATGTAAAATCATTTTTCTAATTTTCAATTTAACACTTTTTTCTTTGTTCTACTTTTGATCTATGCAAATGATATAACTTAACTCTTATATAGTATCATTTTATGTTAAAATACAAACTGTATGAATAAGTTTCTTTTAGATTTTTTATTTTATTATAATTTGCCTATAAAAAATGATCATTCTTGATCTCTATATTGAAACGGGAATGATGAGCCAGCGCGTAACATCAATTTAGATGTGAAAATGATAGCCCGATAATTTCCCGAAACGTGCGAAGGAGAAGGGGAAGAAAGCTAGGTGCCTGCGACGAGGAAGGACTCGCTCTCTCTTGCCTGACGCTCGGCCTATAGAACGAAAGCATCTCACACAACATCCGGGATTGGGCGATACGACAAAGTCGAAAAGAAAAGATCCGAAATTAAAAGGAGTAAAAGATAGATAAAAGGATATAAATACACGAGCAAGAGAGCCAACGTCATCAATAGCTGCACCATCATCTGCTTGACAAACGCAGTCTCCAACATAGCCGAAACGAGCCACCGTACAAGTCCCGAAGCACGGCCAGCTAGATCTCCGGTAAAACTCACAATAACGAGGACTTTTAGCATCGCTCTCGATCTCCATAGTAGGGATGAATCGACACCGATGCATGTAGCTGAAAGAAGCCCGTGATAATAATCCTCCCGGTCGCGTCTTATTAATGATAGAAATTGATTCGAAACAATAGCGTCGTGAACTCTTCAGATCGTTGATATATATGATATATGTAAAAATAAACACCGCCAGTAAATATTGTTGTGCGTTAGTGAAATCAATATAAAATAAACATAGAAGATGTTTTGTTATTCACTACAAATTACTATAAAGTTATTGTACATCCTTTTCCGTTCCGCGCACATGGAATAAACCGTATCGAAAACTTACAATATCCTTGTTTTGAAAAAGACTACCTGTTAGTGTTGAGATCGGAAGGAAGCAAGTGGGGGCGAGGTAAATTAAAGAGTTGATACTTGTGTGTGTAATTGGTGTTTATTTATATTTCAAGAAGAGAGCTTTCGATGTGCTGCGTTTGTAAGCCAGCGAGAGAGTGAAAAAGCCGCGGGCCGCGAGCGCTCACCTGTCGCGCTTTCCCCCACTTTTCTGCGGCCCTTTGTTCGCCGGCGTCCCGAGAGCAGCTAAGTCCGTCACTTTCCCGCGAATTTCCCCCCTTCCCTCCGATCAGCCCTCCGTCGGCGGCTGCTTTCCAGCAGCACGCGGGCAGAACATGTATAGGCCGAAAAGAATTGCGGAAAGTCTCTATCTGCCTCTCGTCCATCGGCGGCTGCACACAGGCGATACGCGGGCAGACCATTCGGCTGGACTCACTCCCGCAAGCTTTTCCCCAACTCGAGAGGCAATCGATTGGCCTGTCCGTCGGCGGCCGCGGGCAGACCCTATGGCCCGGCTCCCCGCGAGCTTTTCCGTGAAAATCCCCGCCGCGCTCTCTCTCTCTCTCTCTCTCTCTCTCTCGCTCTCTCTTATTTACTTACAGATCTACATGATCTTCCGGCTGCACAAGCCGGAGTACCTCGCTGATCTGTTCTCTTCCAGCGCTTCAGATCGACCGGTTAGGGGTGACTCTCAGGAACTTTCTGTTCCATGGATGCGCACCGAGACGGGAATCAGATCATTTTCTGTACAAGGTGCTCATCTATGGAACAATCTTCCATCCTGCATTAGAAATGCGTCCTCCCTTAGCCGCTTCAAGGGGCTGGTGATGGAGCATCTGAGGGTACGGGACAATGCAGTTTAACTGTACTAGGCAGATGTTCTCATGGTTGTGTTCTAATTTGCGTCCTAAATTTCTTATAAGTATATGTGTGTATGATTGAATCTTATATTCATTCACTGTAAATACTTACATGTACTCATTGTGTGTATGTGTATGTAATTGCGATTTGACTGATAGATAATAAGAAAAATGTGATTTATTGATTTATGTATATTTATTTATTTATTATTGTTACTGCGCTTCATCTGTGATGTTGATGACCCTGTGATAATTTTTTATATAACTGACTGATGATGCTGTGCAATAATTTTGTAAAATTTTACAAATAAATTAATTATCTATCTATCTCTCTCTCTCTCCTTAACTTGTCGCGCCGCAATCAAGCATTTGTTTCCGATCGAGGCCTTTGTTAAGCGATATCGGAACCACGATTTCAGGCGTCGTTATACCTGTCCGTAACACTTCCACTTCGATTTTCGTTGTCACCAGATCAGTTTCTTATACTGGTTGTATCATAAAACCAACGTATCCTTTTTTGTATTTTGACTCGTCTTATTCTATCTTTAACTTTTTGAGTGACTGACAACTTGACCTGTCTCGTTTTTCCGGCACGAGGCTTTTTCTCGGGTTTGTTTGCAGTTGATATCTCGATATGACCAAATGTATGTTAAATGTATGTTAACTAAGTCATGTATGAGACATAATGCATAACTTCATTTGTCTACACGCAGCTAGTTCACGTACTAGTCGTAATTCCGGATAAGCTTCCGAAATGTATAGAACCGAATGTAGGATTTGTTAGGTAGCTTTAAACAAAAATACGTGGCTACTAATTACTATAATTTATTTAATACAGTTGCCCCACCTACGGAGATTTTCGCACGCCTAGCTTCCCCCTTACCGCCGTGCCCTCTCTCTGATTACCTCTACCGAATCGACCACCCGCGACCTCGTCACTCTATGTCTAGCGCCCCGCAGGAGCGCCTGTCTTTAACACTGCATCTCAACCATTCTTTCAACAGTACGTTCAACAGTTAACTTAGAAGTCTGTCATCATTTCACTCTTTTCTTTTTGCAAACCTTCTTCTTCTTCCAACTCCTCTATCTATGATCCGTACGTCCCCCCTCTTTTCCCCTACTAATTATGATTTAGTAATGCTGAAAGTTTGTACTCTTTTATACATAGAACTCTTTATCGATAATATACCTATTAAATATTTCAGATATACGATAAAAGATTTATTCTATCAGATTTATGTGCAATAAAGAGTTTATTTAAATTCGATATATACGAAATAACAAGATGATTGACAATAACTTAATGTCATGTTAGATCGACTGCTAGACTGTGATTTTATACCTATTTGTTCTCGTTATTATTTTTACTATAAAGGTATTGAATTTAAAAATTTTTACATGCTATCTATTGTAAAGGTCAGCTTGTCTAGAGCTGTGTGAAAGCTCACCGTACAATATGAATCGTGGATTCGTTTTCTACGTGCTAGGACGAGACATCTTCACCTTGCCTGGTGCTTAGGTACACGCGTTAAGCCCGGAGCCGCTGCTTCGGGTTACCTTACTCGAGACGCCGCTGCTAGTACAGCGGACGGTGCCTCGATCGACGGCTGCTCGAATGCACGTGGTTGCACTCGTGGATGTGGTAAGCGGCAGCTCGTCGACTGCAAAGTTAACCCCGATCTTGTTTTCGAGGTTATTCCTCTACGGGAGGACTCTTAGAGATTGATAGATAGATAGATAATAGTTTTATTTGAAAATTTTAACAAAAATGATTGCACAAAACAAATGGTCAAAAAACAAAGAACGAAAAAAAAACGATCGGTCATGCGTATGTCCGCACGACTCTACTCTGCCGAGGCTGCGACGATATTCAATACTCGTAAAAAATGCTGCTCGTGGCCCTTTTCCCCGTCCCCGTTCCCTTATATGAGTCACATTAGTAACCCGCGACAGGCGCGACAATGTACTTGCCCGAGTACTTGCCTCGTGTTTACCTATTCCTGGCCTGAGATCTCATCATAGTACAAAAAATCTAAAGATAATAACATTTTAATGTTCTTTTTTACAATTAGTAATGAAATTTACATTATGTTTTGATGATATTTAATTTTATTAAAATATTTGAAATCATTTAATAACGCAGAGAAATATATAGTTACTTTTATTATTGAACATAAAATAGCTACATACAATTTAAAAATATCTCACTGATACATAATTATAATAAAAAATTATAAATAATTTATGCCTATTATTATTTATTTTCTGGAAAATAGCTGTATGATGAATACATAAAAATAGAAGTTACCATACTATTTTTTTCCTTTCAGTATATCAAATTAAAAAAAATCATCTTTCTATGTGCTTGAGAAGCCTAGATAGAGAATATTTTCAGCCCGACTTTCCGTTTGACCGCAGCACCATTTACAAGAATTTTCACAATGAAGCTTATCCTTCGTTTATGCGATATTTGACTCCATGCAAAATGAGAGATACGCATTATAGATTCGTCGAAGAAAAATAACTATCTCAATTGTTCTTCCTACAATCAAAGGTAGACTTTGAAACTCTATACCTCATCAGCTGTTGAATGAAATTGAATGAATTTTCATACATCAGTTGCGCAACTCGAAGAACTTTCTTTCTATTTTTGCAGAATTAAAAAATGTTTATTTTTCGTTTCGTGACACGATTAGTTAACAAATCAAAAAAAATACGTAGTTTCATTTAAGAAATCTCCTGATCCTCTTAATCAATATTATCAAAAACATTAATTGACATTAAAATTTAACATTTCTAAGAAAATCTGCTTTTAGTTGAATAATTAATTTTACAATAACTATTACGGGTATAGGAATCTACTTTGGTACACAACTCTTCTGTCAGAAAGACTATCTGTTTAAAAATTAGTATAAAGATTAATGAATATTAACTAAGAAAAAAAATTAACTGAAAATTGATTTTTTTTTTCTGAAAATTCTGACTTCAAATTACTATTTAGAATATTCATTTTGAAATTAAGACTCTCAGGAAAGATGCCTTTTATAGGAAATTTAATGGAGAATAAATTTTAATCTTTAACTTTTTTACGTAAATCCATTATTTTCCGAGATATAAGCCCTGTTTTGAAAAAAAGTCGATGATTAATTTTCGGTAATTCCACTGGACTAATTTGAAAGTTCGTGCAGCTGAGACTTACTAGGCCTTTTATCTTGGCCCTTTATATTTACATAATAATGTAAATTGATCATAGGCTAATCAATTAAACAAAAATTGCTATGCTTTATAATAAAAATTGCCATTAGTTTACTCAAAATGCAGAGACGCCAATAAATAGCAGATGGAAACCATTATCGCGCCATTGTATAAGCATCTGCATGGACGCGGTTTAAATAGATCAGAGCCAGAGGTCGAGCCAGAGGTATATATATATACAGCAGCGCTCCACGCGCGCACTCCACGCGTACAGCGTTCGCGCTCTCCACGCGGGGGGAGGGTGAGAATGTGACGAACATGAGAAAATCCCGAATATGCAAGAGTACCGAATGCGCAGAAGCAATGACAGTCGAACACGGCCGAGCGCGGCCGAGTTGAAAATAACTACATTAACATTGTGAACCACCCGTATAGTTGCAGTAATGCAGGAATCGCATGGAGCGTTACCTTACCGCAGGATTATTATACTATAATGATTAGCTGTTGAGTCGGCAAGTATGTTACATAGGTTGCGCGTCATAGGTTTAAATGTATAAACAATTATATAAAAATGTAATTAAAATTATATTTCCATGTAAATTTTTTTCTACAATTTTTTTAATAATAATTAATGCATTGGTTGTGTAAACTATCTGCTGATTCTGTTGAACAATAAAATAAAATAATAAAATAAAAAATCAATGATAAATTAAAATATTTATTTAAAAAAACAGTTTGTCAAACATTTTATTCAAAAACATAGATATAAAAATAGCAAAAAAATCGAGCTGAGTATGTAGTGATTTTTCATAAAACGCAAAAGTTTAACTTATGTATATTTTATTAAATGTTTTATTCTTATATGAACGAAGAACGTGGTTTTATTATTTTCACAAAGTTCGCGTGTAATTACATAACCCAAATGCTATTTTCAATTTCTGCAGAATACGGAACGCGCGACCTATGTAACATACTTACCGACTCAACAACAAATCATACATGGTAATACTCCTGCGATAACGCTTCATACGATTCCTGTATTACTTCAGCTATACGGGTGGCTCACAATGTCAATGTAGTTATTTTCAACTCGGTCGCGCTCGGCCGTGTTCGACTGTCATTGCTTCTGCGCATTCGGTACTCTTGCATATTCGGTACTTTTTTATGTTCGTCACATTCCCACCTTCCCCCACGCTATGTTATCGGGGAATTCTCTGGCCTAAATTCATTATAATTAGTCAAAGGCACTGTGAAGTATTGGTGTACAATATTGTTTGTGAATTTCTAGTCTCTTTAAGGAAGGGTCTCGAGAAGGGTAGGTATCACGTTGTAAGAGCACAGAGATATATTGTAAGTTTGCGGCTCCAAAAAAAGTTCATTAAAAAAGAATTCATTGTGATATGTTGTTAAGTCAAGTGTTAGGCGTTCGAGACTGAGAAACGGAGTTTCCAACCCCCCTTTTTTAATTGCGACAAGGACCTTGAACCGCAGAACGACGTCACCTTTTCGTATCATAGCGTCAACCAAAACACTCGCACCCAAACTCAATGAAACAACTCATCGCAACGCCAATGATATGCAGACGAGGATATTTAATATAATTTCATCTTACTGTAAATAAATCAAGACTTTATATTGTTTTCTCCTTTCACGCCACAAAGAGTATTTTACAAGTGATAGGTCTTTCAAAATAAACAGTTACTTAAGAAATAGTGCTAGTTCCAGTCAAAATTTATTGCTTTCAGATTCTTTTTCTAGTTCCTCTGCTTTTGAGGATATTGATGAGTACAAAAACAAAAATGAAGAACCAAATATTAACATAGTTAAACAATAGATTGATCGCGACAATGTTAGCTATACTCAAGTAGATGATGTAGATGAATGAAAAAATACAGATATTTCTGTATATGAAATATGTTATTTAAAATGTATATATTTTATTTCAAATTAAATAAATAAAAGCGTTGTTGGATTATTTGATATATTAAATCATTATTATTGGAGTTTTTATTGTATTTTATCCTTATCAAATTCATTATAAAATTTCTTTTTAATTTATTGAATTAAAGTTTACGTATATGGTATGAATTAATATCACTGCATAAAAAACCTCACTTTACACAAATCTGCAAAGTATAAAACACGAGGAACAACTGTTTAATTTTGAAGTATGCAGATACACTAACCATTACTATTTTCTGAACTCGTTCTCACTTGCTGTTGTTGTTGTTGCTTTTTCTCTGTCAAGTTTGAAAAAGTTTGAAATTTGGAAAATTTGAATTTAGCGAATTATTCAGAAGTAGACAGTATTCGATGCAAGAATCATATTTCCCAGATTTAGCTACATGAATTTAAAAATTGAGGTTAAATTTTTGCAGTCGTTTAATGGTAAAAAATTAATAATAAATTTAATGCTCAAATTTAATGGTATATGACAGCATATAGCCCGGTGCACTTCTACCATGCAGTGCGGATTGCCTAGCGCGACACTTTGCTGTTAATTTCTATCCACTACCAGACGATTTCCACGTGTCCGACCATGACTCGACATCTTATCGGTCTATCTTACGAGCATTCAGGCTTTTTACAATTTAGACTATGAAAAATATTCAAATTGCGATAGTATCGAGACTAATTAATATTCTGATATACTCCATTTTCGACACATTAAGTATATATCAATAGCTATTATTTCGCGGAAAAATGAATGCTTAATCGTATTAAATCGTACAAATATATGCATTTTTAAGAAAACAAAAGATTTCCATTGATTCACAATTTTGTCTGCTTTTAATTATCTGACTAGGTTGCTGCAATATGTTACTATTTGTATTTTGGAACAAATTGTCTGTAGTTACTTTGGTAAATTCCTTTGACAAAAAGTAAATGACGCAGTCTAAGCACGCATTCTGAATGATGTAATAATAAAAACATTTATTACTTTCTGTTTTGTTCTGTGATTGATTTTTAATTCATAACGTTATATCGAAACTTAATCCGACATAACTGTTTGGGTTTTTAAATAATTAACACTTTTGCATTTAAAAAAATTCAATAACAAAAAACTAAACTTGAAGGCTAATACAATTGAAAGATGTGAAATGTTAATAAGACTTTTGCTCGAGGACGAATGTGTTCCTCTTGCTGTCTGTGCAACGACTGACTTACGAACAAAGGTTTTCCGAAGTATTTGCCGTCCTCTCTCGTCTTTGCCCTTCGCTGTAACTACAGACGAATTCGGGAAATACCAGAATCCGTCGTCTGGGCATCTATGTGTATGCCGATGATGGTCATTAAGTAGTCGACACGGTTTGTTTTCGAAACGGCACTATATTGTGCTTATTGAATACAACATCTGGAATAAACATGACTAGAAAGGCGACAAATACTTTACCTGGCTATATAATACATATAATACCTTAATTACATTTTTCTCTCGTTGTTACTTTTATGATTACTGATGGAACACTTTTTACATATTTTTTATAAGAAAACTCAAATTGTACGTTTCTCTTTTGTCCTTTAAATTGTTAAATGAAACTAACACTCAAATTAATAAAGCCTTAGAAGTATTCCTAAAAAACATATATAAAGAATTGCTAATCAAAAATAAACTTTTTTTGAAAGTTAAAATTGCTTTTAAGTAAGTGTCAATAATCTTTCAGTGTAAATCATTCAGTGCACATTGGAAAAATTTGAATACGTCTGTTCACTTGCGGAAAATCTTAATGTACCACTGAACATTTTTAATCAAACACATTTTAGATAATAGTGTGCATTAAAACGTCCACTTTGGTTATACGAAAAATTCTTTGTATATGTTAGCGACTTATATTATGCAACAGACTAATTGCTGTATTTCTACTATCGTCGTATAATAATTTGATTTACAATCGGCAGAAAATTTTTTTCAGAAACCACATATATTCTTTCGCATATTTCTTATATAGAACATGTCAAGAAACTATACTTAAAAATCTTTTGAAATGACTTGAACAGTCATCACAATACAAATAAAAAAAAAAATACAAAAATTCACCTCATTTGCTGAATTACGATAAACTATTAACCTGCCCTAATTTTAAGAAGTATGCAAGATACCACACTCTTTTTACTGTTATAATATATAATACATCACTCAACTCCCTGGTAGGAAATTAACCATAAATTATAGTTTTGCGACTAACTTATGTCTAGATTATTCTTTAGCATAATATGCCCAGATTATGTTAAATGCTTTATACTATAGATAATTCATAACCTCAAATTCACGATATCAATAATATAAGTTATTAGAGGATTGTTCACTTGTATCGTTCAAGCTTAACAGAACAAAGGAGACGAATAAAGCTTCAGATGAAACTTTTAATTTCATTTTCACACCGTTCGAGTGGGCATTCTCGTACAGTAAGCTTTGATTAAGCCTGTTAATATCTTTATAAGAAGGATTTGAGGTTATAAGTCCTAATCATTCTTAGCATAATTTCAACATATTATGCTAAACTACCGTCGTCTCCTAGAGGTTCAATATGGGCATAACGTACTACATAATCTGCCTACAGAACATAAAATTTAACATACTATGGGCATAAAATCCTCAATTTCCTACAAGGTCTGCTTAAATTTTTTTACACTAACTACTCTTATAATTTTATAATATTTATCAACATTTCTAAGCGAAATATCATGAATTAAAATAAAAATACGCTTTAGGCAAAATTATAGATTTTAAGTTTCATGATTTATATTTAAATGTAGAAAACATTTTTTTTTTTAAATATATTTAATGTTTTTTTATTTGTACTCCTAATTCAGTAATCACGAAAACTAACGTGTGTGATACATAAAGCACGTGAGAAAATTGAGATGCATTTGTGTCAGTCTGATGATACTGATGTATTGTATTTTTAATTACGTGACTATTCTTTTTTATACTAATAATTATTAGTTAACTTTAGAATTAATCACAATAAAAAATGAATGAGAATTCAATTTGAGTCTTCTTTAAAAGCGTTGATTATTTCAGAAGCGACTATAACATGAATCTAGAAAAAGGATATGTATATATCTAAACGTTGATCGCAGATTCACTATTGCATATATAAGATTGCTCGAATCAATGTAAGCATTCAGTGTTTCCGTAGCATTCAGACACGTAAATTTGTATTAAAGTTCTTCTCACTTGACAAATATAGATATTTATTAAATAATGAATTAAACCGTGAAAACAATTTTTAAGAATTATAGTGAAAGTAATATAAAACAAAAAATGTTGGAAAAAATAGAAGGTTCATTGAAAGTGACGATATTTTGGGTGTTAACAGTAACTATACTAATAGTTTATTTATTCTTCAAGTACGTTACATATTCTTATTGGAAAAGGCACGGTATACCTCATGATGTACCTACACCACCTTTTGGAAATATTAGTCGTCAATTTATTTTCAAACAGATAACAATGGGTAAATTTTTTAATCATAAAAATATGCATATTACAATTTAATTTACTTCTTTACTTTTAATGCAAATCTATTACAGCATCATTTTAATACAACACCGAAAAAGTAGTATTGATTAGTAAATTAAATTAATTTCCGAAGTTTAATTCGATAGTTAAACCAAATTACAAATTTTTTTTCTTGTAAAAATATTAAAGAATTTCGGGAGTTCACAAAAATTTACGAAAATTTCTAAGAAACGAAATTTGATTGTTTAGTTATAATTTTGATTATTTAAGCAAAAATTCTTACTCCATGAAACTATCGATATATTTATTATTATCATCAAACTGTTTAATATCAAACAGCTAATCATATACTTACGATAATTTGCAATAATTTCAACAAATAAAAAGTGCATCTTTTTTAGAGTTATTCAGTTTGTAAAAATCTTATGCCCATGCATTAACGTCAATTTTATTTTGAAATACCATTGAGCCTCGATCCAGTTCATTGTATATTTCAAAGAATATATTTTAAATATATTTATAAAGAATGTACAATCAGTTATTTATAACGTATAAATATATAATTCTCTGCCAAAATTTTTCTATCCACAATGTTATTTCATAAAAGAAATTTTCTATTATATTAGTATAAATATTTTAAATGTATATTGTTTGTAATAAAAAATATAAAAAATAAATTTTGTAATGAGAACATTTTATGATATTGATAATTCTTAAAATGAACGTTTAATGTTTTTATCGATTAGCACATTCATGAACTGTTCTGGTGTACGTCACCCAAGAATCTACATATAGTATAAATATGTTATTGAAAGTCATAATGCAGTTATTGCGAATTACTAAATACTCTGTACAAGACTAAAAATGAACAGTAATTCGTATTGATTTTATAGTGATTAATAATTTAAAGTAGAGTGCTGTGACTATAATATATGTTAAATTAATAAATATAAATTTTGTAATCAATTAAATGTAATTTTGATAAAAACAAGTACCTGATTATTTGAAAATTTCGATAAAAAAATTTATGTATTATAAAAATTTTAATCCTTGACTTTATCATTTTTAGGTAATGAAATCAGAAAAAGTTATGATAAGTACAATAAGTTTCCATTTCATGGAATCTATATGTTTCATTGTCCAGTTCTTATGGTGAATGATCCAGAACTTATTAAACATATTCTTGTAAAAGAGTTTTCAAGTTTTTGTGATCGAGGAGTTTATGTCAATAATCAATATGATCCATTAAGTAATCATTTGTTTTTTAATAATGGAGATGAATGGAGGCTGATGAGATCTAGAATCTCACCAACTTTTACCAGTATAAAATTGAAAAATATGTTTCCATTTATAATACAAAACGCAAATAGTATGGTTGATGTCACAAATGAAATGTTGTTAAAATCAAATGTTGTAGAAGTTAAAGATCTTTTAACAAGGTAATTAATTTTTGCGCAATAACGCTAATTTACAAATTATTCTTAAACAGCGCAATAAATAAAATAAATAAAGTATAAAATACAATTTTAATATTTTAGATATACAATAGACACAATTTTTAATCTCGCTTTTGGATTAAATTCAAATTGTACAAGAAATCCTGATAATGAATTTTATCATTACGGAAAGTTGTCTGTAACGGTATCGTCTCTGCGATCTAGTTTAATAATTTTTGCACCAAAGATTCTAAAAATGTTGAATATGGGGTTGAACAAACCTAATGTGATCAAATTTTTCACAAAATTATTTAAAGATATGGTTGAAAAACGGAGAATGGATCATCAAAAAAGAAAAGATTTTTTAAATTTGTTGATCGAATTAATAGATTATGGAGAAATAGATAAAATTCAAGAAGAAAGCCGGCAAGAAGGTAATTTTTTACGTTTTACTCGAATAAATATGTAATGGTTCTAGAGAACTATTTTTATGCCATATTCTCGGCTATATTATTTGTTTAACTGTAATATATTACAATAAAAATAAGTTATTTTTGGAGCTCCTTAGTTTAATTTATTTTCAGAAACGACGCATAAATTTGATGTTTTGGAAGCAGCAGCTCAGGCCTTTGTATTTTTCATTGCTGGCTTTGAAACTTCGTCGTCAAATGCGACGTATTGCATTTATGAACTTGTTGCAAACCCTGACATTCAAGAAAAGTTGTACGAAGAAATTAAAAATGCTATACCAAATTTAACGGACTTGACTTATGAAAAAATAGGACAACTTGAATATCTGGACATGGTATTGAATGGTATGTTTAGTCAATAGTACAAAGATATTATTACCATAAACATTTGATTTTCGTACGCTTTGAAATTAATCTGGATCTGAGTTTTTTAGAAACCTTACGAAAGCATCCGAATGTGCCATTTTTGAATCGAATTTGTATTAAAGATTGGAAAATTCCTGGATCTGATTATGTAATACCGAAAGACATGAAATTAATTATTTCAATTTCTGGATTACATCGTAACTCAAATATTTTTCCGGATCCGGACACATTCGATCCAATGAGATTTAGTAAAGAAAATAGTGCAGCTAGACATCCTTACGCCTATTTGCCATTTGGTGAAGGTCCAAGAGTTTGTATTGGTAAGTAACCAAATAATATAATTGTCCTGTAAGTTGTTACGCTTGAATCATATTCGGTAGAAAAGTATTTAAAATTAAAGTTTTTTTGTGTTAATTGGAACAATTTTTATTCTATATTTTAGGCAAGCGTCTTGGAAAAATGCAGACTAAAATTGCATTGGTTACTTTACTGTATCATTACAGATTCTTTGCATGCGATAAAACATTAACATATAATCAATACTCTACAAAATCTGTTATTCAAGTGCCAGAAAATGTGTATTTGCGAGTAGAAAAGAGAAAAATTACATAAATTTATAAATAATGTAAAAGTTATGCAAATTAAGATGTATTTAAAAATTAGTTTATAGAATTCATTACTGTTTTTATAATGAGCTTAAATTTATAAACGTTTATTTATGTAACGTAACATATAAATATAAATTATGTATTCTAAGCGCAATTATAAAATTTGTAACTGATATAATATACGTATACTGTATGAGTATTTTGTAAACGTATGTATAAGTCAATTTAAGATTTAGATTTTAGTCTACTTTGAATTTACCGGAATTACATATATTTTTTGAGAATCTGCTTAGTAATTTATTCGATTCTTCTGATTGATGCGAATCTCATTTTTATGATGTATGAGCGCTAATGTGAATTGCTTTCTGAGAAAGCGAATGTTATCGATATCTGGTTAAAACATAATAATTATCAATTTCAATCCTAGAACTTTGTTTTTTTTTACCGTTATAGATCATACTACCACTTTCTACTATAAAAAGAGATTACATTTATTCCCATAAACGTTTCACGCTGTATTTAATTTTGTTCATACTTCATAAACAGAATCCCTTAAAATTATTTAAATAATGTTCTACTAATAACGTTTATTTAGCGTTTTAAAAATTATATAATGATTTAAAATAGTATACATTAATATTCAAATCTCGAATAAAACTTAATTCATAATCGGAATCCCTTCCACTGCTCCTAGCATCGGTCCGACGCTCGAATTTAGTTCCGGGTTTCTGTGAAATTGTCGAGCACGAACTCGAAAGATTACAGAGATTGCAAAAGATTTCAAGTGATTCAAAAAAGATTTCAACTGCATAAAAAGGAGTGCGTGGCCCCTCGAAAATAAATTAGTTAGTAAGTTACAATATTTTATAAATTTTTTTAAGTTATAATTGGTTTTTATTAATCTTATAAAAATATTACCATTAATACAGAGAGTAAGTTTAATGCAGTAAGTTTACAGTAATAATACAGTGTTTAGAGAATTCTGTCGTATACATAAAATTGAATATCATCGAACCCTAATTTATTTCGCACAAAGAGTTGAGAATAAGAATTAAATAAAAATGGAAAAGACGCGCGATTTGATAAGATGACTTTATCAGAGACTATTTTGGTGCGCGAGGACCCGTCGAAGACGTCGAATACAGTAGCTACCGAGGTAGCTACGAAGCCGGGACATACGAAAGATACCGCGGCAATTCTTAGGGGGCCTCGGATCGAGCCTCGGATCGAAGCTCCTGGGTCATGAAGTCGACGAATACGGCACCGGGGGTCAACTTTTCTGGATTTTATGGTGTTGACGAGTTTCGTCCAAAACCTATGAATTTCCGAGATGCCAAGAGCAACGACAAACAATAACGGATGAGAGGGCAAATGTAAGGTCCAGAAAACACTCAAGGATAGACCGCGTATCAGTGCGAAGATAAGTGTGCTCTGACCTATAAAAGGAGCGGTTCCTCGAGCGATGGGGAGAAATAAATATTAAATTTGTTTTTTTATCCAGGATTCCTGCAAGTAATAGAGATTATGTACAACTATTCTTTAAGATTTACTCTTTTTAGAGATAATAAATAATAAACTAATATTTACATATTTTTTTCGAATAGATTTCCTATATAGTTACTGAAATATACCTGTTTGATTTGAGGCGAGTCATACACTACATTGTATTTAACACCTCTTGCTATCAATTGCTTCATAAAAATTATCGCAATGTAAATGCAACTGTTCGTTGTATAAGTTCAAAATTCCTTAATCATTCTCAATTGAAATGACTAAGCCATCTCTTTTGCACGTGCTTATCTTAGTCATGCATGTTATTGATAGTACGGAAATAATACTTTTTACAGCAAATAATATAAATATAAGAAATATATATGAAAATCATAGAAATAAATTTTTTCAATAAATTTCTCTTTTCAAATCAATTTTAATAAATTATAAGAAAACGTAAATGATACTCTTTTTCATCCTTTATATTGCTAAATAAATTTGTCACTCAAATTCATAAAGCCTTATACGTATTCCTTATGTATAATCATAAAAATGCTAGTTTTTATTAATGAATACAATTGACTGTTTTCAAAGAATCTACATGACGCATTTTATTATTCTCGCATATAGTTTTTTAAATTATTTTTGTTGCTTTTATAAAAATATTGGTATCTGTTCAATGAATACTAAATGTTAAATTATTTATTCAGTCAATGTTGTAGTTTACTTATTTAGCCAAAGTGTACAATATGATTGACCTCTTGTACAAGTTATCTGTTTTATGCAACATACAATGTTACAACATACAATGGGGCACTCAATAAACAGGCCCTAGAACCTCGCCTAGAACACAAGGATATGTTCGTACCTTCGTGCGCTTTGAGGAAGGAGCCCATTATGTCCTTGGCGAACTACTGGGCTAGTCTGGTTATTAGTCGCTGTCTTACAAAGTCAATTGGTGTTTGCTGTTCTACGTTTACGAGTAACATTTTTGCATGAAGCGCACGTGCGTTTTTTTCTTGTGACCCAAATGACTCGTTGTAGGCGCAATGATGTCTCTATGATGACGTGATCAGCGAGAGTCGGCCCGGGCATAAGCGCATTTTAATTCTGCAATCACTTTTATCTTTTTTAATATAATTAAAAATAAAAGAATAATTGTAGTTTATAAATGTATTTTTTGGCTGATTTTTTCGTATGATTTAGTCCATGCAGCCGACGCATGCGGTCAATTTTTATTTTTGCATTTCTTAATTTTAAACGGTTCTTAATACGTACACAGAATCGTACACAGATGTATTTTATGCATGCAAATATGAATAAATAGTGCGATATATGATTATTGAATATACATAATACAATGCTCAAGATATCAAGTTCAAAGTAATATTCGATATTTCTACGCGGACCAAGACGTAAAGCGTGTAAGACTTATGTCAACGAAGATAGATCTTAATAGAAGTACAAAGATAGATGCTCCATTTTAAAGTGAGGCACCTCGAGATCAGTATCCACCCCGACCTATGGAGTCGCTATGGTTCAATTTCACGTCTTGCCGTGATGTCATAGCCAAGCAGTGAATTGTCGATAACATAATTGCTGGGAACCATGAAATCCATCGCCATTCTTCAGGAAAAATATTGTATAAAAAGTTATTTGCGTGCATGCAAAGTAAAATTTGAAATTTATTTTAACATACAGATATATTCATACAATATACTTAAACATTAAATATTAAATAACCAGAGCCATTTTTTCAATAATAATGAATGGTTAAACCAGCGAAAATTATTTTTTTATAGTGTTTAAACTATCGAGAATAATGTTTTATGCAATATTTTTCCTGAAGGATGGTGATGGATTTCACAGCTTAAAATATAAAAATATATCCAACGCACTGATAACAATAACTCCTGGGTAGTGAAGAAACCTATTAAAACATTAATTTATAACATAATTTCTTAATGCAATAATTAATTTTTATAAATAAAAATATAGTATTAAAATAAATATAAATATAATTATGATATTTATAAATGTAATACAAATAGTACACTATACAACTTATACAAGTGCACTTGTAATTTATAAAACGCATTACTTTTACAAATAATATTCAATGATTACTAAGATAATAATTATTGTTTATTAATAATTAAAAGTGTCTACTACCTTTAAACCCTTATAAAATTCTTAAAAATACACAGTCTGGACCGCCTTTTTCATTCCTATCAGTGGGATAAAAAATACTCTTATATCCATAAAAGAATATATTTTTGTTCCAAATTGATTTTCAATTTTATTTCTAAGGATTATAATTTCTCCATAGGTCGGGGTGGATACTAGTCCGGGGTGCCTTACTTTAGGATGGGACTTTGTAGCTTCTATTAACATCTATCTTTGTTGCTTACACGCATCTAAGAGAATAAGCTTATATCAATATGAGTATAAGAGTGAAATGTTCAGAATTTAAACGATTTGTCACTATGTTATTCATACGGAAAGCAATATGATGAATTCTCGGCCTATAAAAGGGATGAATCGGTGCTGTAAAAATCACTTCATTGTAAAGCTGCATTGAACTCGGTCGGTAATTAAATAATTTTTTTTTAATGCGCATGCACTCTCACAATTTAACTATTTTTAAAACGTAATGTCCGGGATGACTAGTTGAACACGTGATTGATTTTTTTTCCAGACAATTTTACATTTAAAATAAAGAAAACGAGTAAGTGGTGAAAGCCCCATCTCCCCACTCTTGAACTTTCTCATTCTCTTGTCCTTTATTTATAAAATTAACGCGATCATTAATAGATTTATATATAACAATTTTTATTGGTTGAATGAACTGTATCTTATCTGTCTGAGGGGCCGAGTTTTCTTATTGCCATATCTCGCTGTACATTAGTTCGTAGCCATTGTTCCAATGCTTGTGCATTCTTGAATGCATATTGCAGCGGACGATGTGTACAAAATACTGAAGAATCCTTTACTGTTTTCTCAAATCTCGGGCAGCGAATATTGTCCATATTAATGATTTCTCTGAACATTATGAGTATACAATAAGACGGCAAAAATGAAGGTATGATGGTATTGATGGTATGTTTAATGTAGTGCTAAACATACCATCACCGGCTTTTCTCAAGGCTACCATTCGAAATCTGCCCTTCTCAGGGCGACCATTCAAAATTTATCCTTCTCAGGGCTATCGCTTCTAACATTAGCAACATATATTCATTATACCTCTAAATCCTACCACTTATGTAACTAGGCCCTGCAAGCCGAGTTGCTAGATATTTATCTCGCTTCGCACCCGTTGCGTATTGTGGGTGCTACATAGTTCCCCACTCCATCTCCTTCCCTCCTGACTTCCTACTTCCTTCCCACCTACCATAATTTTTCTTGAGGTTACAGACCGTTTGACCTGGTGCCCCCGTATCTGGGAGGAGTGTTTAATCGGTAAGAATCCGACATTACCTACCCTACCCTATCGGCGGCAATGTGAGCCCTTCGGGAGAGTGTCTTTTGAAGATTTCAACCTCCCAGTGGCTTGCTATAAAAAAAATCAAGGAATTGTCAGTTCTCACTCACCTACCGAGCTGAGCTGACCTAAGTGCAGTGTAGTGCAGTGAAATTTAATTTACCCCGGTAAGTTAAAATTTAAAATTTTATATATTCTCGCTAACTTTTCAGCGCAGGACCTTCATAAGACTACTTTGTGCTTCACTTGGCTACCCTTGGTTTGTTTGAAACGCTCAAATCCTACGTGAAGCAGA
This sequence comes from Sycophaga agraensis, assembly GCA_018906755.1. Taxonomy (NCBI): domain Eukaryota; kingdom Metazoa; phylum Arthropoda; class Insecta; order Hymenoptera; family Pteromalidae; genus Sycophaga; species Sycophaga agraensis. Next base: position 275,192 of record JACCIE010000093.1, read on the forward strand.
GCTCCCATCTTTCGCTATTGCCGCTGCCAAACGCGCTACTACGCTTTGTAAATCCCTGGCCAACCATTCCAATACTGGGGTACAGGTCCTCATCAAATGAACTTCAAAATACTATGACCTACTAACTAGGCCCTGCAAACTGGATTACTAGGTTCTCTCTCACTTCGCACTCGTTCTGCATTGTGGGTACTGTGCACAGCTCCCCACTAATCCTCGTCTCCCCACTTTCCATCCTTATTACTTCTTATCTACCCAAGAAAACCCATTTTCTTGAGATTAGTGGCCGCTTGACCTAGTGCATCCTCCATTTAGGATGAGTGTTTGGCTGGTAAAAACCCGACATTACCCATTCGACGGTTCCCGTCGGTGTCTTTTGAAGATTTCAACCTCCCAGTTGCTTGTCACAACAAAAGGAAAATGGCTTCTACACAGCCAACTGTACGTACGAGAGTACGTACCTAGAGTACATTGTGGATATGTAGGGATTCAAGCAGTCGGGCAACGATTTTATTTTCAAGAAGCTCGCTATAACATCACTAAATGGTCATGATAGTACAGCATCAGTACCTCTCGTCTTCCTCTTCATGGAACTTTTTACTTGGCGTCGTCTCACTGACAAATATAGAGCTGAAAACTACTGGCTAGAAAGCTGTTATCACGGTATACACTGATATTTTTTAAGTACAATGTGTGCGATCTTCTCGATATGGGTTTACTACCTTTGCAGGTACATACCCCTCGAGAGACAGAGCTGTTGCATATCTGTGGATTGAGTATAAATAGCAGAGAGAAAATTAAAATATTCGTTAGTCATTAAAGTGCAAATGAACCAATCATAAACACCATGGATCAAAATTAAATTTACTTAGAATATAGTACTAACCTCGTTAACTGAAAAGATGCTGCAAAAAATGCTTCTACTTCTTCTTCCTCAAAGGGAAACGCACATTCTCAACGGAAGGAGTATTCTAAATTTTCGCTCAATATTAATAGAATAGTTGAGAAATGTGAGAGAGGGGAGAGAAAGCAATCAGAAGGAATCAAGCTAAGTTCGTAAACAAAGTTAGATATTCTTTACAGATGCAGGTTGTTGATTGTAGCTCACATCGTTTATGCCTCCTATTATTCTGACCATTGAGTTCAGAGTATTAATTCATTTTTTTATGCACAAAAACAGCTGTGCGCATTTAAAATTAAGAAAAGAAAATAAATTAATCGCCTGCGTCAGCTGCAATGACAAAATTGTACGAAAAAACCAGCCAAAAAATACAATATGTTCTTATATACTATATTCTAATAAAATGCCTTTAATAAAGTTAAAATAAATGTTAGATTCTTCTAGCATATTTTAAACCGCATGGAGAGAAGAGTCTACAGAAAATAAAAGCACTAGATTTCAGTAGCAGAACATATTCTAATACTAGAACATTTTGATCTGTTTCTTAGCTAGTAATTTATGATGCTGACGATACCACTTACATTGTTGGTACTGATACTCGTCAATTTATTGTACTAGATGTCGCGTGCCTATATACTTTAGAATTAAAATTTCAGTTCCAGAATTTTTAGCAAAGGGTTTTACCGCTCTAGTTATAGTTGAGAAAGGTGTGTGTGTGTGTAGATATATGTAGGTTATACATAAAAATTTGATATTTATTAAACAATGATATGTTACTTTAATTGCAGCCTATTAATATCTATTATCCAAAATTAGTCTTAATTTATATATCTTGTTATCAGATAATTTTATTTCAATAAAATTAAAAAAAATTTGTCGATTAGATAAATATTAAAAATCCATGCAATAATTATAAAAATGTAACAAGTCAGCAACTGCAGACTAAAGTTAAATTTCTTGCTACTAGCCTAATCAATGAATGGATTCTGATTCTGATGAAAGAATGTGAACCTGAAGATGCCAAAACGAATTTAGACTAAGGCTTGGCTATTTTTTTTACATTTAATGAATCTTTTCACATAATATTATATATTATATATAATCAATATTAGCTTCCGAAGGCTGCTTTTTTTCAATAAAATTATAATTCATTTATCGATGAACTTAATATGAAGAATTCATACAATGATGAAAAGTCAACTTTAGACTACACTGGTTGACTTTTTAAATTTTCACCATTGTATGGATATCTTATTTAGGTTCATCGATTAATAGATTTTGACTTTACATAAAGTATATCAGATTGATTAAAGATTGATTAAATCTAAAATAAATAATAGCCAAGCTTTAGTTTCAATGCATTTTAGGTACTTAAGGCTCAATGATTAATGATACAATGATGAAAATTTAACGATATACTCAATGCAGACTAAAATTAAACTTTCATCCGTGCATCAATTTAATTTATTACGCTCAAATAATTTATAAATGTGCTTACACTTAAACAAGTTAATCGTATCGTGGAGCTCCTATTCATTTAAAATATTCAGTACGAATGAATCCATATTTCTTTCCGCATAAGTCACTCTATATATTATCCCATTAATATAATACAAGCGAGCTCATATTACATACGAGCTCGTATATCTTTCTCAAATCTAACTACGCGGTGCTAAAAATTCTGGAACTACAATTCTAATTCTATAGTATATAAGTACGCGACATGTAGTACAGTAAATTGACGAGTATCAGTGCCAACAATGTAAGTGGTATCGTCGGCACCATAAATTTACTGCCTAAGAAGCAGCTCAAAATGTTCTAGTATTAGAATATGTTCTACTACTAAAATCTAGTGCTTTTATTTTCCGTGGGTTCTTCTCTGTGCAAGCTTTAAAGGATGTTGTTCAAACATGGATTTATTATATACAGCCTGTATTTTAATTACTCGTCTATACCACAGGATAGCTCAGGCAGTTCTAAATATTTTTCTTGCCGACTGCAAAACTGTTAGGTGTACCCTCGCGAAGATACAGGGCGGCGTCCTCTTTCTGCGCCACGGTACTGCGGCTCGACCCAATAACACTCGGGCGAAGCAAAATGAGATTGTGACAACGGCCGCGAATAACATTATTTGGCATTTAGTTGAAGGGTGCATTCAGAAATTGAGATAACCACGTTTTCAAAACACTTATTACCAGTGTCGTCTTTAAAGGCAATGGGGCCCTATGCTCAAGATGCCTGAAGGCAGCGGTCAATTGTTCGTCAGGGTCGGCTCGTGGGTGCAGCTCTTGCTTGCGCCGATTTGAGCGGACATCTCGCCGAACCTCCACATATGTAACGATTCTTGAGAATTATTTTTATGCTATATTCTTGGCTATATTATTTGTTTTACTATAATATATTAATATAAAAATAATTTCTTTTTGTGGCTCCGTACTTTAATCTATCTGGACGCTATGCCTTTAAATATTCCTGAGTACTTTTTTCATCATTAATTATAAATGTATAAAATTATTTTTTAAATACATGAATTAGTTATAAACACCTGGCAATTCCTAGACTTAGTATAAAATTTACTATTTTTATTATTAAAATGATATCATTAGTTTATTTTCAGAAACAACACAAAAAACGATATTCTTCATTGCTGGCTTTTAAACTTCATCATCAACTGCGACGAATTGCATTTATATAATTGCTTGAAGCCCTATATCATTCACGAAAAGTTACATAAAAAAATTGATAACACTAATTAATATACCAAAATTAAGTGGCTTGCCTTAAATTCAATGCTAAGTTTAGTCAACAGATAATAATAACAGTCATTGTGGAAACCTTACTAAAACATTTGAGAGTACCGTATTAAATCAAATTTTCATTAGATTTTTAAAATATTCCATTTGCTCAGAAATAAATTTTTACATTCAATGAAAAAATAATATTAATACAAAAAATATTTATTCCGTAATAATACAATTTCTATAATTTAATAGATTTTTCTTAAATTAAATTAAGAATTTTTTTTCTTAGTGTAGATTTCTGAAAGAACTAAAAATTTCTAAATAATTTTTATTTTGCGCTTCAGTAAAATATGCAATTACAGAATTTTGTTTTGATAAACAGTTCGACAGATCCTATTACTTTTTGAGAATAATTATAGCTGTTTATTCTTTTAAATGTAGAAATGATATTTGAAAAATCTATTGTGACTGCAATAATGTTAAAAAAAATATCACAATAATAATTTTTTTTAATCCATTTATTCAGTTCATTAATTTTTGTTTATTATATTAATTATAATAATAATATTTATATAATTTATTGATGATGTTTATATATATCTATATATAAAATTACTCTTATATTGTATTTCTTATACTTAATTATCGCGGCAATTCTAGAACCTCCCAGCCTCTCACAGCTTTGGTAGGGAGCCGTTACACTTACAACGTTATACATATGCAATACGCATACTACAAGAGTACGTTTTATATTTATTCTCTAATCTCTACAGTTTTAAAGTGCCATGTAATCAGGCTTTAGACAGGGTATCGTGAAATAATCTAGAGTTTAGACTCTAGACTGAATACTTAACTGTTGAAATATTAACTTGTTAAGTCTTACATTTGACCTGAGTTCTCACCCAGTCTTATTAAATTTGTATATGTTTTTATTTTTATTTGTTATTTATTATAGTTGCTTATAATTCTATACATTTCAAAAGAATAGTTTATGTATAAAATGACAACAATTAATAAAGTGAGTAACTAAATCAACTACATTAATTTAAATGATATTGGTATGCTAAATGTAAAAAAAACAGTGATTCATTTCATTTGCAAAAATTATCGAATATATTTACATGATCTAAAACATTGCAGAATTCAAATGATATTAAGTAATAAAAAATAATGTATAGTTCAAATATTTTATTTAATTGTCTAATAATTATATAATCCATAATTTTAACAAGATATACGAAATAAAAGATTTTAAATACAATAGAAAATCTAATATGAATGAAATATTACTAACTAAAATAGCTGTAAAAATAAAAATAATGTTATAAATATATTTTAGGTTGCTTTATTACATAAAAGAACTTATAGTTCTAAAGCAAAATTAAATGATGTTGTTATCATTAGTGCTGCAAGAACTCCAATGGGATCATTCCTTGGATCTCTGTCAACAATGTCTGCAACAAAACTTGGAGCTATCGCGATACAAGTATTGTAATCTTTTTATGATATTATAGAATAATAAACACAGATATATATATATATATAAATAAATTTTAATAATTTTCAGGCTTCGATTGAAAGAGCATGTATTTCTAAAGAACAAGTGAAAGAAGTTTATATGGGTAATGTTTGCCAAGCCTCTCTTGGTCAAGCACCAGCACGACAAGCAACATTGTTTGCAGGTTTATTATGTTTTATATAACTTTTTATTAAATATATCCAGCAATTTGTTTACACTTATTTTTTGAATACATAAATATAATTTAAAAATTATTCAATACAATTTGTGAATAAATAAAATATTATTTTACTCAGGTCTTCCACAATCTACAATTTGCACTACTATAAACAAAGTTTGTGCAAGTGGCATGAAAAGTGTTATGTTAGGTGCACAAGCTCTACAATGTGGACATCAACAAATTGTGCTTGCTGGTGGTATGGAATCTATGTCTAATGTACCATTTTATTTGAAACGTGGAGAAACATCATATGGAGGTATCAAACTCGAGGTATAAATGTTTGATCATAGTACAATGTAGAAATATACATCAATTGAAATGAAAATAAAACGATTTTAATAAATATTATAATACATAAATCATGTGGATTCAAACCTAAATTTTTTACTTGTTATTATTATTATTATTATTATTATACCGTAAAGTTTTGGAGATTATGGATGCCTCTAAGGTCTAGTCTAGGGATAAGTGATACAATCATGATAATCAAGTGTTCCTGAGCCTAGCTCTTGGGCAAAGTATAATAATAATAATGATAATAATAATAATAATACTTATTATACTCAATTTTGCAAACTGTTTCTACATTTCATACAACTAAGTTTGAACTTTAATTACAAATAAGATCTAACGCATAAATTATTTAATACATTGAAAAAAAGTTTGAAAAAAAAGCAAAGAATGCAATTTATAGACAAAGATGTATATATATATATTTAAGCTTTATGTTTTTAATGCTTTAAGTGCTTTTACTAATAGATAATAAAATCTTTTTAAAAATACATAACGTTAATTCAACAATTTTTTGAATCACTTTAATATTATGATTGTAATGTTTTTGTGGTTATTAGATTATTTTAGAAACTATCAATGATCTAATTTTTATGATCGTATGCCTTTATCACATATTTATTATTTTTTGATTTTTTACATAAATTTGGAGAAACCTCAATTTTGAATAAATAATTGAAACAATCTATTTATAGGATGGAATTGTATTTGATGGATTAACAGATGTCTATAATAAATTTCACATGGGAAATTGTGCAGAAAATACAGCCAAGAAACTAGGAATCACTCGTAATCAACAAGATGAGTATGCAATTAATAGTTATAAACGAAGTGCAGCAGCATATGAAAAGAATGCCTTTAAAGATGAATTAGTATCTGTAAGTGTGCCTCAAAGGAAGGGTAAATCCGATATTGTTTTTAGTGCTGATGAAGAGTACAAGAGAGTTAATTATGACAAATTTAACAAACTTTCTACAGTTTTCCAGGTACATTTTTTAAAGTCAATAATTACAAAATTTCATTTTTAACTATAGTTCCTACATTTTTTAGAAGGAAAATGGAACAGTTACTGCAGGAAATTCTTCAACTTTAAATGATGGAGCAGCTGCACTTGTACTAACAACTGCTGATAATGCTCAAAAGCTCAATCTCAAACCTTTAGCAAGAATTGCTGGCTTTCATGATGCTGCTACAGATCCAATAGATTTTCCAATAGCACCATCATTTGCTATTCCAACTGTAAGTATTATATTATGATTCATTTATGATTTATTACTTTAATTCAAAAATCTACTATTTTAGTTGTTAAAAAATGCAGGATTAAATAAAAATGATATTTCATTGTGGGAACTAAATGAGGCATTTAGTGTTGTTGCTGTTGCTAATCAAAAATTATTAGATATTGATCCTGAAAAAATCAATGTTCATGGTGGTGCAGTTTCTTTAGGACATCCAATTGGGTAAGCCCTTAGTGTATAAAATATAAAAAACCTATAATTAAATTTTGTATGTCGATAGACATATTTTAATAAATAATTTAAATTTGTTTGCAAATTTCTGTAGTGTTTTACAGGCAAAGATTAATAAAAGAGGATCTGTTGAGTAATTATAATTATTTATTATATAAATATTATTAAATAATTATCTATATTATTTAATAATTTTTATTATCATTAAAATTCATATTTCTCAATTTAAATTCTATCTAATAATTACATTTAATACTATATTTAATAATTTTGAATTTTATGTTTCTAAAATATTTAGAAGACAATACATATTTATTTCAGAATGTCAGGAGCACGAATTATTGTTCACTTAGTACATGCTTTGAAAAAAGGTGAAAAGGGTGTAGCTTCCATTTGTAACGGTGGTGGTGGTGCATCATCGATTTTGATAGAAAAACTGTAAGTTATAATTCATAATTTGTTTCATCTTACTGAAAGTTATTATGCAAGAAGACAATAAGCAAAGAATTGTTAATTGTGAATTATTTTGTGATAAATGTTTATAAGCAAAACTTGTAAAAATTTAAAAATGAAAACAAACCTATTTTTGTATAATAATTTTGAATATGTAATGTTTTATACTCAAATAAAAATTTTTTATTTTAAACTATTTTATTGTTATAACATTGTCATTTAGGTATAATTTCCCTTCATCACCTCCAAAACTCACGTTATATACCAAGGATGTGTGCCCATTGTGTGATGATGTTAAAGATCTACTAAAATTAAATTTTAGTGGAAGGTATCAATTAGAATTAATAAATATCATGGCTCCTGGAAATGAACATTTGAAGAAATTGTATAGATACGAATTGCCAGTATTGTTTTTAGAGGGAATTTATCTTTGTAAACATAAGTTAGATGTTGAATTATTAGAAAAAAGATTAACAGAACTTTAAGTCATGAATGACAATGGCTACTGTGCATATATTTTACAACTGCATACATTTTAATTTTACATTTGAATTACTTACCTTCAAATTAAAATCCTTAATTAATAAAATAATAAAAACGATTCATGCTCTACACAATACTACAGAATTAAATTAATTGTAATGCATGTAATTAAATGATAATTATTATTATTATTAAAAGAATTTTCTAGGAGTCATAGAAATTTTACTAGTCCTAATATAAACTACCTGAATAAACAAAGATAAGACACAATTTTTTGAAAGATGTCTTTATATTTCAACAAATTTAATTCATAATAAGAAATGTAATACTCCTCAAAATATAGCTCTAATTGCCAATTCAATTCATTATTCGTAAATCTTTAATCATCAAGTTATTCGTTCAAGTTTGGAAGAACAAAATGATCTTAGGGGAATAAATTTGACAAAAATGTTGATGAGGAAACAATTGAAAATTTGACTAATTAGCTTTGGCTATGTAGTAATGATTATATATAATGGTATATTACTTTTGATAAAACAACATTTTCTTACTAATAAAATGTAGCTCTTTGTCTGAATCTCATCATCCAGTTATTGTAAACAGTTTGTATAATAAAAATTATTCCATGTGTTTCCCAAAAAATGACATGATTTTGCATATGTTTGGAAGGATCTTCGCCTTTAAGATTGATCTATGTCGCATTTAATGTTTTTAAACGTCGCAAAAATCGTATTTAATTTTTGCAAAACGTTATTAAATGTTTGATTGAAACAGCTTTACGCCATTGTGTTTGCTCGAATGTAAGTAGTCTCAACTCACATCACGCAGCTTTGCTTTCTAGAGTCTAAATTTTCAAACAATAAACGATGTATCGTACCTTTTAAATTTCCATGTTTTCTAGCTCGTATGCTCAGTAGACAATTATTCAACAGCTGATATGTATTATTTCGAATCTATGTCAATATACTTCTAACAATATTATTATCATTTTCACAGTTTTTAAAAAAATTAGAAACTCACTTTTCTGAGGGATTAAGTTTTATTTTTAAAATAAATTGTTAATAATTATATTTCTTTTAGTTGATTATTGTAAGATAGCTGTTTAGTTTAATAAATTAGAATATAATACTTATTATAGTCTTTTATTGCTTCATTTACATAACTATGTCATTCGAAAAAATAACTTATACATGCAATAAGATGCTGTGAGACATTAGAGAAATACATAACAATACATAGTTTATAGTGTTCTATATTCATTATGTTAACCTTAAAAGACTTTATTTTACATTCATATGTTCGATTGTATATTCTTGCAAATTCAATAAGAGACCTATATCGTTAAGTATCCTGTTCTAGTGTCGTATCGTATTCTATTTTATTTATATTTTTTTCGCGTAAGATTATACTTGATTATACGAGATATACTTATAAATATAACTTTATTTTATATTAGAATTCGATCGCAATCTCCACATTCTCACCTAACAATTAACAGGCATTATGACATATTATAAAAATGATATACTATTATTTATAATTTAAATAAATTTGTTCAAAATCAATTAAGTTTTATGATTAAATAAAAAATAAAACAAACTACAAAATAAATTCATAAAATTAAAACACAATTTAAAACATATTCACATATAAATATTTACATAATGTAGTCACGAATACATAAATATTAGCGTAGGTGTGTGTATATTTTATGTTAGATCCATAAAGAATTTACTATTTATTTCACATATTACAAAAACGCCGATAACTCTATAGACACCAATAGACACCTTATGAATAAATGACCACATACAGCACTGAGAGCAATAAGTACACTTTGCTATAACGCGCAGGTATTGCTTACAAACCTCATTACAAACAGGAACATACAAATACACTATAACTATAAATTTATTATATATAAGTAAATTGAAGAGTCACAGAATCCAATGTTAAACATCCTTAATATAGTAACAGTAGTTGCAATTAATACAACAGTGTACTGTTCTTATGCATGTCATAATAAGTAATTTTATTATAAATATGAGTATATTAATTCCTCATGTAATCTTTTATTCCCATATGATTTTAATAAATTTCACTCCGTAACACATTCTATATTTCCACAATATTCTGACATCTTATATTTAAACTGAATTTTCCTATATATTAGTTTGAATTAAAGTAAGTATAAGTAGACATTTTATATAGCTATAAATATTAATTTGATACAAATTAGATTAAATAACAAAACTTATACATATCAATAACATTACACAATATTTACTAAATTGTTATACTAATTTGTAACAATTTAACTTATATATACTTGTATATACATTTCTAATTTATTCTGGTGGAAACTGAATTCATTTTTATAATACGTATAAATTGACCAGATTAATGTTCACATTCATAAAATATGAGTATAATTTTTACAGACATTTACTACTTCTATCTTTTCAGAAAATATCTAAAAAATGTCTAGAAAATACACATTATGAATAAACTTCACATTTAATAATATAATAATAATTTAAAGCAGATTTTGGCGATTGTATGTTAAATTTAAATTTTCCTCAAATAATCTCTCTAATAATTAACTTAAGGTCACTTTTTTAATTTCTAATTGCTTTTACTGACATGCACGAAAATACGTATAAAAATATAAGATGATAATTACACACAAAAATTTAGATGTTAATTGTTTTAAGTTATTCATCACATTAAATTAAGAGAATGTTAATTCAACGTTAGTTCAAAACGTTAATTTACTTTGTAATAATTGTCAATTATTCTTGAAACATAATAATCACTATAAATATTTATTTCGCTAATACTATATATATATATATATATATATATATGCGTTGTGTTATGATCATGTATATAGTAAAACAATTTTATAGCATGAATTCCGGCCAAAAGTTCCTTGTTTAACCTCTAAAAATATTCTTATTTGTACCAAATTAAATATTTGGCCTTTAAATGCTAAGTAGAGGCGGTATTTGAATTGAACTTTGAGTTTGTATTGTGAACTCATTTTATTTAGCCATTAATACAGCATATTTTCTAGAAAGCATTTTTTGTGATTAAAATAGTTAACGATCTCCTTAGCCATTAAAAATGCTTCAATTTTTAGCAGGATATTAATTAGTATTAATTAATGGTTAGAAATTTGAATTACTATCAGGATTATTTCGAAGGTTAATATTGACAGTTGAGGGCAGGAGCGAGAGTAGAAGCAGTTATCTCGGCGAGCGCTTGAAAAACTAGATATAGCGCAAATACCTATTTTATTTTTTAAATTTTGAAGTGGAAGTATTTGATTTATTATTGTATAATATATCATTTAATTTAAGATTTATTGATATATAATTTAAAACTTTTTTTTCGAAAGATTTTAATTTACACATAAAACAGATAATATTTAGATAAATCTTTACAAAAATTTAGTATACGAAAATGTAAAATGAAAGTATGCATATGTCTAAGCTTTCTTCAAGCGCATGTAAAGATATAGTTGCTTCTTGAACCGATCGTTGAGATAGCTGCTTCTTAGAGTCTTATATGTTTATGTGCGACGCTAGAATTTAATATTCTATAGTAGATTTTACAAATTGCAATTTTTTAGCAATTGATTAACACTTTATAAATTATAATCATATTTACCAGTTTTACTTGTTCTATTTTTATACAAATAGTTTGAGATAAACGTAATGAGTTCCTCCTTAGATATTATTTAATATAGTGTCATATAAAACTTTTTATGTAATTAATAGATTACATAACAAATAAATAAAATGTTTTATTATAAACTACATAATTATTTTAATTTAAAACTATATGATACACATGTTCATAAATATTCAAGAAAACGAATTAAAGTATCAGTATAGATATTAAATATATTATTATTGTTATACAATTATATATTATTATGTTTAAAACAAGATTAAATACAACACTATTCAATTTTTGTAATAAATTGGATAATAAGTGAACAATAATTCACAGGATGCTTATTTCATTTATTTATTGTTACATCTTTTTTTAATGTATAATAAGCGACGTAAAAATCGTAAATCTTTTAATGCTTTTTTTTACTTTTGATTACATTTACGCTTGAAATAGGCATTTATTGAAAAAATTGGTATGAGTTATTTTAATCAAAGTATTTTCCATTTGCATTTTTAAGTATTGTCCGCGGTTCTAATTTTAGCATATTTACAGCAATGCGTGTATTAAGAGATGACAGTATCGTTAAATGCTACATGTTTAGCTAGTGCCAACTAATGAAAAAAATATAATTCTGTATTAATATACTTGATATTGAAATACAGTATTCAACTAAATATAAATTATTTTATAATTTTACATTATCTGAAACTTAACGTGAAAGATTTAAAAAGCAATTCATAAAGTATAGCAGAATTAGTTTAATACAAAACAAATAATTATCGATTAAAGTAAGGAAAAATACGAATGATATGTATTGTGACATGAAGAAATATATCTAATTTTAATAGAAATAATATTGTACATTTGGGAGTTATTAAATTTTAAAATATATTTGGAGATCATCTGAATCAAATATCTATTAATATAACCAGTCATATTAATAAAATACAGACTATTAATTTCATATTGTTCGTTGGATGGAGAAAAAGTCTTGAAAAAAATCGGAGGAAAGCGTGTTTTCTTAAAAGAGCACGAATGAGTGATCTCCTGTGTGTACCAACTTTTCGAATGGCTTGTCAGAAAGATGTATCATATTCGAGTTCATAGTGCATTTATCGCTTAAGTCCGGCTCGCATAAGCTCGCTATGCTCGACCGATTGCCGAGAAGCTGAGCACGAGGCCGAGCAGATAACGAGTCGACAAGCCTATACTGCGACGACGTGCCTAATTTCCAGGGCTCGTTACGAAGCCAGGAAAAAAGTTGTAAGTGTACAGGAGGCTGAGGAGCAGACGTAGAAAGCACGATAATCCCGGAGGCAAGAATGCGCAAAAAAGCCGGGGGCGGGCGTCCTCGGAGCGAGAGGCGCTCGCGAGTCGGACTCCTCGGCGCTCCTCGCGAGGAGTCGCGGGCGACGGCCGCAGGGGGCGCGATCGGGTGTGCGCCGGCGCATGTATAATAGGTGAATCGGTGAAGACACGGCCCCGGCACGGCCCAGCGCGCACGGGGTCTTTCTTGGTCTTTCTCCCGGCGGCCGCGTGGAGCCGAGCCGGTCGACCGGCCGCAGCCCGCAAGGAGCTAGCGTGCCAGAGGGAGGGAGGGAGGGGTGAGGCGGACTGGCACGAGCGGCAACGGGCGGCGCTCGGGTCTCCCCGGCGCTCGGCTCGACTCAGTTCTCCCGAGGCCCGCGCGCCGCTCGTTCGCTTGGTTCGCCGCGTTCACCGGGCGCCCGAGCAGGCCGCAAAGCCGCGCGCTACACCCCGGTCTCCCCGGCTCCCATGGAAACGCGACGAGTCGCGCTCGGCCCCGCCGGAGGCCCCTTGACCGCGTAGTTGCTAGTGCCCGGGCCGCCCAGCCTCCCGCCCCGCCAGCGATGCAGCAGCCCGGCCGCAGCGCCCGCCTCGAGGGCTCGCACCAGGAGTCCCGCTAGCGAGTCGAGCGCACAGGTTAGTTCCCGGGCGCATTCCTCGGGCAGGCCGAGCACAAGGTCCTCAGTCCACCGCCGATCGCCACCCGCTGCCGAACCTTGCGCAACCGGCTGGCTATTTCCCTCGACGAGGAAATCGGCCGGCTCTACCTGGTCCGCCCGACGGCGCGGCCCCGAGGCCCCCTTGCATCCCGAAGCAATCCGAAAGGAATCTTTGTTAAGAAAAGTGTAACGGCCGGTCCATTATCCCGGGTGAAAGTGGCTGCGCGCCGCCGCCGCCTGCCCTGCCGCTCCGTGACGTGCCGCCTAGCCGCGACACCTATGCACGCGTTCGCACCGCGCTGCAGTAGGAGCACGTGCGACGTCGTCTCCTTGGAGCGGCCCTCGACTCAACGGTTATCGATCGCTTACACGAATGTCCTGCCCCGGCTTGACATCGCAACAACGCAGGCTAGTTGCCGGGCGCGCTTTGATTACCTCTCGAGTAACTTGTCAAAATCCTACGTTCAAGGGCCCTGCGAGCCGAGCTGCGAGCCCAAGTGCGTATTGCTTGGCCGCGGGCCGTAATTTACGAATGTACACGCGTCGCCGCCTTTCCCCTTATTTCACGAAGAGCGGTATTTAGCCAGGGAAATGTGCGCATTGATTTCCTTCGGAAGGGGTTCGCCGCAAGACCGACAATTAGGGGGCCAATTTCTGCGGACTGCGATTAACGCAGCACTGCGAAAGTGCGCCCGGGGAAAAGTCAGCAGCAGGGCTTTGGGACGGTCTGCCTGCTCGGCTATTACCGCCCCACCTGTCTCTATTCTTATTTCACTTGGGCTTATTTATCGGCCAATATCTCACTAGCGCTCCTACGGTTTTGCGGTGATTTTTTGCGCCTTTGCTAACCGGTCAGTGACCCCGCGACTATTTTCATGATCGTAAAAGTGCCTGCTATTGGGACTTATATTCTGAAGTCTCGTTATGGACATTCATCAGTGAATACTACATTTTGAAAGTGGTTGTGCCTCCGAATCAAGTTTTATTCTTTATCGAACATCCGAATTTACCTTCGGGTCTTTGTCCGCGTTGACAAGGTCAAATCTCACTGCAATATCTTTCTAACGTTTTAATGTTCGTAGGCAAAGTGGAAGAACTAGAAGAATATTTTATCACCTGTTTTGCATGCAAAGGAATGCTCCAATAAAAGGCAAACAACTTTGGTTGTAGAAATTGTGTAACTAAACTTTTTCAAAATTCATTTAAATCTTCACACGCACGCACACACGCACACGCACACGCACACAAGGTTCATTGTAATAAATAATGCTAGCTTAGTTTGAATAACATTCCACAATTCCATTTACATGTACAAAGAGTACAGATATTATAGATATTATGCAAGGAATTAAATTGAATCAATAAGCAAGAAATGAAATTGCATATCGAAGCGTTATCTATGACAGGCAGATATGCCGATACAGAAGAGAACGTAAGTCAATGTTTATAAATAAAGTTTTGAGACCCATCGTAATAAAAAGTTTTTCCGACGAGAAAGAAACGGCTCAAGTTCAGCATTGGATTCAAATGATTAAGAAACGAGTGACCATAGAGGTTAGCAGAAGGCCTGCGTCTAGACTTGGGGCCGGACGCCCTTTCGCGCCCGCTTGCTAATAAACCGCTCGAAAATTCCCCAGAGTTCTCGGAGCAGCACACCAGCGAGACTCTCTTACACAAAGGTAGGGGGCTGGCGAAGGCCCTCGAGCGCGCGTGCATCCAGTGCGTTTAAAAGGCTGCACCTCGAGGGGTAGAGTGGTCGGCTTTTTCGGGGGGTGCGCCGCACGACAGGTGTGATGTGCGGGGGCGCGTTTATTGAGCCCAGGTAGGCGGACTCCGCTGGTGCAGGTCCCCGAGTCGCCAGGGGCCGGCTCTATTAGTCGGGTGTAGTGTCGGGGGTACCGTATAGGGGAAACCGGTTGCCGGGCGCTCCCCCCCAGCGCACAATCGGCAAGTTGATGCGACGCTCGAAGCGACGCTTCGGAGCCGACAGGCCGCTCGAAATCCTGGCCTTTTCTCGAATACGCCGACTGGTCAACAGCGCTAGTCGCGGGGCCTGGTGATCATTGACAGTCCTGTCAATGGTCTCTTTCGTCACTCTTTCGGTTGAGTGAGATCGTTAATCCGTATCCTGGGCAATCAACGCTATATTATTGGACTGAGAAAAATGCGAGGAAAAATGGCTTGACCTAGGACATACCTTGTGATTGGAACTTTACTTAATGCTGGAAGGCCTAAATGGAAAGTTTCGACAATTTAAAAAAATAGATCAAATACGTGTACTTGCTATCTAGTATATATATTGATTACTTTACTCAGAGAGAAATTGTTGAAATTGATTAAATTGAAGAAACTATATCATTTTGTTACAAAAATCTCTTTTTCTGTGTTTTTACTGTCCGTGTTATTAAATAATTTTTGGTAATTTCTTGAATTTGACTAATATGTGATAATTTTACCAAAGAGTATAGTAAAAATCCCCATAACATTTCTCTTAGTATAAATAATTGAAGAACATAGACGTGTAATATTTATGTTGTAGATTAAACAAATTCTATCTTCTACCTTACTATTTATATCGAGAGTTATATCCTATGATTATTTCAGATGTTTATATTCTAATAATGTTGTAACCATGGAATTTTAAATATCTTAGACAAATACTTTTGACGAATATCTAAACATTTTATTAATAATAATAACCCACATTCTATAATGTTAATTATATCGATGTTATATTGATGGCTATTAATCAAACATTATTATATTAAAAAAATACAAACGTTTAATCGTAAAAATAATTATATTGTAATAGTTTTTTTTCTTAATTTTTTCTCTTATGTATAAATAAATACAATGAAAATAATTTCGATTGTTATATGAATGAAGTTTAAAATTAAACGAAAACTGATCTATCTTTGGCCAAAATCTAAACCGTCTCATCGACGCTTTTACACTACTGGAGCATTTACCTCTAGTTTACTTTGCGTGAAACAATGTTGAGTGCTATATACATCAATTGTTACTTATTTAATAAAATTTTATACAACTAAATTAATATAATTAGTGGATTCTGTATTAAATAGAACACTTAAATATTCAATTTTGCACTTGATTTTGCATACCATGCGAATTATAAAGGTAATGCATTAGGGATTCAAAGAAATGTTCCTCTATACTCACTTTCAAACAGCTTACAAAAATAAAGAACTAAGTAGCCAACTTATTCCTGCATTAGTTGGGTTCAGGGCTCGGTTCAGGGGCTAATGTTAATTCTCGGCACGTGTTTAGAATCGTCATATATATATGTACGCACGCTATAAGAATTTCCCTCGTACCAAAATATCACTAAGAGTGACGACTGAGTCGCACTCGAGGCCCATTATCAGCATCAAAATCCCTAAAGCCGCTAACTGTTACGACTCATATAGACTCCTGCTAAGCGAGTCACAGCGGAACCTGTCTTCATGTATACACAGGGTATAAATGGAGGAAATTATGAAATGCCACGTAGCTCCAAAAATACATATACACGCGCGTGCCCCGATAACGCCGTCTCGGCATCGCAACGACGCTGTCCCCTAGTGCGTGACTCATGAGCCGCGGCGTTCGCGCGCGGCACGGAGGCTTTCCCCGTGTTACACGGTCTGTAACACATGAAAAAGAAATAACGAGGGAAATAAAGCTCGCGGAAGGAATGGAGCACGCGGTTGATTCACAAGTCTCCGGAAACGCGCCGGAAAAGCTGTAGTGCTTGCATGTGCGGTGGATGAGCCTCCACACGACTGCCTTTTTTCATACGCTACACACTCAGAAAGTACTTTTTTAACGCATACGGTTGTGGTTTAAGTTATTATTTGTAATTGGTTTGTGTTTATATCCTCGATGATTGCTTTTTCTTTTGCTTCAGAGAACCGTTATAGTATTTTGCAAAATTGTTATTCATGCATTTATGATTTTCAGTAAACGTGAAATACTTTTCAATTATTTATTTTACATTTTTTTATTTCTATTTATATAAACCTTATTTAAGTCAAACAGTTTGTGGTAATTCTGTAATTTTTTTTAGTTGAGAAAACAATGAAGCTCGTTCAAACAATAAAACATAATTCCGTGTATATTTAAAATATTCGGAACTCAAACCTGTGTTAGACAACACATGCATGTATTGAATTGTATAGACTATAATGAAGACAACTAAATTTTATCATAACATGATATAGTTTACTTTACACAATATTTACAGTTTTAATTAGAAAATACTATTAATTTCATGTATGAGAAATTTGTCCATTAAAACAATATATTAGACATATAATTAAATAGAATTAAGTGTCAGATTATTTTAGAGTACGTACAAGTATGAATATCATTGGTCAAATCTTTAATGCTATTCCTCGTGCTATTCTTGTAATATATAATACATATTTTATTATATTATTTATGCGTGACCTAATAATTTTTTTATGTTTGATATATCTCGAAAAAGATAATAATCATCTCAATTGTATCAAAATTTATTCTATTGAAATTAATAATATGGGATTACAAAATTGAAGTAACTCTCTTATGTTTTGTTTATGTGAACTTTTTATTTAATATTTTTCAGAGTTAATTTCTATCAATCTATAAGATTAAATATAACATGAAATGTTCTCTACTGAAGAATATCCTGAACCTCGTTCTGAACTGTGTAATATAGCCAGAAAATTATCTGTCTCACGCGCGTTGTCCCTCGTGTTGTCCATCTATAATCGAATAATTTAATATTTCCAGAAGTACACTAAGGGTTACAAAAATATCCAAATCTACAAAAGTTATACTAATTATTTTAAATAAATTAATAGAAGAAATTAATAGAAGCCTTTTTGAGAACAAAAATTAATTTTTATCTTATACACAAGTATACCTTCCTCATCGTTATATTTAGTTTTTCAACAACAGCAGCCTTTTTTTTAACTATCTGTTCTTCTTTTCTCTCTCCTTTTTACGAGCTGCGTGTACACACCTCAGCGACGCCTCTGAAGCTCACGCGCAAAATCTCTCGTTTCTCATAAACTAGACGCTCAGGAAGAGCTGTGCATCGGAACGCAATCGCGTGAGTGAACAAGACCCTCGGATCCTCGCTCGGTCTGCTCTCGCACAGTACAATGCACCGAACGTGAGCAAGAATTTTCTCACCGTAAAAATTCAGCCATCGTGCTAGTACGTTAGTTTGTCGGTCTATATTTTCAAAGATTTCTGCGCGACAATCACGTGTAAAAGAGAACTGTCGGTAAATACAGTAAGTGTCTTGAAGCATTCATTCATGGAAGCGTAATTACATTCTGTACATTATACTCAAGCAATCAAGAATTAAGTTTTGATATCGCAAGGAACAATACAGTCGATAGATATTATTAATGTATACTTTCAAAGTTTTAGAAATCGAAACTTACGTTCATGCTTTAAATTTACATACAAACATAAATCAAATAAATGAATCTTGTTGCAGAAGTATAATTTTACAAACCAATTTGTCTGCGTTTTAATTCTGATATGCATAAAAATTTGTTTTTATATTGCATACAAAAATAAAATAAATATTATTAGAAAGAATTATTAACTTAAATTAGAAGTATAAAAATACATAATAATACAAATTATTATATGTAGATAATAATTTTTAATGACATAAGAAAATAAATATCAAAAATAAAATATTAAATAAAAAGTTTTATGGAAATACATGTTGTTACGCTATTGCTCCATTTACACACATTTGGTCATACATAGTTCATCGCAACAAAAGAAAATTTTACGCTTCAATGAACACAAAAAAGTGGGAGTTCGTAACTCGTTTTAGTTCGTGCGGCACCTGCATAACCTGGGACGTATCGCGGAAGGACGACGTCTCGCACGGTCGGCTCATGTGGTTGTACCATATACTCACCATTGCAAATATATTAAGTAAAGACTTGTATTCAAATCTCGGCTCAAGCTGTGAAGAGTTTAAATAAGCCTATATCCGTTGATCCACAGCTTATGAGAAAGAGATAAGGGCAAACATTGATGGAGATATTAAAGTGTTAAGAGCGTTTCACTTGGTTGCGCTTCAGTTAGTGATCACGAATCACCTCGCGCAAATACATGAACTCTCAAAAACGCTGTTACAAAAGATGGATATGATAAAGCTAATGTGATTCTACTTCAATATCTCTACATTTTCTTTTTTATAAGATATGGGAACTTGGGAGTCGCTGACTTTTAACCATAAAGCTCTAAGGGATACCTGGTTATATTAGTAACAGTTTTGTGTTCTATCGTCAATTCTTTTTTTCAAAAAATGTCCATCTTGACACCTTCATCTTGCCACGGTTAAAGTATATAAAATAGCATTAGCCCGTGTCAATTTTTTCACGCAAATTCTGGTAATTCGAGGAATGGAAACGATCGTTGAATCTTTTTATGTAGAATAAATCAGTCATTGCAACATCGAATATGCATTATCATTGATCAAAGATAGCAGTTCAAGATGCTCATTATTCGCTGAATAATTTAGTATGCCCAACCGCAGTCGTGAATCATCAATAAAACATATAAAAATAGTGAATTCAGTATACAATATAGATATAAAACCCTACTAATAGCATATATTATAATCAGATATATAGTTTGTGGAAAACGGATCCACAAACTATTGATATTATCGGAATTTGTTTATGAATATCCTGCCCGATATCGAACCCCTATATTCTCGTTTTATAAAGTGTCCAGTATTTTTGTTGAAAACCGTGTTCCAGCAAAGAGTAATTGCAATATCCATTTGGAAACTTGATCAACTTATATAATCTGATCAAACAGTTTTCGTCAGAAACGATTTTCGTCAAAAGGGGCCATACAAAGTGTTCAGCCGCTCCATTAAAACATTTAGTGTAGGTGTCAAGAAATCATATTAGTGTTCATTAACCATTTCAAATCATTAAAAGTGTTAAGGAAAGAGACGGCACAGCATGGCATATAAAAGACATCAGTATCACCGACTACGGCTGCGATCAGTAGCGGCTGTAACATCGCCCGACCAACAAAGGGAATGCAGTTCTTACAAACTATAGATAGCTGGCAGTCAGGGCAATGTTTACGATTTGACGAACGATATTTTACTATGGGTATGGCTAAGCAGAATCGTGACTGCATTACTATCAGGAGGTACTGCAAATACGGATACACAGGGCAGTCACAGCGACCACTACCTGGAGCCGTAGTTGTATCGAGTACCAATCCAGGTACTATACTTCTATACGTTTACTGAGAGTCCGAGAAGAACAGGATTATGCACGCTGTCGAGTAATTAACCAGTTAGAAAGAGAGAAGAGCAAGGAGAAACGCGCAGAATGCATTCTGCCACTAACACGCAATTGATACACATGTAGTATGCGTTGTTATGGATCATGTTATATATTCCATGCAAAAAATAATTGATTAATGTTGGTAATATAGGCTTATATTATTTTATTTTTACTTGGCTTTAAGGTTATACATATAATATATTAGTATATAATATATAATTAAAACTATATATACAAAAAATTTTAAGATTTTTTATTTTAATGTAATATCACTTGAAATATCATCCAACTCATACTAATATACTAAATTTTTAAGGAAAACCCATGCAATTTATATGTATCAATTTGTATATACGTTCTTGCAATCACTGTCTAATTGACTCCAGTATGGGCTTTTCAAAGTTTCACATAGAAGAAACATCAAAAAATAAAAGGGAAAAATTCCATGCGTTGACCTTAAGGCATTATACAGCGGGAGACGGTCACTCCTGCCTCGGCTACAAGCTCGGCCATTTTTAAATTGATGAAGGCTCAAGACTGTTCCATGAGAGGGGCACGCGGAGCCTGCTATATGAGGAGGATGGGCCCAATGGTTGCTAGGCGGATGATGATGCTGCGCCGGCAGCAAGCATCTTTCTCTCTTTTTCTCTCTTTCTTTCGCAAACCCTATAAGGTGACAATAAGAAAGCAAGAGGTGGGGGTGAGGAGGGGAAGGCGAAGGATGAAGTGTCACCATGCTTGCAGGCTATATACCTATATATATTCTTGGTTTTCAATTTGCTGTAGACATTAGTATTACAAGACAGTCGCTATCTGTGTGCAAATATTATGGTCCGTATAACCTGTAAAGAGTATACATATGAAGATAGTGTAGGGTTATATTTAAAAGTTCGTATGATGATATTGTATTATTGTTATATCAAAATAATTTTTAATATATTTTTTACTGTTTTGTAGTAGTTATGTACATAAAAGAATATTTGAAGAAATAGAGTTCCTATAATGTGTTTATTTGACACAATTCCTTTTTATTGATATTTTTAAGAAAGCCTGACATTCTAATATAACAGTTCTAAAACTTATGGCTTTTATTAAACAAATGCATACAAGTTAAATATATTCTAAATTAATTAAATAATGCAACATTTCATCTTATAATACAGAAATACAAAACAAAATTTTCGTTTCGAAAGGCTTATGGATTAAAATATTTTTGCATTTCAAACATTTTTTCAGTGCAGAATATATTTCAAATGCACTAATTATGATATCTTAGTATAATATTGATAGAAGAGTATTAATTAGTCTTAAATTTTTCCATTAGTTTTCTGTTTATCTATTCTATTTATATTGTCTTGTCTTCGTAACATTTTACATAATATGGTCCTAGTACCATGGTGACTACGTATGACTCTTGAAAACTGTGACGCTGCCGCTCACGGTCATTGAATTATGATCTCGATGATGATGATGCATAGGCTCAAAAGCATGTAATTATTTATATTTTCAATATAAATTTATAAATATTTATTTAAAATTTATTTTAATTGTATTACACTTTTATCTCGACTGTTACAAGTTTTAGGGTGGGTCCCGGCACATGGTGGTTAGTTCAAGATATAGCATGTGTAACACTATGTTAGTCTCAACATTAGTTTACAAATAGCTTAATTTATTGACTTCAATCCTTGTTTAAGAAACGTTACGATCTTACAACATATTTATTTGTTCTCTAAATACCTTAAAAGTTAAAGCTTGATAAAGTATTGTTTTAAGATGTTTGCCAAAAAGGTAATTACTTTTTGAGCCTATGTTGTAAAAGAATCAGTTTTAGATTAATTAACGCATAAAATTTTTTATCTATAAATGTTCTGTTAGGGTAAATAGATGTATTCGTTTTTAGGTATACATTTTTAAAATATATATAAAATTGCAAACTGCATTCAAATATTTTAAAGTCAATTGTGTTTTAAAGAGGTTACTGTTAAAATGTCAAGGATCTCTGTATATAAAAAAGAATTAAATTATTAAATTATTAGATAAAAAGTAAATTCTGTTTACTAAAAATCATTATTAATTTTTTTAATAAAATAATTTCAGTTCATTATACTTATATTTCATATGATATGCACTTCATTTCATATTATTTAATTTAACAATTGAATTAAAATCTTACGCTTATTCGGCTTAGATTGACTTTCAGAGTAGTCGTACATTTAAATTTAAATTTTATAAATTAGTATTTTGTTACGGTGTAATGTTGTATTCTAATGTATAAACAAAAAGAAATCTTAAGAATTTCAGGATAAAAATTTCTTAATTCATTTTATTATAAAGATATAATGAAATACCGTTATTTATAGGTGTCCGTTTAATTATTTTGTTTGCAAGTATCTTTGTTGAATTTTAATTCGCCCTAAGTTAAAAGCCGGTTCGTACCGGACGCCACAATACGAAGGACGCACGTCGCTTGCTTACATCACCCCCGTCTTAGTCTATGTATTCATTGTATACTCGTAGTAATATAGCACTATAACCAGTTGTAGTGTCTTCATTTTTCAAGTACAAACTTCATTAATAAATATTCTGTATATACAGTCTTGATTCGATTCAAGATTAGTCATTTTACTCATAATTTTTACTTCAATTTGTCTATGCTTCTTATTTACATTTTTAAATACAATTGTAAATACTGTAAATGCCAAACAATATTTTTGCATTTTATTATATAAACTTATAGATGAATATATTATTATTTTTCTATATTAGCTTAAACTATATTTTGTAAACATCAAAATTGAATTGTGTCAATATTGTAATCTGATATTATAAATTACTTAAATTTTAAAGCGTACCCGTTAAATCATACATGATTAGTAACGGTAATTGCAATAATTTAAATATTTTATCAATGATGAAGATAATCAATTTTAAATATAAAAACGAATTTTTAAACAACGATGGAAGTTCCCAAAAGAGATTTATAAATTCATGAATATATGAGATTTTATTAAAATAAAATCAGAAAATCTTGAAATTTTTATGAAACTGCAGTATAAATTCAAAAAAATATTTTCACATATGAATTCAAGGAAAATTTATGCATATGCTAAAATATCATGTCTGTTGCCTGATATTCAGACTGAGCTTCAGATATAATGATAGTTCGTTGTAGCGATAACAAAATTATAAGACATTGTAAAACTTAATTTCACGCAGCAATTAATGAATTTAAATCGTTCATACGCATTATCGAAGAAATAAATATTTGAAAATGTATTTTCGTTTCTTACCATCTCGCATAAATACGTTGTCTGGTATCTAGCCGGAAGAAGGAAGAATGAAGAAAGTGTAGAAACAGTTTTTGATTTCCTTTTTATAAGCTGGTGACAAATCTGAATTTCCATTCTATGGATTTTAACACAATCATTTTTTTACAAGTATGCCTGCAGCGTAATATATTTGCCAGAAAAAGTGAGATAAACAGGATGCGTGAAAATTATAGAAATATTTGATAAATGAAAAAGAGAGAGAATGTTTCTTGCGGGAGAATATTATTGCTGTACAGCGTACATAAATTACACCTAGTGGTAATTTAGAAAAATTCGAAATCTTGAGAAGAAAGCCCGCAAGCCTCGCATTTGGACAACGCACACGTATGCCCGAACTGCAGGGTACATGTGCTCAAGCATGTGTCATTTCGAGGCTCTGAATGCACACGAGTCCGTTCGTGTGAATAAGAAACACTCCGCGACCGCTTCGGGCTCGGCTCCGGGTAACTTCATTCGGCTGGGACGCGTGGGCTTCGCGGCGGTCGTCACTCCTCTCCGCTCCCGCGTGGCAGATGAAAAAACGGAATAAGTGGCTCGCGGTAGCCGGAGGATCGGCTCTTACATGTGCGCTCGCTCTCGGTTCAACGAACGGCCATTACGCGTGACTCGCCGCTCTTCGTGTGCAGCCGCGGCGGGCGCACAATGCGGGCCGCCGCGCAAGGCCTCCGTTCCTTTTTATCGGTTCCTCGGCATCGTCACCTCTTTTTTCCTCGGCCGTACGCTTTTCCCCCTAGGTTTTATTGTTGCGCGGCGGGCCAAGCCGAGCGTGCAGCGCTTTCCTCCGCACATTGTTTCCCTCCCCCGGTGATGATTCGCAGCGTTAATTAGGCTGGCTTTTAATGACGCGCCTTCCTTCGGGCCCGCGCGCACCTGACGAACTCTCTGTTTCTCTAGGACTTGCGAAACGTGGACTTCTCGCTTCGCGCCCGCAGATTACGTAGAAACTAATCCTTGCGCGTGCACTCGCACAGCCTTTATGTTCATTCAAACGCGTGCATCTTGTGTTACATCACTCGTGTACTATTACGAAAAGTCGGGGATTGCTTATACTATTAATGGATACCAAACATTTGCTTTTCAATTCAAGATGAATGTGTTTGTTGGGGAGTGTTAAAAATCTTTGTGCGTAGCCACTGAAACATATAGCTTATTACTGGCACACACATTCTTTAAATTCGTGCATATTCAATAAACAGTTCCTACTTTGGTAAAAATTTGACTATAGATTTTATACTATAGAAACTTAAATCATCCATGTTAACCAATAAGTGCAATATAAAAATCATTGATAATTGAAACCACGTGTCTTTAAATATGACGTACCTCAACATATTTACATTTGTAACCTTTATTATTTAATTAGGAAGAGTTCCTAAAACTGATTTAGACTTGAAATTCCAGCAATTCTTTTATATCGACGCAATTCTTTCTATATTACACGAAAATTTTACAAGTTTTCATGCAATACTATAAACAATGCGTACTTCCTAAATTTTTAATAATAGAAAAATATTGCATATTACACAAGCGTTTAAAAATTAAAATAATGACATATTCTGTGAATGCCGCAAATTTCATGTTTCCAAATTTACACGAATGAATAATAGGTGAGAAAAATGTAAAGTTTTACTTTTTCGAATTTAGAAAACTAGTTGCCCAAGGGTGTATGAGAGGCAGAGAGACATGAATGCGCGGTAGAGTATTAATCTGCATTCTTCGTTTTGGGTTACCGGCACTTATCTTGGCCTGGGGCGTTCCGCTCTCCCGTATATATATAATATGCTTGCGGCTGACTTGGCAACTCCCGCGCGCGCACCTCATTTGACATTCGAACTTTATCCGAGCGAGAAGCTGCGTGGCCTTTCTCTTTGCTCGCGTGAGTTTTGCAAGTCCATGTGGTACTGTCTACCGCTGCAGCTTCTATCACCACCGAGATAATCGCATATGTCGTACTATGACTTTTATTTTGTATTCGTGATTAGCGTGGGCCGAGTGCAGAACCTAACAAAATCCCTCTGCAATATCATATGCCTATCCATGCGGAAGCTTTGCTCACCAGATGGCCTTGACGCTTGATCACATATTAAATCTTGTGTGCAGTAGTCTTTTAACACGGTTGATTAAAGTTGTTTGGGAGAAAGCTTGAAAAGAGAATTTTGTTTTAATTTCAAATGAATATGCGGTTATTTGGAAACGTATAAATATTTAAAAAGAAAAATATACTCTACATGTTGTTATACAGTTGAATTAACAATAGATAGCTACGTGGTGCTTTACATCTCGCCTTACATACATAATTTTAAACTGATTTTAAATGCTACCGTTATGTCGTTATTTTGCACTCTAATAAGTTGTCAAAAATGATAAGAAGATTCAGTTATTCTCAGCTTAATTAATTACAATGTAACTTATACAAAATTTTGTAATTATATAAAATATTCAAATAGAAAATTCAGGAATGATAAATTTATAAATATTTATTTAATATAAATACTTGAACATTGTTGTTTATAATTCAAAAGAAAGTACGATAATTTACATAGCAAATAGTCAATACTTAGCGATATACACACCACTTCTCGTTTTATTATCATCACCACATATAATCCATTCTCCAGTTTTTTAAAAGATAAATAAAATGAAATCACTTGTGAAGTTATGCTTATATAAAGTATGCATTGATTCCCACATTTCTATTATTACAGTATGGTATACACTGTTATTTATCTATAAGTTGCATCGATTACATAATATTAAAATAATGTATAATATACGAAATTTTGAAAGTGAAAAAGTACAAGATACCGAACTAATCTTAAGTTATTTTTCGGATTATTTATCGTTTTATAAGTATTTCTCTTATCAAAATATGGTTTGACGATGTTTTCTGCTGGGTTTGAACTTTAAATTGTTTTTTTAAATAATAAAATCCTCGAGATCGAAATTCGAATCTCAAAAATGGATCGATTATCAGTATTTCATTCGTCTCAATTTCCTAGTCAAGACAACGGTGAAACTAGACCGGTATTGTCTTGCATTCGCGTATGTATTCAATGCAATGAATATTCTAAATGCACTACTAGCGTCTCTATAATCGATAATGATTGTGTACTGTAATCAAGCAACAGTAATTGAATAAAAGTATAAACGAAATAACTAAAATCTGATTGTGAAAATTATAGGGGAATATAAGATACACTTTATGTTTCAATGTTGCATGTACTACTATATTTTGTTTATATAAATATTATTATTTTAATTCTTTTTTATTTTTATAATTTTGCAAATGTCTACCCAAAATAATATATTTCATGTAATTAAAATAATAGCATAAAAAATATAAGGTACAAATTAGATTACAATAAAAAATTATTAGTCTCAGAAGAATGTGTTTACAGATAGTTGTCACTCTATATAATTTTACATTCCAAACCATAAACTTTTTTTAATATAGTTTAGGATTTCAATAATTAAATGTTTTTTTTTAATTTTTATTTTTGAATTATTAACATAATTATTGAAATAATATTTTTTTTAAATAAATTTAAAATTAAATAGTTTAATTAAAATAAAATATATCAAGAAAAATATCTTTTGACAACAAAGTAAACTGTATCTCACAAAAAAATAACTTTTGAAAAAAGTAAAAAATTGACAAGTTAAAAATAGAGAATCCTTTAGTTTAAGGCATCTTACGAATATATTTGGAACACAGGTACTTATTAGAACATGTAATTGCAAATTTACAACAATATTTTTCTGCTGTAGAATATACGAAACTTCTAGATTAACAACTTTGTTAAATGAGGTTACCACAATATAGTTTTTAAAAGTAGTAAGTTTTACTGTTTTAATGACTATTTAACAAAATCTCCATTTTATATTATTGCACAGTTATTGCGTAGAAAAATAGAACATTTTTAGAGGACAAACATGTTCGGCATAGATGAATTAACGTGTATGTATAAATAAATAATATTTGAGGTATGTAATTTTATATGTATAAACATTTATAATTTTAATGAAAAACATTTTTTATTGACTAAAATGTAATGAGAACTATGAAAAATGTTTTATGTGTTAACATTAATGTTAATTTTAATGTATCGTTATGCGAATATTAATAATGTAAATGTGACTATAAAGGGAACACAATAGAATGTTACAGCTCAGCTGTTTGCCTAAAAACTAAAGATAGAAGGTCCTAGCAAATAGACTCATTCGTACTTTAATAACATCGTTTTTTAACATTAATTACCTTAATTTTGAATTAGGCTACAACTTGTGCGCTTGTATAAGTATGTAATTTCATAAAAGCCTCACTTTTAAAACTTTTTTAAATGATTAGCCTTAAAAAAAATTTAATTAATGCAAGTTATTAGAGATACATAACAGCGGAGTTTTTATCATAAATTAGTAATAAAATATTAAAAATGCTAGTACTTGACAACATTTGTTGATCTTACGTATTCCTTGTGTTTTCATTTATCTTCAAATACTCTGTAATTTCTTGCATATTTTAGTAATATTTCTTATAAAATTTTCACTGGACAAAATTTTTTACTGAATTGAAGCTGTTATACAAAAATATTATAGCTAATGTATTATAATTTGTATTGCCATTGAAATGTACTTACTTTTTTATTTAATAATACATGTTAAAAGAAAACATTACAAAACAATAATACTTGACTATATTTATTGATTTCACTCATTTCTTGTTTTTGCATTAAGCTTGTAAGGTTTTGTAGATTAAGTAAAAGTAAAAAATTTGTGTAAAAAGATATATAACATTTTTATTATTGTTACTTATTAAGCAATATTTTTGAATAAATTTTTGTTTTGAAAAGTAACAGATGGTTTTTCAAATATATTTATTTTAATTATTTAGCAGGTAGTTTAATTGTAGTTAAACAATATATTGATTTATAATAAAAATAATAATAATATTTATAATTATAATATTCAAGCTATTGTAGGAAATTTATATCAAGCTTAAGCATAACAAATAATATTTTCGAATATATTTGTTAATTTATTAATAACGACAATTTATAATATTTTTTAAAACCATAGCTTATATTTTGTTTAAAATCTTTTGTAACAATAAGTGATATTTATTTTATATCTTCGTATAGCTATTAGTTAAAAATAAAATTTATTACTTAAAATAAACAACTATACAATAAATTCAATTTTCATTTATATAAGTGTTGTTATAAAATAGTTAAATTTTAAAAATTTTTTATAGATAACAATATAAAGGAGATAAATTTACAATTTTTAAAAAAGTATATTGTGAATAAAACAAATTTTATAGAAAGTTATTGTTTTATTAAAAAATATATTTTCTAATTATTAGTTTATTATATTATACTGCCTGTAAATAATGGAATACTGCTAGGTATATGAATAATGATAAACATATTCTTAAACAAATTAAAAAATACATATTCTTCAATTTTATTTACTCCTGAATCATAAAAATTATTTACGTAGTTTTTAAGACTTATGCTTAATATAGGCTCGTTTATTCTGATTTGATTCGTTATATATATATTCACTAACTATAAGTAAATTTAAAATTAAACAAAAGTTTTTAGTTTTCAGCCCTAGACTTTTGTTACGTAAATGTTGGGTTCTTAAAAGTTATTGTTGCTTGTCTATATAGAGTGGATTGTTTTGCTAAAATACATATATAATTTAATTTAATCTTTTATTGATCTAACAATATTTTCAAATTCTGTAAATTTTTATGTTTAACGTGATGCTGTTTAATAATTATTATAAAAATATTTATCTTTAATTTGAAAGCATTAAAGAAATGGTATAGATTTACAAATTAAATATTAGAATATTAGATTCTAATTATTGCATCTATATATTTCGTATTATATGTAATGCAATAAAAATATTTTTTTGATTAAACTGATTTAATTGAACTTTGAACTTTTATATAAGAATTATATAAAAAATTCTAATGATTTAGCGGAATTATACTTACTTGCTTCCACTGAACTAAATATTCTTGTCATTAAAATCTTGCATATTCTCGTATATCGTATATCACAATTATTATTTTCCATATTATTAAAATAGCAAATCCTAAAACCACTGTGCTGATAATTACTCCTAAAGCAAGATCTAAAATATTATGAACAACATATATATTTTAGTTATACATTACATATTTTATAAATGATATTTCTTGTATTCAAATATACATTTGATATGATATACTGCAAAATTTTAAATACAAACTCTAATTTTTTCATTATCAATTAAATATTTAGTATTAATTATATTCACCGAAATTATAAATTAAATAACAGACAGCAAAATAACAGCAAAATTAATATAAATTTAGATCTTTTTATAAACAAATCAACAATAGATTTAATTATACTAGATAGAGTAATAAATGTATTTTGTATTATAAGTATAAATATTTTAAAGTAATTGTATGTTACAATTTACATTTTATTAGATAAGCTCCTTACAAATATGTATTAAATCTATAAAGCTGCAACTCTCATCATCTAAAGCTTGACACGTATGAATGCCATCATCCTTATTATTGCTAATATCTTCTAAATGATCAGATTTTAACTGTAAATAACAAAATCTTAAAATTATTCTTCAGTACATATATTTTTTCATGGAACTAATTATTTCAAGTAATAAGAATC
Organism: Sycophaga agraensis; assembly: GCA_018906755.1. NCBI lineage: Eukaryota > Metazoa > Arthropoda > Insecta > Hymenoptera > Pteromalidae > Sycophaga > Sycophaga agraensis. The sequence goes on from JACCIE010000093.1 coordinate 306,260, forward strand.
TAAAATTACATGTGATTAAAAACTCGCTTCTCATCGTTTGAAAAGATTAGACCTATCACCAAGATAAAATTTGAAAAATCGAAAGCTTGTAACTAATCATTTGAGAATACTGATATATTTAAATATTGGTTACGAATTTTAATTTTTCTTCTTTAAATGTAATTTAAAAATTATAAGCGTGCATATAGCAAGTAAATTGTTCATAGCTATTGGTAACACTATTGGAATTTATTCTATTTTTCCGCACGATTCTATAAAATATATTACTTGCTATTTTTAAAGCTGGGCATACAAGCACTACATTTATCACGTATCCATAATGGTCCCGATTTGTATGCCAAACATTGAACACAATCTTTCAACTCATCACATTCTGGTTCAACACATGACTACAGAGAAATGAATAGTTTTAATGTAATTATAATTTGTAATTTATACTCTTAAATATTACTATTATTACTATTAATAAGTAATTATTTATGAAAAAATATATGTTTTAAATAATGAACGTTACATTATACATTATACATTAATTTTATTATTGCTATATTTGGTATTATTTGCTGATTCAACGAAGCGATCAAGAATAACTTTATCAAAATCTTAACAATAGTATTTACTAACAGAACATTGTACACAAAATTGACCTGAATATTTTTATCATAATAAATAATTGTACTCCTTTCAGTAATGTACATATTTACCATCACTAGTTTCAAAAGCTGATACTTAAAAATGTTATAAGTCTGAAAAATTAGAAATGCACGATAAATAAACAAGAAAAAAGTATCTTTGAATAAATCTTTGAATAAAATAATAATATAATTAAATTAAATTAAAAGTAAATACTCGAGTAAATACTTGACTTTAGCGCGATGCCGCGCGTGCTTTTATATTGTAAAAAATGTCCTTCAAAAATGTCCACACCTACGTCGTAAGAGCTAACACTGTGTGCAGTGTGAACATAGCCATTCGCACGCATAGACCACAAACGTAGTTGAATACGGTTCGAGGCATTAGGATCATATCTCCTAAACTTCGGAAATCAAGGCAGCTGCACTGAAGGAAAATTTTTTAAAGAAATTTAAGGGCTTGAAAAATTTAAAACGGTTGCATATTTTAACAAATGATTGTTATGTCTTGAAACTTTCTCAACAGGAGGTTTTTACAAAACCTTTAATTTGAACACACGGATAATACGGAAAGGGCATTTGAAACATTACTTTAATGTGTTGGAACATTTTAAAAGTAAGGTAAAAACCCAAATAAAAAGCATAATAAGCCTTCGGCTTGCGGCCTTAGGCTTCGTACACAGCACTCACGTGCGGTGCATATGGGTTCATACTTGCCTACAGCATGCTGCCACACGCTTTGAACTAGCTGTTTATTAAAATACTAATGCATATATATATTTTCATAAGAGTATATCAAGGATTGAGAATATTTACAATACATATATAATTCTTCAATTTAAATGAAGAGCTTATTTTATATGGATAAGCAATAGATAATTAGCCTCAAGTGATCTTCAAATGTCGCAGCAGATACACACGAAAGAATACTTGTATTCTATTTTTAACCGCGACAACGGATTTAATCGATGGCAACGAAGATATAAACTATTTTTTAAAGAACGATAATTTCTCTTTTTTAAGATAAGCGTTTATTTAATATGGATGCGGGTGTATAATAATATATACAATGCATATTATACGAGTAAAAAATAATTATATTGTATCTTGCATAAAGTGTTTTTGTTGTCATTTTATAAATTTGAAGATTTTCTTTGAATCATGAATTTGGGTGTCAGAATTATAAGTTAAAATCGATGAATATAATTTTTGTAGTTCACAATAAAAACAGTTCTGATTCGCTATAGTTTTTTGGAAGCGCTACATAAATTGTTCGGACGATCGAGAATAGTTACTATCTACATAGTGACCTCACCTTTTTCAAAGAAGAAACTGTAAGAACAATTACCGAAGTGGGTACGGCTCTTTAAGTACATGGAGTGAATAAGTTGAGGCGTAACTTTTATCGTCGGTGCGCTAATCAATTCTAAAAGCGCGTTTGTCGGGCACTCAAGCTCGAATGCGATTTGACGTGCCGGATTCGCAGTGTCTTCAGTATCGTGTATCGTCTTTTCTTTTTTTCCTTCCACACTTCGAAATACGCGTATTCCTATCGTACAATGTAGTTCAAGGACTAACTTACCACGCTGATCATTCAACCATGCGTCTCTTGGTGCGGCTCATATTATGACGTCCAGATTACACATTTTGCAAATATTTCAGCGAATAAGTAAGTTTTTATAAATATTATTGTCATTAGTTCGAATGGTTTTAAAGGGCAAAATTATTTTAAAGAAATATTATAATTTTAGTATAATTAATAATTATTTGTTTTAATTAAAAAAAATAAACGTATATTTATACCGCATTATGAGAACATTGATCATAAAATTAAATATAATAAAAAACAATTCAAATGTATACAGATCGATATAGTAACATAAGTACCCAATATTATTTTAAAATTTAACGAAATTTAAAAATTTATGGATTAACGAAATTCATGAAAACAAATATTCATTCAACAGATAGTTGACGAATATGCGATAAATATCAAATGAATGTAATTATTTAATACAAGTAAATTTAACTAATATTTGTAATCACTTATTAAAAATAAAAGAATTTATATAACTCTACAGAATCACATTAATCCATCAAAATGTTATTATAAAAAAAATATTACAAAAAAAGGTTAATATTCACTTTATCATATACACGTAAAATAAATTAACATCAGGATGCTTTCGAAGTGCATTAAAATATAAATTAAGGTATATAAGCTATTAATGCTGAAATATTAACGAAAAATGCTTGTTAAAATACTAATAAAAAATTTCTTCATTACAAAGTAGCTGTACTCTCTCTTCTTTAAAAAAATTATTATAAATCTCATGGTTAAGGTGATCATTATTAATTTCTAATTAATAATTTTATACTTAAGATTCTTGTTTAGAAACATGTTTTATAAACTAAAGTAAACTATTGTTGTAATGTACAGACCTACTACCGTTAATATTTAAACTATTATACATTATTAATAGTTTCTTGTATTTTTATAACGAATTATATCTTCAAAAATATAAAAATAATAAAAATAATAATAGCGATTCAACACAAATACTATCCAATGTATAGAATACAGAAAATTGAACGATATTTTTAATTAAGACGTATCCTTTAGATGAAAGAAAAAATATTTAAAAAGGATTTATGAAAATATGAAGGTTTGGAAAAAGCTTAAATGAATCATTGATAAAAAGTAATGACGAGTTTCGTGAATAGGGGCATCTAAGCCAACGTTAAACTAGCCACTATAGATACGTATTATTTTGATAAAATATTACGTGAATTGCTGCAATTGGTCATTACGCAATGCGAACTGTAATATGTTCTGTAGCGCGTCCCCTTTTTCCCGTTCCATTGGCCGCGGCTGTGGATTCAGTCGCTTAGAGAGATTATCTATCTCAACTTAAGTATCCTCGGCACAACGTGTCACAGATCGATGCTTCCACGCAAGTACTCTTCCGATTGTCTATCTTTCGTTAAGCATGCCGTCCTATTAAGTCCATACTATTGGCACAGCATGCCAATCTATTTATGAGATATAGATTTCAGTCTGTAAATGCGGATCTTATTAAAATTGATTGTATGTAGATCACCGAAGTATCCCACAGTAGGGTGCTGAGCATCAGGGCCATCTCCAAAATATCCTTCTACCACCAGCTACTAGCTAGATACCCAGATATCACGAGGCCTGGCGGACGCACCCCCTGGTGGGTACGCCATACGACGCCGCAACTAGGTTCATACGACCCCCGCTTCCCGTACACTGCGAAGACGCAAACGTCTCTCAACGACGTTTTCGAAGACAATATTAGAGGAAACTACGAGATCACCTGAATTAAAGAGGCGTCTCGGGCCTTCGCAAAAAGACGAAAGCAAACCTCGCTCAGGTTGCGCTCATCATGCACCCGTTGAAATACGGCTGCCTAGCTCTGGTATGCGATGCATCCGACATTTCCGTCGGACTGCAGCAGCCAGTCAACAGACGATGGGGAAGCCTCTCGGTTTCATTTCATAGAAGCTGAGCTTCACGCAGGCACGGTAAAGCGCGTTCGACAGGGAGCTCCTCCATACCTGGCGATCAAATATTTTCAACTCATGTTAAAAGGGCTCTAGTTCACTTTATATATGAATCACAAATCAATGGCTTTTGCTTACCGCCAACGACCAGAGCACTTAGACTTTACCTGCCAATTTTTAACGATCCTGCAGCACCTTTCAGGTAGGGATAACGCTGTGGCCGACTATGAGAAGTTAACAGAATCACAATGAGTCAACGACAAAGTAAGGCACTGTCAGTCCGAGGATTCCGGATTATAGTGCAAACTGGTACAGATACGCGGAACCAACGCAAAAGTTTTCTGCGATGCGTACCCGGAAAGCAAGACGACAATTAAGCTGGTGATTCAACACTACGTCTGGCTATGCATCAAGGCTGATTGTCGAACGTGGGCACAAGACTGCGTCGAATGTCAGCAGTCCACGATTTCAAGATACGTGACATCGACTACGAGAGACTTCACCCCGTCGTCGTCACGTTTCCAACACGTGTATATCAGAGGACCAGCGACACTACTATGAGTATCAACCACTTCACCAGGTGGCCCGAAGCATTCCCCTGCTGGACCATGAGGCCAAGACGATCGTCTGCACGTTCTACGAGGGTGGATAGCGACTCCCACGGAAGTTCTTGACGACAAGTGATTAACGTACCAAGAACTCGGAAGCATTTGTGCGGGAGTTATGCGAGCACCTGTAAAAACTCTGATCATCAACAGTCGTGCGGTACAGAGCAGTAGAGCTTACGACGGTCCTATCCCGTTATCAACTGGAACGAGAGGACGTTCGTGGTCTCAATGAACGGAAGGACGACGACAATCTCCATCGACCATCTAAAGCTAGCGTATATATTGCAGGGTGACAACAGTTAGCCCAGCATAAACATTACGCCACATCTTCCAGCAACACACTTAGCGACGCGCTCAGCAACAAGTATTCACGAGCATGTACCAGTGACTCGAGAGCAACGCAGCAGTCAGGGCGCACAGTACGCTTCATAAATTCTAACAAGTCGATTTCAGTTAAAATCTGTATATAATCATGTAGTTTTTTAGATTGTAATCTCTATACAAAAACAATAACAACAAGCACAACTTATTCACCTTGAGTTTTTCACTTCTACCCGCAACATTCCTTCGCGCACTCGCCCACACAACAATCAATTTCAATGCTCGATTCAATTCCGTACTCGATAAAGCTTTGGAAATGATTTAATTTCTAAGAATTATTTCTTTTTACACTCGAATTTATCATATTTAATTTTATAAGCATTAAATATATCATGGATCAATCTTTTGGATATCTGAACTATTTTGCACTATTGATTTTAGCTGATCGGTAACTGATTTATTTAATTCAGTTGATATATCTTGTACACTAAAATATTTTTATATTGTATATTTGTTAATAGATTTGTTCTCTATTGCTAAAAACACTTTTCTTAGTGAAATATTTGCATGTTTTGTTCATTTTATTTAACATAATTTTATGTAGATTTAAATAATATTTTATTGAAATAAGCCAGTTATCAAATATTTCAATACTTCGATCAATAGTTCAGCTAGTCCAAATTAGTAAAATTGTGATCAGGACCGTATAACTTCTTATACGTGAAAGTTCTACGATACAAAATAGTGTGAAATCATTATTTTTCTATTCTACAGTCAGTCTTTTTTATATAACTTATCCATATACAAACGTGGAAACGTCGTTTCCCATACAAACTTACACGACCCATAAAGTCACAAGGCAATCGGCCTCACCAACATAGAAAATCGTTGGGGGGCTCTCGGTTGGGGGGTGGAGAGGGTCTTCTGTTCCGCAGGCGGAGCTCTGTGCCGCTTTTGTATTGACTGTAAACCGGCCCCCGGCAAAAAGTCGACCATTGCGAAACAACTCGTAGCGAATTCGAGCTACGAACCACCGATCCCGCAAACCGGCATAAATCCACCGCTGGGACGTTTCGCACGCTCCACCTCTCTTGCGATTTTCCAAAGGCGCGCATGCACTAGGCGATTGCCGGTGAGTTGATCAAGCGATATCTGTTAGTGAGAAAGCAAAGAAGCAGAAGGTCGGGATGCACGATGTTGAATACACTCTGTAGTATGCTATAAATGAACGGAACGAAGCCGTATGAAAATTAAGAGGATATCTATAACGTTATTGCCGTGCTATCTTTATAGCACGTCTTTTTATTATAGTTAATCAACATTTAGTAACGTTAAGCATATTAATAATATTTAATAACGTTTGATTACGGAGAGGGAAATAACGGAATCTTACCGTAATATATCAGCTCTAATATATATTAACTTTTGAGGTAACGGTTCACCGTATAAATAAATTGCGATTTTTCTATAAACATTTCCTTGTTTTACGATTTGATGAAATTATTTTTTAGCTATCTTTCTATAACACTTTAAGATAAAATCAGCCGTAAATTCGCTTTTACTGCTTACGTATTATTGTCTGATTGTATTTCTATTACATTAAATTGGTATTGAAAGTAAATTATAATTTTGTAATTTAATCATGAATACAATTGAGCAAGTTCAGTATCTTTTATTATAATATTATTATTTTATTTGTATTATTCTTTATATAGTGTAGAAGATTTGAAATAACGGTAATTGAAAGTAAAAAAATTGATAATAATAATACATAAATGAATAAAGAGAAGCGTATAGAAAAACATGATGTTAGATGCATTGAGCGTAACCGTATCGTCCGTTTATTCTGCGAGAGGTTAACTAGATGTGGGTCAGGTTCGAAGATACAGCTGAGAAGTATCGACTGCTCCTACTAGAAAGTAGCTTTCTTTTATCAGCGCAGATCTAAATTTCGAATATTTATTTATTTTTATTTAAATGCACACTTAGTATGTGAAATTAGATCAATATACAGTATTAGTAAAAGATTAAACATTTTTAATCGACAGTTTTTGAAAATAAAATTTAAAAACTGATTAATAAGACAATTAATGGGATTAAAATGACGAAGAAAAAAATAGAAGCATTATCTTCGTATACAGTAGAATTATTTTTTAAATTATTTTTTGAAATTTAGAAAATATAAGGTAAGACAATACTATTATGGTAGGAAAATTGATGTAATTTGCAAGTATTTCTCTTGATAAGCGGGATTTCCACTCAGAGGGCAATACAAAGTGACACTTTATAGCAAAAAAACCCGCCTGTATCTACAATATTATATTATTTTAAATACTGAATTGAACTTTAATTTTCTTAATATTTAAAGAATTATATTGTACTGCATAACTTTAATTTTGTAAAATAAATTTAACACTTACAATTCATTATTTGATTTGCAGAAAGTATCAAAGGTTCAAGTAAAATGACCACCGAAGGCGACGCTGTCGTCGATGAGGTCGATCTTATCGACCTTGAAAATGGCTTAGTGGGTAGCTGTGTCCCTCGAGTGACAGTGCCAGATGCAACCCCTGAAGAGCAAGAGCATCTCCTCGATGTCTGTCCACCTAAGTTAGAGCAGAAGTTATCCTTGACACGCCGCAGCCACGAGCACGTGCGCGTAGGAGCAAATGAGCGCAACGCCGCGGGCAACGTACTCGTGACGCTTGGCCACGACCAGGTCGTCCCCGTGAGGAAGCGTATTGACGTTGTCTCCTCGGACACCATTAAGCGTGTCCGGGACATCACTAAGAACCTCGAGCCGGTCATTCGCGTTCACAGCTCCGGCGAGGATCGCGTGGACTTTGGTGTAGAAGACGAGACCTCGTTCGAGGCTCGCCAGATCAACGACGCGTTTAACTTCCTTTCAGAAATCGATGACAACGACGAGCAATTCGAGCTCAAGAGCGAGCCACTGGAACGTCCAGCCTCCGTGTCCTCTGGCTCCAGCAAGGAGAACGCCTCGTACCCACTCGAGCCCACGTGTCTGATCGAGGACCCGGTGACCCGCAGCCGCATTGGCAGCGGTTACGTTTTCGACAACGAGGCCTACGAGTCCTCGCCGCCTGGAAAACCGGGCCAAGAGGTATCGAAGCGTCCGGCATCCCTCAGCTTTGACTTCGAAGGCTTACGGGCCGCTCGTAATTCCTTCAAACGACTGCGTTCTTTCACTTGCTCGGCCGTGGGCTTCGATCTCGAGCCCTGGAGTAAGAAGTCTAAGAACTGCCCCTACCGCAAGTCCTGGAGCGAAGGCTCGGCGCGCAAGGTCAAGTGCGTCGGGGAATTTGTCAGCAGGAGGAGGAGAATCGGCAGCGATAGAGGAGAAGACACCGAGGTTTCGGGTACCGGAAAACTGTCAGGAAGGGTTCAGTCGAGATCCTCTGTTGGGTGAGTTACTGTTGTACAAAATAAGAAAAATTCTTATTAAAGTTTAACTTTAGGAAATGCTCGCTCCAATCGTACTATTACTTTAAACTTTCATTGTTTTTGTATCAATTTAACAGATAAGCTTTTCAATTAATCTTTTTTTGTTATTGTGTGCCTGGAATCGTAACATGTATGCTAATTAAGGTATCAAATGTAATTGAAATTGATCTAATGATAAGATCGTATCCTTTAGAAAGTACAAAAAATCTCCAAATAGTTTGTCAAAGATAACGAACACGGCCACGATGCAAAAAATTACAGGTGCATTGAAGAAAGTATCTTTATGTCTCGGAAGTAAGTACTTATAGCCGTTTGCGTTAATAGGTGCTTGGTACGTTATACTTCAAAATTCACCGAAAATTTTATGTTACAATGATAACTTGAACAATGAAAAATGAATGAGTAATTGATGGAGATGACTGCAAAATATATAGGACAAACCTTTTTCATAGCTGTTATTGGTGTCACGTTATTACTCTCTTTCTCTTTCCATCTTTCTACCACTGTGTTAGTGTTTACTATCACTAAGTGACTCTAAATTTCATTCAGTTGTATAACTACAAACATTGTGCTCGAATATCATATAATTTTTTGTGTACTAATACTTTTAATAAAATATCATAAAATGTTATATATTTTTATAACGAAAATTTTCAAAAAGGTTTTCTTAAACTACTATTCTATTGAACCTTAATTTATTAATATACGTTAATGCATCAATCTAATCGGTCATTGATGTATCGTTTAAAAAATAATTTATTCATCTAACCAAAAAATATCCACAAATATCTATAAAAAAATATATAAATTTGGATAAAGAAAGGTTTTCGTCAAATATACACGCTTGTTCCAGTCATTCTAGTCTTTGATAAATAAAATACGGAAGAGAGTATCTTTAAGATTTAAGAGGTTTCTAACTGAGAAGACTGGAATATAATAGTCGTTTAGGATTGAAGAGAGAGAAAGATAGAGAACTCACTCTTCGAAAAATAGTAATTATAGTAGCACAGTAGTTTTATCCATGCATGATACTGATTAACTTAAATACACGTATTATATGTAAACGAAGGTATACTACCATTCATAGGTGTATAACAAATAGTATGAAGAGAAATTATTTTTTTTCAACTCAATAATTTGCACCTTTTAATTAATAAAGACAGTTGCATAAACTATTTAAAATGAAAGTAGAACAAAGTGTCAAATTTTTTATCTGTAGAAAAAAGGTTTTTGTTTGTAAAATTTGTACATGCAGATCGCCTGAAAGTCTCACACAGATAATCAAATTCATTCATTTTTCACATTAACTGTCGTATTCCCACAATAAAAAAAAACGTCTGGTAGCGATTCTCCGAGTTCCTCAATTGTCCGTCCCTGTCAATAAAAAAGTCTCACTTTCTCCGAAACGAGCATTACGCATATAACAAAGAAGCGAATCTATCTTGTTTCACTTCCTATACACGTTACGGAATTGCCTTACTCGCGCCAAGATCATACTGTATTCATCGGTTTATCGTTTTGTTTTTTCGGTGAATTATAAAACATTTCTCTCTCGTTGATTGTCTTTTGAACTTTTAATGCCAAATGTTATTAAGTCGCGAATTTTAAAGGTTGAGGCATGGATTCAGGTGCGGAAAATCGAAATATGTATCTATGCCTAAGCTTTGCCGATATAGACGTATTAATAAGCAAACCACAAAACTTTACTTTTTTTATCCGTGGTAACTATATAGCAATAGACAAGATACCGTTTTTAACAAGCTTTTCTTTTGATAATGAATTGTGCTGTGCGCATCAATCTATTCGTATAATCATATCGCATAGAAGTCTAATTTACTGTGATCAAGCAACTATATATCTTGGATAAATATTTAAGCTTATGTTCGAATAATAATGTTGTGCTTTTATCATGTATATATTGTCAAAAAATATCATATTACTAGTAATATGTATGATTTTATACTTATTATTCATCAGTTTCATTTTAATTTCATAGTCACTTTTAAATATTATTGTAAAATTTAATAATACAAAGAAGGATACAAAGAAGTGTCGCAATGAATGCACTTATCATATCTTATAATTTATGTTTATAAACAAAGCATCAATCGAATAATACACGAAATACTTTTCTCGTGGTATGTATCAATGTGCATAATGCAAATTTGGATAAGCTTAAAGTAGGAAATTATATAGCTCGTTGTAGTACCAAAGGAACGACTTTAATTCCAACAGTTTAATCGAGGGTTTAATTCACTTAATGGCACAGCTGGCAAAGGTCTCATTACAATCTCGGTGAGCGTCATAATCAAAGTGGCCATGCTATCCCCATGAATTGGCGCGGCGCACCGAAACGCGCAAACAAACGCCGCACTGCCCGTCCCTGGTATTGCGATCGCGTCTATGCGCACCAAGGCTATATCCTCTACTTAGCCGAGGTTCAAAGTCAAGGTGCGGAGCTAATCTGAGGCTCGTATGCTCCACAGGGCGTCATCGACGAGCGGCAGTTCCTCATGCTCCGAGGTGGACTGGTCGTGGGTGGAGGAGCTCGAGCCCGAGTGCGGGCGACCGGCGGCGGCGGAGGAACCTCAGAGGCTGCAGCAACAGCAACAGCAGCGGCGGCGGCGGCGGCGGCCCGACTCCCCCACCACCGACGATGGCGGGCCGGAAGAGGCGCGCATGCGCCCCGGGCAGCCGACCGGCCGCGCGAGCGCCGCCAGTGTCGCGATGTCCGCCACCGCGGCGGGGAAGAGTGCGACCCTCTTGCCCGCGCCACCGCCGGCCCGCCGGCTTCTCGCGGAGTCTCACCAGGTCGCCGGCGCAACCCCACAAACTGCCGAACCGACTAACACCGACAGGTAGGCCCGACATCTGCTTGATGCTGCCGCTGGTCCTGCTGCGAGGTGGTTTTTCCTTTGTGCGTGGGTGGACCGTGCCGGAAGGAGAGCCGCGCGCCGCACACTTTTGTGCCGCCGAGAACTCCCGAGTGAAGGGTGAAAGTTGGGCAAGTGCGCCTCCAGCCCGGTCGCTCGGGACCGCGCCGTTTCTTTTTACTTTGGTCGTTTGAACCAAGCTCGCTGTCACCCCTGTCACTTGAATCTGTGGGGCCCTGTCAGTGATCTCTCGCTGGATTGTCCGACTTTAAAAAGTGCACCAGATGTTGGTGAACGAGTCTCCTTGCGTGCGCGATCAATTCAAATAATTCTGGTTGTTATTACAACTTATTATATTTCAGAACTTTGTTTCAACTACCGTGCCACTAATACATGGACATACATTTCGACTTGTTTGATTTGAGAGCAAATCTTTCAAAGTTGAAACTATACTCACCGGACAAATTTATAATTATTTATAATGTGTTAATTTGTAAATGTGATAAAAAAAATCGTGTCACCGCTTACACTGCTACATTAATTCATGTATTAGTTAAAAATAGATTGTCAAGCTCATTGAAGATCTACATTTATATTATAACCATGAGATAAAAAATCATTTAAATGTAACAAATCATTCAATTAAATTATGATACTCATTTGCTTTTACAAGAACTGTATACACTAGTGATTAGACTTGTTTTTTTCGGAATATAACACCTAAAGTATTCAAAAATTTTGTTTTAAAGTTGGTACGTTAAATTAATAATGTAATCATAAATCATAGATTTTTAAAAAATTTTATATACATGGATAATTATTTACTTTCCAAATGACACTGGTTTGCTCGCATTAATCTTAAAACTAATTAGTTTTATAATTATTAAATTATTCTTTACAAATAGAATTATTACAATTAACTCTTTTCGTTTTACTTTTTGAATTTTGTAATGGAAACTTTTGTTTACCTTTTAATTTCACTTCTGTAAACAAGAAAGAAATAAATGACTGGCTGTATTTTTATGTTATCCTCTTTATTAGCTCTATTCTTTCAATGAACCATGCCACGCAGTTTCACAAGTGATTTGTAACAGAGAGCAATCGTATTGTAGTACGTGACATTCGAAGCATTCCTCCTGACGTTCGCAATATAAGATACAGTTGAAACAATAGTTTTGATTAGCTTTTCGATTAATTGTTTAAAACTTGAACCTTTGTTACTTCCGTATATTTAAAATGCAATAAATCCAAAATTAATAATTCAATTAAACTGCATGAGTAATCGATTTAAAAAACTGTAAATTTGTTTGTAATCAAATAATGATAAAAGTAAATAAGCTGCAAAACTACGTATTTTTAACGAGAATTAAATATAATACTTGTGACGAATTCGAGGTCAATTTGCTCTTTAAAAGTTCATTAACAATAAAATATTTAATTAAAATCCAGGTATTGCAATTATAAATTATGATATCAATCATTACCGATTGTATACATGAAACACATACATTCATTTAAATTTTGTCCATTATTCGTAAAGAATTAATTATTTATTTTATTCGTAAAGTTAGTAACTTTTACTTTAATGAATGTTATTATTTCATTCGGAGTAAGCTGAAATAATATAAAAAAATTTTTTGTCTCTTAAAATAATGATAGCATATACAGTGTGACCGAGTTTATTCTAAACTTTCTACTTTGTGACGGCTGCTGTATCTGATGAATCACAACGAAAAATTTGAAAGGAAACAAATTCTACAAGCTAAAAGATATCACCAATTTGCGATCATTTTTTGTTGTTAAATGTGGCTAGATACATTACCATTTTTGGTTTAGTTTGTTACATATAGTTGAAGTGCATATACCAGTTTGAAACGTTAATTGTTACTATATTTTAGTGACCTATATTTTATTTTTTTGTATTTTTTATCATTTTCATTTTATTTTATAATTATATAATATCTCGCATAATATACTTAACATGGTTTCAATAAGTACAAAGAGGGTTGCTCGTTTACAACTTTCAATATAATTCTTCGAAATTGTATTTATATTTATTATTAAAAACAAAAATTGAATATTATAGATATGAAGCAATGATTATGACACCGTTGTTTAGTAAATAAAAGGAAAGGTGACACATAACTCAAAACATATTTAACCTAAATTTAATGTAATTTTTTCACTTTTTATTATAAAAGTAATTAAACTAAAAATAAATGTATGCTTACAATATAAAGAAAAATTAAAAATAAAATTTACCTTCAAATAGGTTTTCTTCTTTTAATTTAATTTTGCGTTATGTACAAAATAAACTCGGCATCTTTAAATTTATCGAAAAATAATTATCTTAAAAACAAAATATTTACAGTCATACTAATAAAAATCATGAACAATACACAGATTGTATCCGTTAAACGTTAATTCTTTATTTCTTTATTCTAATCTTTGTCATTTAGTTCATTGTTATTTTTAGAAACAATTTATTTTTGTAGGTTTCTGTCTGAGTTTTCTTTCTAATCGACATTTAATTAGTCTTTCTTAGACCTATTTAAATTAGTTGGTTAGGTGAAAACAAGATATTCCTTTGTTACTCACGTCCACGAACCCACGTTGATACATGTTCAAACAGTAAACGATACTCGCATCCAATTAAAAATTTCGCGAAAAAGATTGAATTCACAACAATCGAAGCTTCGCTCGAAAAATCTTAGCGTAGCGATAGCAGCAGTACATATACATACTCCCTATAAATCGCAGCTTATCACAGGTGCAAGTACGATAACGAGCCCTTATCCTTGGTTCGCAGCAACAGCGGTACGCTGCCCTGGCTCCGCGCCTCGATGCGCCGATTGCGCCAGCTGCGCTCCCCGGAGATCGCGGCTGGCAGCATCGCTGCACCGAACTCGTTGCCGGACATCGCTCTTATCGCCCCGGAGATTTTGGCCGCCCAGACGAATGACACGAGTGGCAGTCTCCTGAGGCCCTCGAGTGCCCCGACGCCGGCTCGACCCGCCCCCGCCGTCCCGGGCGCCGGCCCCCAGAGCGACAGTCCACGCCGCGGGCGCCGCAGCTCGAGGAATCGACGTCAACAGCCGCCGCCCCCAAGGCCAACGCCCACGCCAGCCGTCACAGTTGCCGAGACGACGAGCACGTGCACCAGCAGTCGGGAGAGCAGCGCCGCAGCGTCCGCCGGATCCAACGGCCCTATTCAGGGAACGAGTCCGCATCAGGCCAACGGAGCAGCATCGCCCAGAAGGTGAGTCTCGAACGAAGTCTTATTTTTCTTTTCAATCGATGGAGCTAGAACCGGAGTTAGCGGGGTGGCTTTATTTCACTGTGCTCAAGCCAAAGTCGTAATAATTTTGACGATAGCACTCATTTCTGATACACCATTTTATGTGTGTCAATTACTGTTTTATTATTTTAAATATTCTGTTATGCAGTTATGGGCATGAAAGCATTGCAATATTTCATTTATATTTTATTTAGATGATTCATTTCACGGGTATACAAATATTTGTAAGATTCGTATAAGTGTAATTATTAGTATAAAAATTGTTGGAACCTCTTATATATTGATCGTAGCTATAGTATATTAATGATTCTGCCGTTCATTACAAGATCCATTATATCTGTTTGATTATAAGGCAAATGTACTATACGGGTTATTGACCTCAGAAATTATTTAGACTGTTTCGAGAAAACCAAAAATCATCAAAGAATAAATTACTGGTGTACAAAGTTAGACATTGATGGATAATAATAATTTTTATATATCTTTATTTTTTGATTACATTAGATGTCCTAATGGTTGATACGAAATACAATACAAAACCACTGCGAGCGTGATTTATATATTTTATACCTTTGTACGTCAAAGATAAGAAACTGCAAACCGTAAGTGCATACAATAAAAGTAATAATTATCTGTAATATTAAAGACTAAGTATGTATTTTCCTTCTTTCGTTTGTTTCCTTTCACTCACAAGGAGACAAATAAGAATACGTGTATAAGATAGAAACGATCTTTGCGGAAGCAATACAATTGCATACTAAATGCTTTTGCGGTTAACGGACTTTTAATAATTCATAAGTAGAATAAATTTTTACTTTATAATTATTTATCAAGTGCATTAGTCTAATGTAATTAGTAAATATTTATAAAAATATTTAAAGGTTTAGTCAACTCGATTAGGTGTATTTCTTGTATCGAATTAATTATCATTTTTTAATGTATATCTATATTGAAACATGGCACTTCTTATCTTTTTTTAAATATAATATAATCGAGTTCTTGAATAAATATTTAAATTACAATTATACAAACAATAATTGTTAACTAACTTTCTATTTTTAAACTAAACATAAAATTTGAACAAGTGTTTATTAAAAATATATTATACTACGGAATTCTAGAAATGCAATAAATTTTTATTTCTAATAACAAAGTATTGCTTGCTTTGTTCGTTCTTTATATTGATATGTCTCCAAGCAAAAGAATTTATCAATGAACTTCCGCTATAAGCAACAAGGTAGCTATAAAAGATATTGCATACGTTTAAGAAAAAAATTCCCGCAGAAAATGTAGGATTTATTTTAATAGTAAGCCTCGCGAATTGTTTTCATCAAATTAAAGTTCAATTAGCACCATTACTAAACAATAATGCAACATATAAAAGCCGTGTCACAACTATGCGGAGCTACAATGTTATTGTCAAAATTATCGAGGTGTAAGTAACATCTCGACAGCATTATACACGTTACATGCACTATGAGCAGTACTTTTGCACTCACGTAGGCGTTTGTTTTGATCGATCTCTCCAGACGCCTTGTCCCATCGCATTTTCCATCTCGCACGTTTAGTTTTTTATCTTCAGATTTGTTACAGCTACTTTTTTATCTCGGAGCAACTGTTGGCAGTAGTCTAGACAATAGTTTCATTATGTAGCTCATAACAGTCGATTACGTAACCAGTCACTTGTTTGGTCACTGTCTTTATAAATAAAAAAAATAATAGGGGATCACATCTTTCAGCATTTATTGACCCTTGACTTTAAACGTTTTCATATCACGAAAATCTAAATTAATTTTATAATAGGACTTACTCGATGGCAAGCGACCGCGAGCGATTGGGGAAGGTAATAATTAATTTATACCAAATCATTGATATATGTATGTTTATTTAATTTAAACAAAATTTTAGATAACGCATACTTAAGATTCTTGTAGATAGATTACATATATCTCTTTTAGGTGTTTATGTTTAATGATACATTATATAAATCTTGCAGTTCATTATAGAAGTTTTATAATTATACAAGTCTTATTTTCATTCTATTTATATTTAGCACATTCATATTTATATTTAACATATTCCAATTAAAAAATATCGAAGTTAAGCGTTTAATAAGCATGCCATTGTGGTTTACTCACTCTTAATACATATTGTATATTTTATTTACAAACAAAGATACATACTATCAGTACTTCAAACATTAGCTCAAGGTGCACTTGTTCCTAAAAATTGCCTTAATTTTTACGTTTTTGCAGATTTATGTTTATGCACAATCATAAAGTCTCTTCTACGATATTTTTCAACGCTAATTCGTGTTTATCGTTCACATGTTGGTTTATATTTTTTACTCCCGCCTTCATGTTTGACTTGAAATATTCATTATAAAATAGATTGAGAGATTAATTCAATTGGCTTTAATTAATGCTTTTTTTAATTTTTTAAAAAATTAATAAACTTTTAGTCAAATTTTGTCATTATTTTTAATTTCATTCACTGAGTGCATGCCAATGCAGCCATTATTGAAATAGTTTCAAAGAATTTTATTTTGCATTGAGAATTTGTCATTATTTTTTAATTTCAAAGAATTCTCCTTATATGTTTGAGAACAAAACAAGAAACAAAACCGTTCTTATTTAAATAACGGCAATTGCAAACCATAAACATTTTTTAAACGATATTTCAACGTTCAATTACTCGTAGTATTATGATGAGTTTAAAACGAGGTTTGAAAGTCCATCATTAATCTTAAAGATCCTTTGAAGAGTTGGAAGGGAAGCAGGATGAAACAAGCGGGGTTAACTTGTTCCTTTCATATTATCGGCTTTTTTATGCCACATCCAGAGGAAGTCGGTGAGTTGGCGTTATTGCGTCCTGTATAAGTACTAGGCATATGTCCTTGTCCGAGTACATAAAAGTGCCTGTTCATAAATTTCTTTTCCTATTTGGCAACTGTTGCAATCGATAACGTAATTTAGATCGATTATCGCAATATTCGGTCAAGGCACCCGCTTATTATCGGTAGTTCTTAAAAATATTGTAGGTTCTTGAATCATCACGAAAATGTCGTAGATAAAGAATCCATTAATTATAAGATTTTTGTCGCAAAATATAAATATTTTACTACATTTTTTTATATAATAATATTTTTACAAAATATTTAATAAAATTGAAATGCTACAAGTATTATTACATATTTTCTTTCTGCATTTCAACACATTAGAGACGTTTAATTTGTAAATATTCAATTTTTGCTTTTGCATACGTTTTTTTATCGTAAGCATTAAATATTTTTTATCTGTATTACTTTTATGCAGAGTTTGCAGTTCAAACATTTCGAGAAACTAATGGCAAAATGTATTTAAATGTTACAAATAATTCTATAACATTTTTTTTTATATATTTTCTCTGAGACTTATGATTGTTACAATACCCAATCTTGTTTGCAACAGGTATTTAACTTCGCGTACTGCCGTCTAGAATCATATAAGATGAAAATTACAACAAAATTAATCATACGCATGCTTTTTATTTGTATACTGTAGTTGATTTAATTCCTGTTTTCCATTTTAGGGAAGGGAAGTAATGCATCAAGGTTTTTCTTCCTCTCGTTCAAATTTTATTCGTATAATTTGAACATGGGCAATTTCGCTCTCATTAAACAAATTGTCTGTTAATTGCATTGCTTTAGTGGGGAAAGGTTTTTAGTATTTGTTTAGGTTTTAATTACATTTAGTTCCATATAGAGATTCTTGAAGACAAGATAATGTATTTGGAATCTGAATTTTTGTTGTTTTGGCAGTATTGTTAAAATGTAATAATAATCATTATGTTTAATTGAAAACAACAATAATTGAATATAATAAATTTTTATAACTGCTCCGTAAGCAGATATTTAAGATTACATCATAGATTAAGTGCGTGACATTATACATGGTATAGAATTAAAGTAGCTACCAGCAGATAAATTAAACGAATGTTTCGTAGTATCCTATATATATATTATACTTATTTGCGAGGCATGGTATATGAATAACTTTTTTTGAATAAATAAAATTAAAAAAAATATACAAGCATGCAAGTTCACTAAGAAAATTGGTTCACTGCGCTGCCAATATAAAATCAAAGTCGAATAAAAAACCAGTCGGTCAAAATAAAAATTTATATTTTTCCGAATCAACGCTGCTCATCATTTTGATTTCTTCATGCCTCGGATTAACTATTTATTTTGCAGACAATTAGAGTATATAAAACTAAAACGAAAAAGAGTATAGTCAACTTTTTATTTACAATAAAATGACTCAGTTATGAGTGTCCTCGCTAAATCCCATATAACTTGCATGCAGATTAAACACGTGCACAGTACAACAGGGAACTATATTAAAGGGACTGAGGACAAAAAGCAATCGCTCAACCTAGCGTAATCTTGGTCAGTTATACGTCCGGAACTTCTCTAGAAGTTGACAAATTTAAGGAATTTCCTCTTATTCCTGGACTCTTCAATGTCCAGTTATCAAGTTTTTATACAACAGAGCAATATAACCACTTTATCTATCTTTCTGTGTACATAAGAAAACTATGAAATTCTAAAGCATTATACACTCACCATCTTTACCTTTAAAAGTAATAAGTATATTAAATTTTAATTATATTATTATTATACAAAGATTCAACTATTTGAAGTAGCTTGTAACCATATAATAAATTAGGCATAGTAAATGTATTTTAAATAAAGAAATTTCATTTCTTAAATTATCTATACTCATATATAGGTGCTCATTATTTCACACTTCTGATATCATAGAGCAATGAAAACTTTTCTATACGCACAGTAGACAATGTGAAAGTAATGATTAATCATACGACTTGCGGACATCATTGTTGGCGTAGTTTCTCTAACTGTTACAACACCATTCATGACGATTAAAATCGAAAGCATCCTCAAGCACCACTTGCTTTGCTCAATCTTTATATAAAATTTAGTCATCTCCTGTCTTGTCTCCTGCAAATACAAATAATTAATGTAGTTAGTTTTAATAGCTACAATTGTATTTAATTAGTCCGCTTTCAAGCATTAACTAATTTTATACACATTATATATTAAACTTGTTGAATGCACTCACATTTTTTAATACTGATACAATAATACAATAATATTATTGAATTTATATTCGATATAGATCTTATATTTATTATTATATATTAATATATTTTACAATATTTTTCTATAATAACGATGACAAAAACAATGTATAAAATTAGAAAATGTACCTTTGGTAAACCCTGTATGTAAAATTGACAACGGAAGTTATTTGCTTTGTAAGTTAATAAATTTTCACACAATATCATCGTGTTGGTGCATCACTAGAAATTTAGGAGAAAGACTCGAGTTTTCGCAAAAGCGGAAAAAGTTTTGTCGTGGTAACAGTCGTTAAGACCAGCGGCGTGCTGTTGGTAAAAATCGAAGCGCGTATGCATCCCGAAGCATCGCGTGCGCATTGTAGTAATCAGCTAGTTCAGCAAATGGAGGAAATATCTAGTCGCGTGTCTACGCGCGGCGGCATACACACAGGAAAAACGGGTTCACTGTCAATGAACCGCGCGCGTACCGCGTGTTCTCGTCTCTCGCGGTGCTCGCGGTTAAGGATTCCGCCGAGGAAACCAGAAAAAGAAGTCGTCTCGGACTTTACGCGCCTGACAGTTATTAAACCGAAGAAACGGCAGCTCTTCGAATTGGAGCTTTTCGTGGATTTCCAAGCAGGTGTAATTGCCGTGGCTGGCTGGGTGGAAGTTTGTTTTGCGTTTGAAACCCGAGTCGTGATTCTCTCTTTGGATTAGTGTAGGATTTTTCATGCATAAACAGGTGTCTTGTTTAATATTTTATAATATTTGATTGTTTAATTTTATACGATATAATTCAAAATACAAACATACGCAGTATATTTATAAGGTAATCGCCATGGAAATAAAATACTACGACATTTTGTCAAAGTATTTTTTATCTTTTCAAATTACCTCTTTCTACGAGCAATGAAGTAGAGATCTAATCGAGTTATAATTTAAGATATTACAGTTTAAGCCGCGAAATTGTTTAAACCACATTTGTCGTCTATTTGCACAAGTCATCGAAGCATATGTTTATGTTACCAGACCTCAAAAATCTTTTACACTTACCATACTTACTCACATCGTCCAAGCCCTTTAAACGCTTATAATCTTGTCGACATTGATCGCTTTTACCGCTCTAATCGGAACGTGGACGCGAAATGGAGGAGGCTGTCTAACCTCGATAGCACCGGAAGAAAAAGTATGACGTGCAGTATTCGTTCTCAGGATGCAAGGACGATGATCCGCTTTGTCTCGGGATTCTTGCAGCATGATGACGGAGTAGATTATACAGTTTGTACGGTAGTTTGAAAAAGAAACAAGAGCAGGACTTTTGCGGAAATGAGATGATTAAATTGTTTACGGAAGGCAGTGTAGGTTTTAGGTTATCCCATAAAAGACGAACTATAGCTATTAAATTAAAGATATCTTCAAGTATTCAACTTTATCGATATAACGTTTTAATGTACTTCTACTATTACAAAGGACTAGGAATAACTTGTTATAACTAGAATTAAAATAAAATAATAAAAGCGAAAACTCGAAACAAAAAATCAAGTATCAATATATTGTGTTGTTATTTGAATTTTAATAATGACACGCATAAGTGGAAAGCAACGATCGTAATTATTAAGCGAATACGAAATGATTTTGTTACATTTAAACATTTGAAGTCAATTTTTTTTTAAAAGCCTTTATTTAAAAATTTACATTTGCTGTATATTACATATAACACACATACACACACACACGCACACAAAATGTAAATTACTAATCATTGGAAGTTGACAAGACATAAAAAGAATCAAATAAAATCCTCTATCTTCTTTACCGTATTAAAGATATAACCTCGGATATAACTGAGATTCCGAACATGTCAAAGTTTGAAAGTAAGCTGCTGGTGTTGCAACATAATTTTAGCTTGTCATATTAGTACATATGAGCTTTAACTGCACTATAGCATTAATGATATAGCTGCAGCTAAGTACATTGGAGTAAATGAGTAAATTATTGTCCATTAAATTTATGATCTTTGTGAAGAGATTATATGAAAATTAATATTAAACAGATAATGAAGATTGTCGAATAAAAACTATATATAACATATTGTTTTCATCCATGCAGTATAAAATAACCTTGTACAATTAACGCACTTATAAAATATAATACAAAAAATGAAGTTTTTATTTTTCACGTTGAATACAAACAAAAACTATAAGAAAATCTGCCATAGTTAACAAGAATTTGCAATCAGTCTGAAAATAGAAAATAAAAACTAAGAATTTATACTTTTGTTGATGTTTGTCAGCCCTCCGGATTTTGTTATGTCGTCCATTAATAACATTGCCATCAATTTATAAAAGTTGTTATTTATTTGTTTATTTAAAAGTACTATAAATAAAGTGTCTTAACAAAGAAGGAAGACTCTTCCCCGTCATGAATTTACACAATTTACACGCGACGAGACCTTATGGACGATTTAGGTTTACCGCGGTGCACATACGGCCCGCTATTCACCCCAGCAGTAATCGAATGTTAACGAAGCGATGCTTATGGGCATAAAGTAAATGAAGAAAATGACCTCCTTATCGAAAGTGGGATTGCTCATTTGCCGCGGGGACACAAAGAAGTCGGCAGCACAGGAGGCGCGGGAGTCAGCTCGAAAGCGCAAGCGCGCAGTAACCTCCTGCGCAGCTTTCTGAAGTAGGCCTGCCTCGTGCGCATTACATCCTCCCGGCCGAGGAGGCGCCTTGCGCGTGCGGCGCTGCTCCTTGGCCGTGCGCAGGATATTTCTGAAAGGCTCGGTGCTTTAACGGTACACGAAAGTCGCAGGCCTCGCGCGCGCGGTCATCTTTTTAAGCCGGCCGCGATAGCGCGCATTCACTCTAAGAATGTAGGACGCGCGCGAGCGGCAAGCAAGGCACTGCCGCCGCCCGGCCACCGCTCCGGCTCTTTGTTCGCTTTATTGCGGGCACAGCCGCCGACCGTCACTCTATCCTATCGTTGCGTATATACCCGCGTCCTCGCCGAATTTCCTTGATCCGGGTCTCTATCCGGGCTCGGAGAGCGTCCATCTGAACCTACCCCGACAGGAGGAACTATTCTTATGCCGTACATGTGGTGATATGTAGTCGACGAGTGTTTCGATGACATTTGCATAATGTACTTTTTTATTTAAATTGATCATTAACATTATTGCACGATAAAATATTATAGTGATAGCTCGTTATACAAAAGCTTTGTGCGTTGTTATTTTGAATACATTTTACAATGTGAAATTATTAACTTTAAAAAATAGCCAGCTTTTCAATATTATAAATTATGTTTTTATAAATTATCTTTCCTACAATTTATGCTTATTTCGTATTAATTTGTGGTTTACGCTTTTTTACAGTTCAAATTTTGTTCGAAAAATGATAATGTCAAATGATAAATTCTGCATAGGTAATTTGAGGAAATCATTAAGTAGTGTTCAACATGTCAGCTTCGATACATTAAAGTTATTTTAATATTCCAAAAAATGAGTGTCAGTTTTTAGATGGTATTAAAATATATAGTAAAAAGTACATTTAACCTAGATTGTTAACTTTTACGTGGAATATTGTATGTCCTAAAAGAAATCGAAGTTGTTTTTCGGGTCAGATTCTATCTGAAAAGAACTAACTATAATAAATCAATTTTTCCCCCTGCTTCTAAATACAAACACATTGTAGACGTATATAAATATGTATCTATAATTAATTACCTTGCATCTCAACGAATAGACACAATATTCAATTACTTTTATTCTATTAACAAAATAATTCATGGACTCAATATTCCAATTTATTAAAACCTTGATAATACAAATTACATCAATTTTCAACTATAATGTGCTTTGCAATATTACTAAGAAATAATGTTCAAATATAAATTAGTTCTGAAGTACAAATCTACGCGCATTCAAATTTTTAAATCCACATCGGAAAACGGTCTTGCTGAGTAAGAGCTCATAAAACTTTTTATTTCGTCGTTTCGTCCTTTTCGTTGTAGTAATAGACTTATCAAGAATATTAAAACTCTTGTAGCTGTTAAAATATTAAAAGAAGAAATATCAGTAGTGTTCCTTCATCGCTTGATAAAAATTATCACGAAAAATTGATTCATAGTTATATAAGTAAACCGAGAAATAAACATTATAAGAATCAGTTGAATAAAATTCTAGGGATTTTCGTAAGATCATATTCTAATATTTTTTTAGATACAACTTTATTGTTACAGTAATAGTTTTTACACAATTTATACTCATGTTCCTTCAGTTATAATAAAATGTTTGAATAAATAAAAGTTGAAAGCGAGTTTTTTACATAAATAAAAAATATGCAACTAATACTCGAAGGTAGACTGAAATAAGAAATTACCAATTTCAAACAAATATTTACATAAACAGTTCTAAAAGGATAGTTATAAATTTAAAGAGCTTATTTTATTGTATTAAGTAAATATTTTTTCTTGTATTCAGTTCTTTTTAATTTTTATAAGCATTTGATTGTCTTACAAAAGACAAAAAGAAAAAGAGCATTTTACAGGAAATCGAGATCAGAATATTGAATTCGATGGAAAATCGTAATTTGCAGACGATCTCTTGTTTAAATAGAACACTATTAAGATAGAATGCTTACAACCTCTAATTAATTGTTGTTCAGCTCATTTTCAGGTAATTTTATTTTTTCGCATTACAATCCTGTAAGAAAATTTCTCGATATTATCATGATAATATAATCATTCTGCGACTATTATCAGTTTATGGTAAAAAGTATCATCATAATATCGGTTGGAATGCGACATTTTATGATGATTAACTGATGAAAATATGATATCCGTTCTCCATCTTTGTCAGATAGTACGTTCGTGATGTGTTCTGATATACGTGTTGGTGCGCAAGCATGACACTGACAGGCGAGCGCAGGAAAGGTAGAGTAAGGTTATGCAAGGCTATCACCAACTACACCAAGGGCCATCAACCGATCATAACTGCACAAGCTGTAGTGTTTATTATCAAAACTTAGGCAATACTTATGATCCATATTTAGTAGATACTTATTATTAGATTAACATTTAGGCAAATATATTTGTATTTTATGCGGTATTAAATATAATCTTTTACATACTAATTTAAAAAAGTAAAGCTAATTCAGTTATCATCAGTTTTTGATGATGCTTTTGTATATTCTTATTGATATTATCATACATCAATTTATGATCATAATATGATGTCCATGCTGATCATAAGCGTGGAAAATTTTCACCATATTTTTACTTTTTTTCTTTCAACAGTAAATTTTTTAAGAGTGTGCGTTAACTTTTAAAATTTATTGTTTAAAAATTATGTAAAAGAAATAAAAGAATAGAAAATAGAACATAATTTTACGTTATTCGTAAGGTTTTTCTTTGTAATTATTAGTTGTGCAACAATTCTGTTAGGAATTTTCATTTGGTTTCGCATGTACAATTGCGAATAAAATTTTTTTAAATATATATAGATTTTATTTAAGACTGAAAGTGTTTAAAGATATTGAATTGAAGTGAGACTTGAGAACTAAATGATGAAATTTGATAAGCGTGCATCTTTTACGTTATTTAATTTGTATGAATACTGTTTGTTACTGTATGTTGTATACGAAAATCAAGCCTAGCTCCTCCTTTTCTATAGAAAGTTTGACACAGATACAGTTTGATAGTTTTATAGCAGATTGAATCATGTCGAAGTCATCTTTTTTTCGTTGAGAAGATTTTAAAAGTAAATCCAATGTGCGGGAAACGGGCGCAAGTGAAAGATTCACCGCGCCGAAGGTAGCCCATAGAGAGAGTGTGAACGCGCCCGCTGAGCGAACCGATTCTTTAGCATCTTAGAGGGAGAGTTGACAGCGCGTTCAATTCTTCACGGACGGCGACGACGCTATTTCCGTTTTCTCGGGCACACCGTAACGTGGCATGAATCTGACTGACAAATCAAATCGGGGCATCCGTTCCTTCCGCAACTCACAGACCGTAAAACGCGCCTCGCATCTTCAGTCGAATAATTTCAAAATACGCTAGTTTTTTTTCTCCACATCACGGTACGAAACGTAACTCATTCGGAAGAATGTGGCAGTTTGGGTCATGCGCCGAAGAAAATCTATAAATGTAGCGTCCTATTCGTTTTTCCGAAAAATAGTCGTATACCTGGAAATATTTTCAGCGCACTTTTTGTAAAGGTTTAACGTGGTTACAAACATACCTCGCTTTTCTAAATCATGCATGCGTCAATTTCACTCGCGTCTATGACTGTATTGTACATAAGCTTTTTGTTCCGGTTGTATTTTATAGGTTGCGCATTTTATGTTCCTTGTACATATATAAGTTTTTCCATAAATTTTTTTTTCCCGCTAGCGAGATATTGTTCTTTGGAAAATACAAATATTTTCTGCGATATGTTACTAGATACACACATACTTTTGTAATATAATAAAAGATAAGTCTTTATACGCTTAGCTCAAACGGACTCAACAATTTAATTTTGTTATTTCTATATTAAGTGAAACTTACATGATTCCATATTATACATAATTAGTTAATTCACATTTGTTACACAAGTATTTCCAAGTAACTTGCACGTTCCTTATTTGTAATTGCCAGTAATTGCTACTCTTTTCTACTGTTTACTCTGAAAGCTCTTTACGTTTCTTATTTAATGAAATAATGAAGTGAAACAAAGGTGGTTGTTGATTTAAAGACAAATCGGAATCTTCCCATAATATTTCAAAGCTTTCTAAACAATAAGTCGTAAAATGATAAATTCATAATTTTGTAATTCCTCATACATTTTTTAAAAAATAAAAAAAATCGTGTCTCTATACAATACATATGTCTCGATATTGTATTACAGTGAACTTGGAGGTTTTCAAAATGAATCCGAGTATTTTATTACGATTCATCTCGCTAGCGTGAGAATATTTTTTACACTAAATCAAATCCGTCAATCAAAATTGTATCTATTTAAAAGTAAATTTCATTTTTTCTCGTGTTGATTCTTTGGATTCTTACAAATGACATTCCCTACATTGTATATGACTGCAACGGTTGGAGAAGAAACACGATTCTTCCTTCGGCAACAACGCGTCGTGCGCGCCGAGTGCGACCGGAAGCTCGAATTCTATAGCCAAGAAATGAGGAGTGCTCAGCGCTTTGAGACTGGCACTCACAAGTTTCCACTTTTTGCCCGCACACAGTCCTCCACGAACCCTCCGTTCCGTGTGTCCTCGAAACCTACGTGGACGTAGTCAATAATTGCATTTGTTAAACACATGTATTGGAACACACTTTTCAATGCATCGTTTTCGCCATTTAATTCTCGATATCTCGTTTCAAATCCTAAGTTTTCAAATGCCTGAAAGGAGATGTATGAGATGTTAAAAGCAATGGTCATATTTTTAAAGTTGGTAATACTCCTAATATTCTAATCAAATAATATCGGCAATTTTACTTCAGCGCTCAAGTTGTTTGTAGTTATAGATCTTATAAAACAACTGATTATTTCCTCATTTATATTATTGAAATATATTATTGACTATATTTACATAGTTGACGATATATTTGCGATATTAATCCGACCATTCAGTACTTAATTCATTTTCTTGTTATCATGTCTTTGGCATTTCGTATGGACTTGGTCGCATCTGAAGTCGCATCGTCTAATCAATGTTCGTTTTGTTTCTCAAGCAACCATGTGCTTTTTCCTTCCAGAGCGGTGTAACTGGCTCAAAAGGATCATAGTTATCCCAGAAAAAGAAGAGATCCACAGAAAAGCGTGTTTTTTCTGATCTCTGTACGGCTTTGTTCTTTGTCGAATCATTTCACGAGACTATAAGACTTTCTCGATACCAGAGTACAAGGCGTAAGAAAAACAATTGCGAAGGAGAGCAACCGGAAAAACGCCATACACTATAAGAAGTATCTTCAAATTGTGTAGGAGATGAGACTCTCGGCAATAGATAACAATATTGCAAATTACTTTATGTCTTAATATATCTTCATAATGAACTGGGCTACTGTATACAATATGTAGTTAGCAATGGATACATTTTACAATATTATCTCAAAAGTTTAAGAAAAACGTTTTAACTGTTTTCAAACATATTATTACATGTGTTAAGTTTTCATTATACCTACTGTCATAATTAAAATTTAATCATCAACTCTCAATAAATTTAATAAAATTAAGTTTGAGTATTAATTCTGCAAAAGTTGTATATGAATGTCAGTACAATAAACTGCTTTAGAATAAGTTCGCTTCATATATTTCACATAATTAATTTTAGATATATAATTTGAAACCGAATGATACTTTTATAAAGATAAAATAGACGAAATATTCTGAATCAGACAAAAGTGAACTAGTGAACGATAGAATCGGTTCAAAGAATTAATATGCGGATCTCGAGTTCGTTGTTGGCAACGACGTGGGGAGCAGCCCGAGGCGGCGGCCCCTACAGGCAAGT
The DNA here is from genome assembly GCA_018906755.1 of Sycophaga agraensis. Taxonomy (NCBI): domain Eukaryota; kingdom Metazoa; phylum Arthropoda; class Insecta; order Hymenoptera; family Pteromalidae; genus Sycophaga; species Sycophaga agraensis. The sequence goes on from JACCIE010000093.1 coordinate 334,604, forward strand.
ACGGCCGAGTACGGCGTAATCACAAGGTGCGCGAGTGAGCGAGCGAGCGCTCAATAACGGTAGGAAAGTAAAACGGCCGTTGCCGCGCGCTCGAGGTGAGGGGAACCCAGGCGACGGCAACTTTCCCAGCCCCGCGAATCACCTCTCGAACTCGGGTTTCCGGCTTCGGAGCTGCCTATCGGCTCGTTATATCGCGCGAGACAATAACGCGATTATCTACGACCTACGCGTCTGGGTCGCGCTCTTGGGCGGTCAACCTATGAGTTCAATTTGCTTTTCGTACGGTGTCCGTTTTCATCCTAAGCGTGATCCTTGCATAAGTATGCATTCATACAGGCGACATTCGGTTATTTACGCCTAAGTAAGTGTCGCAAAGATATTTATCTTTGTGCGGGTGGCAGAATTCTAAATAGCTCATCTTATTTTTTTAGTCAGGGCTTCTTAAAGTTCTCTCTAAGATTTGCGAATGTTTTTTTGCCGTGTTATTCAAAAGAAATCAATTTTTAATTCTTTAATTTCAAAATATTAAAATTACGTTCATTTCCAATAATGCAACTCTACTCTTTTATTTAAATTACAAAACGCATTCTATTGCACCCTTGTATGTTATCTAATAAATATAAATGGCTACAGGAGAAGCTACAAGTAGCCACTAGTATAGTGCAATTTTCGTTATTCTCAAAGCGTACAATGTTACAATGTAAATGCTATTTTAGAATGCATGCAAATGAAATACACTGCACTATACACACTTCCTTGCAGATACAACCGCAAATTTATAGGGAAACCTTTTTTTATTAAGAATCTATCTTAGTATAATCTATGTTAGTATTTTACCAAGTCCTTGACTTTATTTTAGGTTCCTAATCTGCATCTTGAAACAGCATCTATAATACCAATTACTGCAGACACACAATGCACGCAGTATATTATAGTGTACATTCGTCAATACATGTACCTACAGGTTTACTGTTTCTTCGAATACGTACAAAATGGGAAAAATATATAGTACTACTGCGAAACTGCGATTTTTTATTTTGAACGGCACGAACGCCAAGTTTACCTTTGTGCATATGCACATGTTACGTGTTAGTAATCTATCTACTTTAATTCACTCGATTTTAATTCATTTTTTAAACCGAAACATAAATGTTGTTTTGTATGCTGCTTTTTTTCGAGTTTTTTTTAACTTTACAGAACATCATAAAGTATCTATTTTTTGAGTGATTACCGCGAGATTAAAAAACTTACTCGTTTGTCTTTCGTGTGCAGTAATAAAATAATGAGTAAAATTATGCTTCGAAGAGCAAAAGGCTTATAGTAGATTTAAGAGGTTTAGATATCGACATAGCAGATTTTCATCATTCTTGGCAAATTTGAAAATAAATCAAAATATTCGTGCAGTAGTTCGTCTAAAGGTATATTGTGAGATATTTTTTTCATAATTCAGAAACTGTGATTCGACTTTAATATTTTAGTTTATTTTTAAATTTTACTTAGATTCATTATGCTATTTAATATCAATCTCTGTTTGGTGCTAGTATTGTTCGTTTTAAAAAAATTACTATAAGACGAAAAACTGAAGTATTGCATAAAACATTTTTAATGTCATAACATTTCACCGAAGAAAATTGAAAAATTCAACTTTTCAAGGTTAGAAAAGTATTACTTGCTTAAAGAATTGTATTTAATGAGATTCCAGAAACTAATATTGAATTTTTTTTATTACCATAAGTGAATTTCAAAGTAAATCTTCTACTGCATCGTAAGAATGATGCAAAAGCATAGTCTTCATAATCTAAAGATTGAGCGGATTAATTTCATTAGATTAGTTTATCTAAAAATCTATAGTAAAAAACTGTTTAATAAGAGTAACTGTTGGTCTATAGTGATCGATTCCTAGGACCCAGGCGCCGCTTTCCGCATCATGACGACACAAGTGTGAACAATCGTGCATGCACCAACTGTAGCGTAGACGCACGTGCCGGTGTGGGGTGCTAGGCGGTGTTGAGGGCAAAGGGGGAAGGGGCAACCGCGGGCCCTCGCGGTCTGACCGCAGGCCAGCGCGAGCGGCCACGTTTGTTCTTTATTGATTATTTCACCAGGTGGAGGCTAACCTTCCTCCTGTGCGCCTAGGTAGGACGTCGCCGGATACACATGGACGTACATCGCGCAGCATTTTCAAGCGCCTCTATATCCCGCGTTAATCCGGTGATTGTTTTTCCTCGATATCACGACTTAGCCTCATACAGAGCGCAGCGAATTTCGCTTTAAAAAATGATAATTTAAAAAATGATGAAAATTTAAAGTCACGATTTTAGTTTACTTTGTTTAATAAAGAGACAAAAGAAATATTAATAAGGTAAAAGTCGAGAAAATTAATGAAAAAGAGAAAATACCTAAGAGTCAGGACGTAACTTAACATGCGTTACATTGAATATAATTTTTGTAACGAATTTTAGTTTTTTAACAAATTAACTAGTGTACTATTATAATACATCCGAGGTAATAATCCTTATTCCTTGTTCGTTTAAATTTCTAATGGATTGTTAATATAACACTTCGCGGATACAAGTTTTTGCAAAAATATAAAGAAATAATGTATTACATAAATGTCTTTACTTTTAATTATTAATAAAAAATTTCTAGGCGAGCTAGTTACGATTCAAAATTTATTTTTGACAATAAATTGAAATTTAATTCCTAAAGTTCTCGGTAAAATTATAGTTAGAGTTATTATTAATTATTTTATATTCACACTTTTCTATTCACATTTTAAAGGTGACACGCAAATAATTTTTTTATCATGAATTGTCGGTTTATTTATACGTGTGAACATAAAATTTAGTTTACGAAATAAAAGTTGTAATAGTATATGTAGGATACCACAATATCAATATTACATGTCCCGTAAATTCGTAAAGTAACATCGATCGAAACGAATGATTTATTTCAAAATTAAATTACTGATATACACCTTGCCCCTATCGCTTTTTCTCTTTCTCTCTCAATCTAATGTATTTCCCCGTGTGACATTACCAAACACTTTACACATATATCTAAGATTTCCAAAGTACAAAATCCGATATGAAATCTTAAATTAGGATCAATCAAGACAATTACTTTTATTGGTAATTATATATATGCATATATATATAAGTAAAATAAAAGTGTGTATGTTAAATATAAGCATAATGAAAAATATAAGTTGTATTTACAATCGGTTAAAGTGCTCAGACAGCTTCCATGTGTACTAAATATTAATTTTTCGATTGGAGCAAAACGAAAAGGTATTAAATTATTACATCGACATCTATATGAAAGTACTTGCAGCATAGTTGGTGTAAAAATGTAGAAAAGAAAGTTAGATTATAGCTTATATTACACTTTTATTTCTTGAATTTCAATTATATAAGCATTGACTGTACATTTCGAATAAATATTATTACAACAAATATAAAACTATGTTTAATCAAATTTAATAAAAATGAAAATATATTTAAAAAGAAATGTACAAATATTTGTTTTAAAAGAATATAATGTGTAGCTTATATAATAAATCTAATTATATTCGGAAACATACTTCTTTTCATTAAATTAATATTTTATAAAGAATATCACCTAAAAGTGTGTTTCATTAGTAAAATTAATGTCCTCTTTGAAAATAAATAAAAAATATAATAAAATATATGATATATAACGTATTAATTCATTTATTAAATATATCGCTTACGTGCATATATATGCGTTAGACATCATGTCATGTGATGGTAAAAATTTCCTTTTTTGCATAGTTTTCTAGTTGTTTTACATTTTTTAGAATTTTAAAGGACATACAGCTATAACGGGTACTTAATAAAGTACCGTTTTAAGCTGCAACTAGATTTGATATTAAATTTCATTTTGGAAAATTGAGTTCACAGTATTCAGACATTTCTTATATATCTGTTTTTTAACAAGTTCTGTATTACTTTAAAAATGCTTTGTCTATATAAGTTTGCATAATAATTCGTGCATATTCTACAATCAATTTATTATTCTTATAGTAATGCACATGCATGTATTATTTACAATTGGTAATGTATTAGAGTTGAATATACAAACAAAGATAATAATAATAAAAATAATCTGAAACCAATAGTTACTGATTTGCCGAGTTTTAACAATTCCCGCCGTTGAAACACCCGCATATTCAAGGGACATTCACCTTTAAAATACGAGCAAGCGTTAAAAAATCATGTAGGTACCTGTATGGCCATTCAATGACTTTGCATTTCCAGAGTTTAAGTGTATATGCAGATATCAACAAAATTTTGTGTTTATAACGATAATTTAATTATTTTGTGGAATGTTTTCATTTTATATTAGTTATAAAACTTTCAATATTTAGTCAGTATCTTCTAACTTTTAAAATACGTTTAAATCTTTTAAAATATACTTTTATAATAAAAAATATCCAAAGATAATAGAAAGTTAATACTTTAAATCCCGGACAGATAAAATGCAAATCAACAATTAAAAATAAGGACCATTGCTAAGTACATTCTTAAAATAAAGAATTATCTAGTATATTTTGTGCATATCTATTAAAATGAAAGTATCATAATTAATATCTGAAACGGGCAATATCACTCTGAAGAAGAAGCAATCACCATATTTTTGCGTGTTCCCAAACCGATCGAATTGCTAATCGAACCGGAATGTGTAATTGGATCGGCTAGTTAATTACCTAATGATCATCGTAGCAAAGTCAGTTTTTGGCTATGGTTATATAACTGACTTCATACTGAATTCATTCCTCAGCGCATGCCTGCACACGCTCAGTCTTTAGGCATGCCTGTAAACGTACAATATGGGCAGACTGTACAGATCATTGACCCGGCAAAATGATGCATGCTCGTAAAAGGCATACCTCTAGAATCTTGAGAATACATACCAAAGAATCAGTGTAACTGCGTTTACATAGGGATGCTTCTTGTATATCTAGAGTAGGGTGAAAAATTAAACAAAAACTAATAATAATTTAATAATTGTGATTTGTTAGTATATTTAAACCATCAATTTATATTGTTATTCCAACAGTGTTATTCTTTCAAAAAATCCAAGTTATAGATTAATCAATTATTCTTATGTTTTCTGTCTTTTTTACATTTTAATAAGTCAGATAAATAAACACAAAGAAAAAAGTAAAATATGCATTACTGAACCTTGGATCAGGGCAGTTTATCTAAATTAAAAGATGATCTTATCTAAATATTAGTTGCATGTGCTTTTAAGTGACCAATAGATGTTGCGATTACTATCTTTTTTTACATTTGTAGACAAGATGATAAAAGAGCTATTACGTCTATATATAGACCAAGTTACAGCTACTTTGTCGGTTATACACAGCTTTTAAAAATTAAAAATATTGAATGCAAAAGACGTGCAAAAGAAATGAAACGCAGAAACATTCCACGTGGCATTCTGCATTACTGGTTATTTGCACATTCACATAAAGTTATTAATTAACTAGATTTTAATAAAAATATACCAACAAAAATTTATGACTAAAGTCTAATGAATCATAAATATTAATAACTGACTCACATGTAATGTTATAGATAAAAGTATTTATTGATGAGATCAATTTGAGATTCGTTTACATTAAAAACTATTACATTTAGCGCCATTTACCCTTTGTGTACTAACAAAAAATAATATGATAATGAATGTTTTAAATAATGATTTTTATTATATCTCACTTACATTGATTTTAATAATTGATTTCATAGTACAAGCATTGATAACGCGATTGATACTCAGATTGTGCAACATTATACAATAACAATAGATTCTAATCAGGAAATGTCAATGAACTGGACAACGCACTGTGATCCGAATACGGATTTCAAAAACAAGTCCGGTGTCAATAAACTAAACAGAACAGCGTTACATCCCACACTCAAAAAAAATTTAATTGAGAGCGGGATATTAGAAAAGGAGAGATAAAGCTTTCAATAGAATTCCTCTCCTTCACAGTTCAGCATCCGCTTTTCTCTCGGCATTTTTCTTTCTCCCATGGGTGCACCTCATGTGTTGATGATACGTGCGACTGCATATCGCGTGAGACAAAACCGAGGACAAAACTGCTTTTTATACATCTTATCCGGTAATAAAGAATTAAAGAAGCTTTATTATATTTTCCGTACAGCTTTTTTTATTGCTCCATAAGGATTATCGAACCTTCCGGAATTTTGATCCCGATCCTCGGATCCTGCGCTACTGCCCGCTATCGTAACAAAGGAAAGTCCGAGGAGAGATTGTTGAGTGGGTACGGGCGACAAATGGCCTGCTAAGGTGCGTCGACACACCGTACTCAGATTTGGATGATTCAGCCCGTGAGAATGACGCATGCGTAAGGCTGAGCATAGTTGGTAAATGGTCGGTGAAAGGTTCGTGAGCGTCTTATCCTCTTGAACATACGGGTACTGAAGCGGTTAGGCGCTGATTGATTTCGATCCTGTGATTCTTGGACGTAATATATAAAGAATTTATTTATTATTTTAAAGGTTTTCATATGATAAGTAACTATTAATATCCTTGAACTTGTAAGTATACTTATAACCTCGCTTATAACTACTCCCCGAAAAGTTAGTTGAGATGTTATTATCAATATCATATACCATGGTATATATATTTGTATTAATTATTTATCAAACTTATATTTTAAAAAACACAACGTAGTTTATCCTGAGAATGAAGCATAATTTGTCGAATGAGGTACTATTTTAAGTAAACATAACTTTTACATGGAAAGCAAAATGCACTGCATATCGAAATTTTGCAAGAGTACTTAAAAAATGTATAATTATCGTGCATATATCGTGTTAATTACGAAAAAGACAAATGATTACAAGCAATAATCAGCATAGACTTGAGTTAAACTTAATTTTACATGCAATACATTGATCTTTCCAGTAATTAAATAGTTATTGTTGATTATTAAGAAGCAGAAAGTGTGGGACTAATTTTATTATGCGGTAGGAAATCATTATTATATTTTTCGAACCCGTGTTCTCTTTTATCACCTATACACGAACGGTAGGCACTTTCTTTCCTTTAATGTGTCTTCTTTAAAAGTTAAAGGTATCAATTGGGGTTTTAATGTATACAAACTCATAGATATCCTTACGTTGCAATAAGTGATTTATTTTGGCTATGTCAATTGTAGAGACAAAACAAACAACAAGGTACCTACATCAAAAACATGAGAGCTTTGTCTAATATGCGAAGTCTAAATAGAAAGCAAATACAACGATTCTGGAAAGTTGAAATTTGTAATTTTGTACTTTTAAAAGTGTAATTTTCTATAGAATTGAAAATAACTATTAATCGTAATTATTCAAAAAAAATATTTGTCTTTTTATAAAAAGGCGAGTATTTAAACTCAAAAAATTATAAATTATACTATTCTGCATATACTACGATTAAAATATAAATATTGAAAATTAAAGTTGTATCTGTATATTAGTGAGGATGTTTATCATTTTTATACAAGTTAAAATTTTAGAATAGCTAAACTAACTAGAATTACATAAAATAAACGAGCTTAATAAGTATAAAATGAAATAAAATTACATTTGTATTCACTGAATAAATCTCGTAGAAAATTATACAACTTCTTTTATAATTTGTAATTGTAGAAACTATAATCGAATCTTTTTTTGTTTCAGGTAAGATAACATCCTCAAATTTATTTCTGTATTTATTACATCTGTGTCTCCAAGTAAGTTTATGATATAGTAACATATAAAATATAATGTATTTAAAAATACAAATATATACAGAAATTCATTCAGTTATATTGATTAAAAATTGTACTCCAATGTTAGTTTTAAAATTAATTCATTTATTTGAAAACCATACGTATTTATACGGAATTACTTGAAAACTGTTTAAAAATTGACTATATTGATATAAAAACAAATATAAATTAATTGTAGATAAAAATTATTGAGCGAACTATTCTTTTAATAAGATATGATAATTTACGATAATTATTAGTACGCTCTCGAGTACGCTCAGAATATGGATATTGTCTGAGGCAACCTTTAAATTCAAATTTTTTTAAATTTATTCCTGAATATAACACGTAGACAATTGGTTATATCTATAGATACACGTCAATGTTTTCTTGAATTATCAATTTAAAATCCGTTTTCTCTTACACAAAATATTTCAGTCTGTTTTGTTTTATCTTTTACTATCCCAAAATACAAAATTTGTGTAACAACAATTAAGGAGCGCGGCTCTGGTGCTGCACTTCTTCGGTATAATAGATTCCCGTTTTCTTTTATCGTTCAACACTCGGTTCAACATAATGGGCGAAAGGATATACTCATGTAGATTGTTGTTATGCACGTAATGTATGTGTGCTCCTTGAACTTACAGTTTTATTCTCAAGATACAACGATGTTCAAAATTAGATTACAAGCAAAACAGAAAATGTACTCAAAAATGTATGAAAATCTACTCACTTTCTTTGTAGCTCTAAGAAAATGTAGTTTAACAATTTACAAATCTCAATATTTAAAGTTAAAAATTATAATAAATATCTAACCAAATAATTAAAAACTAACGATAATTAAGATTACTGTTGTTTAGTACAAATGTAGGAATGGTATTATATAGAATTGCGAAATAATAGCATGTATTCGTATTTTTATCATTTCACTGTTTGTGTTATAGTTGTAAAAAAGGAGTGGCCTATCAAATGAGGTAGCCTTACTAGAAATGGTGAAAACAATTTTACAAATAGCTTTATATGATCGTCGGTCAAAAATATAGATGCAAGTAGATATGCTACGTTTGTGCTACGTTTTCTAATATTGGAATAAAAAAAATCCCCGTAAGAATTATTTAAATGAATGTTGGAAGATTTTTCGTAGCATTTATATTGGGTTTTGAATATTAACTGAAAACCAAAAAACCATAAAACAAAATATTAGTTAAAATATAAGGGTTTGAGTATCTTTCAAAAGAAAAAATAAGGAATTATACGGTGAGTTAATTAATAATTGGAATTATATATACAATCTCAAGTATATTTAATTTTAATTAAGTTATTATTGAAATAGTAGAAGATTAATATTTAATTCAACCAATAGTTAATATTTTCTGATTCAAGCAGTATTCAATTACATTTATCGAATTACATTTACTTAAATAATAAATATGTCATTAATACTCAAAAGAATTTTTTTTAGTTTATCATTTAATATAATCTGCGTTATTATTTTAATACATGTATATGTTTATTTTCACATCATAGAATAATTTTCAAAACAATATATTGAAGAGCATATTGTTTACATGCAATTTCTATTATATAATGAAATAATATACCCGTGAAAATTCATGTTTTGGAGATATTAAAAGTACACCTTTCCATTGGGATCAAAAGAAATGTTCGAGGAAATGTTTTTATTTTCTTTTATATATTTTTTATTAGTTTATATTCTTTATTAGTTACTAAAGTGTAAATTCGCCTGATTATTACTTTTTTATCTTGCGAGACAAAGTTGTACAAATTCATTGTAATAAATTTCACATAGAAAACGAGCTGTATATTTATGACTGCTTAATCCGAGATTGTAATATTTGCGAAGGTGTATTGAACTGGCGTCATGTCATTTCATGCTTGACCGTGGGGACATTAATTACAAAATGTTTAAAATTGAAATTCTAAAGAAGAACAACTATCCACGAGAATCGAAGGTTTTAACAAGTAAGGAAATGGTCGGTCATTTGATTTCCTTGCACTGGTCATTCTAGAGCCTTGACCGACTAATACTGAATGCACCAAAGTAATCCCTGCATTTACCGTTTGAACAAAAGTTAGGCATGCTTCTGACTATTATTGATTTACGTATAATATAGAAATTAAATGGAATTTAAGAGACAATTTTTATTTATTTCGTTCTTGGCATTTGCGACTATATCTTGCATAATATTACAATATAAGTGCAATTTTTGCCTAACTCATTATTAAGAAAAGTATATATAGGATTTAAAAATCTAGCATAAATATTAAATTTTGAACGAAGATGTAATTGAAGAAATTGTAGTCAAGATTTCAAGATTTGTGTTTATTATAACAACCAAATGTAATGTACCTTAAGGTTTTACGCAACAGATTATAAATTATATTATTCTTCATTTTATAAAATGTATTGATTTATAATATTACATATTTATAATAATAATTTCATCACAAAAAGAATTTTTTACGTATTCGAGGTCACGTAAGCTCCATAAAAACTTTCACTATCTCAGATTTGAACGATAACAAAGATCTTTCCCTTTTTTCTGTATAAATAGCAACACGAATGCCCTCTGATATTTCATCTGCCATAGCTAGTTTAATAAAATCGATGTATTTTGTTACCTTGGTGTATACACCTGGTGCTTTGTCTTCGTTACAATTACCTGGTCCTCTTGCTAGTACGCCAATAATAATATTATCACCTAGTACTAAGGGTCCTCCACTGTCTCCCTATAAATGTAAAATTTAATTTCCAATTTTTAAATTTAAAAATGTCGTTCTATTTTTATTATATGAATTTAATTCTATAAATACTATATTTAAATAAGGTTCAATTGTTAATATTATATTTACTTGGCAAACACCTTCAGGTATTCGACGATTCTCATGTTGTATTTTAGCACAAATAATTTTATCTCTGATTGGACTGTGAAATTGTTCGCTATAGGCTTTATTCGAAATGATTTTAGTTTGTACAAATTTTAAAGTAGAATAAGAATTAGCTGTAATATCGTTAATGTTCATATGTCTTTGAGTGCCAAATCCGGTGAAAACAGCCTTCTCGTATAAAAAATCGTTCATTTTATCATACATTTCAGGTAAGATTAGCTTTTTCAATGCTGTATTATCGTCTAAATCTAAAGATCTCTGCAACTATATAAAAAGATTTATTTTCAAATTAAATACTTAATTTCATTGTAAATGCTTATCTTTATTTGCGTTTAAAACATAAGATAGTTAAATGGGTAATATAGTGACATATTTCATGCAAAATGTGCATGTAATTATTGAATAATTTCCTTTTTATCTTATAATTATTAACATATGAAATTAAAGATATGTAATATTTATTCGAAAGAAACTATCGTTATACCTAAGCATATTTTTGTATATTATAAAATTCATAATTTTTTTTAAATTATAAAATATTACAGTCCATTTTTTCATCTGTAATCAGTAACAAAAAAATGGCTTCAACATTTGATAAATAAATACAAAGATCAATTTTAATAACAAATATTACAAATTAATGGAAATTAATATTCCTAAAATATGGTTTCAAAAATTACAATATATTTAATATTATTTCAGATATTTATAATGTAAGTAGTGATTGAGTGTATATCACTATTAAACTATATAATTTTGAAACTGATTCAGATACTGTGTATATTTATATTATTATTTACCTTTAAAACTGCTATGTCTGCCGTTTCGTGATATTTGATAGAAATATCAGAATTGTCGATCTCAAATTCTCTAGGAACATATATTTTTTGAACTTTGATTTGAATTCGTTTACTACTGCTATCATGGACATTTATGATTCCAGCTGCAATTGTCCATACTACTTCTTCAAATTTATTGTTATTATCAATGACACAGTGGGCAGCTGTAAGGACATGTAGATTACCAATAATAGATCCTGTACACATGTGCTCTAATAATGAATTTTCATTTTCAAATTGAAGCGATATTTGGTATTTAAATTGATTTATACTAGCTTCAGTTCCTCCAACAATTGCATTAACAATTCCTGATTAAAATATTAAAAAGTTTTAATGAATATATATATATATATTAAAAGGCATACGTATAATAAAAATCATTACGTACCAATTTGAATCCAAAGTAATATTAATAAATTAATAAAAAATAGAAATAATCGAAATTGTTTCATTTTGTTATAATTATAAAAATCTCTATGGATAGTCGTAACGAATTAAATACATTTTAACTAGGAATGCATTATTTGTATTTAAATCTAACAAACAAATATATTTTTACACGAAGTTCGTGTTCTATTGTTGAAAGCAGGCATTTCCGTGTGAGTGTGTGTGTATATATATATATATGTATATATGTATGTGTGTGTGTGTGTGTGTGTTATGTTGTATTAAATATTTATTCAAGTGTAATTTTTAACGACATTGTTTTCGAGTCTATGAATTTGTCAAATTTCATTGCTCAAGACATAATAGTGAACGTAGCTTGTATTCATAAGTTTAATATGAAATAATTTTTTACTTATTCTACTTGTTCAATAATCAAAATTTTTTAAATATTCAGAAAGAAGCATTGTAAGAATCGTTATGATAATATGGATTTTCTTTAATTTTAAAATAGCTGAAATTTCACAAATTTTAATTCATCCAGATTTTTAAAAATTCGATGTAATGCGTAACGTTAAAGCTGTCATAGTATTCCTGAATGTTGTTTTATATATAAAAAGGTGTATGTAAATAGATTTTTCGACAACGACTAGCTAAAAGATTTTCTTTTCATCATTTTGTTTCATCCTATTCGGCAGTATTATAGATTTTTTTAATTTTGATAAAGTAATGTTAAGACTCAGATATTAAAAACATAATTTAAAAATGACAAGAATAAAAAGGTACACATAATAACTCTAATAATCATGACAAAATAACACAAAATATATATTATAATAATATATATTATGTAGTATTCTTCTGAAACCAAAGCGTAAATATGGTTATTACTTAAAAAATTTAATTAATATTTTTATGTCTCTAGTACAAATATTAACATATTTTTAGCTAATTTTTTAGTTATATAGGCCGAAAGAAATGCCCATTGATCACTTAAATTTTAGATTTTTAAAAACTACCTCTAAAAGAAATTGTAATTTTTAATTAAAATTTTAATCATTTTTCAAATATTATTTAGTTAAGTAGCTAACAGTTATAATTGTACTTCTGTACAAAGAAATATAAGTAAATACTACAAAAATGTCATACGGTTATAGCTGTTTAGTTAAAGCTATTGAAAAAGCTATTGAAATCTACTTCATATATAGCGATAAGTTTCTTCATGAGATTACCTGTAGTTTAGTCACACACGCACTTCTAATTTACATTACAATTAAAATAATTTGTTATGAATATTTAATATTGATTCTTATAATTTCATTTGTTCAATTGGATAAAATTTATATACCTTTAATCATGCTGTTTTTTAAAATTATTGTACGTAATATAAGGTTGGCAAATATCTCCCTTCCGCTTTTTTGCTGTGTATTCAATGCTTTATAAAAAGTGTTACAGTTATCGGATTTAGTTCAAATATGCGCCGTTTTGTTTGATAATCTGTTTCCATCTAGACGGCAACTTCATAATACCCTCCTCGTAGAAGCCTTCCTCCTTATTTACTAAGAACTCGAACAGCCACTTTTCACAAGCCTCTTTTGAGTTCAACTTTACACTACCAAGGGCGTTCGCCATGGACAGAAACAGGTGGTAATCACTTGGCGCTATGTCCGTGCTATATGGTGGATACGATAAAACCTCCCATCCGAGCTCCCGTAGCTTCTGACGAGTCATCAACGAAATGTTTGATCCGACGTTGTCCTGTTGGAACACTATACCCTTCCTGTTGGCCAACTCTGGACGTTTCTGGTCAATCACCTGCTTCAAGCGGTCCAGTTGTTCGCAGTAGATGGTAGAATTAAGCGTCTGGCCATATGGGAGCAGTTCATAGTGGATGATTCCCTTCCAATCCCACCAAACATACAGAAAAACCTTTCTGGCCGACAATCCCGGCTTGGCCACTGTCGATATTGTCGTATGTGATCCATTTTTCGTTGTCAGTCACCATCCGCTTCAAAAATGGGTCGAGTTCGTTCCGTTTCAGCAGCATATCGCAGACGTTGATTCAGTCCAGAAGGTTTTTTTGCGTCAAATTATGCGGCACCCAAACATCAAGCTTTTTTGTGACCAGCTTTCTGCAGATGGTTTAAAATGGTTTGGTGACTAACTACCATCTCCTGGACGATGTCAAGAGATGCCACGTGCCGGTCTAACTAGATTTTTTCCATGATTTGATCGGTATTCATCGTCCCAGGTCTTCCGCCGGCTTATCCATGGTGTCGTTTTCACCGGCTCTGAATCGTTGAAACCATTTTTCCGCGGTTCAAAGTGATAGAATACCATTCCCCAAAACACCATTAATCTCACGGAACGTTTCTCTAACAGGTTTGCCTTTAATGAAGGAAAACTTTAAAATAGAGCGAATTTCGGCGTTAGTGAACTCCATGTTTACAGGTTTGTAACTGTTGAATGCAATATCCAAAGTAATCTTGCATAGCGTTGTTTTGTAGGTTATGTCAAGACCTTTCAAATGATGTATAGTATTACCAGATACGAGCTCTGTAGCGCTTTGTGTATAGCCACGAAATTCAAAAGAGAAAAAGGCGGAAGGGAGATATTTGCCAATCTAATATTTTAGATATTCTTCAGTGCACCTTTAAAGCAAAGGATAACAATAAATCTCGTAATAAATAGTAAATAAATGGTACAAGTCTACTTTCTATAACCTTTACCATATAAGATCAGATGTCATCATGATAGTGTTAGCTAGGGTGTATCATTTAAAAATGTATGACTATACAGATACAATGAATGGATTATATTCTAGTTATTTCTTGTACCATTATACAATGTTATTGTTTTTTTATTTGGATTTGGTTTCACTCTTGAATCTCATAGGAGCATAGTGCAAGGTGTAGTGCAAAGAATTTTTATAATAAAAATTTGACTGACTATAAAAATAAATGGTTTATATTAAATATCTAATAATAATAAATTTTTTATGATATTAACATGTATCTATATTATGATTGTTAACATAAATTTAATGTAAATTACTTGTATGCTTGTGTATGTAATGTAATTCTATTTACTAAATCGTTTATTGTAATTCGTTAGACAAAAGTTTTGATAAACATTTTGCTACATCTACTATATAATATGGCATCCTGTTAGGATAACCTGAAAGTGATGACCTATTTTGGTAACTATTATAAACAGTGTTTGAAATTCTTTCACGTAGCGACTTAGTACATTTGAGCATAATATATAATTAGTTAGAATTTGTAGAAACATATTTAATTATGAATTTTAGGAAGGCGTTTCTACAAATTTCTGCTGTGATTATCAAAAACATTTAAAAAAAATGTTTCATCGCTTAATATTAATCAAATGTCAAGTATTAACAGTTTCTCAACAACACAATTTAATAAGCTTTATGATTGTTATTCATAAAATTAATATATATTTAAAATATAATTTTATATACGGTGTAGTAAAATTTCATGATTCGCATCATTACTACACAAGATAATATGATATTTAAGTTTAAATGAAGTTTTATACTTCAGTAACGGTACTTTCTATAAATATACTTTTTGATATTGAAATAAAATGCTAAAAAAATGTGCAGACTTTACAGCTCATAAAGTACAAACAAGCTCATTTTTTTATAATTAAATATTTAAATGCCAAACTTTCAAGATAGAGGTTTAATGTGATATTAATAAATATTATCCAGGGATCTAGGGCAGTTTTAGTAAATATTAAACTTTATATATTTGTTTTCATTTATTTGATTTAGTAAAAGAAAATTTAAAGTTACACGCGACTTAAATAAAAAATTTAGATTATAGTCGAAGTAATTACTGTAATCATAATGTAATTAACTTTATAATGAACTAATAACAGCTTTAATGAATAATTTGTAGAAAATGTTTGAAAACAAAGATAACTGAATTTCATTACTATAATATACTATCAAAATACTCAAATATATTTATAAAGATTTTTTCATGTTTACCGAGTTAACGATTCTAATATGTATAGACGTTATTATCTTTGACTTAAAAATATTCAGCATAATTCTAAATTATGTACTTCCTAATTTGTTGCATATTATTGATTATGTACACTTTCTTTTTAATATCATATTTTCTGTTTTCATGATTATTGAATATTTAATCAGAACAAATTTTTACTGGATGATTTTAACATCTATATACGTGTAATCTTTATAAATACATTTGGTTTTATATTAAGCCGTTTTGCAGATAATAATTTAAAGCTTGTTAACATTACATATTAGAATTAATTTTCAGATTATATCATCTATAGTTAATCAAGTTTTCAGCAACTATTAAGACTAACAGAGCTTATAGAATCACTATAGATATTATGCAATTTACATTAGAATCTTTAATTTTTAATATCGAATTTAATAATATAAGTAATAATAATTTAATAATATAAGTAAGTAATATTTAAAAATGTTGTATTTAGAATAATATTTTATTTTTATATTGAAATATTTAATAGTTTTTCTAGAAAATAAATAATATATTTTAATTTTTCGAGATTACTCTTTTTAATTTGCAATTTGATTTGATCAAATTATATCATTCTTGTAGGATCTTTTGATAGTTTCATTGATAACGTGATTGGTATAATTATTCAACTGTGTAACTGACGTAACTGTTAAAGCATTGTGACTAAACCAAAGTTCTCGTAAAATATGGGACCAATCGGTAATGCTTATCCAGGTAGACATAATCTAATAACATTTCTTTCTGCAATTTTAGCACAAGAGAGTAAATTCTTATTTGGTCAGGATAGGCTACTTTTTATATAAAGTATTCTTTACAGTTTTGAGGAAGTGATATTTTATTACTTCGCATAGGCGTAGAATAAAATTAAACCATAATTTTGCTTATTATTTAGCCTAGTTTTTTAAAGTTTCTAATCATACTACTCTCGATAGTCAATATTTTATTTTTGAAAAAGAATTTTAAGTTAAAATTTTTGTAGATTATAAAATACTATAAGCTTTCATCTCATATGTAAGACATGTTCTATTCTGTATATGTAAGACTAAATTGCAACGAGTTTAGTCACTGAAGAGTAATCAGAAATTCTTTGTTCAAGGCTTCGTTAAATAAATTACTCACAATTACAACGATTTTTTGTTGCATCTTCCTATCCGCAAACGAAACTCAAGGAAGCTACGACTTCTGAAAAAATATAAGCTCGTACGTGGATAGCGACACGCAGCATCCCGGAAGAATATAAGCGTTAGCTTCATGAGCACACATTAAGGAAAATGAGAAAGCCTTAGTATCCGGTGGTATTTAACCACCTATGGTATATAAAATAGGTAATATATTTTGAGGTATCCGTAATCTCTTAAAATTACATATACTTATTAAAAACAAATTCTTTTAGCAACTCATATTTTTTTTAAATTGTTATAGTAATAAAAGATTAGTTGACTAATTTATAATGTAAATGCATGTTTTCTTCGCACTCCTATATCGTATAGAATTTTTTAAATTTTATTTTTGTAAAATTGTAAAATTAGGAACTCCGTGAAAAATTAGCGAAAAGGCTATGATCTTTAATTTTCTGTCAAACAGTCATCTTTTTTTACCATTTCTTATAACTGTTTTGATAGTAGGTTACAAAAACAATTGTAAATTGAAAAATTATGACACGAAAAATCATCTGTAATGGTCAATATTCTCTAAATAATATATATAATTATTTATATTAATCATTTATAATATTTCTTTATGAGAATATTGCTAACATCTTAACAAAATATTCGTTTTTCATTTATAACTATAATAATATTTATCGCAAAAAAGCATATTGGTTTCGACAATATAAAAAACAACTTTTTGCGTTACTGTCGTCATTGCTGATGTACGTCATAGCAGATTAACTAAATATACGACATATTTATCGGTACTTTTACTTTCTTTTATATTGATTATTGTTATTATGATATACGGAAACAAACTCAAGAAATAATTTATTTCTTTTATGGTATGAAAAGAAGTACACATTCGTTTTTGTCATTGCAATCAAAGAAAAATACTTATACTAGACTTTCTAGAAACAGTTTGAACTATACACCGAGATAATAAATGCCATTATACAAGTACAAACGGATTAATATTTATTTAAAATTTAATTTTTTTGTATGTAATATTCTTTTAATTTTGATATAATAAGTAGTTATTGTAGGGATTCGAATGTTTTAATTTGTTTGTCTGATTGCATAATCGCAGGATAAAATAAATATGTGAGTAATATGAACCTTACTTCATAAGAAAAACTTTAATTTTGTTGAGTAAATTAAACATCTAATTAATTTTAATTATTATATTTATTTATTTCAAAAGGGTATAAGGAAAACGACACTCGATGGCCTAATTATATAGTCCAAAAGGATACATATTTTTGAAGAGTATATGAGCATCAAGCTTACATGATCTACTCATATCATTAAATAATTAACTTTATAATATTTAGGAAAATTTTTATTATCATATAAAAAATTCTGTACATTACTTAATTATAAACTGAAAAAATTAAGACAATATATTATGTAACAAATTAAAGCCTATAATTTATAATTATACCCTGGTAATAATTTCACTAGTAAAACTGGACGGAATGCAAGTAACTGATGAGTTTATAGTGGCCAATTGGTATTTTGTCAATACACGAAACTGGTAAAACATCAGTTATTTCTTATTTATATATTGTTTTTCTATGCATTCTTTTACTAACTCTAACTAAAATAAATAAAATTTGATCTGTAAAAAACAATTAAAATATAAAAACAATCATTATAGCACAAAAGGACTGTAATATAATAAATCGAAATAAAAATCAGGACTTTTCAGGAAAGCATATCTGTATTTTTCTTAAACATTTAACCTTTTTTAATTTTTTATAAAAATTATAAATATTTAATTTAACCGTATAATATATATATGTAGCACGTTCTCTATTTAAAATTGCATTTTATTTTCGCACGGATCTTCCAACCCTGAAGAATAAGTAGCAACGATATAAAAATAAGTGAAAAATTATAAATTGAAAATACAAAACTTAACAAGAAGCGGTGTACCACGAAAATAAGAAATAGAATCGAAAGGGATGCCGAATGTCTTAAGCAAAAAGTTCTCCCTAATCTTCATTGTATGGAGTGAATCATTCTGGACAAGGATTTCAAAACCGGTATATAATCGGACACTAAAGGTCGTCACATCGTGGAAATCGGCTGTTATTGCAGCAGTCTTTTTCACTTTCATAACTTCTTTCGATTCGTTTTCAGTTGAATTCATGAAATTTTTAATTTCCAGCGAGAAATTCGAATTTCCACCCCATGCACAAGAGTCAATTTAATTTTCTCGTTTCCTTTATATTTTTGAATGTTTATATAAAAAAGAATTGCATCCCTCAATAAGAAATCAATTTATGATTATGATAAATTGGTAAAGTGCAATTTTTATAACTTTTAAATAATTTGATTAGCTGTCTAGATGACGAAGATTTACATAATTTTTATCAAGCATAGAATTACTATGCAATATTTACAGAAATAATTTTGAAATTCATTGTTGTGAATAACAATAGTATATATTAAAATAATTTGAAATGGTTTATGTTACTATTATACATGCGTTACTTTTATAGATATGAAAATAAAATAAGTCATTGATCACCGGAAAAGATAAAAGTAACTTTATGATTTATAAAACAGCATGTATTGATGCATAAAATTGGATATTCATATACAAAGAGCGATAGATGATAGATGATTATAGGAACTGGAAAACTGCATTAAAAATAATACATACATAATTATAATTTTTTATACAAAATTATTCTAAGCTCTTCTTACATTGACCCGTTCTAACGTGGATCACTAGATTACTAAGTGAGTGATATATATCTATAGTTTTCATGGTAACATGCCAATCCATATTCCGTCTCTATATAGAGTATTCAGATATGTATATTGAATAATAATTTTGAATAGCATTATAAAAGGTTTTACATAAATTAAAGGTGATTTCTTTGAATTAGTGACATAATATAAAATTGTCTATTATAAATATACTTCTTATCGTGTTATTTTATAAGATTCGTAAGCCACAATATAAAATGATTTTGCGGTGTGACATTTATTCGTTATCAGTTTGATAGTGAAGGCTATGAAAAAGCTGTTCACGGAGCGAAAAAAGGCAAGCGCCGTCGTCTCGCACTGCAACTTGCCGGAAGCCGAGGCTTCCTCTTTTTCTTCTAGCGGTGCAGCTGTCTTTTGTTTTCTCTACTTTTTATCCCCCGCCTTTACGCTTAATGGAGTCTGAGGCGGCGCATACTCTTGAGTGTCATGCAGTGGATCTACTCGATCCAGAAAATTGTTTGAAAAGCAGGAAAGACCGGAAGTTTTACTTTACTTTATAGGGGTAACAGATCTTTTGAAGTATAATTCTCGTGAAATTTTTCAATTTAATCGAGTTGCAGTAAGATGTCGGTAAAATAAAAGTGTGAAGAAACGCGATACTAAATTTGGAGGAATTTAAAAAATACTGCGATTGCAGTATTTTCCATTAAGTGCATTAATAAATGAAAAACTTAAATTCAAGCTTTCAAGATTAATTGAAAATTACTGCGTAATCTAATCCTAGTGCGTAGACCTACTTCACTAGAGTTCTGTTACATGTTTTTATAACTTATATTTTGTTTCCTTGATACTTTTCATTTATTTTATCCGCTGCACATAAAAATACAAGTTCGAAGAATTCAACATAAAATATTAGATAATAGTCTTTTTTTGCATGATTGTATGAGTTGTAAATCAACGCAGTTCCTTCTCAGATTTTACAAACTTTAAAGTTCTATATTCGAGAATCCGATTATATTCCTCTGAATAGCATTGTGAAATCGCACAGAACACGCCATTGCGCGACAATTGAATGGCATCGAACTCGTGCATCAAAGGGTAAAAGCGTTGCGACTCATGTATTCAGAAAGGCAGTATTACGTTGCTCGCAATTGTACTCGCAGATTATCGTTCATGCGAGTAATTTTCCTGGTGCGCGCCTCCATGGCGACACCCTTGCAAACGGCTCGCAAAAGGTACAATTAATTTTGGGCGATGTAGTTGCAAGTACTGATCTGTCGGTGTCTTACAAGGGAGTTTTTAATTTGCTTTTGACGCGCTTTAGCATAGAGAAAGTCTCTTAAACTTTAGAAGACTATTATGCTAGAATCTTGTCGAGGATCCTATTCAGTATAAATTTAAATATTTTTAACTATTGTTATGTCAGAGCGATTTTATTAATTTTACATGATAAAAGGAAACATAAAATGGTAATTATACTTATTAAATCATTTTAAATGTTAATATAATAAGGGGCAAGCATTCGTACAAGCAGGGTACTTTGTAATTCGTTGGTCTTTTTGGGACTATGAAAAGGGTGACATTTTGAGTGCAAATTAAATATTAATACGAAATATTAATTTATAAGAAATAAATTATCATAAACATGCAGAATTCTTGTATAAATTCCAGTTATACATTTCCTTCACGTAGAATATCTACTTTTCACAATTTAAATAAATCCTTTGAGAATATTCGATTCATTGATCACCTCTTGTAATAGATATCTATTTTTAAACGTTAAATTGCGGGAATACGGAATACAAGTAATACTAAATTAGCCACGTGCAAAATAAAACCATTAATTAATCTAAGGACGCCCTACTTACATATAGCAATGAATTTAATTTTCCATTCATTTTTTAAATTTAGATTCAATAATAAGTACTCAGCTTCCACCTTTTCAAAATGCTTTGTCAAACGGAAAAATTTTCCAGTATAATGAATCGATCTAAAAATAAACTGCATAATACATCTGACATGAAAATTTATTCAAAAATGGAAACGCATTTTATATGATACTTTTATGGAATGTATATTTGCTATATTTGAAGAAAGAAGGGTAATTTTATTTCTATTATTATATTTTTTATATTTATTGTAAAAAAAATAATAAAACATATTTCGAAGTTTACTTTATTTAAAGATAATTAAAGTAAAAATACGATTTTAAATTATAATTCAAGTTTAAATCCAAAATAGCAATGGCTTAACGATTGTCAGGAAATATTTGGTTAATAAATGTTTTGATGATTACCTTGATCTAAGTGAATTATAGTTTAGCATACAATATAAACAAGGTACGCTATAGCTAGGTAACATCCAAGAAATAAAAAATGGAATGGCATAAATGAATAAATTGTTCTGAACAGAAATTGAACTATGCCTATTTATTACTATTGCCTGCTTATAAACAAATCATTAGCTTTTTCAGATTTATTATTCAGTTTAATTTTGTATTTACAGTTTGTGGGACATTTTTCAATAATTCGTTTATTCATTTCCTCTCCTCATCGGACTAAATTCGACAGAAAGATAATAATCTCCACCTTTTTACCGGTTAAATAATCAGGAGTGAAAGTGCACGAGTGCAGTTACAATAAAAGTTAGCATAACACTTAGTTCTCGTGGTTATCAGAATTCGAAGAGCTTGTTTACCCGCATAAATGTTTATGTCCACATAGATGGGTATACAGGTACACGTGAGAGTGCACGTACATAGCATTAAGATAATTTAGCCAAAGAAATGTTTCAATATTTACGGAGATATCGAAAGATCCATTCTCCACAGTGGTTTGCAAACAATAACAGAATAACAGGCGCATTAAAGCAGGCAGCTCGCGTGATTAAACCAACATTCAAGTACACTAATCGGATAGGAATCGGCGAGAATAGAGGGACACACCCGAGGTGCGGGCGCACCTGCAGCCCCGTGGGCTGACCGGCGGCGCGGCGCAACGGAGGCGAGGGACAAGGAGAGACATTGGCGGCGCCCGGTGGGAGGGGCACGAAAAATGCAGTGGCGGTGGGGGGAGGCGGGCAGCGATGCGCACGTGCATCGCCGATGCACCGGGGCGAGGCGGAGTGCACCGGGGCCGGACACCTCCCGGGGCGCCTGACGCCCTGGTAGCCGCGCAACGGCCGAGCTGCACCGCGCCGTCGAGCTGCGCACCTCGCACATATACCCCCTCCTGCACCGCGAGACCGGCTTCTCGCACGCGCGCTTTCCTTTAAACCGCTGCGCTCGCGCGCTTCATTGGGGAACGACGACGCTTCCAGTGCGCAGACGCCCCAGGGGTCAACAACACCCGCGGTCACCTGCATTTTAACCTTCAAAGCCGAGCTTGCCGCACGCATAATCGGAATGCAGGGGCTAGCTCTCCCGGGTGTTGTGCTCGCAAACTGTCCTCCTTACTTCTCTGTTCTATCTTTTTGACAAAAGTATGTGCGCGCAATATGGGTTTGCGACCTGTCGGTCGCATGCTGCATCCGCGCCAACGCCTTCCCTTGATTACATTCTACCTTGTAATTGTCCAGGTGCGGAATTGTTTTCCTCTCGGCATTCACGCTTTGTTAACGCTTGATAATTTGGAATTTTAGAGAAATCCGACCGCGATAGTCGGTGTTTGTTGCTACGGAGGCCGACTGTAAGGGGGTCATTGGGATCGCCGACATTGTTTTAGATTTACGTGCCAGTACACTATTTTGTTATGAAAAAAGTTAGACCGCGTAGACGAACCTATCACGTGTTTGATAAATTCGTTATTTTGAATTATTTGTTTTTGGTTATGATTAACTGTTTTTCCAATTATATGGAAGAAATAAAAATAAAGTAGTTGTATATTCATGGGATTATATAGATTTACTTTTCACTGAATATCTTACTTATTTTTTGTAGAACTTGTATGTCATTTTAGAACGTGTTATATTTAATGATATTGTTTTGCTTTTTCGCTTAATGTATTCAATGTATATTTTTTCAACTTATTAATTTAAACATTTCGACGACATTTTAAGAAGTTGTGCATTTAATGGCATTGAAAACTTCCTCACTGGTCATCTCAGACCTCGAACTAAAATGAACGTCTTATAACTTATTATGAATATATCTTCATTTCATATTTCCCAATATATATTTTAGGTAGGTTAGGATCTTTAATATATTTGTAATATATGACGCTTAAAGTTCTTCTCTACAGGTTTGTTTTTGAAATAGTACTTAAAAAGAAAATAAAAATGTAATCAATTTAATTTTTTACTCGATTTTTGAATCATCACTGTTAGACTTTCATCAAAATGTATTTTAGAAGAGGTTACGATCAAGTAATGACATTGCCATGCACAGAAATTTAACATGATTTGGAGATATATCCTCGTGAGATTTTATTATCGTGATAGCCGTTGAATCACGTGTTAAGTGCAAAGGTAACTTTCATTAACGACCTGTAGAAACAGCATCTCCGGCTTATTTACGTATCCATACCATCGGGACTTCGCACACTCCTTGAAATATGAATGAAAAGAACTTCAATGTCGAAATAGAAATTAATCGCTGTAAAAGTTAGTCATGATGAGAACATTAACGAATCATGATAATCTGTTATTATGTTTGTAAAATAGATTTTCAAATGTTATTTATTTTTCTTGCTTGATTTACTTATGAGGTAATAAATCAAATAAAATAAAATCACGTGACCATTTGAATAATATTTAAAATTGATAAAAATATGTCTAAAATTATGGTTTCTTTAATACAAATTTAAACTGTATTTATTTTAAAATTTTAAGCAAAGTTATTACATGATTCATGGTTCTAAATCATCTTCTTTAATTACCAATACTCCGACTCCTCATATATTAGTTATATCACTTAAGAAATTCGCGCACAAAGACGTTAATGTTCTTTCAAGGAATAAATACACATTAAAGAAACTTTTAAATTCTCCATTTGAGAATATCATCAAAATTATCTTTTAGTAAGTAAAATATATGTGCTTTTATTAGAGCGAATGCTTATGTATTATAAAAATAGTGATACAATAATAAATATATGTAGGTTCTGTAATGTTATAAAAATGATTTTTACCTCACTGAGAGAAATAGTACAATATATACCATATGTATGTACCATACCGTACAGTAAATTGATCGCAGCCTAGTCAATTTAACAAAAATTACTATAAGTTATAATAAATTGCCATTCGTGAATTAAAGATTGATATGCCATATAGAAATTTTTATTATAAAGTTTGGTACATATTAGTAATAGTAATTAGTAAAGTTTGGTACATATTAGGAATCGGCGCCAGTCTGTGGTCAGCTATTATAGGATATAGTGGGAATTATTACAATATTTCTCTCAAGATACATTATGTCTACTATCGTCAAATTTTGAACTGTAGCATCTTGTCATAAATTTTTCAATAAGTTAATACTGCTGAACATATTATTCATAACTTGTAATATTTACATGCAGTTGTGATTAATGACATTTTGTATACCTGCTCGAGTAGATATTTAGTAAAAATATTCTTAAACGACTCTTAATTTTATTATAAGTTATGATAAATAATTTATAATAAATACTACTTTATTTTTACTCAAGTAAATGCTTAATACAACTATTTGGAATAATTATAATAGTAGTTTTTTATAATACTGTAGTAGTATAAAAAACTATTCAAAAAAGTATTATTAAACGATATAGCATTTTAATGATAGATTCCTTTTTCAATTGCACGTTGACCACTGGACTGTTCTCAATGTAGAGGTCAAGGGTTGCACTCTTATAATTACTATAAACTTCTGTGTAAATGACTACAAATTTTTTCACTGTAGTATAGCTTATCGAATTCGAGGAAGTACAAAAACCGACCAGACCCGAAGACCTATTTAATCACATTCTGTCCCATTGAATTACAAAAAAGATTTGTTGAGATTATTGCTCCTGTTATGTCACAGTGTAAGTAGCGGCACTTTTTTCTCCTGAAATCGCGCAACTGTAACACTACAACCAAATCAATGACGTTTTACAATCTTGAATAAGGTCAAGTTTCTACATTTATATCACAGACATTTCACCGATAAAAGCACTGGAAACTGTGCAATAAACTAGAAGCGTTGTTGGTTCCCGAAGATAAACCAACGTAAATTGGTGAACACAATTGTTGTAAAACGTTTCGAATGGATTTTGCCTATATATGTATATATAATAAATACATTGTTGCATTGTGAATTCTAGTGGTAGTCAAAACAATTATCGTTAAATCGCGATTTTCGAAGTATGCCAACGTTCTTGCATAGACTACACGAGAATTCCATCGACATGAATCTTTAGCGCAAGGATATAACTTAATTCTTAGTTTAGATCAACACGATTCGTTTTCATCAGTTCATATTAGCGATGCTTTAGCAATTGATGCGAAATTTAACGGTTCGAAATTTGGAAACACACCTAATAATGTGTTGATCTTAAAGACTGTTATGCTTATTTTTGTTGGAAGTCATAGATGTTAGAGGTGTAATGAACATGTAATTTTATTTATTTCAGATCTTAATTAATGTCGCATACAATTTTCGCATAATTCTAACATGATAGAATATTGTCGAAAAAAAATCCTATTAAGTAACACAGAAATGTATTAAAAGTTTTGTACGTTTAATATCTGGTTAAATACTAGACATGCAGGTACAAAGATATCATATCTCCAGCTCTCATGCAGAGTTAAAAAAGTTTCGACATTTTAGAGATTTTGCATTTACGATGATTTGCAGTCGAGGTCATGTTCGGTTGTTGCATTCTTTCATCCTCGAAAACCACACTTTTGGCAACTGTAGGATAGCCATGTGGGACGAAGCAATAATAATAAAAGTTTCGTGTGGCAAGTCGTCTTTACTATATACGGCTACAATGGGTAGATCTGACTCACATCTTATTTCATTTCTGCAGTTGGATTCGGGGATTCTGTAGGCTTATAAACCATAATTATTTCTGGTTTCTGTTAACTTAATCGAATATGCTGTCTTGCACGTTACAACAGTCTTATTTATGTGTAAGAAATTACAATGTATATTTTTTTGTGATCAACAGAAATGTAGATTCACTTTCATTCTAAAGGTTGGCTTTCATTTACATCTATAATTATAGATACGTTTTTAGACCAAATTCTATGAATTGAAAATAATCAATTGGTTATATTTTCTCTTCAATTTAAGAAACATATAGTAATTTGCTATATTATCGGTTTAAGGGATGGTGATAGTAGTAAATCGTTTTGACTGCATTTTCAAGTCAATTTTACCTATTTTACACATTAACTGAGCAACAATTTACGAGTATGTATATAAGGTTGCATTTTTTAGTCGTTGCAATGAAATTAGAAATTGGTCGAAGCTTTATCCTGTAATTTTACTGAATTATTTTAACAAATTAGATTTTAATCTGAAAATGGATTGTGATATCAGGACAGCCTCGTATATATATGATTAGCCATTTAATGGGAGAGAACAGACGTGAAACTATTAAATATTATAATTGGATCGAAAAAGGAATTAGAAAAGTAATTTAGGTTGAAAAGTGCGCTCTCGAACAGTTCCCAGGCAAGGCGTCAGCGTAACGGGCCGAAAAAGGAGCCGCAAAGGCCGATCATCCTTGCAAACGGCGAGGAAGGACGGTGAGGAAAAAGAAGGTGTCCCGAAATGCCTGGAGGTCGGGGCGAAGGTGGGCGACGCGCCCACGCGCGCGGTTTCCCCGCCGATCGGCGGGAAGCAGAAAAAAATCGGAGGCTAATCTGTAAGTGGATCGAGGCGCGGCCCAGGCGGCTCGCGCCCACGACAAGGATCCGGGCGGCGCACACACGTAGCCGCGCGTATCCTCGGCGTGCGAGCGCCACGCGCGCACACGGCCATTAGTTACGTAGGCCGCGCTCGCTGGCCGTCACGTGACCCGGCTATATACTGTTATGCGCGCGCGCCCCGGCGAAAGAGAGGCGATCCTCGGACTCAAGGTCTGCGCGCAGTGGCGCGCCGCGCGCGCTATCGTGGATCCGCCGCTGTCGCGCGCTTAGTTCGATTCGGACCGGCAAGCAGTGGGTCCGCCTCAGCTCGCGGAGCGCTCCGCTCTACTTTGCGCGCGTGGTTTGTCCGGCCCCTCGCTACTAATCGCGCTCTTGGCTCTGCGACCAGTCGGCCTCGCTCGTGGATTTTTTTGCCGCTGCTCGGGATGTACCGGTTGTCGCGCTTCTGAGGGAAGCCCTTTGAAATTCGGAGCAACCGGCTCGCGGACCGGTAGATTTTTTCCCAGGGGAACTCGTTTATAAGTGCTTCTTGTGCCGGACACTTGCGCCGCTCCACTGTGATGTGCTAGCCGGTCTACAGTTCGCAGCGGCATTTTATTTGCAAACGTCGGTTCCGTTGCTATTTGATTCCGCCTCTGATAATAAACACGAATCAAGTACGTTCCAAAGCAGTGAAGGGGCTGAGTGATTGACTCAAATGTTTCACAGGCTTTCAGACTTGTAGTTTGTGTGTAGTGATCCCAATATTCGATTAGATTGAGAGTTGCATTTGAAGCTTTATGTTTTATGTTTTTAAATTATCATGTTCTTCACTTCGTACACAATTGTAACATCTGGATTAAATACAAAGTCGCTTTCGAAGCTAGAATTGCATTAATTGTAAATTATTGTGAAATCGTGTTTACAAAACTATAAATTTTGTTGTTGCAAGTAAACAGTGTGCAATGTCGTTAACTAAAGATGAACGTAAACTAGCGTCAATTTTAAAAAAACTTGTATTATTTTGCATCGTAATTTTCAATTTTATGCTGAGTAGTTTTATTTAATTATTCAATTGCCACTCCTCTACTATCTGCGTATGTTATTGCATTTCAAGTGCACTACCTTCCGTAGCATTATCTAACTTTCCTTAGTTCTTGTAAAAAATTAAGTAGTATTCGCGATCGATTTTGCCAAGACTTACACTTTTATTAGAGACGTCGTCGAAACATCGTCTAAACATTAATACATTTCAGTTGTATGCAGCATTTTTCTTTAAAACATACTCGGATATATCAAGAATTTAACTTACGAACTTTAATATCCTTACATGCTTGAAATCCATGACTTAAGAAATATAAAAATATAGTTTTCTACGTCCATGTACATTCCAATAACTATTAAAAACTCTAATTTTGTTCAAAGTATTAGTTATTGCATCATTGACTTGCATTACATTTAATTATCGATCGATACTAGTTACTAAATATTTCATTTCTTCAAATTTGAATTTAAACAGCTTACTCGACTTTAAGTCGTTATTAATAATATTGAAATTACTCTGTGAGCTACTTGTACGATTATTTGCATTATTTATGATTATATTACGGAAAGTTATAATCACTATAAGAAGAATTTTTTAAAAATCCTTTGTAATGTTTCATAAATTTATTGCATTGTAGTATCTAAAAAATGTGTACAAAAAAAAGTTATCATTGTTCATAAAAAAATTACGTAACAAAAAAATTTCCTTTTCAATCTTAGTTAAGGATTGATTACTTAAATTTTATTACGTAACTTAAACCCTTAAGTAAATAGTACTTTTTTCTTAAAATCTCTAGAAAAATAAATGTCTTAAAAGAAGAAACTAAAAGTAGAAACTTTTGTAAAAAAAAGTACACGGGAGCATAATTTCAGCATTTTCTGATAATGAACTTCCTCTTTACTGAAAATGAGAATAGAAAAAGGGACGTTATAACCGGCCGTAAGCCAATGATCGCAGGTGACATTCAAGTCTCGTATATACTTTATAGGTATGCTAGGTTGGTGGCTCTCGTAATTGGGAATCACCCGTGCATGACCTACGATTGTTACGTTGGCTGCAACGGAATATAAGGTAGTTTAACGTCAACATGCTATTGTCGCAGTGTCATTTCGTGCGATTTGCAGTTTTTTCAAGCTTCAGTTATTTGATGTTGCTTGATAAATTGAGCATATCATAGTTAATTTGTGAATCACAGGATCTATTTAATTAATTACACTTAATTTATCATATTTATCGGACAAAATTTAAATAGCCCTCGAGATAGCCCTATCAAAATTATTTCATTTTGATTAAAAATAAGTCTGATACAAATTTAATACTTAAAAAAATTAAATATGTTAAATTATATTTTAAATGTGGTTGTTTTATATTATTCGAAACAATTACTGAAAACAACTAAAAATTACAATAAACTTCAAAATATCTTTTATTTTTAAATAATCTTCTAAATTATATTATTTTATTAATTATGTTCATATATAATTATCAACTTATTTTTGTACATGAAAAAGTGTAAAATAGATTTGCATATCTTCTTGATTAATTTTTTTTTGTAATACAACAAATACTTTCTAAAAATATTTATGAATTATAAGAATATTTATAATAACGTATAATAGATATAAATATATACTCATTAATGAGTATATATAAAAATAAAAAATGATATATATACATATATATATATATACATATATTATGTATATATATAATAAACAATGAGTATATATATATTTTAAATATTTACTCATTTATGTTAATAGATGGTCTGATTTTGCTCACTTATTTTTAAAAAATATTGTATTAAAATTAATTAACAATAATAATATTAAAAAAAATACTTGTAAAAGTACATTATTAAGACATGGAAGTAATCAAATGAAATAAATTTTTCATATTTGTAGTTGAAAATATGCTAATTAAATCATCCACTTATTACTGTCGCATAGTGAACTTTGGAAGCTTTAGAATTTTAATTGATTTGAAAATTTATTTTTAAGGTTGAATTAAACTAATAATATATTGCGTACATTGACTGATATGTATCCATATATGCTCAAGTACTTCAATAATTATACGTCTCTTTCATAGACTGGCATTTTGTTGCTTTTGTTAGAATAGAAAGATTAATAAAAACGAATAATTCATTTTGTTATCTTTCTGGAATCATGCGATAGTTAGTTAGTGAAAAATAGCAACATATTTTTATTTCCTTTTTTGAAATATTAACCTTGAATAATGATGATTATCAATAATCTTTGATTTTAATTAACTGATTAGCATTTAATAAGAAATAATTCAATTAAAAAAATGTTCTTTTAGAACTTTCGATGAATAATTCAAAAAATTTGCCAATGATTATGAATTTTACCGAGAATAATTAATAAAAAGATAATACCTACAGATGTTCACGGTGTTTTTTTTCGGTTTCCTTGCAAATTTAAAAATACTTGATTCGTATTTATGTCGTTGTTCAATGTCGTCGACGAGGTTTTGATCAGTTTGAATTAAACTATCCCTATTGTCATGTGTTCACTAGAATCGCAAAAAAGGCCACTATCTTTCAGATTGTCCATACATAATAAACTGACTATGAACTGACTTGTGGTAATCGAAAGAGTACAGGCCGAATTCAAATAATAGGAAAAAAAGACAAACAAACCGAATCGATTAGTCGCAGAGCCAAACTAAACAAAGGGCTGATGGTGGGGCCAAATAGTCATTTTTTTTTTCGCACTCCCTACTAGATTCTCGGAGCAGAGAACCAAAAGAGTGCACGCGTATATTCAGAAACAGAAAGTTCTCCTCAAAATTGATGCCGACCGCAGCAACTCCACCCGCGCAAAACGGTGAGGTGCACTTTCAAATCGAGTGTATCTAGGGAAAGGGGTCGATACAAGTTCCCCGAGGCGATGAATCTGGTTGTCGGTACCGGAAGATGCAGTCATGATCATGAATCACGACCCCGTAATATGTCGACAGTACTTCTACTGTAGCCAGAGAAGACAGCGCATCAGGTAATATTTTTGGTATTTTATTATTATTTCACCGAGTCTATATAGGCCATATTTCATTACTTATATAAAATGTACACAGACTATGTCGAGGCGTATACGTTAATACTTCAAATATTCTTAACTTATTATCAGTTTTTTTATTGTAAAGTAACGGATTAAAAAAAAGCCCTTTGAACTTGTATCAAAAAATACCTGCGTATTTCAAATGCACATATGATAAGAGGCAAAAGAATAAGATTATGATATTATACATTATACTAGTCCTGAAAATTCTTTTACAAAAATACATATAACAATTTTAAGTGTATGTTCGAATTTGATTTCGCAGGCTGTATGATGGAAAATCTGATCTATAAAATGAAAAAGCTAGTAAAGTCTCATTTAGTAGATTTTAAGACACATGGGTAGTTGGAACGGATTAATCATGAATCTTGTTGAAAAATAACGAGGCAATAACAAACTGTAGTTTTATATGCCTTTATTCCTAAAGAATAAGAATTATCCATGGCTAAAAAGAAAAAACACATGGGAAAATCGGCAATTTAAAATGGTTAAACATTTAACGCTAACGTACTTCGTTATCGTCTGATTGCGGTTTTTATTTCATCCCGTCATTTGTTAAATATGCTTACTAATCGTTCCGTGTGTTCATTAAAATTGCACCTAGATTTAAGGTTAAGGAAAACTACCTAGAATACAGTGTGGGGCGGAAAAGAAACAGTTACGCAAGGTAGGACATGAGGGAAGGAAACGAAAACTTTCGGACCATGATAAGCGGATCTCCTTTGTGCAGCCGCGGCTCTGTCACGCTTACCTGAGGCCGCGCTATGCCCCTTCCGCTTCGATTGTGCATCTTCTTTCACGCCGTCAGCCCTTTCTTCGTTATATTTCATTTCTCCAACAGTGGTATTGTTTTAAACTATTGTTTGACCGGGACTTCGTCATCTAAAATTAGGGTTTATCAAACAATTGTATTTTGAAAACTTTTATTTTAATGATTTTTTCATTCTACATTTAAGTAGATTGCAGCACTGTTTAATATTCAATTATTAAACAAATAAAATTTTCATCGCTAATTTTCTATAAGAAAACTATAACTAATTTCACTTATAATGTGTTCCTAGAATTTTTTATTTATATCATGATGTTTGAGTATTTATTAAAACTATTGGTAGGTTTATCTAAACAAATTAAAGTATTACAGCAGAAAGATCAAATCTCATTTAAATTAGTATTGGTTTATAAGATAGTAATCAACAAATTACATGTCTAATTGATAAACTTTTATTGACCTAAAGTTTATAAATTGATGAATGTATTTAGTAACAAAATTGATACAATAAATTAAAAATATTAGTTTCAAAAATATTTTATATCATTTTTGGTCAAAAATCGGCAACAGCCAATGATAACTATCATACACTTTACATTTACTCATCAGAGATTCTGTCACCAATTAAAACAGTATTATTTGTTAATGAAATTTAATTTGCTACTTGACTCGCGTATTTGACTGCGAATGCTCGCTAATTAATCAACCGTTCATAATATTCTTGCACTCAACCACAAAAAAACTAAGGCTTTCAATTAATCTTCTTGTATATTGTTATCGTTCCATATGCATTAGCTAAAAAAATTATCAGTTGAACCCATTGATCGTTTATTACTGAAACATATTAAATCATGAGCTGACTATACATGCCAGGGAGGAAAATTGCTGATCGCGGGTATTGAAAGCATCGCAATTTCACAATCTAATACGTGTATGCATTAGCTGTCTCAAGGTAGAATTCTTCTCGCGGCTTCCTTTCCGGAAATCAAACTTTTATTTCTTCGTGATTAAAGTACGCATAAGATCGTACATATACCTTATAACTTCTTATAGTTTGTTTTTATTTTTATTGTAAAAAAAGAATATCGTCTTTATAGGATTTAAAGTCGGAAGTGTTCGTTTATTTGCACGGAATTTCTTTTTTTGTCGTTTATGAACAAGTTCTGAGATTTTCTTCCAAATTTGTTTTTCCTGTTCTGATAATAGTCGGCATTCAAGTAGATTTAAAATTTGCGAATGCACGTTTTAAATTACAAGTTGAATAAAATTTCTTGAAATTACGTAATAGTTCAGCTTCTTACGAATTACAGCACTTGAAATTTTCTTTGAAGAGCAAAGATTTGCTGAGTATTTTGCTAAATCAGTAGTGAAAACATAAACTTTGTTGTATAAAAATTATAAAACTCTACAAAATAACTCAAAAAGCCTTTAAATAATAGTACAATATACTATAAAATAAGAAGATGGAGAAATTCAGTGAAAGCCCGTTAGACGTATTATTAAAACGCACAAGTAGTAACATGACGTTTAGCCAGACGCTAAACTGTTTCCACTGATTCATATAAGTATAGAAACCGGAAATAGTGATAAAAAACAAATACTGTTATGATAAACTTTTAATCGTCGAATCGAAATATTCGAAAAAAGTCATGAACATAATTAAAACAATTATCATTGAAAATGAGCTCTATCAAACTAGACAATGGATAAGACAAGAAAGACCAGCGGTAAACCCTCTATCTTTGTTGTCATTGCACGTATAACTATACAAAAAATTCTTTTACGTAAAGATACGACCAAAAGATCATAAATGAATTTATAAAGAAGAAGTATAATCATTCTTCCGATAAGATTCAAGGTTTTATTTCTTTTTTCAAAAATAAGACAATAAGAGGATTAATATGAAACGTGGGTTGGACGAGCTACATATTTGCATTATTTGTGTTGTACACATAATTCCCATTGAATATGTTACATTTTGAAACATAACATTGAAAAACAGTTGCAAAACATACGAGATTTATTATTCCACTGTTCTATCCTATTGAGTTGCAAGAGATTAAACATTCTATGTATTATAAGATATCATTCAAATATTCACTTAAAATTTAGAATAAAAGGCTTTAAACAAGCTATTTAATAAAGAAACCAAACTGATTTATAAAATAAAATGCTACTTAGTATTGCAACAACTATCGTCTTGATCAGATGTAGTGATCGACCGTGGAAATGCAGATCAAGGTCGTGTTGATCGGTTTTAACTTGAAGTCCATGGATTCGCGCGTACACGTGCTAGTTTACACGTGGTCTTGCGTCTTCATGGCCCCTTTGTTTGCCCTTATGCTATTGTAATAGCAAAGATTAACTAACATGTATTCCGGCTTTACACTCTAATAGCTGCGATTCTGCTGTGCAATATTTTAATTTTTAATTTAAAGGGATTGATTTGCAAATTCTCTCCATCTCTCTTGACATACTAATATGTAGTACGATGAATATTGATATGTTTGATCTACGCAAAATATTTGATTTTTGTTTATTTTCCAAATAATAGTCATGCTTATTGATTGGACGTGGACACACACACACATACACACACATACAAAATAATAATAATATTGTTAAAAACATTATGCGTTTGCATTTACTATAATAAAATCAACGAGCATGAAATTAACTAGTAATAAATGTGAAGTAAGCCGAGTTTCCGCCTGAGAATGTTATTTAGTTCTAAAATTAGAGTCTCATCTATAGGAACGACACCATATAGATTTTTAATAACAGTAATTTTGATTTTTTCATTAACGTTCTATCATCATTTGCATCATACCTTTAAGACTACAAGTATATAAATTAAAAATATCGCCCCCATTATATTGGGCTTAAGTGTGAATAAGGTGTAGATTTTACTTTGATTTTGTGTAAGTAAGTTTTAAACGATAATAAATAATTATTAAATTATTTATTAAACTTAAAAAGTTTTGTTTCAAGAAAGAAGCGCTTACTTCATAGAATATTCTATTATAAATATGATGTTTAAAATAATTCTTTTACTGTGAAAAAATTTATTAAAATACAATTTTATGAGCTTGAAATCTCATAAATCTTTAATTAATTATAAATTAATTTAGTTTTGATATTTTTAAATCTATGAACTCTTATATATTACTTTAGAGTAATAAATAATTTTGATTTTAACAATAGCACGTAAGTGCGTGATTTATTTTTTATAACTTACTTAATGAGACTCCGATTAAATCATCACATGATTTTACATGCGGGTAATTCAATGTTAGATGTACGAGCAAAATGTGATTACAAACTTTTAATGTGTTTAACTGTACCAAGTACAGTTTCACCTATTACTAGATTTAATTAGCATGATAAAAATGTTTGTATACCTAAAAGATGACCACGCTTAAAAGATTTACAATAAAAATACAGATAAAAGGTAAATCTTTACAACATGCACAATAAAGTCTGCAAAATTCAATATTTAATGAAACACTCGCAGTTGCATACAGTTAGAGTACAAGTCTCTAATTAACCCAGAAATGCGCATGTGGATCTTGTTGCACAACATGAAGTTCACGGAAGCGCTAATGTAATAGCATGTATTACCCCGATGAAGTGCATGACTCCATTGCGAATCCGGAAGTTCATCCTCCCTTGTGTACACACAGTCTGCAAGCGCTTCACATTTCACAGCGATTTCCTCTATGTTCTGCTTTTTTTCCGGGTTTGTCAGTCGTGAAAGAATGCATGATGATGAACTTTCATCGACCTCGAACCTTAATGAAAAGATTTTTCAGAAGTTTTATTCGAATATCAAAAATAATATTGTTATGTAATTGTGATTTTATGCAATAAGGTACTTGAGAGATATATTTTTCATATTTTTAAAATTTATGTACCGAAAGAGTAAAACATTATTAATATAAACTTTTTAGGATTAAAAAAGCTTTTTTGTTTCATTCAGAATATTAAATTTAAAAGTTAACTAGATAAATATTTAAATTTAATCAAAGTAGTTTAAAATTAGATAATGTATTTGATTTCACTTTAATTGCATGATGGACACAAAATGTGAATTTTTGTACTATAATAAGTATATACTTCTCAAATACGGTTATATTAATATAAGATTATATAACTTTATTTGTAATTCATTTAGCATTTATACCAACAATTAAAATTTTTAATTAAAAAACATTACTACAGATTTACATAAAAATTATTGTAATATATAATGTAATTGTTTGTCTAATGCAATTGATGTAAATAAAATTATTATATGTATTAGGATTTGTGCACTTGAAGTTTAATTTAAAAATATATATCATCATATTTAACATTCAAGTTGTATTCAAATCTACGCAAGAAATATAAATACACGGAAGAAGGGGGACATATATGACCATCTTTATTACCATGTAACCACTATTTATAAACTTTAAAAGTACACATGAATTGTGCTGAATATGATAATTATTTATAATTCTAAAATTAATTATTCTTTGCATTTATACTTCAATACCTTATTTTTTAATGTATTGTAGTACACCAGTGGAACGATCCAGTAACTATTACAAACAAATTCTTTAAAATTAATCATTAATATTACAAAAATTAGATAACGCAATGTGGATTGTTTTGATAATTTAGTAAATTTAATGTAAATAATTATACTTATTAATTAAGTAGGCTGAAGTTTTCGATTTATTTTCTTCATATTTTAATGACTCAGTTAAATAAGCTTTATATATTTTGACATTGAATTATATTTCTATACAATTCTATACATAACTCCTTTTATTGTTTCTTTACAACAGATATGTCCAATAATTATGTAATTAAGTATATTAAAATAAATGTACCTTACAAATGAGTAAATTTAACACATGATTTATGCTATATCAATATTGTATAAACAATCTAATAATTGATTTTATTTTCTCTATTTGATTTACATATTTGCAATTGTATTTGATAAAACAATGTGTATAATCTTCATAAATAAATTTATCAGCCGATTGAAGTGTATATGCTCATCTCATCAGCTGATTACCACCGATTGAAGAAATTATTATCTAATTCAACAATTCAAATCAGTTAATAATATGAATATATAAAAATCAATTGATAACATTTGTTACGTTCAATAAAACGAGCAGTCAGTTATTGTGAATATTTTTTATTTTTTATTGCTGATAGACATTCGGATAAACATACTATAGGTACTGAGATACATTATTTAAGGTTTGTGGAATAAATCAATACTAGAATTTCTTTACTTTGAATTCTCAGTATTGTGTAGTTAGTAAGATTATTATTTATATGTATGAATGTATATTGGTAAATAATTTGTATACATAATTGATGTGCAATTAACATAACTATATTAAATACTGTATCATCATTTTAATAACATTGTTAATTAATATTTTTAATGATTTAAATAACATAATATTTCTTTACCCTAACGTTGATTGTTAAGATGTTAAACTTTTCTTTTATTTATGACATCGCGCACAGTGTTTTAATGAGTTTAAATTTAATCCAGAGGTTCAATAATCATTCGTTTGAAAAAAACTTCTTCCTCGACGAATCTCTGATCTCACTCGTGATCTTTTGAAACAAGCGCGCGCTTACATTTACGTGTACTCAAGCTATTCGCGAGCTTCTACATACATGTCCGCCCACTGCCTTAACTTTCACGATATGGATTACCTTCTCTTCCTTCACAGGAGTGAAAAACGAAGGACAGGTACATCAAAGATTGTTACACGTACATTTACCCATTAGATAATTATATATACATTTAATTTATATATAAGTCAGCTAATGACTAATTTTACTGTAGTTGATAGAATTGATTGATAAAGTGAGTTCACTTAGAAAATATAAAAATGGGTTAAGTTTTCATTAAAAAGAGAAATAATAAAATACAACTTAGAACTATATATATTCTTCAAATAAAAAATTCTTTGTTATTTTGTGATTTCTTGTGATCGAATTACTATTTTTATTTTCCATTAAAATTTTGATTAAGTTGTGCGAAATGTTTTCATGTTAAAAAGTAACAGCATCATCAAACAAAGGATTTATAGTTGTCTAACAAATAATTTTTAGTTTTATAGTCATAAAATAATATTCATACATGTATTATAATTGTGTATTATGTCAAAGCTTAATTTTAAATTTGAAACATTATTGCACATATAATCTAGAAGATATTACTATCATAATATATAAAAAAAGTTTAAAAATAAAAAATTAATACAAATAATATTTCAAAAAAGGTGCATAAAAGGTGATTTTTATAGGAAGGATAAATGTCCATTATTGTTAAATTTAGCATACAATTTTAGATGATCAAATGTGTTGTTTGACACTGCAATTATTTTAATAAAATTGCATTTTGCTAATCAAACTAAAAATGCTAAACTTTATCAAACCCAAATTGAAATTACATCCTATATATAGATAAGAAACGACTGGATACTTGGAAGTTATAATCACCTGCACTGATAGGGGCAGTATGTCAAGATTTACTATATTTTCAATGTAATAGCGATATTTGAAACATTACTTAAATGTGTTTGAACATTTTGAAAGTAAGCTCAAAACTCGAATGATAAGTAGAATACGCTCTCGGTTTGCGACCTTAGGCTTTGTACACAGCACTCACGTGCGGTGCATACTTGCCTACAGCGCGCTGCCGCGCGCTTTGATTTTTACAATAGTTTGTAACAACAATTATAAAAATAAAATAAAAATTAGTTTATTATGGTAATTTAGTACAAACACATTCTCCAATACTAGATAGAAATTTTATGGTAACATTTAAGATACGGATTCTCTCAATGTTTGTTGTGTATATTACTATAATGCATATTACAAATAGCTGTTTCAGAATCTTAATAATCATGTATCCATAGTGCCATGCACACACATAATATAACTATAAACATCAATTTATTTATGATATATATGTGTGCAGTATTTTAATGGGCTTTCCGTTTTATTATTAACAGTGCCGACCTAATCACGAGCTTTTTGAGTATTAGATTCTTGATTTCCATTAATCTCTTCACTTTTTCTGATTTGCACGAAAGGTTTAAAATCGTTTCTCAAAGATTTTATTTTTTAAATATGCGAATTCGTAACTCGGGTAGGAAATTGAGGTATCTCTGCCAATAATATGTTAAATTTTGTGTTTTGTGGGCATATTATATATTATATTGTATCTTTAGGAGACAACGGTAACTTGGCATGTTATTATTTGGCATAAAATTATGGTGAAATTGTGTTGAGAATGATTTGGAGTTATGACCTGAAATTATTCTCATATAAATATTGATAAACATAATTAAAGCGCGCGACATGAAAATACACACTCGAACTGAGTGCAAATGAAGCGAAAATTTGATTTTTAAGCTTTCTTCGTGTGAATTGCTCCTTTATACATGAACATACAGGCTTGCAAGAGCCGCTTGGTGTGAGAGAGATATAATGCTTTGGTTAGACCACGCGAGATCATTTATTTCCTTTCTGTGACTCTCTGTATCAGAGTTTTTTTTTTCAAGTATCACACCACTCATCCGATTGTATTGTTACGGTTCGATAAAAAATTAGGATTACATTATAATCAAGTGTTGACTCACGTGTATCACTGCTAGTTTAATTTTTTACTAGGATGTTTTTAGATTTCTAGCGGTGTAATACTCATTATTTATTTATCTCTTGTGTTCGAAACTCAAATGTCTTAAATGTGTGCTATTTTAAACTATACATATTAGTATGCTTATTTGATAAATAACAACAATTAATTAACACAAATGTAATAGATTCGGACTATACTATTCCAATAGATATATAGTATAGTATGAATTAATACTTCGAAATATATTCTTAACGATATTGTTTTGATAAAAAATATATACTAATCAATTTTCGTAGTAACATAGACATTACAATTATAGTGATAATGATGACTGGTGGTTAGCATCACTAGTCGCTAGTAGTCCAGTATTTGCGTTTATAACTTACAAGGAAAATGTGTATGTGGTCATATTATCATATTTCTTTAATATTACAATTTACGCTTTGTATTTACATCTATAATTATACGTGAATTCCTGGAAGAATATTGTATAATTAAAAATATAGTTTAACTGTGTCTGATCAGGAGAGATCTGAGACTAGGAAAATATTTAGACTGACTACAGAAAAATAACATTTTAGATATAATATAACATACTAAAAAAAATGTTGATCTAGTTCTTTTTCAATGAAATTTATAATAGCTGAATTGAATTAATATACATTAAAGCCTACGTACATTTCTGTTATATCTGCCAAAATTGTACAATATAATACAATTTTTTTCTCGAATTTTTAAGTGTAGTTTCATATTTAACTGATTCTTAATTTCATATTCATTTGATTAATACTTACGCAAGTGCTTTGTGTAAACGAACAACGGTTAGTGCATTTAAGTTGCTAGTAACGCATGATCCCATGTGACATCCATAAATATACAATGTCCGTGTTTCATACTCCAGCTTAACCATTACTTTTTTCTTTTTGTACTTCAGGACTCAGTGGACAATATAAGTATGTTATACTCAACTTCGATTTCTTTAAAATTAAGTCACAGTTATCGTTCTAAAATGACCTTTAACTTGAAGTATGATAAATCAGAGGGATTTTCCTTCTTGCTAGCATCCCCACGAGGATATTATTAGGCCTTCGGGCGATTGCACGCAAGGTACTCGCGTGACTGCGATGCAATCGCTTGACCGACCGCGATATCGATCAGCCGATAAAAGTCCAGTCAAGGACGAATCGAATGTCAAACGAAATTCACCAATAATTATACGTGGCACTTTAAACTGAATTTGGATGGTTGCTATGAATATTTCGAGCACTTATAATTGCACACATCAAATGGAAAACAGATTTGAAAATAAATATTAGAGCTGTGATTATATTAATTGCATATAGTTGTAGCAATATTATATTGGTATTATACTGAGTAGTTATTAAATTGAATAATGGTTATAAAAGACATATCAAATGTTTTTCATGAAAAATTTTATGCTATCATTCTGCACAGTATTGTACAGGATTTGTACAATGATTTCACCTCTTTCTAACCTATATGACATATCAGTAATGGTCAGTCTTTGAGCAACAGGCTTAAATTTTGTAACAAAAAATTATAGCGAAACACTCAAGGTTACGATGGGTGTGAGCATAAGTATCTGACAATTAGGTCAACTCATTACAATTAGAAAAAAATAGAAATAAGTCACGTGTTATCTACTGTAAAGTGTAATGAAATGGCTAATGTATTGTTTTATTTATAGCACGTTACGTTAGGTGCTTTCGCATTTTACAAGGGACAAGAGGAAAGACAGAATAAGATACTAATTTATTCACGTTCAAGGATTGTCTCTATACATTAGATACTTTGACTTAGAAGAAAGTAAAATCATAAAATCATAACTTATAGATTGTCTACGTAAAAATAATATAATGTGCTGTATAAATATTATTTTTAATAATCTACATCAAGTAATAATCGTAATTAAAACATATTCATGACAGAATTACATCTTATTTTTAAATAAAACTTTTAATTTATGAAATCAAGCTGAAGTTCGTCACCTGGAGATCCTTTCATCATTAAAAGTCCGTTAAATTATACACACAAAGTTGTTCAGACCGTAAGCGTTTCACACACACAAAAACAAGAGAAAACCAAACTAATATCATCCCTTGCATACCCACGATTTGACTTGTTATTCGTACGCTCGTATACCTTATGCACCATTTATTCTTTAATTAAGAATAAAGAGGTACAGAGGCAGGAGGAAAATCAACTTGCCGTAGCACACAGTCAAGCACTTTATAAAAATACTTCATTGATCCGATTAAGTGCAGGCCGAGGTGCAAGCAGACAGGAAGCATGTCAGGAAATTACACGTTAGAATTCGCGATCAGAGGTACCATTTCAACAACCGACACGACACGCGTGTAAAAGAGAAGCACTTGGACCTCTCCTATTTATGTGGAGGCTGTTGACGAGTGCTAAAGTTTGAAAAGATTTAACATTCGCGTTTGCTATTCATTCATACATTACGCTACATCATTACGCGTGGAAAACTTCTGTAAAAGTTATACATGTTTTCTTTGTCGATGAATAGAAGCAGTAAAATTGGAGAGAGAAGTGTTATACTCGTATAGGCAACGCGTTGAATTTAAGTTATCAATGAATTCTAATTTCCGAAATGAAGAGCTCATTGGAAGTGGAAATAACTTTTATAAATAACTTTTAAGTTTTTTTAATACAAAGCTGTACAATATAGTTAAACAATTATGTGATTGACTTATATAATATATGTGTATCTGGATTGGTAGAATTAAATGTTTAATTTTTAATGAGTATTTAATTGAGTATTAATTCAATGCAAAACTAAAAATAGTGATTAAAATTTACGTATTTATAGTAAATTGGAAATATTTTTGTCAAGTCATATTACGTTTGATACAATTGTGAAAAAATTTATAAGATAGTGGCTCAATTGAAAAATGGCTGAATTATATCATCATATGGTTCTTTTTGCAATTCTAAGAAAATATCGGGTATCTGAATTCAGTGCAAGTCGTAATATCTCTGATTGACATTATTATTCGAACATTATAATATTTTAGCCTGAAATGAATTCTACTAAATTTAATAGTTTATGTATGTTGAACTATCAAAATATTACGGACAAAGACAACAGTAAAAAAAACAATAAAATGCACTTGCGCAATTTGAGAGCAACGCATTTTTGCCAGTTTTAATATTTACCCGGATTCATACCTCAATCATCATTATCTATAGTTACTTCAATTTCTTTTTTTTCGATTACTTGCTAGTGCGGTTCACTTAGAAAGTAAACGGTTAGCTTTTACGGTCTATTGTAGAACGGCATTCGTTTTTGTCTCAGGTGTTCCGCTAGGGGTATGTAGCACGAGGAAAATGTTGCCGGTTCTCCTACATATGAAAGTGTATTATTTTTCCGTAACAGTTACATCCCTATACGCTTTCTTATGGGTCATAAACATTGCGTGCTGATTTTTCTTAATTTGATTGTGCACGGGATGTATAATAAGTGTATTATAATCTTCACGAACTTTCAGAGTAGTATATGTACATAATGCAGTATATCAAGAATATTCTGCACCTGAATTTCAGAATAATATGACTTAAAATATTTCAGTATCAGATTTTTCTTGTATACTGAGATAGACTGATCAATTCAATAACATTTACCATGTTTTACGCTAAAATTTGCTATGTGGTGTAGTAATATTTATTAAATTGACCAGCCGGTGG
This sequence comes from Sycophaga agraensis, assembly GCA_018906755.1. Lineage (NCBI taxonomy): Eukaryota > Metazoa > Arthropoda > Insecta > Hymenoptera > Pteromalidae > Sycophaga > Sycophaga agraensis. The sequence goes on from JACCIE010000093.1 coordinate 378,538, forward strand.
TCGGTTTACCATAAAGTATGGTTAAAGCGACTACACCATTTCTCTCAGTGTATATATGAATATAGTTTCTTACAGAACAGATTGGAAAATAATTTTATTTATCTTATGACATAAAATGAAAAATCCACATTTAATTAGGATAAGAGTACAATAATCAATATTTTGAAAAAATCTTGTAACCATTTTTCATGATATCTATTATTTAACTTTTATCTATTCAATATTAAATTATTTATTACATATCCCAGATGCTTAATGGCGATACTATCAAACACGTAATCGAACTCAAACCGCTATACGAGTATATGTATTCCACATTGTAGACAAGTTCATAACTTTTCATTGAAAAAGTTTCTCAAAAATGTATAAATCGTCAATACGAATTTAGATGTTTAGTTGTCATGCTTTAGAAACCACAACCAGATTTCTTACCTTAATGTAAATGAGTGATTCTACTGTGATTTCAACGAAAAAACGGGAGTGTGATTAGCGCGCAGAGCATGAATGAACAAGTTAAGTTGCGAACAGGTTGCGATCGAACTTCTGACACGTGCAGGTAATGGACACAATGGTCGAGAAAGCTCAACGTTTTTGCGATTAGCTTCTTGAGAATTTAAGTTTGAAAGAATGTAATCTTAAGATAAAGGGACGTTTCACAATGATTTCTTAAGTATAGATACGCAGGTGGAATCAGCCAAGTGTAGAAATACATGTAGATCAAAATAATATTTTTTAATGTTTTGATACTGTCATTATTGAGGATTTCAATCATATTGATTTATTACTTTGAAATTACTATACGATATATTGTAATTAACGAGTCCGCCTCAAGTTTGTATTATAAAATACGGTAAAAGTTCGTAACAATTTTTTTGAGTGTATGAAATAGTAGCTGCTCTTTCACTTATTGCTACTACTGTAAGCTTGGTAGTAACATTTTCTTAATTATGAGGAAAAAGTAATAATTTTCTTTCTATTACTAGAAAGTTCAACAATATTTATTAAAAAAGAGCTATTTTATTGCTACTATCAAAAAATGGTTAATTTTTTCGATAAAATTATTTAGACTAAGTATTCACTTATCTTTGTAACTTTTAAAATAGTTTTGAATTTTTCGGTATATTGATTATTGGGTTAACTATAATATAATTCGTTTATTGACGATTTTAATGCGGAAATGCAAGTAACTTTTACAAGTATTATTATAGTTGACTAACATTATGACTTAGCATGGAGTCTTTATCTTTCCTATAAATGACTTAAATGCTCTTTAGCAAAAACAATAAGATTAATCTCACAAATATAATAGTTACGTAGATGAGTAATTTTTTTTCAAACACTGTCCTGCGATTAAACAATACAATTTTACAAACGAGTGATTTCTGACTAGTCATCTGCTAACCTAATTACTGAATTCGCCCCATTTTTTTGACAATAAATCAAGTTAAAATGGTAAAGATGAAAAAAGTATCGATAAAAATTAACTACAGAATTCATCCTTTCCGTTGTTCAACGCAAGAATACTTGAGCAATATGCAATTAAAATATTGAGCGACTACTGTCACGCAATTGTGCTGTTCGATTATTTACATAATCGCTCGGTCTTATCTCATTCGCTAAGAGGATTTACCTGCTACTTACGATATCTCTTTTTCCAGACATAAAGTGTCTGTGCATCATCTTGTTTTTTCTTGCTTTATTTTTTTATTTATCCGTATGCCTCATTTGCATAAAGATATAAACCATTCGGAAAAAAAGTTACCTTTAGAAAGACCAGATTATATTTTATAATTTTGAAGTAATTTCGTACAACACGAAATATTTTTTCGGTGACAATACAATGCTTACTAAATAATTAATAATATTCTATTTACAATTTTAGATTAGTTCAAGTTTCCATAATAAAATTTTTTGGTTAATAATGTTCTATGTATGAATTAGAATAATAAATGAGAATTAAGATTTAAGATTAAACTATTTGATGTTAATTAATTATGCGAATGCATAAATATACTGCTTGTATCTTCACCTTTTTCCTGGTTGAAAAAGTATACAATAGAAAAAATATTTAATATTTTGATTTGTTAATACCAAATGGAAAATGCAGTTAAAACTATATAATAAAATATATTGTCCCTCAAATATCTTTGTAAAATTATTAAATATGGATTCATGTGATTAACGGATAGGGTGGTTTTATTTTTACAGATTGTGCGACAGACAGCGGGATAGCGAAAGAGATGACGAAAGGGGCGAAGACGAGGATGAGGACGAGAACCCATTGGGGAGGTGGCCCCACGCGCTTAGTCCCGCCCTCGCATGCCTCGGCTGTACTCTTGGCTTGTTTAATATTAGTAGATTCGCCATACTTAGCATTCAGTTCGGAGGTCAGTGTTGCAAAAATATGTGCTACGATTTTATTGCATTCTCGAATAATCTTGCCTACAACGTTTATGTCTCGTTTGATTTCAGCGAATTTTATCATACAGTTCCTGATACTCTCATTAGTCATAGGCATCCCCTTATTAACGCTGCAGGTATGCCTCGGTCAGAGGCTTGCCGCCGGAGCCGTCGATATGTGGAAGATATCACCTTTATTTCAGGGAGTCGGTATTGCCTTGCTCACGGCCCAAGCTTTCATCGGAATTTACAGTATAGTTGGAGTCTCCTGGATGTTCGTCTACTTCAGGTGATTGTCTTCTCACACTCCCAAGAATTATATATCCCTCTTATTATATATCTCTATTATATATCTCTTTCACATTTCAATAATCCCCTGTGATAAATATATAATACGGGATCATAAGCTGCATTTTTAATTGTTTTAAAATATACATTTCTAATTATAAGAATTTTCGATGGCTGGATTTTAAAAATTTTAAATTATTTTACTGTTACGTACATTTTTTGCTGTGTTCAAAATAGTATTAATTATTTTACTGGGATATTTTAACAATAAGTTTACTTGGTACATAATAAAATTTGGTTTTGTCAATTGAGATGAAAGTCACTTAAATTATAAATAGATTTCAGTATGAAAAATAATTAAAAATACTATTCATCAATTTCACACGTAGTTCAATTAACAGTATAATAAAGATACACAAAATCTTAATAGTTTTGCATTTACTTTGAATAAATTATAATTTTTTGTTATATATTGACTTTAAACCTTTTAATTGTCTTTGATTTATTGATGTGTAGGAATTTGTTTGTAATTAAAATTTTATTTTATTTAATTATTTTATCATTTAATAAAATAATATATGAGTAATCATATAAATATTTATATACTGATAACTGAATGTGATTTCAATCAGAAGAATAAAATAATTTTTTCTCGAATCATACTTGAAAGTAAAATTAATCTAAACAATTTTATAATTTCTCTTCACCTTTGCAGGGACTCGTTTATAACGAAGCAAGATAGGTATAGGTGGGCTGAGCCCTTTGCTCTCTATCGTGAGGACATAAGGCCGACTAGTAGTACGAACGGTGGAGGCAGCAATGGCAATAATGGTAACAACGCCTCTGGCTACAAACTGCATGAAACTGTGCCGGACTACTTTAGCGGAGCGGTACTCCAGAGGCTCCACCTGAATGAACCTGACCCGGGCGTCGTCACCCTTAAGTTTCAAGTTGCCTTCAACCTTGCTGTTGTTTGGATGATTGTCTTCGTCTCGCTTAGTAAAGGTTTGATTAAAAACTATGCATTTTGCAATTACTGCCATTTTTTATTTTACAATTTATCTATATTTATTATTTGGAGCTAATGTTATTTTAAAATATTAATAATTGTTCTCATAAAAAGTTAAAATATATTTACAAAATAAAACACAAAACTAAACTACTATTAAATATAGAAACAGGCCCGACAGAATATGATCTCTATACATGATAGTACAAGGTCACTTTTTTAAATTTTTATTTAAGCTGCTTGGACTCATAAATATTAGTAATTCATTAAGTATATAAATAGAATTTAAGTACGCAATTCAGTCTTATTTTAGACCGTTACACAACTTTCGAAGTTTTACCTGTACGACTTAATATAATTTTATAATCAAAATATGAATTCTTTAAATATTAAAACTTTACAATTTATGAATGCAAAATATGAATGAATTCAATGTATGAATTCATGTATGAATTCAATGATGCTAAAAGTAACGTCTCAAATTTCAAATGTAGGTCTGCGTTCATATGGTAAGGTAGTCTATGTGTTCACGCTGGTGCCGATCTTTGGCACTCTGGTACTATGCACGAAGCTCCTCGGATTAATGCCGCCGGGCTCCATCCACCAACTGTTTCCAGCCACTGTGTGGGCTGAGTTCTTCATCAATGGACGTTCTTGGGTGGCTGCCTCTTTCGAGGTGTTCCTCACCTGGGGTCTTCTCGGTGCTGCCGCCATGCAGGTATGTCCACTCGCGCCTTTTTTTGTACGCGGAATCGATCCCCATGTTTTTCTCCAAAAACGTAGGAGGTGAGATGATGTTACATGTTCTTTCTCAGATAGTCTAAGGAGAAGTGTATACAGCTTCTTTGGAATGCATTATTTAAGATATCTTTTATTTTATACTAGTTCGTAATGCGCTACAGAAAAAGTTTAAATCATAGATCTGTAACGACTGCTATTGTATTGTCTTCCAATTGACGTAACCAATTGAACGGGACACATCATCGGAGACTAAAAAAGTATTACAAGATAAGCTGCATTATAAATGTATCTGCACTTAATTTTACATTGATTAATTCGATTTTTAATTTTACAACCTAGGCAATGAAATAAATTATTAAAATGTTACCGGAAGTGTTAAATAGCGATTAAAGCAGGCTTTCGTCAATGCAATTTTTTTATCGACTTTATAATTACGGTTCTTTCAACCTTAATAACTCATAGTGTATTCATTTTTAATACATCCGCGACACTTCATTTTATTGCATGTTGACTAGTTGAAAAATGTAAATGAAAGATTTTTAAATACGAGACTGGCTTTACTGATTTGTTTTTTTATACTTGTTTATAGACTATTAATAATTAAGTTTTCTTTCAAATGCTATCGAGTGAATAATATTTTTTGAAAAATACAATCTTTCAACTGCAGGTAACTTAAAATGAAAAGAGGCTGGGCGTTTGCGGATTTATAAACCGATACCAAATTGGTGTGGCCATATTGAATAGCTTTCTAAGTTATGTAGATGAGCATATGAAATTAATCTTGGAGTTATCATGTATTAGATAAAAAATAATACGAGAATGGATAACCATAGCAATTACAGAACGAAAATAGTAAAAATAAAGTAATAATTAGTAATAATAGTAAGATAAAATTTAATAATAGTTCAAGAAACAAACACGTATATTCAACACAACCAGTCAAGCAATTGTAAATGAACTCGACTGAAAAATTGTAAAATCCTTGAATATGCGAATTCGCGCGTCCCGTTTATGAATAAATAAATATTAAAAGAAAAAGGGGAAAGAAGATAATAATTGGAAAATGAGATTTTCACCCCGTTAATATCAGACATTAAAAATATTTCAGATTGCCGCACATAATAAGCACAAACATCTGTTGCAAAGGGATACGAGCCTTGTGATCGTATTGACTTTCGTGGTTCTTCTGCTGGCTGCTTTCCTGGCTAATACCTGTGTACAGATTCTCAAATATCATGGTTACGTTTACACGACAAGTTCGTTCGGTAAGTGGAAGTGAGATGGCTTATTATCTGCGATTCCTCTTCTCCATTCTATAGTCGGACTAGCACGATGGCCTATGGTTTATTCGCAATACCCTTGAAAATTCTCCGTAACACATCCCACATTTAGTTTACGCTGCATTTTTCCTCCGCGAACCGTTTCATAATCAAGACAATTTAAAATTTTTCAGACGACAAAGTTGGTCGATATATTCATGAATACTCGTAAAAGCACCGTTATAAAATGTATATCTTTTACCGAAAGCAAGAAAATCGTCCAAAGTATCACAAAGTCATAATAATATTAAAGTTTTTTTCAATAAGTTAATGTTTCAAAATTGATTTTTCCAAAAAGGATTCCTGATGAATAAAAGAATTAAATCAATTATGTTAAATTTTAATAAATCATAATAACATCAATTTATAGGTAATACATTAATGAATTTAAAAATCGCTATTTTAATCATAATATTAATTACATTGTAACTCTTTTATTCAACCGGTAACCATTAACTAAATTAGTTTATCAAGTAAAAATTGATTAACTTTTATTGAAATATTTTATTGATCTGTAAAGATAAAATGTCTATTCATTTAATCTGGTTCGTTCAACAAAAAATCATAAAATTTTTATGTTTTGTAAAATATTGTTAAAAATTTATCGAACTTACAACGATCAAGCGATTTAATTTTCAAAGGTACTAAAGAGACTTTGAAAAATATGGAGATTTGAAAGTATGAATTAAATTAGTAAAATGCTTTTTAATGATATTCAATAAACACATACACTATGTATATTTGACCTTGTACTATACAATCTGCAACCATAGCACATCGAATATATTGTTTCTGAATAAAAATTTGGAAAACTTTGGAAATAAGTAATAGCAAACACTAGTGAACTCGAACATGCATGCAATATTTTAATGAATATGGAGTTTTCAGAGAGGATATCAGGATACACGTTTATGCGACCGCATAACCAGCCATCAGCGGGAGGTTACACGCCTGAGCGGCTGATGGCGCATGCTTCCTTCCTCGTAGGCCAACGCGTCACACGGCCTTCTGTCGAGTTGAGTTATGAGTCCGGCTATCAGGTGCTTAGACTCTCGACGGAGCTCGTGCCCGCGACCCTTGCCATCCTTGGTACTGAGCAGGTCTCGCCTTTCTGGGCCGTTCTCTTTTACTTCATTCTAATACTCTTTGGGATCGCGCAACAGGTGAGAGCAGCCGTACTTAAAAATGTATACGTAAACATGTATTCGATACTATCAATAATGCCACTCGTCATAAGTTACTTTGTTATAACCAATAGAAATCTTAAAAGAGTCGTGTTTGAATCTAGCATTTTATCGAATTTTTAAGAAACATAAGCTCATTTAAATATTTCTTAAATAAGATATTCGAAAAATAGCTATGAGATGCGAACAATAATTCTTCCAACAATTTTTGCTTGTTAAGACAATCATTAGAAACACCTTTCTAAATTGATCGAACTATTGAGTGAATTATTTTTGTTATTGCCGGCTTTAGTTTTACTGAGAAATATGTTTTTATTTTTATTTAATTGTAAAAATGTTATTAATAACTTTTATAAATTTAACTGCAATGTAATAAGATATTTTTCAATAACATAAAAAATTAATTTATAAGAATTAATGTCTATAATCAAGAATAATTTATTATTTTTTTCCTATGTCAAAGCATATATTAAATTATTAGCCATGTTATAAAATTTAAAAAAATGTTAAAAAAACTGTATAAAAGTAATATTAAGGATAAAATAATGATAATAATTGATTAATATTAATTAATAACACTTACATAAACAGCAAGCTTTTGGGGAAAAATTATCATTTTATTTGAAATTGATTATAAGACAGTAACAAAATAATATGTCGACATTTGGAGGAATCTAGCAATAAATACACACGTGTACGCATGTGGTTTTTCCTAATTTTGGTTTTACTCGAAGAGTTTCGATATCGACAGAAATATCGTCAGAAATGGTTAGTTCAAGGGTACATAAAGAGTTTTACAGCTTCACTATAATGAATCGCGTCATACGTGCAGTTATACTAAATAATTCTTTTTTTTTTACTGTTCAGAAATATGCACGTTTTCAACAATTTACTTTATCGGCATTTACTTAAGACACTCAGTGCTTATTTTTAACTAACTAAATTACTATATAAAAAACAATGCAATAACAAATAGCATAATAATATTATTTGACAGCGGGTTTATGGCAATACTAGAGCAGATTCAAACGTTTTAATATTAAATAAATTCAATATTCATGTAAATATCATCTATTATTATGTTCGGTCATGATCGGAAGTTAAAATTAAGTCTAGACTTTGTTATCTTATATTATCAGAAATTCTATTTCCCTTACGGCTATTGCTTACACACAGTATTCTGATTACATCAAATATTATTAACGTACCCTTATATTTGTTTTTTGTTATGTTTGTTTTTTATGCACAAAGATTCATAAATTACAAAAATATAAAAATACTGTAATAAATTAATGGCAAAACATTGTTGTAAGTACGTACGTTCTAGGCTAGTATAATATTTAATAGGATTAAGATAACGATTTATTAATCGAAATTATGTGAAATTTAGAAACACATTTTCGAAATCACCTCGAACTGCTTTTTGAAGGTCATTCAACTAGAAAAGTTTTACGATATTATGAAATGTACTGCAATGGTGTTTATCATTTACCAATATAATATTCTACAGCTATTTTTATTTTTTATCAAGTTTCTCTATATTTTTTAATTATTACAATAATTTTAAATTATATTTATTTTCCAATTTCAGATATTTTAAATATTTATCAAATTTATGTAATCTTAATTAAAACAGCAAAATTATAATAACAACTTTCTAATTTTTACAGTTAGCAATCTGGCATTGTGTCATAACTGGTATAATGGCCATTAACACGAAGATGATGAAGCTGTGGGAAACGACAATTACGTTCTTCAGCTGTGCTTGCGCTTACGTTTTGGGGCTTCCAATGGCCACCGAGGTAATTATATATGTTTAAAAAGGCACAAAATATATTCAATTTTTTAAATCTAAAGGCTTTTTGGATAATATGCGATAGGAGCAGTATTTTTTTCTTTTTGAAGTTCAAACCGAATTGTCAATAACTTATCTAAATAAAAAAGGCGTATAACAGGGACGACTCTTAAGACTTATGTGTAATCATCAATATCTGAGTTAACGTGTTTCATGCTCGAAAGTAAAACCTGATTGCCGAGACCCATATCAAATACCAATTTATGAGAGGAATATCTCGCAAGAAAAGTGAACTGAATGTACAATCATTACCCAACGCACATTAGATATAGCTTTGCACAATCGATCGACTGTGATAATGTATATGATAGCTACAAGAAACCCATTTTAACGCATCACTGTAACTTGTCCATGAAGTTCAGCTGTTGTGCGTAGTCGAGGCCTTATCGAGATATACGTATCGTCTTATCACTTATCGGCCTCGTGTAATCCACAAACCCGACGATTAGAACCTTATCTCCGTGCAGGTGAAAATCAACTCGTGCTACTGAGTCACGATTTTAGCACATTCCACCTTAGCTCTTTGAACGAGCAAGTGCTTAGTTTTTCTTGTAGTTCGTATTGCAGATTTGCATACGGTCCATTATCATTTGGTATATTGAACAGTGAAGCATATTAAGTTCATCAAAGATTGCGTAAAAAACGCGTAAAAATATTCTGTAATCGAATAATTATTCATGTTTCGATTATATTGAGAAATAAAATAGTCGTTATACTGTGAAAATGTTTATTTAATAAAAAATGTGACTGTGTCCACGTTGGATCAACGCACTCTTAGATATTAGTTAGAAACTCGTTAATAAATTCTGAATATAGGTAAATGAAGAGTAAACACATCTGAGTAACAGTTAACTTGTTCTATTACCCTGTGAAGTATATCGATAGTAGTCGAAGTCAGTGAAGCAATAACGCTCGACGAAAACTGCAAAAAAATGAGCTATCAAAGAAATGACTCTATGGTACCGCCTGACGAGAAGCAAAACTCGTCAGGATCATGCTACTTCTGCGGAGAATCAATGGATTGCAAGTACCTGGCAGAGCATATCCTGCACTGCGGCGCGGTCCTTGAGGAGTGTCCGGACAAGTGTGGTGCGTACATCCCTCGAAGTGAACTGCAGGAGCACCGGGGTCAATGCTTCCGCGGGATCAGTGGTAAAGTACAGCGCACGGGCGCTTCCATCGAGGAACGGATCCAGTTGTTGCGCGAGTCCGCCTGGAAGAACAAGGTAGTCTCGATTTTGAGTCTCTTGCGTACTGCCGTCCACGAGGGTGAGGAGGAGGTGCGCGAACTGCGTGACACCCTGGCCTCGAGCCTCCAGCTGACCAACGAAGCCCTGCGCCAAGATATCCTCGAGGAGCTTTTCATCAGCCGACGCACAACTAACTCTCTCAAGGCGCGAATTAATGATATCGAGAGGTCCTGTGCCGAGTTGCGCCTGGTGGAGGCCCGACGCTATGAGGAAGCCAATGCCGAGGCCTCCGGTGTCAGAAACTTTTGGTACGAGCAAATGCGCCTCGTCCACGACATGAAGCTCGAGCTCGAAATGCGTTGCCAGATTTCGAGGGAACTCGTTGGTAGGTGTGATGCCCTTTTGGGCCGGATTAAGATCCTCGAGGCCCAGGCCCAGGAGTTCGGTGACTCCCTCCTGAAGCAGGCTACTGAGACCAGGACGCTCAAATTCCAAATGAAAGAGAACATCAAGTATGTCGAGGATATCATGAGAGATGTCCAGCGCAGTCCCCAGAAACAGGAGTGCACCTGCCAGACGACGGGACGCCTAGTTTGGCGGATTGAAGGATTCAAGGAAAAGATGGAGGATGCGCGAAGAAGCAATTCTGTCCTTTACAGCCCGGCTTTTCAAGATAAATTGTATGGATACACGCTAAGAATGGAGCTGTACTTGAACGGTTTGGGCCAGTGGAGGAATCGTCACGTGATCGGTTGTCTCAAAATTGTTGATGGAAAATGGGATCCGCTTCTCAAGTGGCCTTGCGTTCTGAGGGCCGACGTGGTTTTGAAAGATCAGGAGAACCAAGGTAACGATATGGAGAAGTTTGTCAAGGTGGTGAAGAAAGGTAAGACCAATGAAGAGCACGAGCACAATTCCGATCTCTACATGTTCATACCGCATACGACACTTGCACGGCATCCCGGATATACCAAGGACAACCTTATGTTCGTCGAGATCTGCGTTAGGAATCAGAAGCTTGCTGCATCCACTATGTCACTTGTTTAGGAAGATTTAGGATAGTTAAGGAGCTTTCACAGATAGGAGAGGAATCTTGTTACGTGGTTAGCTTTGGATTGTAATTATTTTAACCTTTAGACAAGATAGAATTACAAATATCAGTATAAATGGCAGTACATGTATATATATATATATATATATATATATATATATATATCTTAACTATAGGTTCACGATGTGAATGTCGACAGTCATGCTATCGGCAACGTTTTACTCAACTTTTGAATTTATTTTCATTGTATATATAAGGACAACATGTATTTAGGCACATTTTCAGAATAATTATAAATAAATTTGTGAACAAAAATTGTTACTTTATCTTCGTCTAATTTGCTTTAGATTTATATTTCAAGAATTTTTTTCAAAAAAATTTTCTTTTTATATTCTATTTTGATTGCATCGATACCTAGTTTAACAAAAGTTTTACTTTCTAAATGATAAAAACTTTACTACTGGTGTACAATGATATTATGAAATACAGGAACAATACCTCATTTTTCACAATATACTATTATGCATACTTTATATTATATCCAAGAGCTATATAATTTCTTCTGCCAACAATAAGATCATCCTTTTATTTTTTCACGTCAATAAAATTAAAATAAACTGATACATTTGAATAACTGGAGAATATAAAAGGAGAATACAATGTATTTCATTAACCTTCAAATTGACTGCTGTCTGTCTCGGTTGCTAATTCGTGTAATCAAGGGAAAGCTAATTATCTCTGAAAATTTATTCATAGCTGGGAATCTACGTTGTGTACTACCTGGATTACACAGTTGGTGGTGCTTGGTGGATAATGGTGTTATACCTGGTGCAAGTTGCCGCCGTATTCGCGGTTCGTGGTAGGCCGCACACCGGCGAGGCAGTCGTTGCTGAGCTCTTTCCACCATCTGGGAGCTGTCTCAAATACTGGGCTGGTCCCCTGCTCTCTTTCACGTGGAACGTTATCTTGCCTATAACGCTTATGGTAAGCGGATTTTATTAGTTCAAAGTACACTTCGGTATGCGTTTTAATAATTCGTTTTTTCCTTTATGATATTTATCATTTTTGGCAAAAACTTATGTTATAATTATATAATAATTATAGTTGTATTAAATTTTGTTTCTCAATTCTAAAAATTAACTTAAGATAATTAGTTTATGGGTAATTGCTTCGTTTGATTCATAAATATTCATTCTATTATTCCCAAATTATAAGAAAATGAAATAAATTCTTTTCAATTTACAGGTACTTAGCATTACTGTATTTAAAAGTACTGGCTATCGGGAACTGTATTCGTATCGGCGTACCAACAAAGATTACTGGGCTGTTTGGGCAAGGCAACTTGGAGCCTCTATACAGCTGATTCCTATTTTAATAATACCAGTAGTGGCAATAATTCAGACCTGCCGTTACTTGAATAGCGGGCCACCGGATATATTTGATGTGAGTATAAATAATAGAAATATGTAGCATATACTATTAATAAGCAATTGAGTAGCCTAGAAATAATCACAGTAGAATATTATTAAATGTTTGTTAACTTTGGACGGATGACTAATCAACTTGACATTATTAGTAAAATAAAAATAACTTTAATTGAAAAGTAACAAAGTAGTTTAATCAACATTTGATATATTTTTAATTTCGTCATTGTATTGAACCGCATAAAAATAACTGAATAACTTTTTAATGCTTGTAATTCATTTACAAATATTCAGTCAATATTTTAATTGACTATTCGCATCATTGCGATTTTTAAATGTGTCTGCATAAATTTATAATAACTAACTCTATCGAATTCTTTTTTATAATGTAATTAGAACAATCAGATGGAGGTGAATGTAAGTCACTGCAATCAGTGCAATGGCGTAAGTGTATTTTGAGTGATTCAAATTTTCAAAGTAGATTATAAATGTATAAGGATTTCGATTTATTTTATGGTATTTCGTAGTATTCACTCTTCACCTAGTCGTTTTACCATTGCACAGTGTTAAGCGAAGCAGCTCTACCATATTTTATATTTTTTTTAATTTAAATTATAGTTCTCTTGTTATTTCGTTGTTGTTTGAAAATGTAAATAATTCCAGATAAAATAAAACTAGAATGGTTAAATTTGTCCCGTAAAACAAGTAAATAACATAAATTGAGAAAATTCTACTCTGTTTATTTTTTCTTCGTGTATAAGCTTTGCTTCATGATTTAATGACTATGATTCAATATACAATATATATGTAGTGAATGCAAAACTAACCTCTTATTATCAAAGATCAGTAGAATCGTGCCCTTATCAAAAAACGTACATCAATATACTATTACGAGGTACAAAAGACAGGTATACAAAATCTGGCCTGCACATCTTTCGCAACAAATTTCGCAAGCATCATTTCGCACGCGCGCTCCTGGTATACATGAAATCAGCTTCTCAAGCGTTTGACTAATCTCGTCATTGTCTGTGCAGAGGATTCAGTTGCTATATCGGCCGTCCTTGGAACCGGATGAACATCATAATGGGCAGACGCAGGTGGGCAGCGGCGCTGGGGCCGGTAGCGGTACGGGCGGTCTCCACGGCAACGGTCTTGTCTCGAGCACGACCGAGCTGCCGTTTGAGGATCCACCACCCAAGTATACGCCCCCGCCGAGCTATACCACGGCCACTGGAGCTCGGATCGCCAAGATGCTGCGCCAGAGCTTCCGTCGCAGCGTTCGGCGCATCGCCAACGTCCTAGGAGAGGGCGGCAGCGCGGCCGCCGCCAGACAGAGGCCAGCACTACAGCAACCACCGCCCCCCGACTATGCGGCCGTGCTTGTCGAGATGAACCAGGGTGTCTCCTCGGGAGATATCGCCATTCATATCACCGAGGTATTTATTGCAAGTCATCCTTGGTTTCGAGCAGAGACTTAGTTTAGAGAAATGCGGTTATTGGTCTTTCTTCTCTGCGGGCATCGAATATTATTTTTCTCTCTGAATTTTAAAGTGAGGTTTGGTTGATTTTTGTTTGTAATCAAAGTCGTAAAAACTGACCAATTTTCTACCAAGGTTTATAACAGGGAAAATAGAAGCATATTCCTAAAACAGTGAATGCATAATTGTAATTATAGTTATATAATAATAATTGAGTACAGATCATCCTTGTTTTGAAAAAATGAAATTTATTTCTCGTAATATTCTATAATAAACTGGATGTTTGGGCAAAAGCTCAAACAAATATATTTCTAAAATATAGCTAAATACAGTTATATTTAAAACTATGTTTTATAATTATAAATTATTGATCGAGTGCATTATTGTATACAGTGGTCATCCACTTTTTATTCTTGCATATGTTTCCAAATAGTGTTATACTGAAATTGTACTATTCCTGCGTAATTATAATAGAATTTGTAGTATGCGAACACACACAGAGATTAATCAAGCACATGGTTCGCTGAAAGACTTATTATTGTTTAATAAAAATTACTTTTGTAAACGAAAATGTCTCAATAAAAAACTAAAAATTCGAATTTCTAGCAGGCGCGGGCAGACATTGTGGACACGCGCCGCGTGGGGATAGCGCGACCGCTGCATCAGCAGCGATCGAGTACAATCGACCGGTCAGGCTTTCGAGGTCTGGCGACGATTGAGCGCGGCGTGCCGCACCGAGGTCACTACACGATGGACCGGCATGTGGGCCGGCGGCCGCAGAATCCCGCCCCAGGTGGACCGAGCTCCAACTTGACGGCTGCGGAAGTAGCTAACCTCCTACGCAGCAGCATCCGGCGCAATGCAGCGCGCCAGCCGGCCCAGCAGCCGCCGCAACTGCCGCCCCAGGGCGCCGCTTCGGTGGAGAACCTCGTGGAAGCCGCGGCGCCCATCGGCCAGGAGGCCCTACCCAAGGCGCCGGTCCAGGCTCTGATTGAGAGCCGCGCCGGTGAAGCCGACCCCAAGAAGACTGCCGACGAAATGGAGAGCTCCGTTTCTGTGATATAGACTGGCGACGGCCCTCATCGCGGTGCTCTAGCCTTATTTCTCGATCACCCTTACTTCGTGAGCACGGATTCGCGACTACGGGATCGTGTGCCTACCCACCTACGATGGATCCACGCGTAAAGAATACGAGAATGACACCCGACTGTCCACGAGCGCAATCTATTTTTCTGGCTCGTACGATAAAAATTTACGAGCTCAGCATTGCACTGGTTGCTTTCTTCCAATTCTGTTTTCGCGCTCGCATGGCTAATTCTATATAGATGCAATTTTCGTAACGAATGCCTGGATATCACCGTGATGCTCAAACGATCTGCTTTCATAACATTGTTTTCCCAGCATCGTAACACACATTTCTCGGGAAGCAACTTCGAAAAGACGCAGGCAGTGTCGCATTTTAGATTGGCACATAAATGACAGTCCACTTTGATGCTTTATTCGAAAATTTATTTGAATTAAGAACCAAATATGAGAGGAAAATTCAAAAGCTTGCAATTATAGATATCAAGTTTAACGGGTTTCAAGTCAATTCAGACATGACAATTATGTCATTATCTTAGCTCGTGAAGCAAATATTAGCAATCATAAGAATGAATATTATGGACAATAGTTATTGTAAATAAAATTGATGAGTAGAATAGTGACACAAAACTGATTAATGTTTAATATAACTTTTTCTTCTAATAACATTTGGCATACCTCAAAGTAATTGCTTCAATCAAATTACGTCAAAATTAACATCTTTCGCTATTACATTATATTTTTAAAACGAATATTTTGAATTCCAAAATTATTTGTAAACTAAGTTTGCACTTAAACGCTTACTAGATATTTGTGTACAGAAATTTAGAAAGCAATAGTATCAAGGTCAAATTATAAATTAAAATTTTTAATATAACAATAAACATTCCTGAGTCTAGTTCTCATTTTTTATTTTCAGAAGGCATATCATAAATCTTCGAATTGTACTGTAAATTTGTTTAGCTAAACTAAATGTTTACTAGCATTATGATAATGACATTGCTAGACGTTGCTTTTAAG
This sequence comes from Sycophaga agraensis, assembly GCA_018906755.1. Lineage (NCBI taxonomy): Eukaryota > Metazoa > Arthropoda > Insecta > Hymenoptera > Pteromalidae > Sycophaga > Sycophaga agraensis. The sequence continues at coordinate 394,580 of JACCIE010000093.1, forward strand.
ACATTTCTAGACTCGAATTTCATTTTTAATGAAAAGTCAATAATTTAAGTGTTTTACATTTATACTATTGTAATTGCTTGTTTATAATATTCCAACTATTGTCAATATACAATAATTATTTGTAGATAAATTAGGTAAAAGTACCTATTGCTACAAATAATAGTTATAATCAATGTACAGTTATTTAAAAAAACTAGAGATGAGTCAAATCAAGCTAAGCTTAGATTTTTTTAAAAGAAGATATGTATTTAAGCGCGAGAAATGCTAAAACAGGTGAAAGTTTGCACATTTTTTAAATACATTTCTGTGCTACTTAAACATTTATTAACGCAATAATTTGCGATTTTGATTTTTCTGTTATTATTATACAACCCTTAAATTTTTTATTTTTAAAAAATTATTGCATGATCCTAATATTTTCCTGTGTATTTGTCTAACGGAAAAGAAAATGTTAGTTTATATGCATATTCAGTGGCATATACTAGTACAAATGCAAACACATTTCATTACAAGAGTAACCACTGTTGATCACAAACCTTTTGATAGTGATGTAATATAAGAATATTTCTGAAATTGAACACCTGTGAATTGTAAATATGTTTAGTATTCTTGACGTTAATTATAGGATAAATTAGATTTATTATTTACCGTTTCATTGCATTAGTGTACTTTATTTATGAACATCATTTGTTCAATTAATTCTGTAATTGCTTAGTCTGACCAATGCGTCCATGTTTATAAAAGTAAGCACTAGACTAATTATTTATAAATTTTTGTATTTTCTCTGATAATTCATGTACACTTTTTGTGAAACACACCGAAATATATTAATAATAAATAACTAAAAACAAGATATTTATATTTATTAATTTTTAGTGTTCTCAAAAATATCTGATACCTTGAGGTATCACCTATTAATTCAATAATTATTCAAGTATGATAAATTTTACATTTTTTAATTTTTATACTTAAAGTAAAATTTATAATTACAAGTGTCACTTGTAATGGACATGCTGCCAATAAACAGATACTATCAAGCTACTTGTGTATTCATTTGTGCATCAAAGAAAATGACAAGTAATGTAACATACTTATTATTATATTTAATTTAATAGTACTTATTGGGCTGTAATAAAGTTTTTATATTATTTTATACTTGTTTAACAAACTCTTATTTATTTATACAATCTACTTGTGCATTAATTTATCATATACATTCTGATTCTCTAGAACAAGAACTTTAATTCAAGGTAATTAAAGGCTAAATTAAAGAAATAAAAGTACAGTATCAATTTTAAACCCTAAATACTTCATTTAGACTAGGGCTGCCACAATGCAAGACGATACAATATTTAATAAAATATTGTCTTGGTCTCGTTATTCCATATATTGGACTTGGGCTTGAGCAATCATCAATAGGTATTATTGTCTTGTCTTGATCTTTCTTGATCTCGTATCGAGAAATATCCATGGTAAAATAAATATTAATTTTATGTTTTTACAGTTTTTATATCTAAATGATGACAAGACTACTTAAAAAGCACAAGAAATTATTCTTTATTTTATATCATATATAAGTGCATATATAATATTTGTACACAGTATAAATAATACATAGCTATATGCTAGTTTATTTGAACTTGTGCATACAATAAAACATAAAACATAAAAGACTATTATATACATTTCGTTAACTTTGGTGTTTAAAAATTTGTAGTAAACATTTTCGATGCTATGCTCACATTTTAAATTTGGTAGTACAAGACACTTTAAAATGAATGAATGTGAATGTCGAAGATTATAAGCAAAACATGAGTTTAAAAAACGATTTAGACAAAAAAATAGAAAATAATGACGGAATTGAATCATTAGATATTAGTGATGAAAAGATAAACAAAAAAATTAATGTTAATTTATATTCTAATTTAATAGTTAAAGTGCGTAGTACGATTAAGAAAATAAGATTTTCAGAAAAATTAACAAATAGATTAAAAAGCTCCTGTGAAGTAGTAAATATTCGCTTCCAAAAGCCGATTTTAGATGTTAAGCATGTTGGAATAGCACGTGTGGTATGCTGGATGTCGCATATAAACTAAAAGATGCATTTTGCTTGTTATGGAAACATTGCCCGGAAATTAAAGTTTTTAAATTAGAAGAAAATGAATGGTTTTTAATTAAACGAATGATAGATTTTTTCCGATATTTAAAATGTGTTTTAAACATGATATTAGGTGAAAAAGAAATTCTTTTACCTATAGCTGTTGTATCGTTTAATATGCTTCTAGACAAGATTGAAATATTAGTACAACAATTAGATAACAAATTAGATAGAAATGTTCACGACGAACAATTACTTACAGCTTGTCAAGCTGCCAGAGAGAAAATGGTATAGCATTATAAAAAATGTAACTGGATTTACATTGTTGTCCTAATTTTAGATCCTAGACATAAAATTCAAAGTTTTGATTATGCTTCATGGGGTCAAGAATTAATAGTAGAAGCTATTTAGAAATTTGAAATTATTTATAAAACAAAGTATTTTGAAATATTCAAAATAAATTGAAGAAAATACTTCCACTAAAGAGGTTACTTTAAAAAATTGAATTGAAATACAACTTTGAAACAAGAAATTATCCATTATCTCGAAGCGTCTGAAGCTTCTAGTGCCGTCGATATTTTAATTTGGTGGAAGTTGCACGCACATTTATACCCAATCTTATCAAAAATGGCGTGAGATTATTTAAGCATAATGCCAACTTCTGTTCCGGTCGAGAGATTATTTTCCAGCGCCTTAGATGTAGTCACTAATGATAGATGCTCACTTGAATACGAATCTATTAGAGCACTACTATGTATTAGTGCATAGATGCCAAGTCCTTTAAAGACCGAAATTTGTAATATTTTAATTTAATTATTATATGTGCTATATATTTATTTTATCTTTAATATTTAATTAATAAATTCGGTAAATAATAAAAGTTAATTTTATAATTATTATTAACTCCAATTGTAATATGTCAACACGAGATATTGTCAATATTAAGGTCAATACAATACTCTTGAGACTATATAATCTTGGCTAGTCCTAAAAATTTTGTTGCACATTTTGTCTTGATCTTGTCTCGAAAATTAAGATAAAACAAGACAATATTAATATTTATATTGACTCCTGTGGCAGCCTTAATTTAGACCAAAAGATGAATCAACTATTTATACTTTTCTAACTATAACAGGAAGTAATTAAAATAATAATACATTTTTTTGTAATAAAGATGTTGTATTTATTTAACTATGTACATGTTTGTTCATTTCACTTCTTTGACTTGGAGACCTGCAATTTTTTTTTATAAATACTTTAATAAATAATCAACTTATTTAGAATATTATAAAATTAGGCAAATAATACATCTTTGATTACCTGGTGGGAGAGATTGCTTTAGCTTTTCTGCCTTTTCTTTATCAAAAATGACAAGGGTATATAAAAACCTGGAACACCGTACTTTGAATTTAGTATTTTCTGCATTCTTCTTTATTTTGACAGCTGAAAAAAGTATTTTTTTATATATAACTGTTTTCACAAATATTCTATAAAACCAATAAATTTTTTTCATATCTTTAAATTAATTTGAATTATTAACCTCATTTATTAAAAGGGTCTTTAACTTAATTTATACACCACTACTAGCAGATTTTAAAACTTTGAGGACAAAATAATTTTATTTGTTGTATTAAAAATGGCTGAACTACGTAATTTTTTAAATTCTTCAAAGTGTACAAGTTGTAACAATACTAGTTTGATCCCAATGTATATAATTTTGTTCAACAAGTGACCACATGATTAAATTAAAAAACTAAAAACTATTTTTAACTAATTATTAATCATTATAATTAATATTTATATTTTTCTAATCATAGTTGATGTTACAGTGTATCTTACAAAGCAGAGAATATTGTAAACATGATATTAATTAATGTTTAAAAACATTTCTAAAATTATTTTTGATAGTGAAATCAAGCACACATGTAGATAAATTTAATAATTGTTTTTATGTACTGAATGTACCTAAAAAGTTTTTTTTGAGCCTAAAATTGTGACGTAAAAATATTTTCAACTCAATATTCAATTTTCCAGATGGGTATAGATTTGGGCAGCAGACTTAAATCAATATTCCAAAATTAATATAAATATTGATATTTCAAAATTAAATAAAACAATGTGTTTTGAATGTTATGAACTTTAAACCAATAAATACTAAAATAATCACAAGTATGTACATTTCAATGCACAAAGTTTTGTTCAAATGAAATTAAACTTGTTTGTTAACTTACACTTGGCATCTTTCCTGCGGGCTGTGATAAGAAAGTTCTTAATCTCCTTGATCTCCCTAGGCTGATCAAAAAAAAGATTATCAATATTTATTAATATTAATAATAAACTTAAAATTTAATAAGTTAAATAAATTGAAATAGAAATTTTTGTTTTAAGGTTATGTGTTCCAAAATCGTTATATTCAAAAACATAAAGTGTAATTACATTTTTCATATTAATATATTAATATTAATACAAAGGAAACGACATATCTCTAAAAAATAAATAAAATTGAGTATATATGATGCGTAAATCTTACCATGGTGTATTTGGAACGTAGTACGTTAAGTGGATTCTGTAACAAAAAAACTTATTTACACTTTAACTTTATTAAAAACGAATATCATTACAATGTAATATAACATTAATAGAAACTTTTTTAAGAACTAAACTTTAATTTAAATTAATGATTTTTATGATAAATACGGAATTAAAACTACTTTCTAAAACAGCATACCTTACGCTACCACGTTAACTCTTGAAGAAACGAAAGAGCGCCATCTGGAATCAAACTATTTGTTGTACTAGCAAGATCAAATACGAGGCTAAATTTAAATGAATTTTCATTAAAACTATTTAGATTAATAAACTTTAAAATAATATATAAAAATATCAATAATGGAAACCTGTCGTTGATTTAGTAAAATGTATATTAGTATTATCGATTTCTGCAAACTAAGAAAAAAAATATTCCAAAATTATGTTTAGGTTCGTTCACATTTCATCTAACAGCAAGTGACAGTATTATATGGTTTTAATATCCTATTCTTTTTAATTTAAACAAATTTAAAAGGGGGTTTGTGAGGAATGTGGGACTGCAATTTGATTACGTACTGAGTCAATTAGAATGCAAAATAACTATATAATTTATACGAATGTAAAAGGTGTCTAGGACATACATATACAGTGTTAAACGAAGCTAGAGATAACTAAATAGTGATGCAGTGATGATTGAACAGACCTGTATGAATCACTGTAACACTTTATACTTGAGAAATGCTACATCAGCTTCTTTGACTGCTATGGACATTATAACCTCACGTCATTATGAATTGTGGCAAAAGATCAATTAATAACAATTTCCAAGAATAACTGCGATTATATTTTCAGAATTATTGATAAAAAGAAAAAGCTGCTTTAATATTGTGAAAGTCATTCTTAGTAAAATGACTGAAGTGTATAATTTAGGTCTTGATGGTCTTACTTGTCATGTTTGGAATGAAGGGCATACAGAAATTGCATTATGTCCTAATAATAATGAAGTTCATGTATATAAACAAGAAGCATCAAGTTGGAAGCTTTTGGAAGTTTTACAAGAGCATGATCAACAAATCATGGGTATTGACTGGGCACCAAAAACAAATCGTATTGTAACTTGTGCTGCGGATAAAAATGCCTATGTTTGGAGTAAGAATGCTGAAGGGAAATGGACCCCATCTTGGGTATTGTTAAGAACAAATAGAGCAGCTACTTGTGTTAAGTGGTCTCCTAAAGAAGATAAGCTAGCTGTTGGATCTGGAGATCGTGTTATTTCTGTGTGTTATTTTGCTTCAGAAAATAATTGGTGGGTGTCAAAACATATAAAAAAACCAATTCGTTCTACAGTAACTGCTATAGATTGGCATCCTGATAACAAAATTTTAGCTGCAGGATCAACAGATTTTAATGTTAGAATATTTAGCGCATATATAAGGGAAATTGATCGAAATCCTAGTGACAGTACATGGGGAAAAAGTTTTACTCTTGGAACACTTTTTGCTGATTACCGTAATTCACCAAATGGAGGTGGATGGGTTCGTGATGTAGCTTTTAGTCAATGTGGAACAAAAGTCTGTTGGGTGGGACACAATTCATCGATATGTGTTGCTAACTCTGTGGGAAATAGTGTTGTTCGACTTTACACAGAATATTTACCTTTTCTTAGATGTCTTTGGCTAGATTCAAATTATATTATTACTGCTGGTCACGATTGTATGCCAATGGTTTATAAAGTAGACGATTCTGGTAAACTAAGTTTTGCCCTTAAACTTGATAATACTCAAAAAAAAGAAGCTGCAGGTCTTACAGCAATGAGAAAGTTTCAGTCACTGGATAGACAAGCTAGGACAGAAACTAATGATAGTGCACTTGACAGTGTACATCAAAATACAATTACTTCTATTCGTAAACTATCTACATCAAAATTCAGTACAAGCAGTCTTGATGGTCTTTTAGCAGTTTGGGATATTAAAATGCCTGAATTAATGTTGAATTCATTGAGGATTAATTAATGCTTTCTCATGCAATGTACTTCAAGATTACGTCAGTAGAATTCATCATGATTATATATAAAAAGAAATGCATTTACTTAAATTCATAAACAAAATGATATTGTTTAGACTATCAGTTTTTAAATTTATCACAGAAATATTGTTCTCATTTTTATTAATATGCAATTATGTTTACATAGTATGAAATATTATATATTATTTTGTTATTAAGCCCTGTTTGTATACCTTGTATTAATTCTTTTACTTTGTATAGAGGGTTTATGCCCTTAAATAAAAAATAAATATTTAATAATTATTTATGTCAATTAATTATTCAAACTTTACCTTTAATAAGAAAAATTTTATATTATAAGTTATATGAGTCAAAAAAACAATATTTTTTAAGAAATTAATTTTTCACATAAAACTTCTTAACATTATATTAACAGTATATCAAGAGTTTAATGTTAAGATAAAGTATTATGAGTATGATATAAAATAATATACTCCATTATATTACTACAAAATTAACATATAATTTATGATTTTAGATACATTTTAATTTAATCTTTTTTTTTTTATTTTCATTTATTCAGGCCTTTCGAACCTTAGCATAGATTCATTTTGGCCTTACAATACACTTACATTTTTACAAAATAATCACTGTATTAAACTCTAGCATTCGCCGCTTTACATTTTATGTATATTTTATTTTACACTTTTAGGTGGTACTTACTTAAGAATTTAACTATCTCTTTGCACGCTAGAATATTTGGTTTCGCTATTAAAGATTCAATATTATAAGGAGGGAATATCTTTTGTTTACTTAATCTTTTTAATAATTTTGTTCGGAATTTATCGTAAAGCTTACACTGCCATACAATATGATTGATGTCTTGCTGTTTATCTCCACACCCACACTCGGCGAATCTTATGATTTTGATTCTAGCTAGCGAAACCCCTAGATTGTAGTGATTAGCTCGCAACCGATTAATCGTTACAATTTCAAGTCTTGAATGATTTTTCTTATAGAACCAAGAAAGAAGTACTTAAAAAATATTTTTGCTGTGAATTGGCTAGCCTTTATAATGTTATTTAGAGATCACTTTTAGCTTTATTTTTTATAATGCTAATTATATCGCTGGCAAGACTTCTCAAAATTACATTTTCTTTTGATACCGCAGCAGATTTCGCAGCACTGTCGGTGCTTTCATTACCATTGATGCCTTTATGTGCCGGTATCCAATAAAAATATAGATTTGTAATTCTATTATTTTTATAAAAACTATTTACCATTTTTTTAATTTCTATTAAATATTTATTTGTTCTGAATTTAAGCTTGGTTGATTGTAGAGAACGCAGTACACTTTGTGAGTCGCTAAAAATTCTAATATTTCTATCTTTAAATCTCAATGCAAGATAAACAGCATCACGCAGAGCTGCGCTCTCTGCGGTAAATATAGAAGTATACTTATTGAATGATCGTTTAATATTAGTTCCATTTTCTGGACAAACGCATGTACAGCCGATACTTTCCTCTATTTTACTACCATCTGTGAAGATATCGAGTGCATCCCCTTTCGCTACATAATCCTCAAAAATTATTTTACATAAATCTTTTTCTTTCGTGAGAATCTCGCCTAAATTGAAGTTAACATTTAGTTCTGTTAAATGATCGTAGTAGTTACCATAGTATGACCTTATTCCGTTTCTATGCTCTACATAATTTTGAAAATTTTTTACCGCGGCTAGACAGTTGGAGTGCACCTTTATTCGATTCGAAATAACTTTTTCATTTAAGTGTTGTACCTTATTAGCCAGTTCCATTGTTTTACTATTTTTATTTCCGGATTCTTTGAGAAAGAAGGTGCTCCCCAGCTGAGTTGCGCGTTGTTCAACAGAAATTAGACAGCTTTCGGCTATCAAGATATTTTTTGGAGTACTTATGCGGTATTCTAATGCCGTTCTAATTGCCTGGTTTTGAATGCCCTCTAATTTATTTTTAAGTTTTTCAGTAGTCGGAAAGTAAATAAAGCTACAATAATCGATTTTTGATCTTATAAAACTTTTGTATAATTTTAGCAGAGTTTCAGGATTCGATCCCCACCAAGTACCGCACAAAAATTTAATTATGTTCATAGATTTCGCACATTTATATGGTATTTCTTTAGTTTGGGCTTTGAAGGTTAGTTTATGATCAAAGGTTATTCCTAGAAAACGAGCAGCGTGCTTAGTTTTAATTTTAAGGTTTCCTATTATTAATTCAGTACTTACGGGAGACTTATTTTTATTATTAAATCGAATGAATTCAGATTTATGAGGAGCCAACTCTAATCCTAATTCATACAGATTGCGTTCTATTTTTTTTATATGCATTTTGAATTATTTGAATTGCTCTTTTTTCTTTCTTAAACCTCACATAAATCGCAATATCGTCAGCGAATTGGCTTATATTAATAGTTTTTGATAATCCGTTAGCTATTTCAAGAGTATATATGATAAATAGTAAAGGGCTAAGAACTCCTTCTTGGGGAACCCCTTTGTATGACGTTCTTGTAGCTACACAGTCGGAGTAAATATGCCTTTCATGCATTAAGAACTTAACAAATTGTACAATTGTACAATTAATCTTTATTTAAATGGAATTTTAATACAAGTAATAGTTATGTTGTATAAAACAATATCTATTGTTGACAATTCTGGACATCTGTAGCATATTATTTTTAGAATCAAGATTGTAAATTGTAAATTTAAATATTTATAAAATAATGATGCATTCCTAAACTATAGCAAAAATTTATTATTTATTATGGTCTGTTGTTTACATGGTTCCTATTTTGGTGTTAATCAATGATAAATCTGTGCAGTGTATGGTAAACAAGTTCGACATTCATATCTAATGAAATAAATTAAAAATCTAACGATATAATGATTGCAACAGCAAGACTCTTGTCTATAAATATTTGCAAACACCGTTAAAAAAAATTTCAAATTTAATGCATAATTCTCTTATAAGTGTTAAAGATTATATGTTAATATTTTGTACAAAGAATACAATATGCTTACAAATTCCTGAAAATTAATGTAAAATGCACAAACATTAATGGCATGCATTAAATTTTAGTAGAAGTATGAAGTTTGCATAGATGAAAATGTTATAATCCATTTTTTCTTATAATTTGCAGATTGCAGTTGTATGTACACATATATCGTGTATTATGTACATGCGTATTCATAGCATGTATAGATGAATCGAAATTAATTTTTCAATGGGATTAATAGTTAGTGAGGATTAAAATGCCCATTTTGGATTTTCAACAAAAAGTGCTTCAAATATATTTTTTTAATGAATAATTTCTATGTAATGTGTAAATATAATACACATGTCTATAAAATAATGCAATAAATATTATTCTCGAACTACCAACAGTGATAATTTCATTTGGAGCCGCCGACTACTATCTCCGACTGCTACCAGAGATTATAAATTTATTTATGAGCATGTACTCGTCGGGAGCTTCACGTGGCGGCTCCGTGGCCAGTGTTTCTTTAAGCCGTAGCTGTCTCGCTTCGTCTGTGTTGACTCAGGGTTGTGAGGATGGACGTTCTAATTGTGAAGTAGGGGTGGTGAATTCCTAAGGGCGGGCTTTATGAATGTGAACTCTCTTAGAGGCACTAGGGGTGCTCACATTGACGGACTCCGTCTGCATTTACACGATCATCCTACTTATCATCTGTTCAGTGTAGCGGAAACCTGGTTGGGTTCTAGTGTCATGGATGAAGTCATTGGAATTGATGGATTTTCTGTAGTTCGACAGGATCGCAGTGTTAATGGTGGGGGAGTCGCGCTTAATATCGACAAGCAATTCCGAGTAAGTGTACACTCTACCTAAAACACTGAGATGGCCTGGAAGGCCAGCGGTACTCGATGAATTGCGGCGATTATCGCCGGATTACAGTCATAAAATCATTCTCGGTGATCTGAATGCTGATCTCTGCACTGCCAGTGATGATGCTGCGTTTCTTCATAGACTCGCGGCTCAGCTGTCCTTGCAGATTATCCAACACGGTCCTACGCATATTGCACCCACATTCCGCACCTGGTGTCATTCTTGTGAAGTACAATGATACGGTAATCTGCGCTGCCAATATATCTGCTCCATTTCATAGTAAGCACAACATAATCAATGTTACAATAGAGATACCTGTCCCCGAATCTATATGTTGCTCTTTCAGATATAGGGATTGTAAGAGCATCCATAGTGAGGGGCTTGTACAGTTGTTGACGGGTTATGATTGGGGGCCGTTATTGGCGGAGGATTTTGACATCGAGTCTGCAATCGCGAGGCTCAACTATAATTTAATGACGGCAATAGATGAACCCGCCCACGAAAAAATTATGAATTTAAATAAAAATCACCTTCCTTGGATTGGACTTGAGTTTCGTGTCTTGCAGCCTAAGAGTGGGGTACTGTACATAGGTTGCAGATGAACAGAACAAAGGCAATTCCTCGAGGACTTCCTCAATTTCCGTCAACACGTTTAGGAGAAGATAGATCAGGCGTGGACTGATTGCATGGGTTGATGCCGGATGAGCTTAACACTCACTTTGCGCGGGTGTCTGTGTCAAATACCATTGATGACAATCGGATACATGCCATGTTCAACTCTGCTGCTGATGATATTTTTCGCTTTAAAGACAAATATTAATAATATTGTACTGTCAATATCTAAGTTCACATCGCAGGCTATTGGTGAGGATGGCATTCCGCATAGTGTAGTTATTAAGACTCTTCCGCTTATAGGTCCGTTTTTAGTGCGCCTGCACAACATTTCTCTTGAAAGTGGACGCTTCCCTGAGGTGTGGAAGAATGCTCCTGTGGTGCCATTGGCCAAATCAAAAACACCTTCTGGACCAGATGATTTTCGGCCTATTTTACTACTTTGCTTTCTTTCAAAAGTGCTTGAGAGAATTGTTTATGACCAGTTTATGGAGTATTTGGTGTCTCATAACATCCTTGATCCATTCCAAACTGGATATCAACGGCACAGTTCAACTTAGACTGCTCTGCTGAGATTGACTGAAGATGTACGCAACGCTATAGATAAAAGATAGGTGACGTTACTATTACTGTTTGACTTTAGCAAGGCGTTCTACACTGTATGTCCCATTCGTCTATTAATTCTCGTAAGTGGTGTTGACGTGGATCTGGGCATACCTGTCTGGGAGAGAGCAACTTGTCATCACCGACAACTGGTGTTGTGCTAGTTGCGAGTTTTACCTGGAGACCACACATTGAATTGAGTTGCAAAAGAATCAACCAGGTTTTATATAGTTTACGTTTTTTCCGATAGTACACCATGGAGGCTCTTCGTGCCAAACTGGTGCGTTCACTGGTCTTTCCGCATTTCAATTATTGCTCTACTATTTACTTAGATGCGTCCCTTGAGTTAAGGACAAGGCTACAACGCTCACAGAATTCCTGTGTGCGGTATGTGACGAGTGCTAACCTAGAGGAGCCACGCCGTAACAGCACGACGCGGCATGCCATTTCGGACCATCCGACGCCGCAGCCGATAGACCTTTGGAGGAAATGACAATGGCAGGGAATAGCCGAGGACAGGAGCCTACAACAGGCCATTCAGAAGAGGCCGAGATAATATACGCCGCGGGGTTGGGGCACTTCAGCAGGGCACACGTCTCGTGGGCTCCGCTCGCAATTGCCGCGATAGTATTCGAGGGGAGGGCCCGCGCCCCTTTCTCTCAGCGCGCCGCAACAGATAGATTTGTTTCGACGGTTGTCGCATGCAGTCGCAAGGAGAGAATAGAGTCAGCAGTCGTCGTGTGAAGTCATAGTCGAGAGTCGTGTCGTAACAAAGAAGTCCAGAAGAGTCGTAGACGGTCGTGAAATATAGTTGGTCGTGACGAAGAAGACGCACAGTGATGTGCGCAGAAAAGTGCAGTGACTACGTCACCGAGCTAGCTACCGTTTCAACAACCGACAGGGCTCCGACGCCGCTGTACCCTTCCAGCGACTACCACCGACGCCGCCTCTAACACTCGATGGGAGGCAATCGCCGACACCGCTCTGCAATCCAGCGAGTGAAACCATTACCAGGGACATCACCGATAAGTTAGCTTGGCAGGAGAACTTCCTGCGTGCGCGCGCAGTGCTTGGTCGCGGACGGGACGCGGCGCCGACGGACAGATTAAATATCAACCGCGTCGGTTGTAGAGTTAACGGCCGAGGAGCGCGACCATCACCGACGAATTCCCACGCGTCTCGATAACGTGGTCGGGACGCCTCTCGCCGCCGAGAGTGGATTAGCTTATGAAATATTCTTGTACATAGTTTAGTCAATAAAAGAAATATCTGTTTTCCAAAATGAGCCTTTTATTGTGACTTCCTCCCTTCCCATATTATTATTTTAAGATCACGAGAGGCTCGTACCAGTGCTTTCCCACCGAGGCCAACGGGTCGTCCCCAGAAGAAAAGAGTCTCCATCGGCTAGCCAGGGGTCGCTCGCTTAGTGCCCAATATTACAATAAATTCAGCGAGTAAGTCATTGTGCAACTGTTATGGAGCGGAAGGGCCTATTCTGCGTAATGCAGGAAAGCGACGCGTTACAACCTCCTCATAACCCTATTTCCTTGGTTACTCCTGAGTGAAGGGAGAATGCCCGAATTTTCAAACGTTCAGCGATGATAAAGTCAAAGAATGGATCGATTAATGAATGGCCTGAAAAGATACATCGTTTTTTCGAGATGGTATCCGACAATTGTCCAAAATATGGAAAAAAAGTAGTGGTTAGTGACGGACAGTACTTTGAATTATAAACGAATAATTATTTTTTAAGGATAAAGCCTCAAATATAAGAAAAAAATCGGCAGAAGCAAAGTTGCGCACCTTACATAAATTAATTTTAGAAGTGAAATATATTTTAGAAGGTACCCACTTAAAAATATCTTTTTCTGATAGAGCTTATTTATATTTTATTAATTATCGTATATTTTATTAATTAAAAGATTTTGCTGTTTTTCTCAATGTTAATTATCATTTGTGACGGATTCCTCGGATAGCCAGCAATACGACTCGCCGTATTATAAACAGGGACCAGAGGCTCCGTCAGCGCAGCGGCCGGAGATCAGCAGGCGGTTGACGCGAAAACAAAGCGCCGCTCGTTGGGTGATCGCGATCGGACCTCCACCCCGATACGCGTAGCCTGGAAGCACCCCCGGATCGGTGCGATGCATCCGCCCTCCCACATCGCTGAGAGAGTGAGAGCCGCCGAACGCCGGCTATCGACCGGGTAGTGGCGAAGGCGGATTACGGCCGCCCTCCCCAACAGCACCTAGAGGACGTAGACGACCGGCACCCAACACTACCCAGGGGCCGGCAGCAAGGCACGAAAGGTGACCGCGGCGTCCTTGGCCCGAACGGGGCCGGGAATCGGAAGAAAGGGTCAGCAGGCCTCACCGCCAGGTTAGTGCTGTGGTGGCCCCGATACAGGCCTTCCCGGACGACGAGGCGAGGGCCCCACGTGCAGCCCAGTTTACTATTAATAATTAATCCCCGCCGTATGTAGTGGGGTGCTGTCGGGAGGAGGCGTTCGGACGAGGACTTTCCGCCCGGGTGCGAGGAAACATGTGTTTCCCAGAGCCCCTGAATTGTTATTAAGAGTTCTTCCTCCCTCCGTGATCCTAACCCGCGCAGACCGCCGTGAGGCTAGCTCGGCCGGGTCCCCTCCGGGAAGACCGCGAACCTGCACGACGGGCAGGCGGGCGCGACCAGGGGGTGGCTGGTGCTCCGGGCCCCTCCGAGGCACGTCGGCCTCGGGGGGGAAGCACCACGTCACACATTATCTGAATATGTATAGTAATTAGTCCTTATTTATAATAATTTGAAAAGTGGGCTCATTATTAAAAATTTGGGTACCAAAATGTTTGGCATTGAGTCAAATTGAATTTTATTCGTTCCAATTTTTCGTAGAATGTTGGATAATCATTACATATTTTTTCTCTCCATGCAGTAGATCACGGAAGTTTTTTATGAAAAATTATACAAAAGCAATCTAATGATATTTTACTTTATTAATTATATGTAATAAACAATAATAGTCTGTAAATAATAAATAATTATTGTGTCATTATAATATACACAGATTATAATTTGTTTAAATTGTTGTAATGGATTGTAATAATCAGGTTCGTAAGTGTATACTGTAAATGTAAATATTTAAAATTAAATGATTTTAATATTATTTAAAATGACACACTGTATTTTGCACTTTTATTAACCCCGTATACATACAACAGTAAGATTAATTCATTTAGATTTATTACAGAACATCATAGATTAATACTGCTAGATTGTATTAGCTCGATCAAGCACGGTTATTACAATATATTATAAACTTTTTTCATGTAGAAATATTTTTAAAATTAAATTTTATATAAATAATAATTAATTAATTTAAATAAAAGTTTTTATTGTTATTTAATAATTGTTTACTATTAATTATTAAACAATTAAAAACTAATAAAATTGTAACGAAATGTTAGTATCATTTATGACGGGCGTCCGGCCGGAGCTCGCCGCGGGATATGGAAGCGCGAAGGGAGACAATGTTTACTCCGCGCGGGCCAGTTCAGAGGCCGAGCTGACCTCGCGATTTCGGAAAAGGAGCAGCCGAGTCAGTACCGTCGGAGAGGCCCGAGTCGATGGGACCCTACACGAGTTTTCCGTGAGCTTCCCGCCTTTTTCCGCCGCCCGACCTGTTCGTGGAGAAGACGTCGCGCCACATATCCAGGTCATAGGAGGACTCACCGGTCCCGTCTCCGAGGCGTTGACATGGCGCCCGTCAACTGAAGCCGAGAAGGCCTTCGAGAGTCCGATTCGGGAGGCAATAAAGCCGCCAGCCGGAGCCGTTGGTGAGCGGAGCCATCTCCGTCTCCGAGGCAGACGGTTAGTTGCTGAGACAACCCAGGCAGATCGTTGAGGGATCAGGGTGAGAGACTCAAGTTGAGTACCCCCTGACGTAGTGCTCTTAACGCACCCAAAGTAAGTTGCAGATAAACCGCCCCCCGTGACCACCGATCACTAGCGGCGCTTCTCTCTCTCTCTCTCTCTCTCTCTCTCTCTTCACGCGCCCCTTGCGCCCCGCGCGCCGATCGCGAGGGTAAGCCCCTTGCGTCCCGCGCGCCTATCACGAGTGTAAACCCTGCGCGCCTATCTCCCGGCCTGAGTCCTGCGCGCCCTGCGTGCCTACCTCCCGGGCCAAGCCTCGCGCGTCCCGCGCGCCTCCCAACTGTGCCGTACACTTGGCAGGGCGAGACGCCGCGCTGACAGGTGATCGCCCGACGGCGACACCCGGTCTAGGAGTCGGCGTGCGTGAGCCACTCCCCGCGTCCCGTGCGTCCTACCGTCCGGAAGTACGACGCGGAAACCTATCGCGCCCGCGTACGCGTAATCATCGGCGAACCGCGGCCTAGGAATCGGCGTGCGAGAGTCGCTCCTCGCGCCCCGCGCCCTGCATACACCACGGCTGGTGCAGTATATTCCCGGGACCCGACGGCCGTACCGCGTGCGCGCTCAACGGTAGACCGTCGCCTCGTGTCGCACCGTGTTATCTGTACGCGGTCCCACTTGCGCTTGGCAATAAATTTGCAGAAATCTAACTGTAACGTGTTGTATTATTTAAGATCGGCGCTCTCGGCGCCTGCCACGCCATTTACACTCCCGCGCGTCCCACCTTTCGCCCAGTAGGTCGAGCCGGCCCGCGCGCGTCAGCTGTTCGGTGCCGGATACCGCCGCCTCCGCGGGGATCAACGTAACTACGGTAGTCCAGAGAGCGCGGCCGGGTGTAGTTGTCTTAAATCAGCAGAAGGGGAAGGAGACGAGCCTTGTCCCACCTGTCACTCGATAAGCGAGTTGGACTCGCGTTGTGTTCGGTTCAGCACTCTGCCAATTTTCACCGTCACACATTCTGAGATTATTGTAATTGAAATAGCTAAATTATATGCCATCCGTAACCGAGCGACGGCTAGATACACAGTTAGTGCATACGAATTGTATTACGCGATGACTTGGCGGAGAGACAGAGAGAGCGCGGGAGTGAAAAAGTCATTTAAATCGCTTCGTGGGCGGGGACGCGCTTCCCCTGAGTCCCGGCGTGGCTTTGCCGCGGCCGTGTTAGCTGATCAGCTGGGAGCGAGCAATTTTTCCTAGGCTGTACTTAGAGAGTGCAATGCTGCTTGTAAGAGGTGGCTGTGTAGCACCTCTAGACCGTTCTTGGCTCAGGGTCAAATGGGCAAGTACGCGTCCCGCCCGAGTAGAGTTCGGAGCGACGCAACGGGACCATGCGGCGATCGATGGTACGAACAGGTGCGCGGCTCTCTCCCTGCCTTCCCCCTAGTCGACGCGGTAAATTTTGTATAGCAAACATGTACCATAATTTTGTAAATATAAATCTTTTTAATCATAATTCATATTTAAAACTATGTATTAAATATGATAAGAATTATATTTAACATATTAATAAAGGAGAGAGTAGCGACGAGAGTAGCACTTATTCGTTACGTACAATATAAATATATGCAACAAAAAATATATTGGTGTTAAAAATTTAAGTATTTTTCTGAATAACAAATTACAAAATATGATTTAATGAGACCTATCTGAAAGATTGCTCGCTTTGAGAACAAGAAAATCTCGCATTTAAAACTCTTAGTTGTGCATGCATACACGGAGAGAAGGACTCTAATAAAATTTACTATACTTTTCAGTAGAATAGGGACAAATTCGACGCTTTGAGCCTTTTTCACGTAATTACGTTCATTAAATCCTATACGTACAGAAAAAAATACCAAACAATGTTCAAAAAATGCTATACGTATAGTAAAGTTTATCAATCATAATATTTGAAATAGGTCATAGAATTTTAAGGTATATTTTCTTAGACATAATCTACGATAGTATACATACAAATTACTATAAGTATCGTAAAATTCTCTAGCATTCGTTTTCTTTCGCACACACACAAAGAGAACGTACATGTTGTATACAAAACTATGCTTAGCCGAGGTAGTCGAGCTCAAACGTAAACAGTGATGCAAAGTCAACGTTCTTTCAGTTTTGTTATATGTTTTTATTGTAATATAATATTTTTTTATATTTATTATAATATATTATATTTTGGAATAATAAAATAAATTGCACTTTAACATGCAATTGTTGTATTTTTTACTTATTTTAAAATTACTTTCCCCCTATTCTGTCTACGGTGTAAAAAATTTGTTCTTGAATATTTAAATTAATATTAATCAAATATCTAGAATTTTTGATTTTTGCACTTGTGAAAAATACTATTTATGGATTAAGAAAATAAAAATTTAACAATAATTTATATATTTTATAAAGATTTTGCAGATACTTCAATTTTATTCAATTTGATTTTCATAATTATCGTGAAAATAAATTTTGGTTTACTTTTAGAAATTTATTTGATTCATGATTGTTTATCACTTGTTCCGATAGATGGCTACAGTAAAAAAAGCCATAAAATTATACCCGCAAGCGCTGAAGTTTCTGCTCGGTTAGTATATATACTTGATAAGATGGAGTCATCTCATGTGAAAAATAATTTGTGAATTTAGGTTAGGTTGCGTTAAAAACTTAGGAACTGCGAAAGCGAATTTATCTGTCAAAATGATTGTAAGCGTGCGATGTAGTTTGACAAATCATACGAGCGAAATAAAATCGTTAAATAAATTCGAATGATTCTTTTTCTCCTTCAATGTAATTTACACATTTTAATACGGATAGGTAAAAATTACTATACTTATTTGGAATAATTATGATACGAAATTAAACTTATATTATTACTATACTTTATAGTAATGTTTCTTTGACATCGAGATTGTCCTCGGATTACTATACTTTTATGGTAATTTTTACAGAATTTTAAAAGAATTTTTGCAACAAATTTCTCTCCGTGTAGTGGAATGGGTAGCGGACTCGGCCGCGGATTCCGCCGTCGGTCAGTTCATCGAGGGAGGTGTGAGGAATGTTCAAAAAGTTCAACAAGAGTACTGAAGAGAGTAAAAGAGTAGAATCGAAAATACGGTGTTTCGGGACTTGACTGTGAGAACCGAGACAACGTCACTCTTCGCAAAGAGTATACAGATCCTTGCAAAGAGAATATGACTCTCATTTTCGGCATATTTTTAAATATTTATTTCAACAATTTTTTAATAGCTTATTAATAATTATTTTTTAATTGAATAAATTCTTTTGGTCCCAATTTTTAAATTAAATATAAATTACAGATTTATAATTTTAATTTAAACTCTTTAAACTTCTCTTTTATAAGAATTAACTGAACACTGATTTGTAATTTTCATGATTAGATTAAAACATAGGTTCAAACATAGTTTTACGAGGGAGGGGAGTAGGAAGTTGAATGCTCGAGAAGGTGGGAGATCTACAGAATAAAGCAGCTCACGGTTCTGATGACTGATAAGTAGTCCTTGGCGTCCATTGTGTTCTTTTATTGAAGCTTTAAATGTACATCGGGGAGAAGAGGCTCGCGTTTACGCAGCTATCGCGGGAGTCGCGTGTCTTCGTCCGTCGGCGGATATTTGACCCGCTGGTGACTCATCGCGTCTGCGCTGAAGTGTCCGTGTGCGACAAGCGCGAGGCCCTGGGTCTCTCCGAACTGACGAATATTGTATATATTATAGAAATATATATATATAGATTGTGACGTGGTGCTTCTCTCTGAGGCCGACGTGCCTCAGAGGGGCCCGGAGCACCCGCCACTGCCCGGGCGCGCCCGCCTGCCCGTCGCGCAGGTTTGTGATCGCTCCTGAGGGGACCCTGCCGGGCTACCCCTGGGCAGTTAACCTCACGGCGATCGACGCGGGTTGAGATCGCGGAGGGAAGCGAAGACACCAAATAATAAGTCGGGGCCCGGGGAAAATGCGTGTTTATTCGCTGACGATCTCCGATCGAACGCATCCTCCTGGCGGGCGTGCGGCGCCCCACTACACACAGTGGGGAAAGCCGCCCGCGGAGGCGTAAACCAGGCCGCACGTGGGGCCGTTGCCTCGTATCTCGGGGAGGCATGTACCGGGCTGCTCCAGGGGCCTTCGCTTTGACCCAGGTGGATCACCGGAGTCCGACGGGTGGTACAGGTAGGGCTTCGAGGACCCTGGTCTGCCAGCCGGTTCCGCCGCGTTTCGCGCCGCGCGCGCATTGCCCCCGGATCCGCCTGGCGTTGGAGCCCGCTGGCCGTATCTTCATGACCATGTGTCAACTGCCACTATCCTTGCAGCCGGCGATCACTCGACGATCGGCACGCCGACCGTGTTGCGGGCTACCCGAGGGCTCCGTCACAGCCTCCCCCCTCCCCAAACCTAGCGGCCTTATCCGCCTGCTGTTGCCGCTCGAATCTGGCTCGGATCAGATCGCGTGTTCCGCGAACTGCGCGTTGACCCTGTGCACTTCATCCAAGGTGGCGTCGGGTGGGTCCCCACGCTCCGACGCTGGCCGCCGTTCGTCTCGGAGACAGCGTTCGCGAATAATGTCAGGGCAGGTTGTCGTGTTTCCCTTTTTTCGAAACCCGCCAGACTGCCGATCCCTCTTCATTTTCCCTGGGTCCGGAGGAAGGCAACTTCTTCACCCATGGGGTCGGGCGTTCCTATTGGCCGGCGTGGGCGACTTGGTCCTTCGGACCCGACGCTATTGCTGTATATAGCGTTAAAAGTCGCTACAGAGGGAGTAGGTTCCAATCACCACCCCAGTGCGGCCACAATTGCGACAATAACAGCGGATACACGGGTTCGAGTCTTGCTCCTTACGATGCAGTATTTTCCAGTATCGTAAGCATCCCCCAAGGGCGGGTACATCTCCGAATCCTTCATGTCCTTGAGGATGCGCCAAAGGAATCTTCGGCACTGGGTCTCAACCCCCGGGGTGCTCGAGCGCGCGAGTCGGGCGTCCTTGCCCTCACCTCCCTGTGGAGGCGCGCGGGCGCTACCAGGCCGGTTCTCGGTGGCCTTTGACTCCCTCTACGTATCCGGGATAGCGGCAAGTTTCTGTTTCGCCGTTCCGTTGATCCCCGCCCCTACCCCTCGGCCAACTGCGCCCTGCGGGGGGGGGGGGTTACCTTAAGCCGGGCGACCATTTCGTTAAAAGATGCCTACCATGGTACGAGGTGCGGGAGTCGGCGCGACCGTTAGACAGCGCTGCTCCTAATGGTCGACGCTGTGGTTGGATCGCCTCCTGCTGATGTTCCACCGCTCGCCGGCTCCAAGCTGTCTGGCGTGCTGGACGATTTATAATCGTCCACGGTCAGCTGGGCCTGTCGGCGGCGATTGGGACGGTTGGGCCCCCTATTGGGCCTCCAGAAGAAACTCGGGCCCGGCCGAGTTGCAACGCGGGCTTTTCCCACTCAGGGAGGTCCTCGAAATTGGTATTGGGGATTCGGCCCTCCCCACAACCTCCACATACCTCTTCTTTCGAACGGGCTTATCAGCCCTCGACCCTCTACTGCCGCACCTAGTTTCATAGCGCTCATTCATGGCTAGAGCCCTCTTGTGGGCCTTCCCCTAGCGCAACAGGTCCTGTACACTCCGGACCTCTTGGTGTATTCCCCAATTCGGTAGTCGGATCTGACGTGTCCAGAAGCATTCCAATTAGCTGCTGCTCTGATGGGGGCGGCTCTAAAATACCGGCCTGGGAGCAGAAATGGCTAATGAACTGGCCCAACCTTTCGGTTCTGCCTTGTCCATACCATTTCCGGGCTCCTTTAAGGACAACGGAGAACAGGGCGGAAAGGGTGCACCGCTCTGTATAATCGCCTTATTTATGAAAGATGCGAAGGTCTGTGAGAAAGGCTTCAGTATCGTCCTCTTCCGTCGAGAAGGTGAGCGAGGCATCTCGTAGGGCCCTAGCGCAACGTACGGTATCCTGCGACGCCTGCTCTGAAACAGGCCCTTGTCGCCTGCTGCTCCCTGCGCCCGAAGCGTCGCTCGCTGTGGTCAAAGAGCCTTCCACCAGGCTCTCCTCTTTACCAGGTCCCCTTGCGGGGTCCTATCTCACTTCAAGGCCCTTGAACGTTTTGGGGCGTTTACCCCTTAGTTTACCCCTTCAGCCTATAAACGCTATCCCCCTGACCCCCCTCTCAACCAACATGGGTTGGTTGCATTCCAACCAAACTGGAAGCGCATGCTTGCTTTCATACGCCCCGAAGGTCATTTTAACCAGGCTCGCATGCCAAGGGGACGAGGAGGCAATACAAAATCGCAAGTTCTATATGACCTGTGGTTGTGATGACCGAGCCGTGCCTCTCAATATGGTCGAAAGACCGCGGACCAGGTACGTCAGTTTTCCACCCGCTGCTGTGCAACACCAATAAGCCTGGGAAAGTCCTGGGACGGACCTCCAGCATCCCTTCTCCTCTCCCCAATTGGAATTATTTAAAAACTAAATTAACTTAATTTAAAAAATACAAAACAAAAAAAAGAAATTTTAATTAATATTTAAATATTAAATAATCAAATAATTAATATTATAAGATATGAATTAAAATTACTATAGAATCCATAAACAATTAAATTACTAAATTACTAAAGGAAATCTAATTGTGGCTTGCCAGGTTCGTCAAGGTCCTACGACGCAACCATCGGCAAAGACAAATTAAACGGAAGGCAAATACATATTTTTTTTTCAAGAAGAAAAGAAGCGAAATTGCGCTTCGATTGTATCTAACAATCGAATTGGTTTCATACTGTAATATTATTATGAAATTTATATTTGTATAATGAAATTTTAATTATTAATTAAACTATATGATTAATACAAGTTAATGACTAGATTTACGGATTCTTACTAACAAATACAGGTCGAAGAGAAAAAAAAAAGTAAATTAAAGTATAAAAGCTAATCTGCATTTAGAGAATACATTTTGAGTTTGGCTCGCAATTTCTCTCGTTTCCGCAAAGAAAACTCGGCCCGTGTGGGAGACTGCTTGCGACCCCCATAATTAAATTAAAGTAAAATATTAGCGTTTAATTTAATATTTTAAAATTCAATTGTTAAAGTAGCTGGGCATTTAACAAGTTTTCATGTTAATAATTTGTTAACTGTTTTAACTGCTGTACGGAGCTTGACGTAAAACTAAAAACGGATGACAATATCACGATCGATCCGCCCAGGCCTGCCTCTTTTATTGACTAATGGAATTGACGAACCTATCCGTGACAACAGTGAAGTTTGGAGAGCAGTAGGGAGCTATTAGAAGCACAGGACCTAGCAGACTGTGGCGAGCCTGAGGCCAATCGCTGGTTGCCAGGAGTGAGGGGAGAAATAAGGAGAAATATAAGAATAAGACTACAGGTTGAAGAAAGGGTGGTAGATTTCTCAGGACGGGGTACATGAATGTGAACTATTTATCATCTGTTCGGTGTGGTGGAGACCTGGTTGAATTCGATACAGTCATTGGGATCGATAGCTTCTCTGCAATTAGGCAGGATCGCAACGTGAATGGTGGGGAGTCGCGCTTTATGTTGATAAGTAATTCCGTGTGAGTGTACTCTCGACTTCAAATACTGAAGGGCCTGTTTTCGAATACAAAATCAGTCTCGTTGATCTGAATGCTAATCTCTGCACTGCTAATGATGATGTTGTTTCTTCGCAGATTTGCGGAAGAGCTGTCACTGCAGATTATCCAACACGGTTCTACGCACAAATATACTTGCACTTTTTCATTGCAAGCACAAAATAATTGATGTTATAGTAGAGGTACCTCTCCCTGAACATATCTGCTGCACTTTTAAATATAGGATATATACTTTTATATACAGCATGGATAGTGATGGGCTAGTACAGATGTTCATTGGCTGTTATTGGGGGTAGTTATTATTATTATTATTATTATTATTATTGAAGTTGGGACTTAAGTAAACCTCCGGATGCATGAGTATCCCCTTGGCGTCCTTCTCTTCCCAAAGAAGGGCAACCACAAAGTATATGTTTAGCGGTTTCAATTTCCTCGTAGCAGAACCTACAGAATGGGTCTGTTACTAAGCCCATTCTGCACTTGTGTGCTTTTAGGCTAGCGTGTGCTGTCGCTATCTCCACCAGTAGCCTAGCCTTAGTTTTGTTTAGTCGAACTATGTGTTTGGACCAATCTTTAGCATTAGTTGCCGTAACGAAGGTCTTTGTTTACCACACGTCTCGACTTTCTTCCATGTACCGTATATTATCTCTTGTGACCATCGCCCAATCTCTTCTTTGATTAGACTCTGGTCGAGGCCGACGACCGATTCTGGTCCAATGAACCTACCTCTGGCTCCCATTTTTGCAAGGTCATCTGCTATCATGTTTCCCTTGATACCAGAGTGTCCAGGAATCCAGATTAGGTGACCTTACTTGTTTCGGTTAGTTTGTTTAGAGACTTTTTAATACAGCACGGCACAGGTACTTCATTCAGTGTCTTATTGTACCTTTTTTTTAATTATGCACTGGGGTTTTTTACTATTATCACTTAAAATCTAAACTTATATAATACCTACTTATTTACACTACATTATTACATAACTTAAACACTTTCACTGTTCACTTTTACACCTTTCTTCGCCGTAGATCGTATCGGCGTGGCGGTAGTGTGGCGGTCCTCTGACCGCTCTAGGATTGGGACGTCATCTGATGCCCTGGAGTCGGCTGGTGGCTATTCTGAGCACCTGGGGTTTTTCGTGGGCATCCGCGCCTCGTAGACCCGTAGTGGAGGCGAATTGACGGAGACATTGGCTAGCTGGCCAAGGTGGGGACACTCCGACGCTTCTGTGTTGACGGACAGTGTGTGGGGAGCGGTCGGTGGTTGTACGTGGTAGTTGGCCGACTGGCCTTGATGATAGGGTGTCTGCGCGCCCTAGTTCTGCCCCTCTGATCCACCAGCAGGGGTTATGTTCCAGTCCTCCAGTAGGGGTTATGATTACGGCGTTCTTCGTGGTGCGGCTGTGAACTTTTACGAGTGTGCCTCCTGGGTTAATCATATATATATAAGGTTGGCAAATATCTCCCTTTTGCTTTTTTGCTCTGTATTCGATGCTTATCGGATTTAGTTCAAATATTCGCCGTTTTGTTCGATAATCTGTTTCTATCTACACGGCAATTTGATAATAATCCTCTCGCAGAAGCCCCCCTTCTTATTTGCGAAGAACTTGGACAGCCACTTTTCACAAGCCTCTTTTGAGTTCAACTTTACACCACCAAGGGCGTTCGCCATAGACAGCAACAGGTGGTAATCACCTGGCGCTATATCCGGGCTATATGGTGGATGCGATAAAACCTCCTATCCGAGCTCCCGTAGCTTCTGACGAGTCATCAACGAAGTGTGTGGTCTGGCGTTGTCGTGGTGAAACACTACAACCTTCCTGTCGGACAATTCTGGATGTTTCTGGTCGATCATCTGCTTCAAGTGATCCAATTGTTCGCAGTAGATGATAGAATTAAGTGTCTGGTCATATGGGAGCAGCTCATAGTGCATGATTCCCTTCCGATCCCATCAAACATACAGCAAAACCTTCCTGGCCGTCAATCCCGGCTTGGCCACTATTTGGAACGATTCATCCGCCTTCGACCACAACCGTTTTCGCTTGATATTGTTGTATGTGATCCATTTTTCGTCGCCAGTCACCATCCGCTTAAAAAATGGGTCGAGTTCCTTCCATTTCAGCAGCATATCGCAGGCGTTGATTCGGTCCAGAAGGTTTTTTTGCGTCAAATCATGCCGCACATAAACATCGTCGTTTTCACCGACTCTGTATCGCTGAAACCATTCCTCCGCAGTTCGAAGTGATAGAGTACGACCCCCCAAAACACCATTAATCTCACGGAATGCTTCTCTAGCGGATTTGATTTTAACGAAGGAAAACTTTAAAATAGCGTGAATTCCGCGTTAGTGAACTCCATGTTTACACGTCTATAACTGTTGAATGCAATATCCAACGCTTCGAGGCAGGGAGCCCGGCGAGTGAGTCAGCTGAGGCTGACTCCAGGTAGCCACTTACTTGTGACTGGGTAGAAGCTTGAGATGCCATCCTGTCTGTGCTAGATGCAAATAGCTCAGATGGGGACAAAGAAGGAGAGCGCCACTGGGTTTTTCGACACTTCCAGGAGTGTTTTTAGTGATGCGGAGCCTGGCTGTAATTGGAGAGTCCGTGAGATTTATCGAGTGAGTTTCTACTCACTTCAGGCCCCCAAGTCAGGCCGTCACTTGTTCCGGCCGCCCGAGCGCAAGAGCGTTTGCTGGACTGTTATCCCGTCCGCGGTAGCTGCTTTGAACCAACGCGGGAGTGGGTATTCGCGCGGCTGAGTTCCGGTGTGAGAGAGTCGCAGGCCCTGATTCGTGGGCCCTGATTGGGGCGGCCCAGCTTAACTGCCCGTGCGCAAGGCTCTAATCTTGTCACGTAACACAATCGCGTCACGCTATGTGGATAATCTTAATATAAATTGTTCCGTTATTCTGTTCGGTAAATTAATGTTACCTTCTTATGAAATTTTAACTCTTACTTTTTCGTTTCGACCAATCGAATATTGGAAGAGATAGGAAGTCTCAAAAACTAACTTTCTTCTTTGACGATCCTAGGCGAGCTTCCATTTACAGATGAACTTCAAGCTTAGTAAATAATCTTAATAAACTTAATCAACTGCAACAATTGGGTTGAAACACCGGTTGTTTATTTTTTAATAATTTCCTCTACATAAAATGGACAAATATTCGGATTTTAGCAGCCTTGCAGTATCCTATGCGTAGCTTCAGTTATGTTAATGGTATAGGATCGATGCAATTAAAATATAGACAAAATATATATTATGGACTTTGGACTTTTATTAAGATCTTTATAACTCTAACGCTCGACAGAAACTGACTCACTGACAGTGCAACAGTTCTCACAGAGGCACGATCTTTTTATCGTCTCAGGTGTGTGACGTGGTCCTTCCTCTTCGAGGCCGACGTGCCTCAGAGGGGCCCGGAGCACCCGGGGCGCCACTGTCCGGTCACGCCGCAGATTCGTGGTCGCCCAGGAGGGGGCCCGTCCGAGCTAGCCCCGAGCGGCTAAACTCGCGGCGGTCAACGCGGGTTGAGATCGTGGAGGAAGGGGAATTCTAAATAATCAGACGGGGGCTCTGGGGGATCACCCATTTATGAGGCTGTCACCGGGCCGCACTTAGGGCCCTCGCCTCGGTCACACGACAGCGGTGAAGCTGACCGCGGAGGCGTCGCGGTATGTTTCTTATTTCTCCCTACTGCAATCGGTAGTACTGCATTTATTTGATGGTAATATTGTTCAATTAACGTTCGATCGTTAATGTTTAGCGTTGGGAGACACGTCCTCGTTTCCTTTATGCTTCTAACTTCTGTAGGGCTTTTAAAAACACTGTTTCCTGGTAAGAGCAGCATACAGTGAAGCTTTGATCAATTTCATTGTCTTATTGTCGAGCTTATTGTTAGATTCGTGACCCTCTCCCCCATGAATACCAAGATTAATTCCAATCAAACTTGGAATATATATATATTTTCAACGTTTCAATTTCTCTATCGCGTAATTTTCCTTATATCGTTTGCGTAATGAATTTTCAATTTAGATTATAATTTTATTTCATATTTATCTCAACATAAAGTTCTTACCACAATTCAGGTTTAAATCCTATCCCTTTAAAGTATTTATACTGCTTGTTAGAAGTATTGACCTTGTAGATTTCTTTTTAATAACTATTTCAATTCCATGCTTGGAGTAGTTAACTAATAATACTTATATTTATCTCCTAAAATAGCTTGCTTTATTTTATTGTGATTGGCCTACTGAACGAGGTTAATCTAGTTCGAGTAAGAATTAGGATATCACACTTTATTGTAATATACATATAATAAAAAATCGTTGTTACATGCTGTATATATCAGGTATATAAGATTTTATTTAACTTAATACAGTTTATTTTAACAAAATTACACTTAATAACTATTAAATAACAAATAGAAGACAAATTAATAATGATCTCCTAGATAGAATGAAATACAAGATTATTACAATATTTTGAATTTTATCTATGCTTATTAAATAATTAAATTTTCTTTAATATTCTTTTATTATTACTATTACCATGAAATCAAATACTTGTTATTCTTTGATAAATTTAACTAATATTACTAATTTTTTAAAAGTTGTGTACTTGTTATACATTCAATTTCCATAATTCCAAAAATTGTTTAAACGAAACTTTTAAAAGTTGAAGTAATCTGTATTGTGTAGTTCACAGGGCACAACAAAAAAAATGTTAATACGACCCCTCCAGAATATTAATTTTAACATAACAAAGCCCTAAGATACATTCATGTAGCGTAGTCTCTATCAGACTCACTGCCAAATTATTTGCAGTAGTTTAATTGATTTAAACAGTTGTTTAAAATTACATATTATACTGAGATTGTTAATAAAATATACTTAAAATGATTTTATGATAAGTTTCTTTCCAAACTAAAAATGAAGCTAACTTTATTTAGTTACATATTCAATTTTATATTCTTAATAGTTTTATGATTTTTTATACTAAATTATGAATAATAAATGAATATATTTCAATGTATTCAACTAGTTTGTAACCCTTTTTCTTTGATCTGATTTGAGTCAATTTAATGAATTAAAGGTAGAATATTTCTTATGTATTTTATGCTTTATCAAAAAAATATAGAACAAATATTTGATAGTTCTAATTTAGTACAAAAAATTCGAATGCTTATAAATCTCTTAATTCTCTAAAGAGTAACTGAATGTGAAATAGCATAACAATAATTCACGTAAATGTTTTTCGTTTTCCACAGTTAAAAATTAGTCTTACTCAGTAACTGCTTTTAATTGTAAATTTTAAGTGTAATACTTCTATAGTGCTACTACATTACATGCTGCAATCAATGTGATCATTGCTTCTTACGCTCCTTTTAAATATGTATCACATCGGCAGGTACAAAATGCATGTTGCTGGAGAGGCTATCATGGATTAACTCTGTAGGATTACGCGGCCGCTGCAAATATAGAAATTTAATAATATTAACGCATAAATATTAGAAGAAACATAATATTGTTTTATAGCTATAATACTATTTTAATTTATATGTGTATATATTTGCTTGAATTTACTTAAATCTTGAAGCTACCAATTTTGCAAAATGAGATTTGAAAAGTTCACCATAAATTTGAAAAGTATTTTTATGCATACAATAATCAATCAAAAAGCAAATTAAGTTAAACAAAAGTTGATTTGGCGACTGCCGAAATTGTCAACAAATAACAATAAGTAGGCAAGAAGGCGGAGTAACTATGAGGTGGGTATGAGGGAATGGGCGGTCGCAGGAGCCGAGCCGCAGACCGACTGCCGCTTCCCCTGCCGCGGTACGACAGCCCGACACAATAACACTCGTGCGAAGACAAACAAAATTAGAATGGCGATCGCGTATAACATTGCATTTGCCCTCGTTGTAAAGAACCCATGATATTAGACTCGAAAGGGTGCATTTTTTCTTAGTTTATGTCGGGCCGTAGTACCGTGACGGGGAGAGCGGTGGTCGGCCTGCGGGTCGGTTCCTGCGACCCCTCATTCCTCCATACTCGCCTCGCAGTCACTTGGCCTTCTTTCCTACTTGTTGACAATTTCGGCAGTCGCTAAATTGGCAACTAAGGCACGCGCCTAAGTCTGGAAGGCGCGGCTACGCCCGCTGCTCGCCTTGCAGTCCCGACTACTTTACCCTACTCCCTCCCATTAACTGTTTCCTTTTCTTTTATAGATAATAGCTAGAAACAACTAATTAAAAAACAGGCTGTATATATACACACACACATATATATATATATGTATATATATGTAATATTATTGTTGAATCTTATGTTTATTCTATCGTGTATAAATATTTGTTAGTAAAATAATTTTATCTTACCTTCGACTGGTAGTATAGATTCGGCTGGTACAGGTTCGGCTGGTGGTACATCTGTAATTGGAACCTCAGCTGGTAAAGCTTCGCTACTTTCAGCTGATGGTGTCGCTTCAGTACTGTCTGCAGGCTGTGCCCCATCTACAGATGTAGCCTCTACTCCTTCTGCTCCCTCTACTCCTTCGGCCACAGGCGCAGACTCATCCCCTGCTGTTGGTGCAACTTCACCTTCTACGGGCACATCTCCTTCCGGTACTATTTCGTCTGCAGGTGGTGCAGCAGCTATTGAATAGATATATTTTGCATTTTATACTTCGCAACATTGTTCACTGTTCTTAAGAGATTATACATTCATTCCCTATACTTGTATTACAAATTTTTGTAACAAGAAATATATTCTTATTTGAAACGCCTAAGTCAAAATTTTTATAAATTAATATATTAAGTAAAGATAGGCTTATAAATTTCCGGTTGGTCTTATTTACTTATACCTTTGGATACGTATGTATTAGAAAATTTTTAACTTAAGTAATAAATTTTAACATATTTTAACGAAAAAAATTCCATCTTTTTATAAAAAAAATATTTTTTCTTATAAGTGCTTCAAATTCATGGATAAAAACAGGCAAAACCAGCCACGTTCTAGCTTGGTTAAACTTTAGCAAAGTTTATGTATTACCCATTAAAGAAAATAATTTTAATGAAAAGAAGGCAATGAAAAAAATAATAAGGTAGTTTTAAGGCAACCAATATAACAGCCGGCAGAAATCGATTCATAAATGCCATCAATTCATAAAAAGAGTCTATATTGCAAAATAAATTAATAATAAATATTTTTATTATTACTAATAGATGAATAGTTTCAAAGTATATTAAACTTAGGACTAATATACGATTATTATTATTATACTAATAATCTCGTATATGTATATTTTATTTATCAATGCACAAAATTATCGACTTTTATAAACAAAACTTTTATCCAATTTTGAGACTGCCAATAAGTTGTACAAAATTAAAAAATAGAGATAAAATACTAATAAATTAATACATGATATTCAAATCCATTCAAAATTTAATATTCATACGAAATAATTTTAATCATTGATAAAAAATATTTACTATTAAATAATACGTAAAATCATTCCAAAGATTTTAAATATATTAACAAACATTGATAATAGATTTTATAGCTAAAATCTAGCTTAAAAGAAAATAACTTTAGTTATAAAATAAGTCTAGAAATAAATTACAAAACTAAAAATAACTTTGCAATGTGCCTTTGTATATGTTAGCAATGTTCAATGGTTGCCTCTCATGGAATGCAGAGAGAAATAAAAGCAAAATGTCGTATTGATATAAAAATAGCAAATCGCTAGTTATATAATTAAAGGTTTGCCAAATAAAATAATAAGGACAGGTTTACTTATACTACTATTGAACTCGATAATTTTAAATGAATAAGATTAACCTTGTATATATATTTATTCTGTATCTGTTTAAAGTTTTAATACTGTTTTAATAAGTTTTAATCTGATTTAATCTGTTTGCGAAAAGATCTTTTTAATAATTATTACCTGGGTTGAGAATGTAGTAAATCTTATTGCAAAGATCGACATCTACTTCTGTTATTTCTCCAGTAGAATCTGTTGTTTCCATTGCTTTCAATTTCGATAGAAGCAAGTTTAGCACGTTTAATGGATTTGGTGGTGGTGGTTCTGAAAATATTTCAAGATACTGAGTATATTATTTGTATTAAACTTTAATGGATATGTACGTAAATAATTATTTTAGGTACATTGAAACAAATAAATATATAATTGTATGTACAACATAAATTAAAACATACTTATATTCACCAACATGAAAATAATATTATACATAAAGATCATAAGTTGGAACAAACAATTTAGCGCTATTTAAATTTAATTATATATAATAAAAATAAAATCTTCCTCGAAAAAAAATAAAGTTAATATTTATGTTGAGATATTCATGTTATGATTTATTCAATTATTATTTAATATTAATATCATTTATAATTAAAAAATTCATTACAAACTTACGATCATCCTTTTGAGGCACCGGAAATATGATAGTCATTTCAAAAGAGCAAATGATATTACTTTTTAAACTTTAAGAGAATAAAAGGACTTTAAAGCAACACTGTATGGAGTCCCCAATTCACTCCGAAGATACACCCTATTCTTTCAAGCTCTTGTACGAGAGTGAGCATCGATGCAAGAAGAAAGGAATCATGTTGTGCAATATCCGTGCTTATGTAATGATGATACAATTAGAAGAAAGAATGGACGAAAGCAGTGGTAGTAAAGCATTAAAATAAAATAAATGATTCTAGTTAGTTACCAAATCATAATTTATGATACCCTTTATCAACCGATGTTCATCGATTTTTTATTATAATATATTACGAGCTTCAATAATTACCAGTGATATATACCATTTTATTAATTAAATAATAAAATTAATCATAGGGTAGCAAAATATAATAATAATTTTATTGCAAAATGATTTGATCTTTTGCTATACTATAAGTAGGAAAACTACAGAACATCTTAACGACCTACTTTGTGCATTATATTATAATATTAAGTTACAATTTGTATATATTCGCTCCGCGTACAATACAGGTATACAATTGTTCTTTTTGCGATTCAGGTATTTAAATGTTATCTTAATTAGAGTAACAACTCTGTTATATAATTTATTAGATATAAACGATGCTATTACATTATTTTTCTTTACAATTTCAATGATCTGGAGAAATGTGTTAATAAATTTCTTAGTAAAAAAGCTGAATTTGGCCTCAAATTTATGATATTATTTATTATACATTATGTAAAGTATAAAAGACATTATTATATCATCAAATATGTTGCTAATATAATTAGATTACATAAATATATATATACGTATATCTATATTTACTAAATAAAAACGTACCCTAACTGTAAAATAAATGGAGAGATCTGTATAGTACTGAATTTGATTAAATATCGGGCCAATATTCGATATTTCGATGCTCCCTGATTCGATCCACAGTCTCAAACGATTGATACAAACCCTATTGAATATTGTTAAGTGATTTGTTAATCATACAGCGTTATTCTCTATCATTAATTAGCACGAAAATAATTCTATTATTAATTGCGCTATTATGTTAAAGTCCAAGTCGGATCAAGCGCTAGTATTGAACAACATTAGTTGTGAAAAGGGTGGAATAAACTTTTTTAAGAAATTCAAATCGGAAAAAGTGACCTAACCTTGGCTCTATCTCTCATTACTTGATAATGCACATATGTAGCGTTGGATAGTAGGCTCGTTTTCGTCGCTCTAGTACTATTTTTTCTACAGAGGTTAGAAATGAATATGCTTTTTCTCGCGCCGATAACAATGTGTGACAAAAAACATGAGCAACAGATCAATGTAAAATTTCTTGTTAAATTAAAAAAATTCTGAGCGAGTGCTGTAAATTTTTGAACGAGGCCTATTTGAAAATTCACTATTTCGAGAGCATGTTTTCAAAAAATATAAATGGTGTTCTGAAGGCCGATAAATTACCGAAGATGATCAGCTTCACCTGCTTTGTTGCTACTCCGCAACCTACAGTGACCATAATCAATGAAATTGAACATCATGATGTCTGAATAGGTTGAAAAGAGTCAAAATATAAGCCAAACTTACTATTTAAGTATTGGCAACGCTGCAAGAGTGAATCAATAAGAAAAGCTTGCACTTGTATAATGCATCTACCCATGACCTGCTGCCTGTGATGTGCTAATTAATCGCTAGAGACACTTCAGTGCTTGAACGCGTATCATACTTGCTTGATTTAGCGCCCTATGACTTTTTTCTACTATCTAAGATCAAATTTGGCTCAAAAGAAGATTTCCAACAATACTTAAATCAATGGAAAAAATGAATGGAAAAGTGTGTGGCGACAAGACGAGAGTACATTGAAAGACTTTTGATCATAGAATGTAAACTTATTGTTATGTAAACTTATGTTGGATTAGTTTAATCCAACAGCTGCAAGTTAATACTTTTTCGATAAATGATTTCCTTGAGAAAGCTTTTGACTGTTGATTGAGCGATTATAAAAGATAATATTTTATTCAATACTCGGCAATAGTCAATAGCATAATTACGAACAATTTGTGAAACTACTGATATTGTGCTTCAAAGAATAATTATTTTTAAAACAAATACTGTTACAACTATCATCCAAGATAATTTTAAAAACCATTTTACTTTAAGCCTGCACTTAAGTTTGTTTGTAAGTGTAATTCCGTAATTTGAACCTTTAGAATGTAGCATAATTATGAACGTTGATTTCAATTAAACATTTTGATATCAGTTATGAGTATATGTGTGTATATATCCCTAAAAAATTATTTATACCTACGCATGAACGAGTTAATAAAGACCATAGATTAAATCAACATTTATATTCCTTTATAGTATTTATAAAGGTGATTAATTCGTTCTATTTTCCTTTTCCATAATTCGTACGTTCATATAGTCGAATATGAAAACATCTTTTTACTACTTCGTACTTCTAACATTATAGACAACTAATATGAATCTTCAGTGTTTAAATGTTAATAGTTAAAATCAGATCTTACTCGATAACAGATGTTTAAATCGATATTTTATTTAAATTTAATTGAATAATACATTTATAGAATCTTACAATAAACTTACCTACATATTTAAGGTTCGACCACCTGTATGTGTATGTATTATGCAACTAATATTCTTCAAAACTGAATCAATGAATTTACTTATTGAAACTTCCGTGGAAAGTTCATCATTTCATGTACAGTAATCTTTAACCAATAACTTTTATTTATAATTTTTTACAAAGAATAAATAAATTTTATTTAAGCACAGAAAAAATTACACGGACTTACAATAAAATAAATAAATAATTTGTATAAACAATATAGAATTATTGCTTTTATTATATAAATTATAATATATTTTTAAATTTTATTCATTTAACTAATTATACTATTCATTAATTATTCGTAATTATTTTTTCAAACTAATTCAAGTGTCATAATAATTATGAATCGTTTCGACATACTTTGTTGCAACAAGGCTTATAAAATTATCAAACTTATCTATACATGTCGTCTATTTTTCTTTTTGAATGTTTTTACCGGTGTTTGTCACTTTATTTAATTAGTACCTATACTAATTTACAAAAAATTACATAAACGTGCCTGTACGTATGTTGTATATTTTATTTACTAACTGTTATTTATCTCACTGTTGCACATAATTAACTGTGATTTTTTATTCAATATAGTGTAATTTATTTTATGTATACAATTGTTAATTAGCTAAATTACAAATAAATGTACATAAAAAACGTGCAAAATATGATATACTTACCTTTTTGAATAATAATTTAACTTTTTCTTTATTTTTGAAATCACTTTAATTTTTATAATAAATTTTTATAATTACTTATAAATAACTAATAATTGGATTAATAGTAGGTATTGCACAATCTACACAAAACTACAAATATTCCTGCTAGCAAATAAGATTTTAAAGAACTAAGAAAATGATTACTTTTAAATAAAATTTCCAAATTCACATGTGAAGAAATGTGAAATTTGCTTGTATTAAATCATTTTAAACTTTAATATTCCATTTATATGGAATATGAAATACTAAATAATGAATACTTAAGCAATATATTAGAATATGATTCAAAACATTTTTTTATTATTTTAATTATTGAGGAAAATGATAAATATTATTAACGCCTTACATTCTTAAACTTAAATACATTCTTTAAGTAAGTTATGATTACTTTGAGTTTTATTTTCTTCGATATATCTGATAGATATATTTTTATTTAATAAATCGAACAATGTTTCAACAATTTTTTATATTAATTTATATAAAAAAATATCAATATTTTTAAAAATCTTAGTGTAAGGAGATTTAGTCATCTTCAAATATTTGATATTTTAAACTATGTACTTTTTTGTGATTATAACATTTCGTCATAAAATAATTATAATTATCTTAATAATATATCGAATCGCGGCTTATAATAATAACAATAACTAGTAAGTACTTCAGATAATTAAAATTAAAAAAATATAACGTAGTTTTAATGTTACAATAAAAAAAAAATTAAAAATGTGCAATTATCTAAAAATTTATAAGAAAAACATGAATGTTCAAAATATATTAGATAAATATATATTTTATGTATAAGAAACTTAATCTTTAACTAAGATTAAAAATGCATAATAAATATGAGAATAGTTTACGTCTTTTAAAATGGATTTATACTATTTTTATTGAAATTTGTCATTTTAAAGTCGTTATTTCTAGCAGATACAGGTATATGTATACAAAATTTTCAATTATCATTAAGAATATTAATGTTATACTTTGCAATAATTTTGTTTTATTCATTATTTTTTTAAGACTACAAAGTATAGCTTTTATTCAATTAGAACTGTCATTTTTTATGATATATAATTATGGATCGTAATTCGACGTACAAGTAATTTTAAATGCATGACACAACAACAGAGTTAGCAACAATTTGTTTCATATGTCTTAAACAGTGGAACAACAATTGTATTTGAATAGTATTTCCATATTGTTTTCAAATTAACATAATTAAAGAAAATTATTAATACAACATTAAATGAAGCGATAATTCAAGCTGCAACTATTTAATTACATTCACATTTATGTAATAAATGGAAAAATATTGTCAGAAATATAATATAAGATATATTATTTAAATATTAGTAATTTCACAGGTTACAATTCGTTTTATTTATTTTGATCCAAATTAAATACTTAAAATACATTATAAACACACAAAGAATATACAAACAAAATTCTCTCTTTCTCACCAAATATAACTTTTCACATATAAACACATATTTCATTAACGTAGTAAAAGTTACAAAATTTAGTTAACTTTCATAGTATACACTGAAGTTAGGTCGAATCTACCTTTTGGAGGTTCTGGTATCGGTTCAGGTTCAGGTTCTGGTTCTGGTTCTATTAAAAAATAAATATTAATTATGAATTTTGTTTAAATATCGTATTTATAATAAATCATAATTTTTTAAACTTTGTATGTATATTCCAAAAGATATTTTAAATAGATACTGCTTACAAAAAAACATCGTTATATTTATGAATCGAGCTAAAAAGAATTACTAAAAACTTAGCAAATATAATTTTTTCTTCCTATAACTATTTTCTATTTTTTATTTGGATTATTGATAAAAAATTCTTCTTACACATTAGTTAAAAATCACTTTATGAAATTCTACATAAGAATTTAATATACATATCATGCCTGAAATTTGTTGTAAAAAGGTAGGTTGCAAAATATTATCTTAGATATGTTAAACGATAGTTAATCTTAAAAAGAGAACTGTAAAAATAGGGTGGTGGTGACGCGGCGCAAAAATGTTGCATGGGTCATCTTCAAGGTAAATGTGTGTAATATTAGTTTAATATTAGTTTTTATGACTCTTATTTGAATTTATCATCGATATAATTATAATAGCTCTGTACGTATGTATGTTGGCTACAGAATCATTGCTTTGTACATGTATTCATGCACTTCTATTTCTAAGCGGTATCTGCGAGGAGCTTATAAGTACTAAAGCGAATTAATCGCCTTCACTGTTGTTATGTAGCCCTCTGCCGACGAGATGACCATCTACTTATCGACTCCAGCTATACCATGGGATAGCCGAGATAATTCTAAACATTTTTCTTTTCGGTCGCGAAACTGTCAGATGCACCCCCGCGAACAGGTGTTTAAAAAATGGTAAAAATCCAGCCCCTGTGGCCGAAAAGCACGGCCTTTCTCGCCGTAGCTCAGCGAATAAAAGTAGAGGAAACAGCAATGGGAGAGAGTAGGCCAAAAATTCTGTGTATGTAAAATGGAAGAATCGGGAACTATTGTACAGTATATTACGAAGGTTGTCAACATGGCTCGGATGCTAGAAGATTTGGAAGAAAAAATGACACAAACGGAGATAGTTGCAAAATCCTTAAGGAACCTATATTCAAAATATAATAATTTTATCACGATTTGGGACAGTCTTGATATTGGTAAATAAACTATCTAGATTCTTCAATAGCGACTAATTAAGGAGGAAAAGAGGCTCAGCGATCAAGACGAAGAGGCTAGCGTGTTTGCTGTATTTGTCGGTCGGAGTTAAATTTAAACTGTGTTAACCGATGTAAATAAGGTACAATCAAAACCGGACGCACAAAAGGATTCTGGAAAATACATAATTCAGCAACTTCATTTGTGTCAATAGTGTATGATTCCAAAAATAAATCAACTCTGGAAATTACTAATACAGAAAAAGTCTTGGAAGAAAACATTGCAGACGTATGAGTCTTTGATAGTGGTTGACTGGTCTCTTAGCAGCGGAGCAACTGTAATATTGGGCAATAACGAAGTTTGCAATGTAAAGAGAACCGGCGCTATTTTTCTTAAAATATTTGTAGACGAAAAATGGAAACTAGGTCTAATCGAAAGTATTTTATATATACCATGACTACGAA
This sequence comes from Sycophaga agraensis, assembly GCA_018906755.1. Lineage (NCBI taxonomy): Eukaryota > Metazoa > Arthropoda > Insecta > Hymenoptera > Pteromalidae > Sycophaga > Sycophaga agraensis. Next base: position 432,791 of record JACCIE010000093.1, read on the forward strand.
AGGAGTACCGTGTATTTTTAAAAATTATAAAATTAATTTTGATAAAGACTCAATCGAGGTAACAAAAAAATAATTTAATGGAAGCATGCTGCATTAAGTAAAACAATGGGATTTATTATATTATATTTAAGACAATTTTAAACACAGAACAAAATTGAATAACGTAACTTCATAAATTCAATAAACGACCCATAGAAATCATGGTCGTCAAAATCTGCAATAGTTAGCGGCATAAGTATTGCAAAAGGTATTGACGCTATGTGTCAAACCTGTCAGCTAGATAAGGCGCACACTCTTCCATTTAATGCAAAGTAGTCATCTTAAATGTCAACCAGGAGAATTCTTTGATTTGTATATTTTTTACGACATAAAGGGGATGTTTATGAAAAATTCAAAATATTTAAGAGTGCGATTTTTAACAAATTTAACCGAACTATGAAAGTTTTGCGATGAGATAACGGGGCGGAATTCCAAAATAAGGAAATGGAAAATTATTTTAACAAAGAGGTATTAAATTAGAAACAACTGCTCCGTATACGCCCAGTCAAAATAGATTTGTCGAACGTGAAAATCGAACAATCATGGAAAGTGCACATACTATATTGATTCAAAGTAAATTTCCGAAATTCCTTTGGGCTGAGTCTATCAACACTATCACGACTCATGTGTTAAATATGACTCTTTCCAATCAAAATATACATATAACTCTATTCGAGTGTTTGTCTAATAAAAAGCCAATGGAAGTAGAGGCGTCGAGCGCCATCCGGTCCAAGTTGCGCCCTGCACCTTCCCACTACATGGAGAAGATGAAGAGGGAGCAGCAATTGGAGGCCCAACAACGACTACGATTCGTCCGTCAGTCCAGTCAGCTCGGAGCCGGCGAGCGGCTGTACCTCTACTGGGGATGCTCCAGACGCCGATTCGGTCATCACAAGCGCCGCCGTCATTTCCCCACCGATACCCGCACCTCGTAACCGCCGCGCGTCATTTAGCGAGGTCGTCGCGCAACCAAAGTTTCCTCCCGGAAGGGCGTAGCGGCTCGAAGGGGGGTAGTTCAACCGGGCGGTTTCGTGGGGACGGGGGCGGCGTAGGGGTGAAATTGACCATGGCCCCTATTCCGGAGGCGTTGGGGGCACCTCCAACCAGGGAAGGTGAGAAGGGGTTGACAGCGTGGGTTGTCGCAAAGAAGGGCAGACACACCAACCTGCCCTCGCCCGCGAGGGTTGGGACGCTGTCGACCGGACCCACCGGTCGGGAGGGTGGCTTCGGAAGCCCCTCGGAATTGGCCGTCGCGAGCCAGAGACCGCTCGCTTGGAAGCGCAACTCTAGCGAGATAATCCGCGAGCGTTGTCTCCGAGACGAGCGGCGGCTCGCGGCGGAGCGTGGGGCCCCACCCGACGCTACCCTGGATGAAGTGCACAAGGTCAATGTGCAGTTCGCAGAACGCGCAATGGCCCTGAGTCGGGCCAGGTACGAGCGGCAGCAGCAGGCGAAAAAGGCCGCTCGGGATGTGCAACCCCAACCTGAAACGAGGCCTGGAGAGAGTTCTTGCGGGGAGAGGGCGTTTATGACGGTAGTCGAGGTCCGGATATTAAGGCGACCAGCGGCGTCGTTCTTGGTGGGACTCCCAAATTCCGGGGACGCAAGGAGCCCGAATCGGTGGTCGAATGCCCCGAAGGAGGCACCGTGAGTGACCTCCTGTGCAGAGGGCTGAGGAGTTTTAATGGAGTGGCTGCCAGGGAAGCGGCGGGATCCTCCACGTTGCCCGCAACGTTCTCCGGGACATAGATGGTTCCTGGGGCAAAGCGCGCGGCGAGAGAGAGAGAGCACGCCACGCGGCGGACTCGGTGCGGCGGCCCCAACATCATCTTGGGGTCGCGAGAGCGGCGGTTTTCCCGCGCGGAGCCGGCTGGCAGCCCAGGACCCTCGCGGCCCTACCAGTACCAACCGGTGAACTCTGGTGACCCGCCCGGGTCGAGGCAAGAGTCCCTAGTGCGGCCCGATACAGGCCTCCCCGGGAGACGTCATCGCGTCGAGCGGCGAGGTGGAGGGCCCCAAGAGCGACCCGGGTACATCTTGTGGGCGGTGTTGACCGCCAGTGTGTAGCAGGCGCTGCGCGCCTGACGGGAGAAAGCATCCGAGCGGGAATTGTCCGTCCGGACGTGATTAAACATATGTTTCCCCTAGAGCCTCGAGTAAATTAGTTAGTGTCCTCCCTCCCTCCGCGATTCCAACCGCGTCGACTGTCGCGAGGCTAGCCGTCCAGGGCTAGCCTGGTCGGGTCCCCTCCGGGGCGACCACGAAATCGCGCGACGGACAGACGGGCGCGACCGGAGAGTGACGGGTGCCCCGGACCCCTCCGAGGCATTTTGGCCTCGTAGTGGAAGTACGACGTCACAAATATTGTATTTACTTATTGTGATAAATATAAAGAAATTAATATTTATACTTTTGTAACGAGAAAACATATCATTGCAGCTCTAGCTGCGTTCTACAAAAAAGTAGGGAAGGAGGTACAAAGTAGCTTATCCTCGAAATCGTGTGATGTAGCTAATCTTAATGATAACAAATCTAACGAAAGCGAGTCTTATTTATACTTTATGTAACCTTGAGTTAAATTTTAAAATGAATCATGATTCCTTAACGTTACTCACATGCACACTAGCCTATTTATAGTTTTATTTGGTTGCATAAAGTAGATGCAAATAAATATATATCTTTCTTGCTCTCTCATGCGTACTTTTTATCGGACAATGTCAGATTAGAGTAACAATACATTATAGGTTATTGATTTTTAATCATAAAAATGCTTTGCCTAGTTATTTTAAGAAAAACAGAATTACATTTGAATTTATTAGTTACATATATAAAATTCACTTTAATGTATTCTTGTTTTCCTTTAAAATTTAGACTATATATATCCACATGTTATTGTGTTTTGTTTCTCTATCAAGATTCTCCTCAGAATTATCCCGATTTTCAGCGACATTCTAGTTTTACGATATCTCCAGATTTCTCAAATTAGAAAGATTCTAGCACTTTCTACTGATAGTTACTACTAGGGTGTAAGTCATTCAATCACGTCTACTGAAAATTGTGAGTTAGTCTCCTTCTTGCTACTCCTCCAGTCTCCAACCCTTATCGAGAGTTCGACTCCCTCCACCCCCATTTTCCATACGTGCACCCGCGTACGTAACAACTGAGGTAACAACTCTTATACTACTTGAAATACGTTATTGATGCATTACTCGTTCATAAACACGAGGGAAATTTTTTTCTCAAAATCTAAACGTTCTTTTTACAATGACATTGCTTCCAGTTAAGTCTTAAAATTAGGTGATATTTTTCAAGTTCGTTTATCGGAGTTGCTACGGAATTGCAAATATTTCTTTTCCAATAAAAAAAATGCGAATTAGTTTTTTGTTCTAGTGATTCATTTAATGCGTTTTGTACTCATCAGAACAATAGTTCGATTTTATAAGAATTATGTATATTAAATCTAATCATAATGCATCGATTAAAAGAGTTTATCTCTTATATGTAACGTTTCATGTTTAACATTTCTTAAAATTTTCTTTATATTTATTAATACCCAAGTAGCAAGTAATCAAATTTGCTTCAAAAAGAATTTTACCATACTGAAATTTTTCAGTGCATAATAAATAAATTATTTTTTGAAAATACGAACTTTTTGTTTATTAATGTAGTAATTATTAAAAAGAAATAAAATTTATATTTGAATAATAAAAGCAGTTCAAATATTAAATATATAATTTAAAGAATTACCTGGAGTAGGTTCCTTAGGCGGTTCTGGTGTCTCTGTGACAGGAGATGGTGTAGGCTCTGTGGATGTAGCTTCCGACGTTGTCTCGCTTGCATCCTTTTAAATATAATTACAAAATATAATGAAATAAACAATAATAATCACAATAATAATTACAAGCACAATAAAAATAATAATATAATAAGTATAGAATGATAAAAAGAGACGGCTACAGTCTTCATAAACATTCTAACTGTACCAGTACAGTATGAGAGCATTTCAGGCGTGGATTAATGATATTTAGATATTATAATATCTGCATATAAATATGCAATTTATATAAATATATTTGCTTCTAGTTTATGGTTATATTTCCATATATCTAGTTATATTTCCTGCATAAAAAGAGATTACAGGGTTACAATACTTTTTAATTAAGGAAAAGACAAAATTTCCATAGTCTATTTTATTTTAATTCGTTGAGTCATGAGAGTAAGAAAACTCAGGTGATTGGAACTTCCTAATGCCTTGATTATGTTAGCTAAGTTAGAAAGACGCAAGAGTAGGGATCATGATTTCATTGAACTTTCGATTCTTCGATTTTCGGGTTTATAAGAACTTAGTAACACTCGAAAAGTAAAGTATGAATCATAATTGCACACAAGTTTGATCAAAATTGCAGCATGGTAATTAATCAAAAAATGACAATACATATATGAATATATGTATGTTAATAAACAATGGTTGATCAAAATTTCTTAAAAACTTTGAGTCAATTCATTTAAAGGAACTTTTTAAGTTAATAATTTGATTTAAGATTTCGCTCTCTTTACGCACTAGAAAATATACAAAGGAGAAGTTCAATTACGAAATCCAAAATTTTTTGTTCTTGAGGATAAACTTCTTATAAAAACAAGCACTGAGTTTCAACAAATTATTAGAGAGCATTAATATTTTTTATACGGTACTTTTGTGGATCTTATTAACCCATATCGATTCATAACAATCTATTGACCAACAAGGAAGAGAAGATAAGCTGTTATAGATATGAACAGAAGTCGCCGACAAAAGTGAAATACATCGACTCAAGCTCCGATGACAAGGCGAGAAAAACATGTGCAGAAGGCTTAAAGGAATGCAACAGGATGAGAGGCGAAGGTATACAAAACTAGAGAATTCTTATAGCTCTCCAAAGCGATATGCAGGAATCCTAGCTGCTCAGAGCGAAATACATGGTATCTGATAAGGATGAAGTAGTGTATGTTCGATGGTCTACCGAGGATAATGAATACAATAATTAATACCTCAGGAATAACTATGATAAAATAAGTTGAGAGACAATTCTAGCTATATGCAAGTTCAATGAGATCAGAAAAGGTTAAATCACCGATGATCACGGATAGAATCAATCTCAAACAAATCCATTCATTTTTTCCAGATAGAGGCTACCCAAAAGTCGCAATGACGAAATAAACAGGAGCATCAAAAGAGAATGAAAAATGCAAAATAAGCCGCAAAGTACAAAAAGACCAAAAACACATCGATGAAGGACTCGCAAATCGACATGAAGCAGAAACGAGCAACCGAAAGCAGCTTTTCACATTGGCACGCACACTAATTTTACGTAACTCCGATAAACAATCGAACTGATAACAAAAAATAAGAAGTAAAAGAAAAAAAGGAAAAAAGAAGAATATTAAACGGAAAGAAAAAGAATTAAATTATAATTAAATTGATATCAGTTACAGTTTGGTTATAGTTTCGCGTCTCGAACCAAAACTGATCAATGTGAGCTCAGCTATCTTACCGCAAAGCTGGAGATAAGGAATTTGTAAGCAGCCTGTGTACTGAATTTTTGGTCTCACGTATCTAATGCTTTCATATTTCATGGGTAGCATTATATTATACTGTATAAAAGACTTATGGTTGTCTTTTACTGTTAGATGCATCTGAAAACATGTTTCAGGTTCCATCTATTAACCGATTTATTCCCAAGCGGACATTCTGTAGTCAATCGATTTTTTTTCTAAAACCCGTAAAACTAAGTGTAGCGAACTCAGCGATGCTCAATTGTTTTACTATACATCGCTTGTGTAATGTAACAGTGTTTCGAGAGTCGAGTCACTGACTCGTATTATTATTAATGTATGCATCGAAGGAATGTTCTTATGATGAAAAAAGTGTGGGATAGACTAAGAATTGAGCATAGGTGTTGCTTGTTAATCCTAATGTATGGTATCCTCTTGCAACATCTGACATAACGTGATCTCAGCTATCTCATCATGTAGCTGGTAGGTTGTACACAGAAATACCAACTCCCTCTACCGCAGGTGCCAGGATATCGACAATACTTATACATACGAAATAAGAGACAAACAATAAGATGAGAAAAAGTGTCGAATAAATAAAAACAGCAGTTAAGTTTTATCTGAATACGTTTAAAACTACCAAAAGAAAATTAGACGAAAGTTACAAAAAAAAAAAAAAAACGAAACAAACATACGAAGAGGTTAAATGAAAAAGGAAACAAAAGTAATTTCTAAAAGTCGAATGAAATGAAAAGTCGAAAAAGCCTCAAACTAAAAAAACTACGAGATGCGAGTCCCAACATGCAGTTAAAACTAATAAATACAAATGAACAAAAAAATTAACCACAAATCAATGCTTCCTAATAATTGTATGTAATTGAGAAAAATTTAAAGATAAATATAAACAAAAGGAAATGTTATTTATTTATTACACACTATATATTACTAGATTGTACATGTATTATATAGCCTGTTTTTTAATTACTTGTCTCGAGCTATACCACTGGATAGCTGAGGCAATTTTAAACATTTTTTATAAATAGGCGTTTAAAAAATGGTTAAAATAGAATCCCCGTAGCCGAAAAGCGCGATCAATTTCAGACGCGCGCCCGACTTCTGCGACCCCCACTCCCCTATACCCGCCTCGTAGTCATTCGGCCTTTTTGCCTATACTTCTTGACAATTTCGGCAGTCGACGAGTGGGCACGCGACTAAGCCTGGTGGGCGCGGACAGGCCCGTTGCTTGCCTTGCGGCCCCGACAGCTCCGCCCTACTCTTTCCCATGGACTGTTTCCTCTACTCCATTCACTGCACTGCGGCGAGAGGCCGTGCTTTTCGGCTGCAGGGACTGGATTTTACCACCTTTTAAACACCTGTATCTTCGCGGAGGTACATCTGACAGTTCCGCGAGCTCCAAAAAAATATTTAGAATTACCTCAGCTTTCCCGTGGTATAGCTGGAGACAAGTAATTAAAAAACAAGCTGTATATGAATGTAAAATATGTGTATTATACGGTGCAAAATCGTTAAAAAATTATTATTCATAACTTTATCAACATGTTTAAATAAAATTTAAATTGTATGAATAAATTTTTTCTATACTTCTGAAAATAATTCTCGCTTTCATGCTTTAGCTTAACATATCATATGAACATTGATTTAAAATAATGATCGCAATAACTTTGTTAAAAAGTAGAATACAATGCTGAGCATCGTTGCATAATTTTTTATTTTTTGTGCTTTATAAGTAAAGTTAAAGTTTTATAAAATAATTGTAAGTATGGTACTTCATATATTCGTTCAGTCAGATGCACCCCCTCAAAAATACGGGCGTTTAAAAAATGACAAAAATCCGGCGCTAGCTGCTCAAAAGCACGGCCACTCGCGGCAGCGCAGCTAATAAGAGTAGAGGAGACAGTCGAGATCGGAGAGAGTAGGGCGGAGTTGTCAGGGCCGCACGGCTAGCAGCTGTCACTCGATTAAGTCACTCCAGTCGAGCGTTGTCAAAACAAAAGCAGCCTTTCAATACCAATATCATGGGTTCTTTATAAGATTCCTGTAAATGTAAATAATGTTTCGAAAACGTCGTTAACTCAACTTTTAATGCACCCTTCAGCTAAATTCTGTGCTTCATAAATTATACCATCCATTAAAACATCGAGGACTAATGCGATGTTAGCAATAGGAACAATTCCGCTCGACTATCTTCCATTGACTATTTATCCATTGCTTTGGCGAGAATGACTGCGCTATTCGGCCGTGGGGGTTGAATTTTTACTATTTTTTAAACATCTGTATCTTCGCAGGGAGGCTTTTGACAATTTCGCAACCGGTAAATAAAATATAGATTTAATAGATCCGAGAATAGAAATATGGAAAATGTGGCTTAGGTCGACGCATGCATCCAAAAATTTCCGTGTAGTCGTGAAAAAGAGAGAGTGATTAAAGTGAATGCTCGGAAAATTTATCTTAATATAATTTTGGCTAAGTGATGTTTTTTAAAGAATGTATAAAGGTAAATCAAACCTACTGGTTACTATAATATTGCAGCGATTTAAAATCACGAATTGATAGGAAGAAGATTGGTCCACGGTTAGGTCAAACGTATTGTACTGAAAATATATGGACGGAGATGCATATGAATTATCCACATATAATGCCATATGGATATCCAATTGAATTAACTGAATTCCATGAATTCCTTAATATTCCACTGCCTTCCAGTCAATCCTGTTAGATATTTGCATAACTAAGTCATCTGGATTTCTATTCTTATATTTTCAATACGATAAAAATGGGGTAAAGATAACCGAAAATGCCCTACCATAGAAGAATTAACCTGAAATTCTTGTATCAAAAATTATAGTGTAGGCTATTTTTATTTAATTTATAAGAATAAATTATCCAAATTTTCATTTATTTCGTATTATTTTAAATTAAATAAAGAAAATAGAATGACGATGACGAATGACTAGAAGTAGAATATATTACTCATTAACAGTTCAAGCTACAGTTTACGATAAAATAAAATAGAAAAAAAAATCAATTTTCTATAAATATTTTTCAGTATAGACATTTGTAGAACAAGTAGGAAATAAGTCTCAAACTTTCTAATAATTTTTAAAATTCTTACTTAATTATCTTTTTTTAATAGTAGTATTTAAAAAATAAAATATTTCGAACTTTACCCAACCTCTTGAGTAATAAAATATTAACATTATTGATGTGTTAATATTTTAATACATCAATTGTCTTTCTACATTTACACTCTATTTATACTACATAATAATAAAATTTATAGATATCAAATTTATTAAGCTATTATTAAAATGAAACAATTATTGTTAATCATATTTATATAATAATCATAGAATAATAATCTAAAATATCTAAAATAATAATAATTATAAATGAAGATCAAAACGTATTTTAAGCAATTCAGGTATGATGCAGGAAAAAATAAGGTAGAATAATAAAAAACACAGTAGGAGAAAACAACATTTCACAAAGCATTGTCAATTATCGATTCATATTTCATTTAAAATTACAATAAAACTTAAATATCATTCCCTATATTGCACACTTCAAACGGAAAATCGTAGGATGTATTTGAACAAAAAACAAGTACTTGTTATTTTTCAGATTATCTAATCCATTTTATGATTATCTGTGCTAGGTCTCGTTTATTTTTATTCACGGTCACTGTTACTTCATAAAAGTATGTAAAAAAATACAGATACTATGTAAAGGATCAAGAACATTCGGTCTCAAGCAGAAGGATAGGGTCCACGTGTAAACATTTTACAACATTTTTTCTCAAAATCACTTAAATAAAAATTAAAGATATGCAAAAATTTTTGGATTAATAAAAAAAATATCTCAAAATGGTACATTGATCGGTTACAGAAAAGTGTACTGAGAGTGTGGTAGTTATTTTTTTTACAAACGATTGTTTTTCTTTACGAAAAGTATACAGGATAGGCGCGTGCAGTAATAATGGAAATATCAGTGTCGATATTTGGTTGTTGTTGGAACTATGTGTGACGGAGTTAAATTAATTTAATTGTATAATTTTTATGCCTCAACCGCTTCTTCTTCTTTTACCTTCTTCTCGTCGCCTTTTTTCGACCATTCGGGTTTTTTCTGCAAATAGAAAAGGATTAATATTAGTTTTTCATAATAACATGTGATCATAAAACTTGTTTATATTCATTTTTCTTTTTCCATTTTGGAGCTATTACATATATTATTAAGTTTTCTTTAAAAATAAATGAAAATAGACTTTTGATTTAGGTAAAAGAAAATGTAATAGTCAAGCATATCTGAAATTCATTTAACAGATATAAAAATGTTGGATAGAATAAAAAATATTGTTTTTGCATAATACTGAACTATATCTTCTAATAAATATATCTTTTCTTATCTTAATATATTAATTAGATTACTCTATGGCCAGAGCATTAAAGCATTAAATTTTCAGAAAAGCATACATTCGCATATAATATCTGAACTACTCTGTTTAAAAAAGGTTTCTGGGAACCTAGCTGGAATCCTCATTAGATGATAGATAACAGAGGTTATTCAAACTTTTAAAATCTGGATTTCAAACTAGATTTTTTGCGGAGTAGTATTTTAATTAATCAACAATCACAAAATATTTGTTTTGAACTTTTATGTTTCGATATTGATTGATAATGCAAATTTATGTATTTAATAATAAAACACCTTAGTATCAATATGTTTTAATGCATTATTGTAATATAATTACAGGTTTACATTTACTAGAAAACCACCTTTAAAAACACTGAAGTGACCAAACAGTTTTAGTTAATATACAAGAATTTTTATTTCCTGATTTTACATTGTATGTGAACTATAATCATTATCGTAAAGTTTGCAACATTTATTTGTACTTAAAAGCACTTCTATCCATAATATCATAACAATACCTCCCCAATAAGATTAGAAAATGTATTATAAATAATAAAATTAAAGAATGTTAAACTGCAATTCAAATTATTTACCAGCTATTAAACAATCAAATTCATAAAAACTTCAACATTTATTATTCAATTAATATAATGCACATGAGTGTCTATTGTGTACATTATTGTAAAATTTGTTTGTAAAAATAAAAGAGAATGTGCATGTTTAAGCAATACTATCCCGTCTACTTCACACGGTTTAAATTTGTCGATATTAATTTTCTATGGCTTACATAAATTCCTACACAAATTCAAATCTAAAAAATTTTATAGTAATGTGATTTAAATTTACAATGAATTTTAACTAATAACGCGTAAGTGTAACTTTTTATCAGAATTTTTTTATAATTGAACCTCAATATTATATTATTAGATGTATACCTAATCAATGCATTCTAGGTCTCAAATGAGCTTTCATACCAATAATTTTGATTTAATCAAATCTGAACAGTACTTTTCTAAAAAATGAATAATTAGTATTGCTGAAAATACTTATTCTTAAAGTGTAATAATTAAAATTTTGAAATCTTTTTTTCACGTACTTTTTCTGTACAACAAAATTTTTGAGTCACTTTTCATAAATATATTTAATTTTTTAAAATATCTAAACATCATTGAATTCTGTATTCAACACGGCACTACCTTAAACAAAATAAAATTCTGTGTACTAAGTTATGAAATTTAAATCGTATGAAATAGAGTGTATAAATTATTAGTTAAGTTCAAGCAATAGCTGTTTAATAATTCTACAATAACAATATCAAGCATTTTTTATTAGAGAATGTATTAAAAAGGTGAATGAAAGTAGTTTATGTAAGATAAAGAATTAGATAGATGTATTAATAAGAAAAAAATAGTAATGGAATTTTAATAAAAAAGCTATAAGGAAAAAAGAGGAAATAATTTAAGGTAATATATAAAACGGTGTATAAGCTAATCAGTTCTGCTGCATTAGGTTACCATAGGGAGCATGAAACAAAGCAATGTAATACATTGCAAAGTAAATCTCACCTTTAAATGACGCCTATTCTTTCAGCATTATTTAATATTTTCGATTAATTATTAAGAAAGACTTACGTTCGCTTACTATAAGAAAATTAGAAGGATTTACACGTTGCTGAAAATGTTAGAATTAAAAAAAAGGAATTGTGCAAGACTAACAGTTGTAAAAATAGGTTAAAATGTAAGGCGCAGATTTACGAATTAGCAAATTATGCGCTGATAATTTTAATTTTGTTTTTTTAAAACAAAAAGCTTGTTTTTGTAAGAAAAATATCTGTAAAGGATTCAATTTTACAGCAAAAAGACTATCTTCGTCTACGAGGCTGATGTTGGTCCAATGAAAAATTATCAAATAAGCTGGACATGACAAACAGGCAAAAAACACAAAAAAACTTTTCCAAAAAATTTTTCAAAAAATGAAAATATTCTAAAAATTCTGGCAGATTGGCATATAAACGAAGGTTGAAAAAATTGTTGTAATTCTTTTTTCAAAAAACATCATAAAAAATATATTGTAGTAGCACAAAATTCAATCAAAATGAAATAAAATCTTTTTAACTTTTCGTATTCAAAAATAACCGATGAAAAGAATTAAATAAATTAGTGCTTCGTATTAATCTTAATATTTATTTTAAATGGTATTATAACCAAAATTATTAAATAATTTTTCTAAAACTTCAATCGACGTAACACTACTTATACAAAAGGTGTAGCATAAACTCAAAAAACTTTAAAAATACGAATCGCTTTTATTTATTGTAATAATTATCATTAATATTAACACGGCAACGTGTAAATATATGAGAATTTACTTATGTACTTCATTCACGAAAAAAATAACAGAAAGATTCAGATTAACTCGAAATTTACTGAACGTAAGTTTTTTACGGATATTACATATACATGAATTATTGTGCACTGTGCAACGATATTTTCACATCATTTTATGTGTTCTGTAACGTCATTAATTATTTATTAATTGCATTTGATCTGAGACAGTTCATAATCTACTTCTTCGTCTGCCATTCTGCCTTCTCGGACTTCTTCGGCTGTGGAGAACAACACATTGCCTAGTCAAGTAAGAACTAAACTATTTGTTTTTTAACTATATGCATAATATCAGAACTTATTTGATTTTGTGCTATTTAATCAATCTGAAATTGATTAAAGAACCTTGCAGTGACTCGTTTGATAGTATCACGAGCTCAAATTTCGCTCTCATTCATTCGATTGACACATATTTTTCTCAAGTTCTCTGTTAACTACACACTGCAAGGCTCTATTACTAATTAGCAACAAAAATGATCATAAATAGATGACATTTAAAAAAATGATTAAATGATCACTTCCTTAATTATAATAATAGAACAAGAAAACTCCATTTTCCGTAAATATATGTATGTATAATGTAAACTTTAAATATAATAGAATTGAAAATTATTAAATTCACCACCTAACTAAAAAAATGTATATTGTTTATACAGCCTGTTTTTGAATTATTTGTCTCTAGCTATACCACTGGATAGCTGAGGCTATTCTAAACATCTCCTTTACCGGTCACGAAACTGTCAAAAGCTTTCTTGCGAAGATGCAGATGTTTAAAAAATGGTAAAATTTAGCCCCCGCTGCCGAAAAGCGCGGTCTCTTCCGCCGCTGCGCAGAGAATAAAAGTAGAGGAAACAGTCGATGAGGGAGAGCAGGGCGGAGTTGTCGGGGTCGCAAGGCGAGCAGCAGGCCTGGCCACACATCTAGCTTAGAAGCGTGTCGATTTGATAACTACCGAAATAGTCAAAAAGAAGTAGGCGGAACGACTGCAGAGGAACGGAGGGTCGCAGAAGTCAGGCCGCAGGCTCTCCCCGCCCAAGATTACGACCCGACACAATAACACTCGGGCGAAAACAAACAAAATTTCGATGGCGACCGCGGATAACATTGCATTAACCCTCGCTATTTTAATCAATGGTATAATCGAATCTATGAAGCCTAGCACATAGCTGAAGGGTGCATTCGAAAGTTGAGATATCGGCGTCTTCGAAACATTGATTACATTTACAGGAGTGCACTTTTTCTTTGACATATTCGACTCGAATGACTTAGTCGAATATAATATCATAGGTTTTTTATAAGTTACATCTAAATTCAATAAGTTTTTCATTAAGTTTTTAATAGGAGTTTTTAATAAGATTTTAATAAGAGAAACCGCGCTTTTCGATCGCGGAGCTAAATTTATTATATGTACAGCTTCGCAACTGGTAAGAAAAATATTTAGAATTACCTCAGCTGTTCAGTGGTATAGCTAGAGACAAGTAATTCAAAAATAGACTGCATGCATATAATATACTTTTACTTATACTTCCATGAATAAGAAGGTAAACTCTTAATAAAGTTTGGGGTTATATAGGGTTGATATATAGAGTTTTTATCAACCCTATACATATGTATAAATTATGACTAAAAATGAAAGTATATTCATTTTCTTGGTTGTGGAAAGTCATACATTGCATAGATATATATTTTTATTAGATATGTATAAATAGCAAAATACATCTCGATGCATACATATACGTATACATGCGCTACTAAAGCACTATGTAGATTTCTCAAAAACATTGTAATTAAGATTTTATAGCGCTTAAGTATTGAAACGATTGAGACATTGAATATAATTTTTTAATATATAATATCATTAATAGTTACAATTTTGTCAATAAGCTCACACACTAATAAACATTTATTAAATTTAATAAAAATTGGTACAAGTAATAATTGGTATCGGTAATAAGTAGTTCTTTAACATTCTCATCAAAATATTGACTATACGAATTAGCTATAAAACTGTCTTTATCTAAATTGCAGCTATCTTTATTTTCAATTACAATTACATATTTAGCGTATTTTCCTATTAAAAATAAGTCGATTTATAGCTCATGGAGAATAAATATATATATCAATGTTTCTCTCTGTTCGCGTCACTCTAGTTTCTTATACCGAAAAAGTGAATATACTTCCACATTTAAAAACAAAAAAAGAGTCACTAAAGTATTTTACTAGCCTTTTCAAGCCTCATGAGCAATTTTCCAGTTTAACTTGAAAGTTTTTCAATTTATCAAAAATATCTTCTCTAGTAGAAATCAAACTATTTTTAGTAAACAAAAAGAGTTTGGTGCTAGAACAAATAGTCTACAAGTAACTATAAAATACCTAGTATATATATACTTCATTTTGATATAGAACATTTGAAAGTATAGTGGTTAAATATGCTGTACTTAACTAATACCTAAAAATCAGCTATTAAAAATATAATAGCATTGATAGATATTTACGGAAAGGTACTGAGAAATATTTCACTATTGTGAGATTAGTAGCTATAATTAATATCTAGTTTCTAGCTAGTAGACTTTTAAGAATAGGTAGTTTATAGTTAAAAATAGTTTACTTTTCTACTATGATTATGGTAATACATAATAAAAAATAATATAAATAATGTATTTAAAATAAAATAAATAATATTTTATGGTTATTAACGTAAAATCTTAATCTAATAGAATGTATAATATATGGATAAATTAATCTGGATTTGAATCCAATTTCTAATCTATGGAATCAGTGGAAGAGGCTACGGAATCGATTAACATCTTTTGCAATATAATATCAATAAAGTATGTACTTAAATATTCACTTTACCTCTTTATCTTCCTCTTCAAGGGTAAACTCCTTCTTCTTGACCTGCTTGAGTTGATTACGGAAATTGAATTCGGCCGCCTTCTTTTGGAGCTTGGCGAACTTATTTTCATATTTTGAGACCTTCTTCAATGTTGGCTTCATGCTAAACGCCGAGTAAAAAATAAAATTAAAAAAAAAGCAAGAGAAAAGGTGAAGACTTAATTAAAAAAGTTATTTAATTCTATTAATTTAAAATTTTCTTGAATGATTTATTTTCTCTTTAACTCTCTTTAAGACTTGATTTATACTCGACATAAAGTGTTTATAATTTTAAACTACTAAATTTATAACAGCATGATTTCTGGTATGTAGTGAATAAATCTTTATAAAAAATCATTATAAAAATTGTACACTAACTTTCCTCCCCCTTGTACGAGCTTTAGTATGAATGCTTCTAATAAAAATACCCAGTTCACAACTAACCGACAAACTTTTTTAATGATCACTTGGTTAAAGATTTGATTAATAGTTAAATAAGGATTGGGGCATTTGAAATAATGTGATTAATTTGTAAATGTATATGTACATACATTTCATTTGAATTTTTTCCAATAATATTGCTTGAAGTAGTAAGATACGCAACGAAATAAATGGCATATTATTGATCAATTGATTTTGAGTTTTCATAAATTTTTATAGATAGAGATTTTTATAGATAAATATTACATGTTTAAACTAAAAGTTTACATCCTTTTCTTAACATGCTTTAATATAGTTCTCTAATAATTAGAGCGAAAATCAATTTATAAAGAGAAGTATTTGCATTTTTATATTACAATGAAGTGAATTGCTAACATAAATTTACAAAATATGCCAAACGTCATTCTATAAGCGAGAAATATATAATTCATACTTACAATTTTCCTCGGAGGTCATTGACTTGACTGTTTAAGTCTGCAATCTAAATAAATAAACAAAAATATTACAAAGTTTCATTAAAAATATTACCAGTAATGAACTTTTGTGTTGAATCCGATCAATTACAAATAAAAATCGAAAAGTTATTCACATATTAACACACATCTTTAACTAAGTTTATTAAATAATATATATTAAATATTTATCGTCTTTTAAAAAAATGCTAGTAGAATTATGTTATATGCTTCAAACAAACCAAGATGTTAAAGTTAATATAAAAAAATTGTCTTCTATTATCAGAATGACACTATCAAAACTCAAACTGTTAATTTCATAAGATCCAATAAAGCACAAGAAACGTTTTTCAAAATGCGCAAATGAAAAGTATTAATAAGCAGTCCAACAACTTATTAAGCCAGTTATGGAACATTTATTTTATTACGAGGACAAGAAAATTACAGTTGTATAACAATAAATTTATAAAAGGATAAAAAAGATTAGGGTTTTATAATATATACATTCTTTATAATAAAGTTTAAACGTATAACAAATGAATTTAAATCCAAAATAAGTAGTATATAATAAATGCAAAGTAACAGTATACATATAAAAATATACTAGAGCAGTCAACGTTTCATTGCTGACTGCATGAAATCACTTATCATCGTTGTATGACGTACAAATTAGTGAGTTAGCTTATGATATAAACAGAAGAATCGTTCCATAAAAATTATTTTTGAAATACAATCAACTATCAAAAAGGGTGAATTAAAAGTCATACAATATTGGGAAATATCATTTCAACTACGATTGGAGTAAAACACACGTTTACATTATGTATAATGTTATACAAAAAAGTCACAGCATTTGTTGTTGTTTACTTTTGAAGATATAAAACCAACCATCAGAATCTTATTATTTGCCACAAATTTTGTAAACAAGTTTGATAATAAAGGCAAATTTATCCTGATAAAAACAGCCAGTATTTATGATTTACGTGTTAATAAAATAAACTGATAAACTGTAAAAATAATAAAAATGACCGGATCTGGTTTAAATTTCTACCAGGGATATTAGTACTATGTACATTCTTAATATTAAAGTGTAAAAATGTGATTAAAAAGCGTAAAATCTATATTACTTTTTTAAAAAATAATTTTTACACATATAATCTTATAAATAATCGTTGATAACATTATCCAAATGTGATAAATTATTGTTGAGTATTGTATCGTATGCCATAATTCTAGAATTCACATTTTAATATAGTGTGTTTCCCACTTGAGTATATTGTTTTTGAAAAGAAAGAAATTCTAAAGAATTTTAATTTTGAATTTGGTAAATTTTTCACAAAAAGCAAAATTTTAGCATCAGATTATATTAATGGAAGGTAGCAATGATAATTGATTCATAAGGTTGACAAATCACAAAAAATACTATCATTATTCGGAAAAAGTCAGTCTAAATCTCTTCGTTGAGAGGCTTGATTAATTATGGCTAAAAAATAATTGTCTAGCTGAAAGGAGAAACTTTCCATTAATACGCATGTTGGGGATTGAAGTATAATACTTTAACATTTATAAAAACTTTTGATGCAAACTAATTCAACATGCATTAAAACAGCATGGAATAATGTTCATTAACATTTGAGAAGTTTCTAACTACTTGAATAAATTGATTAACAGGAAAGTGCATTCAATCGCAAATTAAATAAAGTGAATGATATGAGTAATATGAAAAAGATATGAATAATGATGTATAAATTTGAGGTCAATTATCTTTGCTTACTTTACTTAATATCATTTAATCTATTTAATTTTCACTAAATCTAATTTTGTAAACAATTAATGATTACAAAATTTAAAATACTCTTTAACCTGGAATAGGAATTTCTTTTGTTTAAAGAAATGCATCAAAATTTGAAAGTACGCGATATACAAAACTTTAAAAACGGCATTACCTCGATATATTCGCAAACGTATAAAGTAAATATTAGATATTTTATATTTCATCGCAAGAAATTTTATTTTTTATCTTTATGTAATACAAAATTTATAATTTCACTCTTTAAAATCATAATTTTACACTTTTTGATCATGTACTTATATTTTTATGTTTAAAGTATTAGGCAAACGTAGAGACTGAATGGAATAGATTATTTAATATAGCAATTTAAATTGAAGAATTTAAGCACAATTGACTCCTATATTTTTATTTATGGTGAAATTTGTGGTGTATGCGGGGTAGACAAAATGAATTATATTTAAAGTTCACAGCCTAGGGTATGCATAAACGTTACTGGTAACGAAATTAAAAGGTAAAGTAGTGGATCACTTATAAGTGGTAAAACAGTGCTGTCAGTCTAGATTCAAATCAGCTGGTCATAATCAGCTCTAAATTTTATAGGATTACATATATTTATTAATGATCTTTCATTTTTTGATATCAACTAGTAATTTTTTAATTAGTTCATTTATTTTTATACTATATATTAAAGATCAAAAAATGAAAATGTATTTTGTGATCCTTTCGATGTAGCGAATCTTGTACTTGCTCAAGACTTAGTTAATGAACAGAGACGCTGTCTTGTTTTATTGACTAATTACTCGCTTGAATCTAAAAAGGATTTAACAATTTGTATACATATTAGATCAGTTAATTGATACAAAAGTACAGGCAGTTAACTGCGTTTGAATCGGTGCAAAATCGACTTTCGTTTAGAATTTGTAATTTTTCAATTTTCTGGGCATCGTGTCGTCGATGCCGTCTTTTTCTAATCACACTGTCTTTATGCTTTGTTTATACTGTTTAGTTTAATAATTGTTTGCATAGTTTTAATAATCATACGGTTTAAAACATAACTTGTAGTCGGTGATTTAAAATATTTATAAAATAGATTTTAAAAACATTTAAAAGTAAATATATATCTATGTCTGCATCTTTAAATGGAAAATATGGATAATAGAGAATTTCACAGCATGGCACTTCTGCTCACATTACTTTTTATGAAGTATTTACATAGCGAACACATGCATTCATTTTGTGAGAGCCCTAAGTGCATTTTTCGCGTATAACAAGAAAATGCAGTGCATACATTCGTTAATTTTATCGTTTTCAAACTTTGTTTATCAGCTTTAGAAAAGCGTAGTCTAGGCTAAATAATAAAAGTCAGTTATAATTTATAATCATGATCTACTGCGTATAAAATGAGTTTTTTCCACAATTGATATTTTCTGCTTCGAAAATGTTAAAGGTTTTATCATCTATTATTTTTATTGCTATCATAATTCTTTGACTGAACGAATATATGAAGTGCCATACTTACAATTATTTTATAAAACTTTAACTTTACTTATAAAGCACAAAAAATAAAAAATTATGCAACGATGCTCAGCATTGTATTCTACTTTTTAACAAAGTTATTGCGATCATTATTTTAAATCAATTTTCATATGATATGTTAAGCTAAAGCATGAAAGCGAGAATTATTTTCAGAAGTATAGAAAAAATTTATTCATACAATTTAAATTTTATTTAAACATGTTGATAAAGTTATGAATAATAATTTTTTAACGATTTTGCACCGTATAATACACATATTTTACATTCATATACAGCTTGTTTTTTAATTACTTGTCTCCAGCTATACCACGGGAAAGCTGAGGTAATTCTAAATATTTTTTTGGAGCTCGCGGAACTGTCAGATGTACCTCCGCGAAGATACAGGTGTTTAAAAGGTGGTAAAATCCAGTCCCTGCAGCCGAAAAGCACGGCCTCTCGCCGCAGTGCAGTGAATGGAGTAGAGGAAACAGTCCATGGGAAAGAGTAGGGCGGAGCTGTCGGGGCCGCAAGGCAAGCAACGGGCCTGTCCGCGCCCACCAGGCTTAGTCGCGTGCCCACTCGTCGACTGCCGAAATTGTCAAGAAGTATAGGCAAAAAGGCCGAATGACTACGAGGCGGGTATAGGGGAGTGGGGGTCGCAGAAGTCGGGCCGCAGCAGTTCGTCGACGAATGGGCACGCGTCTGAGACTGATCGTGCTTTTCAGCAACGGGGATTCGATTTTTACCATTTTTTATTAAACTTCTGTATCTTCGCGGGGGTGCATCTGACAGTTTCGCAACCGGCAAGAAATATTTATAATTGCCTCAGTTATCCAGTGGTATAACTGGAGATAAATAATTAAAAAACAGGCTGTATACTATTAATAATCGATCTTCAAAACCGAAAATTTGTTCTGTTTATCTTTAAGAGTTAATTATAATCATTTATTTAAGAGAATTAGAATGATTTTGTGACTTCCAATTAAATTATTAAAATATTGGATGAATTAAAACAATAATATAAAAACTCTTATAATTACAATCCATTTTTTTAAATATATAAAGAGAATATACATATTTTTTATTTTGCACCATACAGAAAGCATGAAAATGTAACTCTAAGCTTGCCTAGCTCTGTTTGAAAATATTAAAGTTAGTATCAAATCTTCGTTTATCAGTCTACTTTTATTATTATTAATATTAGTTAGTACAAAGCTTAATAAAATATAAAGTGCTGCGAAACAAATTAAAAACCAAAATATAAAAATAATATTATGAACAATAGAGTAATTGGTATAGAAAAAATAGTAGTATATAAAAGTTGAACTATAAAAATGGAACTATAGTGTTCAAAAAATATAAAATAAATGCGAAATGAAAGTAAAGGCACTTCACATAATTCGTTAAAAAAGTTGCAGTATGTATAAAAAATGTATAACTTCAAATACATTTATAAAACAGAAAAAAATATATTTCATACGTATAAAAATCATATTTTACTTCTTATATTTCTGTGAAAGACAATGCGACACGGTATCTTGAATTATTATAAACTCTTTCAGAGAATCTTTGATTATTGTTTAAAGTTCCTGCATATGTGCTACAAATGTTTGACGTTTTTGAAAAACCTTTAAATTATTCTCATAAACTATTTTAGTGCTTAAAAATACATCTTAATCTCAACTAATCTTTAATCTTATCTAAAAGTCCTGGTTATAAATTAAAAATTGCAATATCTAGAAGTACTTGCTCTTTTTAGTATTTTGTAGAATGACCTAAGATTGAATGATTTGAAATTGATTTGATTTTCAATTTTTAAACACATTTCTTATTTTTACTATGTATTATACTTTATAGTTGAAATTCTCAGTTATTACATTACATGCTTTCATTTTACGGTTTACAAAATATTTAGTGAAAAATCATTTTCGGTTTTTCTGATCTAAAAAATTAATGCTTGTAGTAAATTGAAGAACATCGTTATCAAGAGTATGATCAGAATCTTAATTATCCTATATTATTTATATATAACTTATATAACGGTTCCATACTCTTGACATAAAATATATGTTAATATGACAATAAATGAATAATGATTTAGAAGGAGAGAAAAAGTAGCTCGTAATTTACATCTACGGAGAGAATTTATTCATGAGGCATACTTTTAAATTAATTAAAAGCACAACAAATAGACAAAAATCCTATCTGTAACCTCCACAACAAATTTTTATGTAGCTTGTATTTATCTATTTACATTAGTTACATTTGACATAGTCATATATTGTCTTAAGTAACTGATTTTAGTGGATACTTTATAGCTTTTTACAAATATCTAGGAAGTATAAGGATCTGGATTGTTGGGGTAAGGAGTAGAAACAGAGATATAAGTTAACAGAAAAAGGTAGATAAATAGAATCAGAGCAAAAGAATTAGGTATAGGATTTTTTGGTTGGCATGTGGTGAGTACCAAAAATCTGGTATATTTGATTAAAAACCCTTTTCGTCATATGATTAGGTGTAATTCACGTTTTTTCGTCAATAATACCTCATAATCCCTTTTTCGAACTTCACGCTCCAAATCCCACTTCTGACCCTCACAAATGAAGACGCGCTCATGATACTGTGTGCAAATCCGCTTCAAATCGGCTATAAAGAATATGGATAGTCTGAACTACAGAATTATTTAAATTTTACGCTTTGTTTCTTTTATCTTTCTAATTAAAAAGTTAAAATTGCATATTTGATGCTATGATATTTTATATAGTATATGTTTTTCAAAACAGATAATTAAAACAAATAAAGTAATATTATTAGAAATAAATTATTATATTTTTATAATTAATTAAGTATACGATAAAAACAAATATTTAAAAATTATACTGCACACTCTATACTTTCATTAATGCGCCAAAAAAGTAATGAAATAAGATTCAATTATTTCAACCATGAACTGCTTTGTAAATTCTCTTTTAAAGCTGTGTTGGAGTAATTGCGGTAATAAAAAGGATTACAAATGAGCGATTTTACTCGTATCGTGTATAGGGATCTCTGTGATCACGTTCTTGTTTTATAATTAAAACACTTTTGCACCGAAAGGTGACATAATGGTAATACAAAGAAAAAAACGACAAGGAGCAGGTCAAAAGGGAAACATCCGTCATGTGCCAGAAACTATAAGTACTACTAGAAAATCAAAAATGGATCGGTAAAAACATATTCAAAACATGAGATATAGTATAAAAAAGTTATGTACCACAAAAACAAAATATGACAAAGGCAATCAAAATCAAAACAGAAAGGAGATTTTTTATCACTTAATCGACAGTTCTGTATTTTAAACAAAGTAATTTTTTAATTTATTTTATTGCAAACATGATTATATAAGAAAACGGTGCCCGGTTTATTATATTCTGCATATATAAAGCAAGATTTGCAACCTTAAGTTTTTCACACTTTTGGATGGATTTGTGTCTTTCATGCTGAAAATCGGGCTCAAATTCACTTTCAAGTTTAATTACACTAGGTTGCGAAAGATATATATTCTATATCCTTTTAATAAACGTGAAGATAAACAATGCTTTTGCAAATCTAGCTTATATTATTAAATTCATGGAGCAGTCTGTATTGCAAGTCATGGGTAAGGCGGAGGGTTTATTTTTATTTTGCAGACTGTTTTTTCTTCGATTACAGACGGTTAGTTACCTCGAAATCTTTCAATCTACTTTTCCGCTCAAGGTCAAACTTATCGCCCTCGAGATCGTACATTCTTTGCCAGTAGGCTGTACAAATCGTCTGCAGCTCGGCTATAAAAGAAGAATAAAGATTCACGAACAAAAATTTGAGGAATATATACTTTCTCCTAGATATATTTAGCCTTGCCTTTTTTAAAAGTTGTAAAACTGTGTGTCAAGTTTGTAAGTGTTATGTATTTGTCTTATAGAATAAGCGTCGCGGAGGTTTCTAGGAGTTGAACAGTATGTAATACATTATACCAATTTATTTAATTTACTTTCTAACTACCTAATTACATAAAAAACTAGTAAAAATGAAGATTGTTAATAACGTGTATAGCAAATACAATTAAAATTAATCTCTTACTTATCATTATTTTTTAACATTAATGTGGTATTTTAATTGAACGAGTACCTATATTAATTTGCTTTAACGATATCTATGCCACAGCAGTATCCATGCTGTTTTCCCCTATAAGCACTATACTTATATTATAACAGATCATCAACTTATAACAATGATTGTAGATACAAAAAAGATTAATTTACGTAAAAGTATTTATAATGGTTTGTAAATTAATCATTTACTATAACTATTTAATTAATTATAAAAAATATATTAAGTATAAACTATAAATTAATAAAGATAAAGTAAAATAAAAATAAACTAACTGAGAGTAACAAAGGAAAAATAAAATAAGTGTATTGAATATAGATGAAAATTATAACTCTGAGAGGCAGATCACAAAGTTTAATTCTAGTGAAATTATGAAATTGGTCTAAAATACTATTACAGATTTAAAAAATAAATCAATTGTTTTCATTTTGTAAATGCTATAATGATTCATATAATAATAAATATATCGCAAATTGTAACGATATTCATCATAAATATAATACACTTATTTTAATTTATTAAACAGTGTCTTTTTAAATACCTTAAACCTAAGATCGACCTTCACTCCGATCACTCAAAAATGTTTATGCGATAATTTTCTTGATCATTTCACAAGATTAGATACATTTGACAGTCGACGTTATCTGCTTACTGACAAGATGCCATAATTATAAGTGGATCGATGTTTATGTACATTTTTCTAAATAAATAGACCTACATACGTAACAAAATTACAATGAAACTTGTAGTAAATCTTGTCTGATATAATGCTTAATGATGTAATTTTGCTATTTAGATTTTAATGAATCCATTGCTATGACAAATATCTTTAAATAAATTTTAACCTATGCATTTACTATACAGATTTTTTATAGTCTAAAACTTTGGCTTATCATATTTACTTGTAACATTTTATAAAAAATTATAAACAATTGATTTATACTGTAAATATTTGTGAATTTATATAAAAATAGTAGGATATGGATTCTGGAATTGAGGTATGAAAATGTGTTCAAACAACTGTATTTTTGCGGATGAGAGCAGAACAGATAGACAAATTGTAGAGTTTACACTGGTAACAGATGCGAATGAATTATATTGCTTTTTGGACACTTTAACCGTCCAAAGATTTCTGATTCACTTTCCAGAAATTCGTTAACATACAAAACTACAATGTAATTTAAATAAAAGTGTAACATTTCAAAAAAAGATTGAAATTTTCAAAAATAAGAAAACTGATTCTAGATACAGATGGGTTCTTGTACATTTAGAAGACTTTATTTGCAGATAATAGAATATCACTGCGCTGTAATATTAAGAAAACAATTTCAAGTTACTTTTCTTGCCGAATTGTTAGTCACAGTTTGCATGTTTTGTAATATATGAAAAAAATATGTTAAATGCGATAAGAAAGTATATCATAAAAAGAGTAGAAATAAAAAATACTAGAATAGTAGCAAAATATTGTGATCATAATACAATAATATATCATACTCTTCACATAATATTTTAATATTTAAATATAAATATATTTAATATAATTTATAATGTCCACTATTAATACATTAATAAGGCAAGTTAATTCTAAATTAAAAGCTAGAATAATGTTTTATTGTATTAAAATACATTAAATATTATTACAAAAAATATCATACGTTACAAAATATTATCTAGAATGAGTCGTATGATTATGTAGGCTTGCTTTTGCTTTGAACACGTATGCTATAAAATCAGTTTTAGAAATAGTAAGAAGACATTAAAAGAATCACGCATTATAAAAGTCTTAATGCAGAAGCTTTTTGTTGTTTTTATATGCAATGTCCACAACATTGAAAATAAGACAACCATTTATTATGATGAGAAAGAGACACTGTGATTATTATAATATTATTGAAATTGTAATACGCTCCAACACCACAAGAGCGACAAGCGACAGGCGCTTTAATAAGTAACAAGACGAGAAGAAAAAACTCAAAAGATTGAAAAGAAGAGAAAGAAAAATCAAACGAGAAAAAGATTACAAAAAGTGTATAAATAAAGCGCGTTGAAAAAGTATACCTCATAATCTTTCTTCTTCACGATATACTCGATGTCAAATTTCTTATCCTCCAATTTGGTGATTCTATCATGGTACTCGCGCAGCACTCGCTTGATACTCTCTGCGCGTTTAATGAAAATTGTTTTTTTTGCTTTTTTTTCTTACACATTATTACTCTCATGATTTGAATCAAAGAAACAATGTCACCTAATTTAATATATAACGAATCACCTCAAAGAAAATAAAAATATATTTTTCAACAGAAATATTTCAGTTTTTTAACTTATACTTGTGTATAAAAATGATGCAAAGAATGCGTGTGAGTTTACGTTTCTAAATGTTGTGTATTCGTAAATTACATTCTTGTACTCACGAGAAATCCAAAACACACACACACACACACATCATTTATCTTATGTTAAATCTGTTTTTATTTGTCCTTACGTGTTTTCGTTTAAATTTTATTTTTCTGCAAGATTATAATAAGAGGCACTTTGAATACAGGAGAGCTTCGAATTTTTCAATCCTTTGATTTTTTGTGTAGCTACAGTCAGCGACAATCACAAAATACAAAAAGTTAAAACGAATTGATCTGCACTAGGTAGAATAAACGTAGAGCATTGATCCCAAAATGTGCAAATTGGAAACCACAATGATAGAAGGATAAGTAAAAAGTAGTTCTGGAGAGAAAACATGTTTGTAGACACGAAGCTTGAAGGCTTAATTCTCTACCAAAGAATTAGTCAATGCTCAGGCGATTATCGTATTTGAATGGCAAGCGCATATATATACGGACTGTTGAGTACTTAGCCTAACTTCTGATGCTACTACGGCAAGAGAAATTTACTATTGTGTAGTGCATTCTTGTAGGTGGCTATTATTAAAATATGAGTTAAATTGAACTCGTAATTTTGTTTTAACCGCGTGTGGAAGTGAACGTGTCCGCGAATTTTAAAAAATGAAAAAAGAGCAATATCGGTTGATCTCTTGATTCTTATTTTTGCAACGGAAATCATGCAGCGAAATCAAAGATAGCTTCGATGCTATATACGGCGACTCTTCACCTTCCATGGCGATTGTCGAAAATGGGATTCAGCGGTTTGTGAAAAATTGTGGAAAATTGGTTTCAAAGTTTCAACGTGGTCGTATGTCGGTTTTTGATAAGCCACGCTCAGATGTGTCAAAAACGGCTACCGCGGATAATAACATGATAAAAATCCGTAAAATTCATATTGGAAGACCGCTGATTGAAAGTATGCGAGATAGCTGAGACAGTAGATATCTCAAAATATTGTGTGGATCATATCGTGTATGAAATTTTGGACATGAGAAAGTTGTAGGTGCAATGTGTGTGCTCACTCCAGACAACAAGCTCAACCATGAGCTGTTGAAGCGCAATTCGAAGGAGTCTTGTCAACAAATCATGTGTTCTACATCGACTACCTGGAGAGAGGCAAAACAGTTACAGGACTGTTCTATGCCGAATTATTAGAATGATTCAATGCTTGATTGCAGAAAAAACGGCTCCATATGATAAAGAAAAAAGTACTCTTCCGCAGTGACAACACACCGGCTCACATGTCCGCTTATGTAGATAATGATCACGGTAATAATAATTTAGCATCATTGGTATAAGATAGATACGCAACATGCAGGAGTACAATACCGAACCTTTTTCAAGTTTCAAAAGCTTGATATAATTTTAAACAATGATGCGGAATTTTATTCTGCAAAAGTAGATTGATATTATTTAAATATGATTTATATATTATTTTTTTGAAAAAAAATGGATTATTTAATATTCATTTCTTCTTTTCCTGCATTGGAATCAATGTCCTATGACGCTTTCTTTGCATTCATTGATGATTTTTATTGAATCTAGTTTTTCCAAAAACCAAAATATTGAAAAATTAAAATATGTTGTATTCAGAATATCACATATTATACGCCGATAATAAAAACTGAATTAAATGAAAACACGCTGTATATATGTAATTTTGGCTTTCTCTTAAGTCAAAAGAAGTTTTACCAAGTACAGACTTGAGAAAAAGGTATATACTGAAACAAGTACACTATAAATAATTTTATATACTGTAAAATTTATTCTTTATCAAATCATATTCGCATTATTTAAAATGATTAATTTAGAAAACTACTACACACCTAAGTGTAATGATTAAAAAAAGGATTTTTTACATTATATATTTATGCAAAAATATATTAAATGCGATTCATTTAAATGTGCATCTATTTACGTTCTTCTTATATTTAAATAATTACAATTAATAAAAAATATTCGTCAAAAGTGATGAATTTATTAATTTCAGTGCATGAAATTAATAAATCAATTGATATCAATTTTCAAACGAAGTATACAAATAAAATGTTAAATAGATGAGTGCAGAGATATAGTCAGTTTATATTGAATTCATTTTTACACTAAATTATTTCTTTCAAATTAGTTTTGAGAAACATTTTTTGAAGTTACGTTATTATTTTAATGTGTTTCAATTTTTATACAAAAAATTATGAATCTACACATTGTTATTCAGAGGTTAAGAATCTTTTATAAAATGAACTAATTTTAGCTAACATACATAGCATTGATGATTCTTAATGAAATCAAATAACAGATCAATTCTGAATATCATCAGAACAAAAAATATTTGGTATATCAATGAATCATATTCAATATACATTTTTGTATTCAATACTATATGTTTTGAATTTCATAAATTTTAAATTAAAAAAAATCTTTTTTTGTAATTTTCGTAACATACTCGATTTCTGGAATTAAATTCAACTAATAAAAATATTTTTATGTTTAAAAGTAAAACTATTATATCTTCATTTAAATATAAATCCTATACCTTAATATTTAAAAGAATCAAAAAATTAAGTAAGGACCAATTATATTGATTAGCATGAATAAACTTATGTCACATATTTTTTTACCTCGTTTAATTTAAAATAAAAAAATATGGTTTTAATTTATACGATACTATTAAGAATTGTTGATAACGAGAATTAAAAGAAGTCGGAAAATACCTTCATTAGCATCGTCGACGTTCTTTGGTTTTCCACAACGCTCTTCGATGATGCGCCTCCTCTCGGCTGCTTTCCTTTCCTGCTCTTTTTTTAATTCTTCGGCAGCCTTCTTACGCAGTAAAAGCTAAATTGAAATCAGTTAATAATTAGTAATTAAAATATAGCTACAATTCATAAATACGGATTAATAATCTTTAATTAATTCCTAGACTAGCTGTATAAACTATATTTTGAAATATATTTTTAAATGACTTTATTAATGTTAAATCCACTGTACAGCAGAAAGATCTATGGTTATCAACAAAAACTCTTTTGGTATACGAACTTATTTTATGTATTTTTTACAGAAATCGATAATATCAAATTCTGACCCTCTACATATTAAGAATAATATTGAAATTTCCGGAATGCAGGCATTCTCCCGCCCTTTTATGTAGACATATTAGAATACTAATTAAGAACATAAATAAGAACATTACGAACGAATAAATAAGAACATTACTGTTATCGCAGAAAAATGGATAAAGGTATTTATTAAGTAAGGATCGAGATTTTATACCAATATAGTTTCATTGTTTACTCACCCTTAGTTTCTTCTTGCGGTCTGGTGTCATGAAACCCTTCTTAGCTTTTTTGGCCTTGCTCGCTTCTTCAAGGCGAGCACGAACTTCTGCCCTCTTCCTGTCAGTTTCCGCCTGTTTCCTTTTCTTTTCCTATATTTTGCAATGTACAATGATCTTTTTACTTGTCGTTACTTAAGCTAAAGCTCTACTAAGTGAAATTCCAAGCAATGGAATACATTTTCTACCGAAGAATCAATTTCTTTGTACTAGAAATTATTAAAACTCTATACTACGTACGCACGTACAAACAATCACTCCATCAGACAAAAATACAAACTTGCATACAAAGAGTACATCGTGCGCACGTGTATAGAGATAAATTTTGGAAACATTTGATAAAATAGTGATTGCATTTATTTACAAATAAATAGAAATAAAACTAAAAAAATAAAGATACACAGTTGTGTATATTTCTGAAAGAATAGTGTAAAAGAAAACAATCTGATCTGAGTTTTTTTCCGGTGCCTTTTACGTACATCTTCGATGCGCTTTCTCTGAAAAGAAAAAGGGAGAAGAAAAAATTAATACAATGTTAAAGTAATTTATATTTATAGCTATGTTAACTCAAACTTATGTATATTAAAAAATTAAATTGCATTATGCTTATAAGCATTAGAATTTAAACCCGTTCGTATATCCTAGTAATTACTGTTTTACAAAAATATTCTTTTAATTTATGTAAACATTAATTAGACTAAACGTATACTTAAAAAAACTAATGTAAAAATTTAAAAATAAATTATATTTTTCTGGTGTTATAATAGATTTCGTAATAAAATAAATAATTAATAAATCTTTATACAAGATTATTTAATATTAAAGTAATTATATCTTAAAAATAATGGAAGATTATACTTCAAAAACATATTTTTCAATAATTATTATAATTTTTGTATAGCTATATATATTTAAAAAAAATAGTTGTCAGAATACCCAAGTTACTCAAATTTGAAAATTATTACAAAAAATTAAAAGAATCCATTAATTTTAAGATGCAAAATTTGACTTGGATTATGCAAAATAATGCAATTTATTTATCAATTTATATACATATTTATAATATACATGAATCAAGGATAAGTTTATTTATTTTCATTTGAATAATTTAGTAAGCAAATGAAAAGTAAGATGAAACATGGCAGTCTAGTGCTATATATACATATGTATGAGGCTATAAAAAAGTGCGTAAATACTACAATGGTGTTAGTTTCTCAAATTCTTTTGTAACAAATTAGTATGAAAACATGCAGTTGTATGTGTACAGTAGCGTAGACATATAGTAAGTGTCTACTTTACCGTTATGACTTCCTGATTGGGAATGTTGAATAGTGTTTTTGTGTTTTCAGCGCTCCCCGTAACCCGTAAAATATTTTTAATAAGTCTTGTTCCTAAATCCTTTATAACAGTTTACAATTTTAATCCCGTATAAGTAAAACTGTTCAGTTTTCTATACAGACCTTGCTCAATTTTATTTTCACAAAAAGAAACTTCTACTTTTTTCAATTAAAATTTATTATTGATACATATAGTTGTTGGAAATACGTATATGTACAGTCTATGTAATAAGTCTAATTATAACAAACTGCAAGTGTATAGCAAACTTAAACTATGTTTCTTTATTTTTATTTTTATATGATTTCAATTATTTCTTAGTTTTAAATGATGTGTTTTAAATTATTTTTATATTGTTTGAATAATTATTTGAGATGGGCGAGGATAGTATGCGAAATAGCTCTTCGTTTCTAATGATTTCAGGTAAGTTAATAAAACCATAAGAGTGGATGAACGTCATTAAGGTACACCAGCGTGTATGTCTACTAGTGTACATAATGTATATGGACTATTTTCTCGCCTCTTTTCAAAGATCTGTCTGAAAAATTCTACTCCCACTGGAACGTCAATTTTCAGGGGAGGTTGTACCACAGGCAGGACTTCACTATACGCATTCGTTGATAGAGGTAAAACGCGAGACCAAGAGTTAATTACAAAAGAGAAGGATTCTACACGTGTCATATTCAAGAGCTCATTTAGAGCATTCATGCTAGACTTCAAAAGAACATAAAACTCATTCAGAACTCTTCTTACATCGAAATCAAAGTAGTGATTTCTTTGTAAGTTGAAAAACTTATAATCCTTGTTTTGGATGAATCTCTTCTTATATATATATATATATATATATATATATATATATATATATGTACCATTATATGATTTAATTTCTTGTATATTTATTTTTAAATGTAACAAACTATTTAATAATCAATGCAATATTTCAATTTTTTATTAATATTTTTATTTATATTTTAAAACGATTGATAATGTAATAAAAGAAATGTTTTAATTTATGCATATCTTATATTTACTTAAGTCTCGGTCCCGCGTTTTTTTCCCTAAATATATTTTAAAAGTTCGTAGAGCTGGGCTATAATTCATGCTCTCGTATTTCTATAAATCAGCATAAGTTCATGTATAATGTTGAGGATAGGTACACAAAGAGTTTGTCGTTATGAATTAAAAAACACTGGTAAAAAATTAAGCTGAAGCAATTTTTTATACCTGTTAACATTTTTCGTACTGCACAGCGTATAATTCAGTTGTTTTTGATTATTCCAAGGCAAAAGAACATCCGAATGTCCAATGAATTGGAGTTTGCGTTGTACGGCCATTCATTTGTTGTCAAGTATCATACGGACAAGTGGAGAAATACATGGAAGTAGAAATGTTTTTAAATTAGTTAGTTGCAGTTTATAATATTTATACAACTTTATACCTAAATAATGGTTCTTGATAAAAAGTAAATTTATTCTAATAAAAATTTTATTAAGTTTATGATATATCATTAATTTATAATATTTCAATAATAATTCATTGCTTACATGTAGATATCTACTTAATTTATTCCAAAAGATGTAAATAATTTTTGTATTTTATAGGAGTGAGAAAAATATATCGTGAATCTCATAGTCATAGAACTAATAATATAACCATATTCATAAGTTAACTTATAATTTGTATACTTAAAAAAGTTGCAGTTTAACTAAAATAGATTTAAATATATGTATAATATACAATGATTTAAATATGTGTATCATTGTAAAAAATAAATTGATTTGAAGATTAAAAATAAATTTGCACTATTTCATTTATTATTAAAACATAATTATAAAAATTAACAAATAATTGTATTATTAAATTATTAAGTATACGTGACGTTATTTCTTGTAACATATAAGTCGTATTAAGAGTAATTATTTTAATATTATACTATTTTCACTTAATTTACATGTGATTATCAAAATTAAATCTAAAATAAACATCGATATTCTTATATTTTTATTTATATATATGTACAAAATTTATGTAAACCTTTATCTATACGTTAAAAACAATTGTAAACAATATTTGCGTGAATAATTTATGTAAATAATTTGTACAATAATACTTATTTTATCCATATCTATGCTTATACCTGCTTTAGTAATTCAAGATTTGTTTTATAAATTAATTGTAAATAATAAATAATATTGTCTTGTATAAAATTAAAACACATACAGATAATTGAAATTGAACTGAATTATGTAAAAACATTAATGCTGCATTTTCAAATATTTCATACATACCTAACCTCATCGTCCGCCATTTTGAAGTCTTGCGGTTCTTAGTTGATACCTGCAAAACGTATCTGTTAAGAATGAATTTTGATTTAAAATTGAAGAGCTCAAAGATTAAATTAGTCAAAATAAATTGCCAGATTCAAATCATTGCATTCTATTGTATTATTAGCAAATTTTTACTGATATTTAGTAAATTTTCACAATGCGGGGATTTATAATTGATTTTCATCAGCAATTTACTATATACTTATTTCAATACACGAATTATGCATTTTTTTCTTGCATTTAGAATCATTAATCAATAGTATACATATATAGAGAAAAGTTAATCAATAATCAAAAGATTGTCTACTAGTTAGTGTGGGTACATATTTTTTAATTATTCTAAAGCAGTCCTAAAAGGATTGATATACATTATACAGCAACCTAACAACACTATCTTATATTAATTTAAAAACTAGTTCGTATTTTGAATTTGATGACGATATTATATTTTGATAGTGATACATCATTTATTAGACAGTTATTAGATTATTATCATGGTTTAAGTTTTTTTCTGTGTACGTGGAACTTAAATGGTCTTATATGTGTATAAAAAATACGAAAAATGAATTCGAGGAAAGCACTGTCTGTGGTGTATTATGGCCCGAGTTGCCGTATCCTATCCGCTTTCACTCAAAAATAGTCAGAGGTCTCCCCCCTCCACAATGCTCTGTATCGGCTTCCAAATTTGGTTACAGGCCTGGGATTAGCAATTCAGCTCGGTTACACGAAACTTAGCTGCGCGCGTTTCCATTCTTGTTTACGTTAATAAAATTTACAAAAATTTAAATCTTTGTTTATAATTAAAATATCAGTATGTTTAAAATTTTTAAAAATTAATTAGTTGATGATATTTTTCAATCTTTCCAAGTATCTTGTCTAACGAGTACTTCGAATATTAAAGCATTTTATAAGATATAAATCCCATGATTAACAACTTTCTTTGTATCCGCTAATTTATACATGTAATAAGTTAATTGCTCTTATTAAATCGTGTTAAATTAGGTAGTACAGAAAAAAATTTTAATTAAAATTTGCTACTATAAAATGTTTTGTTTTTATTATAATATTAACTTATTTATCTTATTTAACAAATGTTAAAATATAACATTATGCAGCGAGTCATTGCCGACAAAATAGTTGAACTAATGTCATGTACAATCATCAATTTAATGAGTGCCTTGAAGAACAGTTTCGAAGTAGTTTTAAATATGGTTCCAAAGATAAATCTGACATTTCCAAGGTTACAATTCTAAAAGAAAATGGTATTTATTAAAATAACAAATATGAACTTAATGTTGCACACGATACAAATCTGCAGATATAAAAATACAAAGCGACCTATATACAAAGAAAGTATCAACAATAAATTATTATAATTATAACAATATTATCAATTTAAAACCATTCGCCGTAAGACCCAGTAAAATATTAAAAACAAAAATTAATTCCGAACAGATCGTTCATTTATAGTTTTTTTGTAATAATCTGCTTATTGTTTCACCTTGTTGCAGTTCAATCATTTTCGGTATATTTTTTACATTACAATTTATTCACTTGTACAATCAATCAAAAACAGAAATAAAAAAATCACGTTTAATAAAATATATGTAATTAAAGAATTTATCATGTAATATCCCGTGCTACACTAATATAGTTTGTAAATTGCTATGCATTTCACGAGAAAGGTGTCATATAAAATTGCAAAGTGATCCTTTTCCATTTCCCCTTGTTTTTATTTACTTAACCCAATTTCAACTTATTGAAAATGGTTAGGTTTTATTTTGTAATATTTTAACGATAAAAATAATTAATCAAAACAGATACTCTAGGTGAATTTTATTGAAAGTTTATCTTCAATATGCTAAAAAAGAACGAAAAGTACATTTTTCAATATAAGAAAAATCTTATAATTTGACAATTTTAATATTGAGTATAAATTACGATCCAAGGAATTTTAATGTCTGTTACAGTAATAATTATTCACATTGATTTCATAAAGTTAAAGAAAAATTTATTTATAGAGCAATATCTATTTTTTTTTTTTAAATATTGATTATTATTCAAGTGAAAATAAATTATTTATCTATAATCGCATGAAATAAATAATTGGAAGTTGAACAAAAGACATAATGAGCCTGCGTAACATATGGTACGATTCATATAAAAATAAATTTTTATTTCAATTTATATTTATCAACTGAGCATTGGTATAAAAATAACGGTAAAATAAAATCTTTAAGAATTAAAGCACATGCTGTATATTCCAAAAGTAAAATCAATATCGCATATTGCAAATGCGTGTGTCTCATAATTAAAAAGTAATATTATGTAGTAATATAATTTTAAAGTAATTAATTTTTTAAAGGAAAAAGTATCAGGACTATATTTGTTGATCGCGTTTGACATGTGTGTTCATATGGGCGTGCAAGCATATTAAAATTTTCTATTGTAAACTTATCTTATCTATTTATTATTGAATAAATAGCATTTATATCAGAAACAATATATAAAACAATTTTATATTATAATATATACTTTTATCATCTACAGTTTTAGAGTAGAAAGAATTTATTCTAAATTATTAAGAATATTTCTGAAGTATTTATAAATTTGAATGTCAATGGAGTGACACGAATATTTCTTAATTATTGAAAATCATAGTTGGTTATGCTAATCGTATATGTGCAAGAGGATATTATCAGGAACCAAATGCCCTTTTATTATCTATAAAAAAGTGAAATATTCAAAATAAAAAAAATCTGTTAAACATACAATTTTCTTGAATCAAATAAAATGTTTCATAGAATTCAAAAACATTATTCTATGTTGTAACGTAAATATTTTTAGGGCGGATCTTTTCCTGGAGTACTTGATAGATTTTATTTTGAAAGAACCAAGATTATAAGTATTGTACTGCTCTCTGAATTGCTCTAGCGAACTAAATTTCATAAGTTTGTATGTTTTATAGTTCATATCTATTTTAAAAGTTTCACTAATTTAATGTTAATTTAATTTTTAATGTGATATACAAACTGAATTATAAAAACAATGTAATAGTCCAAAAATTCACAAAAGACTTAGGAGAGTTCTGAGTACTTTCATTCCATTAGAATGAACGTTTATATATAGAAACCAAATTTTTCTTAATTTTTGATATTACATTGTTTAAAGATAATTTAAGGATAATAGGTTTATTCCTAAACTATTCAATATTTAATTAAAATAAAGACATTGAGTTCATTTAGTACTAGGAATGATTTCTGATTACTAGAATAAATCATGTTGCACATATTTTTATATAAAGTAAACCGAATGCATATTCTTCAATAGTACATAAATAATGTAAAGCTTCTGAAAGTCTGATTAAAAAAATTCTTAAATCTGCTTATATTTAAAATTTATCAATTATGAATATATAAATAAATGAAGAATGAAAAACTCGATTAGCTTTTGACTCGCTAGAAAATCAACAATAATTTTCTATTTGTCTCTATAATTATTCTTTGAGATATTAAAACCAAAGTTTATTATATCAAACTTTTTCTTAAGGCATAGTCAAATGAAATTTGCTCAACGAACCAAAAATAAAAGTTAGTAATACATCCTTATATTGAACGTTTCTGTTCATATGTGAAAAAACATTTTCAACAATCGTAATTTCTATTGATAAGTTTATAATGCATTCTTTCATGAATTACAATTCTATTAATATTGTAATATAATTATTATTAGCATCAAATTAAAAGAATAAAGCAAATAAAATACAGATTAATACTTGATTAAACTGTATTGTGCAACTTTGAAGCTGTCTATAAACATGTACTTTGCGATGGATCTCTAACGCAGATACACACTTCGTAAAAATAAGCAACAACTTTTATTTATAACGCGGAGAAGGCAATAGGCCGCCTGCTCGCTAAATTTAGAGCTACGGTCTGCAAGGAGAAGCATGGACACATACGTGAGCCATTCTGAGCCATTCCCGTATTACCGAACGCTAGCGGTTTATGGATAGATGGGCTCCGATGTCGCGGGAAGCCGATACCGTGGGTGCCAAAATAGCGAGACCGACCGACTTTTTTACAAGATGCTGTGTTTCAATGCTTTAAACTGATATTAGGATTTAGTTGTCTATGGCCTGTTATCCGCTTAGCACTAAGAGTTCGATTAGCAGTTATGATACAAACAATAAATATTAAAACACTATAATTTCTTTAATGAAATTCAATTTAAAATAAATGTACAATAAAATATTTATTAATACATATGTTTTTGTATTTATTTGCTGATTTAAATAAAAATATGAGTTTAAAATTAATATTTGCTAAAAATTATAAATACCAATAAATGTAATTTAAAAAATCTTACAGTTTGTTTTTTTAAATTCAGTCTACTTAATAAGTATATATATTTGTATTTCTGTAAAACTGAAAATATAAACACTTGTTTTATATTTGACTTGAAGTTAAAAGAGATTTAAAAAAGTTCAATCAGTCTTATATGCATTATAATCAATATAACAATTTCAAAACCACATCCGTTTAATGAAATGTAATACCGATTAGTTCTTTATAGTTACAATATATTGGTATAATAATAATCTAATAAACTAGTATTTTCTTAAATTATTAAATGTATATTTAATAAATATTATTGCATCACTATTTATAATATTAGAACAATCAAATTTATATTGTAAGCGTGGCCAAATCGACTTGTAGTTACTAAATATAGTTGCCTAAGAATAGTATGTTACTAAAACTTAATTTAGCTGTATTAATGTAACATGAATTAATAATACATTAGTTAGTGATATAATTATTAAAAATCTGCTTTCAAAAAATTTATGTAACAAAACAAATATTATAGTTATCATATTAAATGAAATTTTTGAGTAATTTAAAAATATAAAAAAATATGTATACTGGAACGTGATGTATATTAGAACGTTTTAAAATGTAAAATAATTTTTCAGTATAAGACATCAGACATACAAATAAATGGATGAAATGTATTCTATCTTATATCGAGGTAAAACTAATTACTAACTGTTCCGATTTTCAATATAATATTACAAATCTTGTTCCATCTTTAATGTTTGGAATAATAATAATAATTAATACTCATTTCAGCAACAGGAATAAATAAAGAAGCTTCCGGTAATAAATGCTGACATTGATTATTAACTATAATTTTGACACAAAAACCAATGTTTTTATAAATGTTACAGAATTAATTTAATTATTACTTAGTTATAAATTATAGTAATCAACAGTATAGTTAATAGTAGTATTTCCCAATTACAGTAGTTAAAGAAATTTTCGTATTGATAATAGAAGTAAAAAATTTGAATTAGGTATGGCACTCAAGAGGTTTTAATCCTATGTGAATAAAATTTCACATCCAGCACATAATTCGCGCACTGAAAAATCCTTTCGATGCTGATGGTAAGTAAAACCAAAGAAATCAAGAAATAATGCGCGGAAACGAGTGATCCAGTTCCTATTGTCTGTCATACTGATTGTTCTTGCTTACCTTGAAGTTGTCTACCGTACAGCAGTCTGTGTCTGACTAGTCGACTGAACTCTTAGCAGCTGACTGCCTCAGAGTTACTGGACGTACGAAAAAGTTGCCTAGCGTAAGAGAGACAGTGCTTGCAGCATCACGAGGTCGTCGATTGGGCACGACGTTTTTAGACGTAGCACAAGATTAGCGTCTTCTCCCCTCCTGTTGAGCTCCTGTGGCTCCCTCGTATGTACGCATTCTCGTTCAAAAATAACTCATTGTAAAATGGTGCCAGATTGGAGAAACTAAAAGAGAATTATGTGTACTGGGATGGAATGACGTTTAAAAGAAAAAATAATAATCAATAATATTGTATATATATATATATATATATATATATATATATATATATATGAAATGACTTATGTTATAAACTAATTGTGTTATTAAACTACTTATGTCTGCATTGTTCAATATCATTGACAGCCTGTCAATCGGTTATCTTATTTACGATATTTTAATTAAATCTTCAGTACTTTTAAAAATTAAGTAATTGGAAAATTAATGATAATCATTATTTATTATTATGTTTTATTCTGTAGTATATAAAGTTAATGAAAAATGATTGCTAAAGTTTTCTTATTTTTTAGATAGAAGCTTAATACATTTCATGAAGAACTTTTGTAGTATGACTTTCACTAATTTGTTTTGAAATTATCCCAAATCTATTATAGGTGAGGTCTGCAGAGATCAAAATATATCATAGTCAGAGTTTTCCTTACAATTTTTACCTGATTACCAAAGAATTTTGTGTTCGGGCATTGTCACGATCAAATATATAATATCTTTTCTTTGCACGCTTCGTGCCGTTTTTCTTTTATTTGTTGAATTTATTATGTAATCGCGCAATTAGCAATACCATACGGTAAACGATGCTCGTCTAAACCCATCATATACATAACACCATATTTTTCGGCATGAATCCTAGCTCCCTACACAGTGTGCGTCATATAACTGCGTGCCATCCCTTATATTCCTGCTTATGTCACGCTTGTTGTATAGAATAATCCACACTTCATCACCGCTAATGATACATTTTAGAAATAGTTATTGCATCAATTGTATTCGTGTAACGTATCATTTCGCACTCAATTCAAAAGAAACCTATAAAATAAATTCTTCTTTTTATACCAGCTTTGTAAATATAATTAAAAACAGTTTTGTTATCAATCGCTATAACTCTAACCTAGTATACTGATACCTTGGTAGAAAGGTATATTGGTATACTGATACCTTGGTAGTTTTATTTTTAATAGATTGAAAAACAGTTTCTTACTAAAAAAATATTTTATATCTAGTTTTAAAACATTATTAATAGCTATAATTTTAGTCGGCAGAAATGATGTAAACCTAGGCATTTGCATCGAGCTGTGATTATTGCATTCTGATATCCTAACTTACGTTCAAGACGTAATATTTTGCGATTCTAACTAAGTCTATAATGATTCTAAAATAATTTTTTATAAAGGTAACGACTAA
This sequence comes from Sycophaga agraensis, assembly GCA_018906755.1. Classification (NCBI taxonomy): domain Eukaryota; kingdom Metazoa; phylum Arthropoda; class Insecta; order Hymenoptera; family Pteromalidae; genus Sycophaga; species Sycophaga agraensis. The sequence continues at coordinate 472,791 of JACCIE010000093.1, forward strand.
AAATCGATGTGGCAATGTTAACTTCTGGAATGCTCGACTTTCATGCAATATTTAGTAATATTCTTAAAGCATTCTTTTAAGTATATTGACGCGACAATTTCCGACATGTTCGGGCATGATCAGTTATTGTTTAGGTTCAAATATACAATTAATACAACCTAGTCTTTACTAAATATCTAAAATTGGCATTAAAATTAAAACTAAAAATTATAACTCGATCTATTCATATAACTGTAATTCTGCACTAAATTGTAAACAGATTTGTTCTGTCCTATATAACTTAAACGGCAGGTTCATTCTCCATAACTTATATTTGTATTTAGTACATCAGATCAAGTTCTGGAAAAACTACTCGCGACACCAATAAATATTAAATAATTTAAAAGTGTTATTATTGTTTGAAAATTCTGCTCATCCGAAAGTAGCTTAACTAGGTAAAGTATAAAACAATCACATTTAAATCTTTAAGCCAAATAGATTTCATTTTATCTGTAAAACATATATATGTACACACATCTATAGATACATTAGATACATTTTATTCGTGTAATACGCATCGTATGAACATATTTAGATATTTATATCATATACTTACCTTATTTATTAATTTAAAATTTCAATAATCTAACTCTAGTCTATTTTAAGTGAGAGTTAGTCAAAAATATTACGTCTTGAACGTAAGTTTGGATGTAACAGCAGGACACCTTTTTAATATAGTATTTATTTTATAAATAGTGTATATCGCAGTGAATTGTCGTGATAATAAGTATAAATGGAAATGAACAATATAAATTCATGTATGTAAGTATTGTAATAATTAAAAATTTACAAAAACCTTAATGTTTTTATAGAAATCACTTACACTTGTGTATTACTGATGCATTTACAACATTCTTAACTGTTATTGTACATTGTTACTACATTATTTAAAAACAAAAAGGGATTTTGTATATTTGTACCTTAAATTTAACAGTTATTTTTTACTTTTTGCATTTTGATTTGAATCACTTATGACAATTTCTGTTGCAACAATTCGAAAATAACTTTTTATGTTAAATTATATTGACTTTCAGAACATAGATTTCTAATTTCGTTTTTTGTATTATTTTAGGTCCTTGAATAAGTTTTCGTATTGCTTTTTACAAAATAAAAGTTTTATTTAAAATATAAGGAATAAAAATGTTTCATTTCAAGAATTGCCCATAACTATACACCATTTTCTCACATTTATTTAGCAGCATATGAATTCCCTGTTGAAAAAAATATTTTTTGAGGTTTTTCAAGAAACGATATATTTTTTAGCTTCTGTATAATAAGTAAAACACTAGTCGGCTAAGGCCGTGTGCCACCGTACAGAGAATACGTCTATACGTCTATATAAAGTCTGTGCAGTGCAGACTGCTCGCGAGCTCTATTATCCGCATCTTTAACATTTTTTCTATTTCTACATCGACTGCTGATCGAAATACGATGGGAACAGGATACGTTTATTTTATCATAGATTTTGAATTAGTCAACTTTAATCGATATTTATAATGTTTTAGGCAATAGAGCTTTCCGAGAAAATGTATCGAAATTCTATAATTAAATTCCGTAATTAATTTTTCTCCGTATTATCGATTACTTCAGTCGGTGCTAATTTTGAGTCTTCAGCGCGCACAAACTCATCCGGGAGTTGATTAAGCGTACATGATCGCCCGCCTCGACGGTGTCATCTGCCGGCATTTCCTTTCGCTCTGATCGTCATGTCGAACTGTCCAATAAGGTCGATGCCTAATACGATCTAGTTTCAAGATTTTGGATGACAGTCGCCTTGATCATCACTACATCTCATTTACATACAACGTCAATCGCGTCGTTCTGAGTGGCTTATTTGTGCTGTCGAGTACGGAATGTATTACAACCTGGCCATGTGCAGGGCTGTCCGAGGACTGCGTCACAGTTTCCATTCTACTAGGGGATACTTTCAGGTATCTTCGCAGGCTTTAATGGGCAATTATTTTCGTATGCCCTGATAATTGCTGTCTGAATCTGCTGTAAAAACTATTCCAGCTCAAAGACAGTGCCATTTACTTCCTTAATGTGAGCTATACTTTGTTATAGTTCATTTTTAAAATCTTCTCGATTTGTATCATTGGGTTTTCTCTTTGGGTCCAATCTTGGTTTTGTACAAGATATCCCAAATGTGATGGTACGATGATCTGATATGGATGGTTCATTTTCAACTTTCCATCCATTTATAAACTTTTTGATACCGATTGAAGCCAGTGTGAGGTCTAATACCACCCTTCTACTGGCTGTGACAAAGGTTGGCTCATTTCCCTGGTTAATAATGCCCCGGTGACGCCTAGTAATGAATTCTGTTTGCGCTTCACCTCTGGTGTTGATATTAGCGCTACCCCATGCATCATGATGCGCATTAACATCGTATCCGATAATCAACTTCTGATTGTTGCACCTGCTGTATTCAATAACTTTAACCATGCATAAGGTAGAATTTTCTTCGTCATGGGACAAGTAGATTAATGAGACTGATAGTACTCTCATACGATGATTCTTGTCTTTGAATTCTATTCTAATGGTCGTATAGTACTTGAAACACAGCTCCTGTAACAAAAATTTATTAATGCCTTTGGTGAAGATGCAACATGTACTTACATTCTCATCATTTGACTTTGTGAACAATTCACCGCCAACATTGAATCTCCTAATACGTCTTTAATACGTCTTTTTCAAGACCTGTATTAGGCTATGTGTGTATGCACCTTAACCATACTCCTAGCTATTACCGCTGAAGCACTTTTGGAATAGTGCAAATCAATTTGAGAGAAGCATATCCTAGAAGTAGTTATTGAAAGTCTACTTCCTCACCATGCTTCTGTTTGGGGTCAAGCCGGTGATTTTCGCAGCACTTCAAATGTGACAGTGTCTACTCTGACTATCAGCCTGAAGTCTTTGCTCCTTAGCATGGCCTCCAACAGTTCGTCTAGGCCCAGAACTAAGAAGCTATCAGCTACCTTGCTCAGCACGATCCATTTAGACGTATACATACCACTATTCTGTCTCCATACTAGATTCAGGAACTGCGGTCACCTGTCTTTTATCTATAGCATTGCGTACGTCTTCAGTCAATCTCGATACCCAGTTCGGAGTGGGTCGAGAATGTTATGAGACCCCAAATACTCCATGAACTGGTCATAAACAATTCTCTCAAACACTTTTGAAAGAAAGCAAAGTAGTGAAATAGGCCGAAAATCATCTGGTCCAGAAGGTGTTTAATTTGGCCAATGGCGTCACATGAGCCTTCTACCACACCTCAGGAAATCGTCCACTTTCAAGCGAGCCGTTGTACAGGCGCACTAAACACGGACCTATAACCGGAAGAACCTTAACAACTACACTATGCGGAATTCCATCCTCAACAACTGCCTGCTATGTGAGCTTAGATATTGACAGTACAATATCATTAATATTTATAACTTTAAACCGAAAAATATCATTAGCAGCAGAGTTCAGCACGGCTTGTATCCGATCGTCGTCGATGGTATTTGACATAGACACCCGCGCAATGTGTTAAGCTCATCTGACATGAGCCCATGCAAATACCCACTTACTCATGGTAACAAACCTAGGTTCCGCAACTCACGCTAGATTGCGCTGAAATTTTGTGGGTCGAACAGGCGATTATGAACATATTCAGTCCTCGCGTAATCTTTCTTTTCCTGAACGTGTTTGATATCGAGGAAGTCCTCGAGGAATTGCCTTTGTTCTGTTCGTCTGTAACGTATGTACAGTGCTCCACTCTTACGCTGCAAGAAACGAAACCGAAGTCCAATCTAAGGTAGACGATTTTTATTTAATTTCATAATTTTTTCGGGGGCGAGTTCATCTATTGCCGTGATTAAATTATAGTTGAGCCTCGCGACTGCTGACTCGATGTCAAAATCCTCCGCCAGTAATGGCCTCTAATCATAACCCGCCAACAACTGCACAAGCCCCTCACTATCGATACTATTACAATCCCTATATCTGAAAGACCAGCAAATAGATTCAGGAACAGGTACCTCTACTGTAACATTAATTATGTTGTGCTTACTAAGAAAAGGAGCAGGTATATTAGCAGCAGGGATTACCTTATCATTGTCCTTCACAAGAATGACGTCAATCCAGGTGCGGAATGTGGGTGCAATATGTGTAGGACCGTGTTGGATGATCTGCAAGAACAGCTCAGCCGCGAGTCTACGAAGAAACACAGCATCATCACTGACAGTGCAGAGATCAGCATTCAGATCACCGAGAATAATTTTATGACTGTAATCCGGCGATAATCGCCGCAATGCATCCAAAAATTTAGAGTTCCTCATAAATGAAACGTGAGGGGGCCTATACACAACACAAATTAATGTAGGCTCAGAGGTACGATACTGCAGAGAACCGATCAAGTACTCGAGCACCTCTGGCCTTCCAGGTCCCTCAGTGTTTGAGGCAGAGAGCACACTTACACGGAATTGCTTGTCGACATAAAGCTCAACTCCCCCACCGTTAATATTGCGATCTTGCCGAACCACAGAAAATCCATCAATCCCAATGACTTCATCCATGATATTAGAACCCAACCAGGTTTCCGCTACACCGAACAGATGGTAGGTAGGATGATCATATAGATGTTGACGGAGTCCCACAGCCTTGTCATTATTATTGTTATTATTAATAACACTCCCGTTATTATCCCCTCCCACTCCCGACGACCAACGACGGAGCATTTGTCTGATCTATTCAAATATGGTCGGCCCTTGTCCTACAACTAGAGAGTCTATCCTCACAACCTTGAGTCAACACAGACGAAGCGAGAGGGCTACGGCTTAAAGAAATACTGGCCACGGAGCCGCCATGTGAAGTTCCCGACGAGTACATGCTCATGAATAAATTTATAATCTGTTTCTCAGAGGCCACAGCATGAAGTCTACTGCTCTCTCTCCATCTAATAAAGAAATTACCGCGTCGATGCAAAACTTACTTAAAGCCGAGATCGCGCGCACCATATTGACTTCGACTTAACCACAAATTTATAAAAATAGTATATTGTCTGACATCAGACACCGCCACATGTGAGCGAAAAAATACAACATCTTGAGTGGAGAAGGCAGTAAGGACTGCCTCGCCTCCAAGACCAGGAGTTTGGAGTTTTTCACTAACTACTCCTTGTGAACTCGCCATTCGCGTTCCGAGCTGCACCGCAGAGACCAGGTCATCAGGTACGAAGGAGGGGAGCACAGAAGTGATGACGTCAAGCGCGACATCAGAGGGCAAGATTCCCGTGCTTGCACAGTTAACCACCCCCGTAACGACTAGCTCAACCGCATCACCCACTTCCGAGACGTCCCTTACATCATCCCGATAATTGCTCGAAATATGTCCGGCAACAACGAGAGCAAATTCGTTGAAATGAATATTGCTATTTCTATTGTTTTTTCTATGCTTTCTGTTGTGTTTATTGTTATTATTATTTATTAGTTTAATATTGATGGTTTTAGTGCAGGTATTGGTTTTGGTTTTGGTGTAAAAATTTTGAGTTAAACTATTAATAATGTCGTCAGCTCCCGAGCTCCCGGTAGTAGTCCTCCTCTAAATTTAACGCTCTCGTTAAATCATCATTATCCATTCGGATAAATTTAGATCTATCTATATTTACATTATTATCTACACTGTTATTATTAATAAATTGCACACTTAATTTTAATAAATTGCTGAACATTTCGGTACCCAGTCCATCGACCTTGTCTTTAATTATTCCCCCCATTTCCTTCATTAAATTTTTGAATTCTTTGATCTCATTGTTGAGCAGTGAGTGATCCTCAAGCAAAGCTGCCAGCTTGGCTGACTGCATTTGGTTGATGCTTTCAAGCTTAGAGACCCAACTCATAAGAATCACCATCGTCTCTTCCGCTGCTGGTGCGGATCGATTCGATTCGGGGTGGTTTGAGCCAAGACTCCTCGTAAGAACAGAATTAAGATCGGCCACCGCTCGATCACTGAGATCGAATCTATTACAGAAAAGGTCAATAGTGGACACCGAGAAGTTCAATCTCATCTTTAGTGCTTCTGATATGACCTGCAAGGATGAGTCCAATGACGCTTGTGATGATGCGGTTTTCCGGCTAATCCTACAAGTCGCAGCAAGGCACGTGAAAGCCGTATGAGTAAACAGTGCCTGCCGCACGGTCTCCCGCTCCGCATCCGTGTTGACGTCTCTCTCTATCTGTGCTACTACAGGCGATGATGAGTGCGTAGACGGGAGAGCACTTGCTGGACTCAATCTCGCGGTGCTGGACGCAGGCCGCTTCGCCCGACTCGGTTGACTGGCGGAGCAGCAAAGCGGGAGAGCAGCGCGCTCTCTCTCGCTCCAATGATGTTCTCTCTCTCTCTCGCTTTCTCTCAGATAAGGAGGGGATACTTGGCGATGCGCGCTTCGGCAGCATACAGGCGTGACACATGTATGTATGTGCCACGCGTGACGCTATCGTGGAGCATGCTGTATGACAATGAAGGACACATTTGCTGCATTTCACCAGCGCTGTTACACTTCTCCTCGCCTACGTACAGACAAAACAGGTCACGCCTTCCATAAGTGCGTACAGAGCTCCAGATGAATGTAGATAGATTGACGGACCACTACCAATGTAAAGTGGTGTGTGTCCGTGGGCAAAATAGACGGGAGATTTCGCGCCACGCGTTTCCACCGATGAGACACATATAAGCACTACTCAGTCTCTTACCTGTGTGTGCACTGCTCACCCAAGCTGTCCTCCAGGTACAAAGCAATAAATCTTTAAAAATGGAACTCCTTGGCTCTTTGAAAAGCCACGCAGTTAATGCTCCGGTTGCATGGAGCCTGCAGGAGTCCTCGTGCCTCTGTAAAATATGTAGACTCCCCACCAAATATCAATATTGCTAAATTCAATTTAAATACTCTGATAAACTGGAGAAACTCACGGTCTTTTGTACATCTAAAACATAGAAAAATTGCATCACGCTTATCTTCACAGTGTGAAGGTTTCAATGGGAGCCAACTTCTCAATTGCAGATAGGAGGTTAGCGTTAAATGTACTAAGACAAACTCAATGTTGTCAAGGTTAGGCTTATCAAGCTGAATATACGGTCCACAATTTTAAAATACTGTCATAACTAGACAATATTTTCAGCAACTCATGGCATCACCGTGAAAAGGCTAATTGCCGGTTGCACTTATAGTATCATTGCTATCAACTAAAATAACATCGAACCAAGTGCTCAAGAATGTCGATTGATGCTTACATCTGTATAATACTATCTAAAAAGAGAGTTCTTCAAATAGATTACGGAAAAATTTAGCATTATTGCCATTAACATCAATTAAATGTTATCCTCATAAGTAAAAATCCTTCAAAATAAATTTGCTACTGAAATCAAAACAATTCTCCCTCAGGTCAGTAACTAGTCAGTCCTCCCCAGTTGTGAGAGAGGAGCAAGCAATTTAGAAATCGCGCGCACAATCATCATTCCCATTGACAGTTCACGGAATGAGTGTCCTTCTTCAGTGGGGTTGGTCCTTGTTAATACATGGAAGGGGCAGATCTCAGCCACATTGAACTTGAGCATGCGATTGCTCATTAGGATTTGGTAAACTCGTACCTCGTCGTCGTTTCCAGGATGAATCCAGGAATCCTGCCAAGTTTCCACTGCTTGCAGGATTGATTCTTTTTGATGATGATGAGGACATCTTCGACCTGGAGTCTATAAGTGGTGTCCAACCACTTCTGTCGCCTCTCCAGCTCGTTTAAATATATCAGTTGCCAGCGTTTCCAGAAGTCTTGTTCGTGCTAGTGACGGACCTCCATGAAGAAAGACGGCCAATTGAAAAGGATAGTAAGTTTGACTCTGGCAATATGTTAAGGGGCCTGCCTATTAATACATGAGTGAGTATTAGCGCGAGGGGACCGTTCAGATCAGACGAAATTGGGCATAGCGGACGCGAATTTAAAATCGCTTTGAATTTGATATCTCGCATGTTATATCTTCGAACGTAAGTAGCTTTTTTTTACGACGCATTGAAAGTGGTGTTTGAACGATTTTGCCGCGTCCTCCCATAGTCTGCCAAATTGCGTTGAAAGGGGAGGACTTAAATGCTACTTGATCTTTCGTTTTAATGCGAAGACGAATGTCTTGCTTGAACGATTCCGACGAGAAAAGAACGAAGAGCTCCTTGAGCTGATTCCCCTACGAAATTCATTCCGTTATCGGAATAAACATCTGAGTAAATCCTTTGGTAGTCAAATCACTCACCACTTCAATGCGCATGGCCTTCGTTACCATGCAGTCGCGTACGCGAGTCGTCGAGTACATGCTCATCGGTTTTGATGGAAAGCCGGACTATGTAGTGACTGTGTTGCCTGCAAGTTAATGTTTGCTTGTAGAACAGCTCGATTTAAAATGTATTGATCGATTTGGTCCGATCGTCGTAGATCTCCACGATCACACAAAAATCAGCGAGCTGCTGTGTCAGGTTCGTGAGATAATATGACGCAGTGTGGAATTCTGGGAAGAGTCCGACAATTCATCAATTACAACCCACTCTAATTGTGCCTTCTGAAGATGTAAATCGTAATTTTCACAGGAAACGTGGATCTGACAAATTACACGGAAAATAATACAGTTGCGCCGGCTCCGATCAGCATATCGACACTTCGCGGAAGGTGGAATTGCGGATCAGCTAGTTTTAGGTTTGAGGGTATACGGTTTCGCTCTCGTGCGAACGGTTCGTCTGGAACCGAACCTGTGATCTTGGAAATCGTCAGAAAAGTCAGCGTCTTCTCAAAATTACTGCATAACAAATGAATTGTTGCGGCGATCAGGCTACGAGAAGTTGCAACTATTGAATCGATGGCTTCTATCACTGTTTCCCATACGCGCATGGGATTTTTTAGTTTATGCACGAATTCTTCCGCCATAAAGTGGGCGGCGTACGTATACAACAAGACACGTGCTGTGAGAAAACCATCTAACAGCAATTTTACCTTCACCACCGCGCTGGTCATCCATTGGGAAGGATTTGACATTGCAGATAGTACATGTTCGGAGCGTGCTAGTCATACTAGTGGAAATGCTAAATTTTCAGCGGTGGTGGTCCTTCCGCCCGAGTGCTTTCGATTGCAATCTTATCGAATTAAGTAAGGTGTTGTGCTCCTTTGAACAGTTTCTTGTGGCCTTTACAATCTCCCATCGCTCGAAAAACTTAGCAGCGATAGAGGGAATGACCAGATTGTTGTTAGGCGGAAAACAGGTACGTGCGGGGCCCAATGAGGTCATGAAATTGCGAGCAGAGCCCTCGCGGCGCCAAGACTTTAAAGGTCCGCTAACCGTCACCATGTCTGGATGTTTTTTCTTCGGTCTTTCTAAGGTAGAAGATCGACTCCGAGATAAAAGAGTAAAACTCCTTTAAACTCGGCATATGCTTCAGAGGAGTCATCAGAGGTGATCGCGTTTGTGCTGACCATCTCCTTAATAAGTGCAGTTGCTTTGTAATAGCGATCACGCATGTCATTAAGAAAAGCCAGATTTTCTTGGTCTGGCCGGATGAGAGCAAGCTCATCACGGAGCTCCTCATAGGCATAAAGGAGCGTTGTTGCCCAACACATTCGCGTGGGTCAATTGACCCGTAACTAATCCGCTGAACAGAGGATCGACGTATTCTTTCAGCGCTTAAAATTTTTGGCAAATAATGTGAATTTTCGATTTATTGCGAGCCATTTTATCATCTCAGCCACTAAAATCAACTTGAGTTTACTATGAGCGCAAGCAGAAAGTTAGGAAGGCCTCGGAAATTTAAAATAAAAAAAATAAAATAAAAAATGAAGACGACCGCAACAAAGCACTTATATAAATTAAGCGGAGCTAAATGTGCCCTCTAGTGTCCGGAGAGTCACCAAGAAGTAATGAGAGAGAGAGAGAGAGAGAGAGAGAGAGAGAGAGAGACAGAGAGCAATAAATAGATAATTTTAAAAGGTAGCGAAACGACTTCACAGTTGGCACCAAAATGTTCGGTTGGGATACTTATCCAGTGGTTATTCGGATTTTATTTGATTCTGGAAAAAAGCTTCCTCCGAAGAAATTATACATATAAAAAGGGAAGGGTGCTAATAAGCCCGATAGTTTTAACTAACGATCGAGTATTTACTTCCTACGAGGAGTCGCCACCGTTGCAATTCCTGCATTACTTCAGCTATACGAGTCGTTCATAAAATCAATGCGGTTATTTTCAACTCGGCCGCATTCGGTACTTTTGCATATTCGGGACTTTATCATTTCATCACATTTCCACTCTCTCCACCAACTCTGACTTTTGACAGTAAGAGGCAGAGAAACAATGACACTCTCTAAAATTAATTTAATAAGACCAGGAGGAGTCAATATCGGCAAGAAATCTACCAGTCCTAAAAAGAATCTTAGAAGTACTCCGGACATTGAGTTTTAAAGAGCTCGCTATTGCTCAGTCCCACACAGCACGCGATGTAGATACCGTTATCATTGCTCGTGCCTCCAAATCATTCTTTGGAACACTAAGCTATACCTGAAGGTCATCAGTATATAAAATATATCCAAACATCTAAGGAGTTAAGAGTGAGACCTAGATCATTGATGAAGAGACAGAACGGGAATGGCTTCAGTATGGAATCTTGGGGGATACTAAGAGTAGTTAAAGCAATAAAGAACGTACTGTCCGGTCTGCCACAACCAATTACTCTCTACCGGACAAATAACCTCGTGTTCACCGTAACACTACACAAAATAATCCAATTCAAATCATTTTCTCAAGTAGTAATCCACTTTTTTTTTACCCCTTTTTGCCTATTCACACCCCTGGGTACAAGCGCCCAGGTTCACCTCGCTGCGCGTCCACAGCTCGTATACGGTTACTCAAAAACCTCAAGGAAGAGAGGGCTGATAGTCTTTAGTTGCACGGAACTAGCAGTTTGGAGTAGGGATAAACCCCTCGGGTAACCACCACGTGACATACTCTATTCAAACAACTTAGTTTTTGTTATACGTAATTAATGAAAAATGTTATCAAATATTTGTAAAAAATTGAAGTGTACGAGATGTGTTCAAAAAATAACGAGAATTTTGTTTTATGAAAAAAATATTTATTTATTCATGAATATCTATTTTGTCCCCTTCAAAGTAATCCCCCTCGGATATAATACACTTCTGCCAATGATTTTCCAATCCTCGAAACACTTTTGAAGCTCGATCATTGTAATAGCTTTTAGCTCTTTTAGCGATTCGCTTTTAATGTCATCTATGCTTGCAAAACGACGGCTTTTTAATGTTCTCTTTATTTTTGAAAATAGAAAAAAGTCACATGGAGCCATATCTGGCGAATATGGAGGCTGAGGCATCGTTACAGTTTTGTTTTTGACCAAAAATTCACGAACAAGCAATGAAGTGTGAGCAGGTGCATTATCGTGGTGCAAAAGCCATGAATTGTTTTGCCACAAATCCGGGCGTTTTTTACGGATTGCTTCACGCAAACGGCGTTGAACTTGTAGGTAGTACTCCTTATTGATAGTTCTGCATCGTTATTAACTTCCTTTAGCGACCCCTGAGCAACTTCCATTCGCTGCTGTTTTTGTTCGAAATTCAACAATTTTGGAACGAATTTTGCTGCCACACGTTTCATACCCAAAGCATCCGAAAAAATTTCATGGCATGAGACAACTGATATGCCAACATCGTCACCTCAACACTTTTTTCACGTTTTCATGGGTTGTTGATGTGCTTGGGCGTCCAGGTCGTTCGTCATCTTCAACATTTTCGCGGCTATCTTGGAAACGCCTATACCATTCGTAAATCCTTGCTTTACTCATAGCAGACTTGCCATATGCCTTTGTTAACATTTTACAAACTTTACTACACTTTATTTCATTTTTTACGCAAAATTGAATACATATTCTTTGATCCATTTTTTTCACAAACGAAAATCGCCAAGCTCGAAAAAACACGTCTAACGTTAGTGGCTGCCACTTAAAAAGTAAGCAATGAATATTGCTGAAAATTTTATCGTACTTCAGGGGCATGTGTACCAATATAATAAAAAAAATTTTTATACAGGCGGACTCTCCAAACCCGCGAAATTTAAAAATTCTCGTTACTTTTTGAACACACTTTGTATAAGTACGGTGCTCATTTTATTTTCTATTACTTTATCGCCTACTCTTAAATTCTCAATGACATTGCGAAAAGTAATTTCAGTATTTTGTCTTCGACGAAAATTAGATTGCCTATCAGATAAAAGGTTCTAATAATCAAGGTATATAAAGTATGCAGTTAGTTGAGTTTGCACAAGACGTCCAGACATGAGTGACCTGTCGAATAGATTTACAAATACAGATAAAATAGGATTAAAAGGCTATTAATAAAAGCTAATTAAAACATTTTAAGAAAGGTAAAGAAAGAAATGTATCTTTTATTTGATTAATCTTTATTTAAATCATGGGTTAAACCTTTTTTTGACTCTATTTGCAAAACAGACTAAAAATAAATAATTTAATGAACCCTCAGATGTATATAAAATTCTAGATGAATACAAAATAAAAAAGTAATGATCAATATCTGATAGTATATGGCAATAAAGCTAGTAAATAAAGTAAGCTAATCTTCTAAAGTAAACAAAGTATAAATTATATCGCTTAGAGCTGGCAGAAAAACAATGAAGATGACGCAGACATATATTTGCATAAAAACACTAAATTATATAAATTAATGAACATTATTATGATTGGTATTATAAAAAGAAAGAATTAGAAACTGTTAAAAAGGAATTAATAACAGTACTAAATTAAGTTATATATAAAGTGGAAAAGTGGTAGTTATGCATGTAATTTAAAATTATTGGGTTTTATTAAATTTATTTCTAATACTATTTTACATATTTTTCTGATTTTTAGTTTCATAAGTTAATTTCTCAGTTTTAATTAATTTTGTATTAGACCCTTACTGTCTTTTTCCGATGAGAGGACTGTCGGAATGTTTGGGACTGCCTCCGCTCATCACGATCGACCAAGATGTGTAAGACCGTTTCTTTGACCTGTCGCAGCTTCAGTTTAGCTAAGCCTACTTTCTGTTGTGCAATCTAACAATGCACTAAAGTTATAATCGATAATTTATTTCACTAGTATGAAAAGTACAAAAACTTTCAAAATTTTTTGACACACAAGACACATAATCTGTCCACTTTACACTATAAATTCGTATAAAACGCAAAATTATTTATACTGTAGACCCTATTATCAAGTTAATCAATCCATACTGATCATATTAGCCTACTGATTCACTCTAGTAGAATATTAATAGACCACTATACTAGGCGTTAACTAATATTTAGCTAAAGCTTTTAAATTCTTTAGACTGGTACAATACGTTATTCCATTAGAAATAATTACAAAAGAAGTACATAAAAATAAAAATTGTAAATATTTCAAAAAATAGAAAATACGATATAATATAGTAGGATATAATAATAAAATTATTATTAGAGAGAAGCTACTTCTGAATTATGTTAATACATGATTGAATGAAGAATGTTTAGGAAGCTAAGCCTATCTTTTATATTAACTTTTAAAAATGATTACGAAAAAATATTATTCTCTATCAAACAAACATTCCAATTATCTCAGGAATATTAGACATTCAAAAAAACTGTATACTTATTGATGTATTAAATATATACCTTTCAAAATAAATAATACGCAGTCTTAATTTACGACACCAAGTCATGCAAACTTCTGTTTGCACCTAATCGAAGTCTGAACCTGAACTATGCATGATAAGTAGGTAAAACGGTTAGCAGATCTCATGAATGACCGCATAATATGAATGAAACTCCAATGACCTAGTTCGAGCGGTGCAGAGGGTTGGATAACGTATAACCTCCTCCGTTCTCCCCCGCTTTAGCTTAGAGTCTCCAGTAACGGACGCAACTACTCTCCTACCCACATTTCAGAAGGTTTGATTGCATTGCGTCAGACTTGCTGGTGGATTATTGACTGGTTTGGTGAATATCACAACTTCCGTTTGTGTAGTAACAGAGATAAATTAAGAATAGTTAATCTTTATCATTATATTGTTATTTATTATCAAAATATTAGCACTATAAGATAAAATAATGTTTTAATGTAATATTAATAAGAAATTTAATGTGTTTTTTTATAATAAATCATTTAATTGATACCGTTAATTGAAATCTATTATTGTTATACATTTTTTAAGATTAAATTATAATGATTAGGACAAACACTTTATTTATTCAAATCAAAGAAAATCAACAGAATTTAGTGATTTAAATAGACTTGAATTTTTTAGAACGAGCGTTGTATTATTTTCGAGTATTTAATGCATATAGTATCTTAGAACTATAAATATTTTTAAATATTTGCTAGCGCATCAAAAGAAAAATACAATCTTTATTAATTTGACTGTTTATTACGCAAAAAATTAATTGTTTCACAAATCTTGTTAAATCTAAAATAGGATTTGATCAATATCAATATCATTCTATTTTATAAAATTTAAACGTGATGAAAGTATGTTCAATAGGAGTAGAGAGGAACAGTGGTCCACATCCCCTTTTTTACCTGCATTGAGGAATGACGTCACTGTGTAGGTTACGGTAGGGGAGAGAGGAGCGTTGAACCCCTTGTGGGTAAGGTGCTTCGACCTGAAAGCCCAGTTTACTGTTCCTATATATATATATATATACAGTGCATCCTGTCTTTGCCTATAAATAGGCTTCGCACTAGTAAAAATTAGAAAGTTTTATTATATTCTTTACATAATTGTTTGAATTATATAGAATTTTTTATATCATTAAATTTTAATTTATGGAGTTACTTTTAATATTTCGAGCAAAATAGAAAGGCAGAATTTCTATATTTAATAAAATAGTATTAAATAACATTGTAAAAAGTAAATCAATTGTAGATTTCAAAAAGTGTAATTTTGTAATTTTACAATTGTTAGGTTGCATTTTATACTTTTAAATTTAAAGTAGATGCAAAGTTTAGATTTTGAAATTATCACTCTTATTAAATAATAGCTTATTGATAGGACATATATATTATATAATTATCAATTATATTTTGTTAAATAACCTCGCTAAAAAAAGATAAATAATATTTATGCTAATTTTAAGAAGTACTGTATTATATTATAAGACAAAATAAACTTGTCACTATTTTTACTCCAAATAACTATTATAATTGTCTATAAAGCCTTTCTGAAGCTAAATTAATCTAATAGATATGATAAAGATTAAGATTTTCAATATAGTACAAACTTTCAGAACACTGAGTGATTTCATTATATCACAAATAGTACATATTAAATTAAATTAAATTATAACTTATTAAATTAAGTTATTTATCGCGATAAGACGTGAATTGAATGCCCTATTAAGAATAATTGTCTTTAAATAATTTTGAATAGTTGTTGGAACAAAATTAAAATTAAAAATACTCGTAAAGTTTCATGTGTTTTAAGACATTAAACTATACCGATATATAAATCTTACAGCTCAGAACCCAGTCCAGAATATGTATGTATGTATGTGTACATATATATATAAATATATATATATATATATATATATATACATTGCACACTATTTAAATAAAAATGACATTGATAAAACATTAAGGTAATAAAGGCAAAGAAGAAGAAAAGGGGTAACAGTTAAATAGAAAGAATCAAGAAAGAAAAGGAAGAGGTCAAGTTGCGTGTGGGGATGCATACATGTAGAATGAGATGGATTGCATCCCCAGTGCGGCCACGTGGTGAGGCGCGCGCGGTTCCGTCAGCGCTATGACGTCATCACGCTCCAAGCCAATCGACCACAAGCTTCATTCAAAACGAGACGGCCTCCCACCAACAGCATCAGCGGAGGTTCCCTAAGTTCTTGCGGACGCTGCCGCGTCTAGTTCATTCCCGACCGTTGAAGTCGACGCACACCCGTTTTTCCTTTCTTCCCTTATACTTCTCATCCTCTAACACCTTATTTAATTTCAATGTTCATTCCTGAGTTTTTTTTCTTCATGTTTATTGTTATTGTTTAATATAATTCGTTTCAACCATCAGTACACTCCAATTATTCGTTATAAAAATTATATTTATTTTTTAAGAGTATCAAAATATGAAAAATTTCATTTTACCTTAAACACCTTAACCACTCCTTACATTATTATACCAAATTTAGTCATCAAAAATTTTTTTAGTTAAAGTTTGTGCTCAATGTAAATATACTAATACGACTAAATGAGTGGAACATCCAATAAGTGATTAGTTAGGTTAAAGATTTTAATATTTTTAATTTTTGTAAACATTGCATTTTATTCATACTTTAATTATTTGATAAAATTATATGATTTAGGAAACTAACGTCACTGTAAAATCAATAGACTGCTAATACAACACATTCATCTTGCGATTTCCAGCATCAACATCAACATCTTACGAAAGTTCATTTATTCAAGTGAAAAATTGATTCCCATCTGTAAGTACGACTTTTATTAATTACATATTGAAAGCTTGTCATTTTAAAAAGATTTTAAAAGGTAACCATTGGTATTAGTAAGATAAAAATATTTATTCGTATGAACTAAAACAGATTAATTTTTATAAAATACAATATTAACTTATAAAATACAATAATTTAAACATAAATTATTTTGTGCGTTTTAAAGCTTAAAGCACAAAAGTAGAAATAGAAATAAGATATAAGGGTTATAAGCTAATAGTGCGTAAATTTAGTTATAAGATATCAGTATATCAATCGGTATTAATAAATATCATTCATTTACTTAGATTCTAAAAAAATATTAATATTGTTAGATTTATTTAAATAAATATAAAATTTGAAATCTATTATTTTTTATACCCGTTATATAGACGATGTTCAATCCATTTCTTTTTAATAAACTACGCAGATATAGCGGTTTCACACTATATTTTATACAGAGTATTTTTTTAGCTATAAGTAATTTTATTACTAAAATTAAATTGTATAAGTAATAAAATTTGTGTTTAATTATTGGTTGAGTCGGATTTATGCTTTATAGTTTTAAATGTATTATATTATCCACTTATGCACCATGACAATATTTCATATACTTTTAAAATTTGATTTGACTTTAATTGTAGAGTATAAACTTTAATTTATTTAATAATAATTATAATAAATAATAATAATAAAATATTTTAAGAAAATATTATATTATTTTATTTTATTATTATAATATTATATCCATTCATTTGATTGTAGAATGCTGTATTTAAGACAAAATAAATAATTAGATATCAGTAAAAATCATTATTACAATAAAACAAAAATATAATCTACCTTATAAAATACAATCGATTGTTTCAAATTCCAGAAACTTGAATAAAAGTAATATAAATATTACTTACACATTAACATAAAATTCAAAATACGTTTATGTTTCGTACATTCAAACAAGGAGAAAATAATTGTAAAAAGATCAATTAATAACCTTATTTAGAGATTCTATAATCATTTTAATTATTCAACGCATTCGATGGCAAGAAAACCAGGTAAGACTGCAAAATTATGTGTCAAAATGTGAGTATATGGAACAGCTGATTAGCTTCTCTCCTTCATTAATTAGTTTAAAATCAAAGGGAGCGATAGTATGATGAATGAGTATTATGGAACACATATAAATCCTCGTTGAGCATTCAACGATTTAGAGGTAGAGCAAGCAAACGAGAGAAAAAAAGGGAGAAAATCTCGCTCCCTTTGCAATGCTGAAATTGCACGTCACATCAGGGGAGGTAGTGACGTCAGGCCGGAATCGTCCGCGATTGGGCCATAGCTGCTGACGTAACTTCCAGCCTCCTCCCCTTCCTCTCTCGTGGATGTACCAGTGAGGGAAAGCAAGAGAGAGCAAGAGGGAGATGGAGTGGGTGCAACGGGGTTCAAAGTCCCAGTTCCCCAAGGATGCGCAAGTCAAGAGGTCGCAGAGCTGAGAATTAGAGTATAACTTCTCTCGTTTCTATATTTTATCACTCTCTCGTTTTGAAAGGATTAGTTTTAAATAGTTAATAACACCACAAATCAAGCTAGGAATTTAAAAATTCGTTTGCAAAAACTCGTTTTCTAACTTTCTCAGAACTGAAGTATTGTTTATTGTGTATTAATATAATAATTAAATGAATCGATCCATAAACATTTTGATATTCCTGAAACACCTCGACATTAAAGGTATTACAATTACATTTTTCTATTCATGTTCCATAGAGATTTTTAGTATTCTCAAAATTTTAAATCCCCTTAAAGCTAGAGTATATAAACTTATTGTTTATCTTTATCCAACTTTTGCTGTATTGACTCTATTTTGCCGTATTGATAAAAAAATTAGTTTTTAAATAATAAAACAAGCCGCGAATTATATATAAAATCCCTTTGCATGCTTCTTCACATGTTGTTTTATTAATTTAAGTATTAATTAGACATGGAATTGTCAAAAAGCTATTTCGGACTGTGTATGAATAAATAAATACAAATTTATTTGCGTGCAAGCGTGACAATCTAAACAATTGGTTCATAGATATTGTTATTTTTGACAGACTGCATAACTTTACAGATACACATTTTTTATTTCGCTGTATATTTATTAATTATACATTTACATCATCAATTTATTAAACTAACAGTAGATGATATAGACATTAATTAAGTATTAACGTATTACTTCAATTAAGAAAAACAAACATTATACATAAGAATAAAAAATAAACAATAAAATTAAATATGTTACTTATTCTGTAATTGTTTTACTTGTGTTTATTTTATTTACATATTATTCTAATTGTAACTGTTTTATTTACATAAATTTTAATACACTTATTTTTAGATATTTAATAAATCTAAAAATGAATGAATTAATTGTTATTTTCGTAAGTGTTTATCAGTAGACTTCTGCAATATAGTGAAATATATTTGAAAAAAATAAGTGCCAAATATACTAATCGAAATATTAAAGAAAATTAGAAATAAAGTAGGGGGAACAGGCACAGATAGTAATGGATTAATAGGCAAACAATCATTATACATGAAGAGGACTGTCCGCATCCAATAACAAGGAATAAAGCAGCCCGGTCCCATGACCTACATTGATATTTGCGTCATTTACAATCTCACACTGTCTCTTACACTTCGCTCTCCCATATTTCCACTCTACTACCTATTACAACTGCAACTTTCTCTCTCTTCCTCTCTCTCTCTCTCTCTCTCTCTCTCTCTTTCTCTCTATAATTTTTTAAAAAATTTAGAAATAAACTATTATCTTTCTATTTATCTATTTCTTTCTCCTTCTACATTCGTACGTCATTTGTCTACGTATTTATGTATCACTTTTTTTCTTTCTAAATGATACAAACAAACGATATACATCAACTGTTTCAGTGAATAAAGTCAGCGTCCAACCAGACGCAGCAGTTTCTTAACATAAAACGAATTATTACTAAATATTAAGAAGTACGTGTATATATTGCAAATTTGTAATATTTCTTTCAAGGTATTAAACGTAACATTTGTCATATTTGTCATTTGTCATAATTTTTTTAAAAAATAGAGATCGTAAAGTAAAATTCTATAATTAATAATTTTATAATAAATATAAAAGTAATATAATAATATAATAATCAGTCTAATTTACTTAAATAGTTACCAAAATTTTGTAATAAACATTAATAATAATTATTATAATGTTGAAGACCCCGATAAAAACATAAAGATTCCTATCGAGATTCGAATATAATTTTTTCGCCATTATTGAATTCTGCTTTTGAGTTTCGCTGAAAATGCAAATACTTATAGCTACAATATTCTCTTAGTAGATTGTGAGCTCGATAGATAATTAATGGATCTTTAAATAATTGTTAACTAAAAATATCACTAATGTTAGCTACCATACTTTTTATAATAAATAGTAGGTGATTTTAATATGTAGGAATTAACTAATAGTAAGTAATAGCTAATTTGGTATTACTGTTTAGGTATTTACATAGTCCTAGAAGTTTTTTAAATAGTTTATTTATTATTAACACCTTTATACTAATATACTAATATGGAATAATTTAAATTTATTTCGTTATTGTTTTCTTTATTTTTAATCTATTTTAGATATTTATGTACAACTTTTTATTTACATATATAAAATAGATTTATCATCTAAATTTCACAACAAATATATTCCTTATTTGAACATTTTTTATTTAAATGAAAAAAAGATGATTTTTATTTTTTTCTTCAACTTTTGACAATCAGAAAAATAGAATTTAGGACGTATAGTCGCTATGAAAAATTTTTGATAAATCAAACGAATTCTAAAAGGCTTGATTAGGTTTACTAGGATTAGTAAATTGTATCAATGATTTGCTACAGTAATCAGATGTGAAAACAGGGATTAAGGAAAGAAGCAGGAGGAAAAATCATCTATATGCAGTTCATAGCAGCAACTGATATTTTATGACACGAATGAGAAAAACAAAATTTTTGTGTTAAAATTTCCAGCACGAAAATGCATGCATGCATTTCCAGACATGTAAAGTATAACACCATGATTTTGTCATGTATAATTGTCCTTAATATTACCAATATTTTTAACTAGAAAAATATATTTTTCCTATGTGAACTTTGTAATAAATAGTAACTTAAAAATTGAAAATGCAATATTCACTAACTTTTGTCAAAGTATCTAATATATATAATTGATTCAATCGAAAAATTTTATGATTATCTTAAATTTTATTGATTTGAAGTATAACGACCTTTATTTTTATTTTTCATTTAGGACGGTGTGCGAATTATAAATGAATTTAAATAGAAAATTACATTTTTGTAATATTACAATAAAGAATCGGTTTTTTTAATGTTTTTTATGTAAAATATTCTATGAAAAATAAACAAATTGGATTATATAATTAAATATTAATACATATTAATAATAAGCTAAATTTAATTTATACTTAAATATATTGTATGAAATTATTTCAATTCATTTTACTATAAACTATTTTATATTATTTCACATTAAATATTATTTTCAAATGCTGTTTTAATCTCACATTATATATGCTGAAGCGAGATAATAAATGAAGATCATTGAAGTATTATATTATTATAATTTTTCCTATCTAGATAGTTGTTTCGGAACTAATCAAAAAAAGGAAATGCGATAAGGTATTTGTAGAAAAATTGTGAACTGCTATACCTATGCAGGTCGATAAAATCACGCGAGATAGTAGTGTCCGCTAGAAGCGAAAGTAGGTACAATGACTTATCACAAGAGTGACATTATTGAACGAGCAAAACATGCTCAATGGAGCTCTTTCTAACTCTTTACCCCCGATGGCGCAATATTCCTCCGACCACTGAAAACGAGGCTGAAAAACTAGCACTATACTTTATAAAAGTTTGATTATATTATATTTGAATGATAACTTATAACCTGGTGTTATAATAAATATTTAATTTTATTCAGATAATATTCTTGTAATAAAAATTAATATAATTAAATTAATGTACATGTGTATATTACTTTACCGTACGTATGTATATTGCCATGAAATATTACAACATTTCTAATATACACATAAAAAAATATTAATTTTTAAACATTTGATGTAAAATACTATGATTTTGGGTTTAATGATGGAAAGGAGGAAACATGAAATAAATATAACTTTGCGATAAATAAAAAAGTTAAATAATTAAATTATTAATTTTCTTTATTCGAGCTAAGGAATATAGAAAAATATTTATTGCATACTTATGTCATAATCGGTAATTTTTTTATCTGCACTTATAATTTATAGATTGACTCTAAAAGGTTTCAGGGTAAAAGAAAAATGCTCTATTCACAATCGATTCAGTTGAATTCAACAAGAAACCATTGCAAACAGTCTTCAAATTTTTTAAAAAGTACAGAAAAACCTCTATATAAAAAACAGCTTAACGAATGCCTGACAATTAGATGGATGTAGGCTACTCGGTGCTATATCCACGCGAATGTGTCCTACGGGGCTTCTGCAGAGGGTGCACAAGATTAATCCACTTTACTCATAATGCAGCCTTGAGGCTTCTCTTGAGCGCATACCTCTGATTTCTAGATAGAACGAGCATAGACGATGTACAGTCGAATGCCTTTTCTTTTTACGACGATTTGAAAAACTAAAATCGTGTCAATATAATATAACAGTTATATATGAATAAACTGTTTGTAAATGTTTGTTTGATTTTTGTATGTTTTTTATATCGGATTAATTGTTAAACTACTCATTTATATTAAATATAATATAAATGATGCTTTATTATTCATTTCAACTTTATTTTTACTTCTTTTAGACATAAATCAAAGGCCAATATAATCTTATGTATTAAAATTTTTTTAGATGTACTTATATGTAATCAGATTAAAAAAAATAATGTGATATCAAATTTCATATTTTCTTACAAACACTTTTAAAATAATTTTCAATTTAATAACTTATACCTATAATTGTACATTTCTGTTGTAAATGACATGGTATTGGAACAGGTAAAAAAGGAAATATAATTGAGTTAAAATAAGATTTTAATTTTGATATTGATTAATTGTTTTATTTGTTATTCAATATTTTCCGATATTTTTCAAATTTTTAAACTTAAGAAGTTTTAAAAATATTCTATTGTTTTACACAAATTAATTTTTTCAATTGAATGATTTTTATAATCATGAGATTTTGTGCACAAAATATAATTCACATTATTGAAAAATGTCAAATCGTACACAAAATATTATACATAATTTAGAAGTATTGCACATAAATTCAATTTTGGTAATAACAAAATTGAAATAAATAGAAGTGAAATTGAAAGAGAAAAAAAAAAGAAATTGAAGAGATATATTAAAGTAGGCAAATCGTCTTATGTTTCTGTTTTATTTCTTATATATTTGCAATCTGAAATATAACCCAAACTTAAGACGGTTACCTTTAAGCTCCGAATCATGAAAATCTACGTGATAATTCCTTTCGATGCAGTTGAATCATTTACGTTGTATGTTCAGCAAGACAACACTTACGTAACGTTAAATAAATTTGTCATTATAGCTTAATATAGAATTATGCATAGCTTAATTTTCTGCAGAAAAGTTTATACCTTTGGATATCGTTTATTTTCATCATTGTAAACAACGATTTATAATTTTTCTTAGATAATTTTTTATTGTTTTTTTTGTCATAATCCTTATTTCTTACTATAGATGCTTTAGAAAAAT
Organism: Sycophaga agraensis; assembly: GCA_018906755.1. Taxonomy (NCBI): domain Eukaryota; kingdom Metazoa; phylum Arthropoda; class Insecta; order Hymenoptera; family Pteromalidae; genus Sycophaga; species Sycophaga agraensis. The sequence goes on from JACCIE010000093.1 coordinate 496,160, forward strand.
TTATAAATTAAGCAATCATTTAATGAATTTAATTTGATCGTTATTATTCTACTAATTTATACGTGTAAAAGAGAGTGTTAAGATACAAATGTCTTGATAGGAAACATTTGTGAACGAGCCTTAATTTTTTTATTTGGTTGTCATGGTAACTATCAAGCATATTTAATATATATGAAGTCATTGAACAAACAACATCATATTTTTTCATCATATTAAAAATATCGAATTCTGTACTAAAAAGTTATGATTTGCGGAAAACATTAACTTTTTGTTTTCATTTGAAGAAAAGTACTACACAATCGCATCAAACGCTTGTTGTAGCATATGGTGATAAAGTTCTATTAGAAGCAACAAGCAAAAGATGGTTTTAATGGTTTAGAAATAATAATTTTGATGTGAGGGATGAAGAACGTGGAAAACCACCAAAAAAGTTTGAAGATGTCGAGTTGGATGAAGATGTCACTTTAAGTCAAAAGCAAATAGCAGAAATTTTAAATGCTGTACAATAAATAATTTTGGACGGTTTAAAAGCTATGGGAAAGATCCAAAAGTGTGGAGAATGGATGCCACATGAATTGAATAAAAGGCGGATGGAAAACCAAAAAAACAATTGTGAAATTTTGCTTCAATTGTTACTGATGATTAAAAATGAATCTATTTCAAGAATCTAAAGTGGAAAAAAACATGGTCTAATTCGGGAACCTTCAATATCGACTGTAAAACCAGATCAATTCGGCAAAAAGATAATGCTGTTTGGTGGGACCAAAGTAGCGTGGTGAACTACGAGTTGTTAAAACCTAGTGAAAAGGTTAATACTGATTAATATCGACAACAAATGATCAATTTGAATCATGCATTGATCGAAAAACGACAAGAATGGGCCAGAAAACACGGCGAGGCTATTTTGCTCCATGACAATGCGCCTACACACAAAGCAAAACTGGTTCAAGACAATTAAAGTACTTGACTAGGAGCTACAACCACACCAACCGTATTCTCCAGACTTGGCTCCTTCCGTCTACCATTTATTTTCATCGATGACATACACATTGGTTGAACAGCATTTCAATTCCTACGAGCAAGTTGACGATTGGGTGTCTGGCTCATTTGCTTCAAAAGACAAACAATTCTATTGGTGTAGTATCCACAAATTGCCAAAAAGGTGTCCAAATTGTAAAGAAAACGATGACCAATACTTTGAATAAAATGTTTTTCACTTTCCCATTAAAATGAGTGTTTTCACTGCAAATGTCAGTGTGTAGATTTAATGTGTAAACAATTTAATTTTACACGTTTACGTGTATAATCCAACAACACGCTTCAATGTTCATTTCTATAAGGGTACATATATATGTAGAATTACATTTATTATATATATATATATTTATTATTATATATACGCTTTTATTTAATGATGCAGATATTTTATTGATTAAATAAGTATATAATAATAGTTAAGTAAAATATTGAACTAAATATATATTAAATATAAATTAACTATTATATAGGTCATTTTTTCAAATTGACTATAAAAATTTTATAAAATTATTAAAATATATCTAAATTTTTCAAAAACTTGTTTTTAATAATTTTTATTTTATTTTTATTAAATAATTTATATATGAATTAATAAAATTCAATGCGTTCATAGTTGATTAGTGGAACAAATAATATAATGTAAGATCACTTTGATGAATATTGTTATATAAGACTTTGATGATCTAGTGGATAAGGTAGTGGAGTTCCATGTGGGAGGTCAAGGGTTTAAATCCTGGTGAGCAACGATTTTCATTTCGAAAAAATGCGTTACAAGTGTACTGTTGCATTGCGTTCGTTACATTCTTTGCCATTAAGCAAAAATTCTAATTATAAAAAATTTATTTATAATAAAATTAAGAAAATGTATTTGTACCAAGAAAAGTTTAGTTACAAGCAAATATCGAAACTAAGTCAGAAAATTGATCAGATCAACCACTTTATAGTTTTTTAAAAACATTTAAAATATTTATCATGATTCCTTTTTATTAAATTTAGACTATGATTTAAAACTATGTCCTTTACTATGTCTAGTTACTCGTTTGCAAAGATTATGTAACAATTTAAAAAAAATTATAGTGTATACAGACATGTATGTAGTAGACTATACATTATGCATAGTTGAAAAAGTGTTTTACTGTATAAATAAGTAGGAATTAATTTTTAAATGCTATTTCTGTATTTTGTACTTCTTATAAATCTATGAATAACTTAACGAGAATCTATTATTAAGTAGTGTGGAGCTACGTTTGGTCGGCCTACGAGTAGTATAGAGTGGATTCGAGTATGTTCAGACGAAGGACGCCAGGTGCGGCGGCATGACGGATTTTAATGGGTGGGGGAAGCCTCGGACAAGAGAAACTAATCTGAAGCCTTTCAACTGTCATCCAAGAGCTTACTCGGCTAGTGTTACCTCGGCCAACCGAAATGAGAGAGAGAGATAGAGAGAGAGAGAGAAAGAGAGAGAGAAAGAGAGATAGAGAGGAAGGGAGGAAGATCATACATCCTATAACGCTTACATTGCATTTCGCCCCTGTTACATGCTATCCGAAGCGTTACCTGAACTTTGTTCTCGGCATTTTCCTCTGTTTCTTTAAATATTGTCGGTGAATTTATTGATTTGCATTTCTTTTTTTTTTTGAACATTCAATCATACATTTTCACTCTATTGAAAATTTATTTATTTTGGAAATATAATTTAGTTAAGTATTATCTACTAATATTAGTTATTATTATAATTATTATCTTTAAATTTAACTTCTATATTTTCTATAGATTAGCTACGTCCTATAGTTATATAGACCCGTGTAGTTACGACTTACATAGTTCATGTAATTTATAGACTTTGAACAAATTTTATACTATATACATAATTGAAATTCTCGTGTAATATTTAATTTTTTCCTTGAATTGTAAATATTTTATTATTTAAATTGAAACAAAATAAATGTTAGTTTTATAATTCATCTTTCATCATTTTTTATGAGTACAAACATATATAGATGAACATTAACTAGATAAATCGTACATCCCAGGAAAAATTGATTCATGAACATATATACATAATTTATGCATGATTATACATGAAGTTTAATTTTAAATGAGTATTAAGTTAAAGAGCATAAAGTTTAAGAAAAATTGTGTATGCGCAAGGCTTACATACAATTATTTGTTATTATTGCAAAAGTGTTTAAAACAAGATCGAGACAATTTTATAAAAAAACATAACAAGAAAATACTTCTTTCTCAAGATATCGCAAAATTCTTGACATTATAGATTTTAATCTATTGTACGCGAAATTTGACTTTATTTTAATAATTAATTATTTTTTTATAAAAGATTTGTTAATAGTATTTTAATAGATATTTACTTACAAAATAAAGTGATTATTATGAAAATATAAACTAGTATATTATACTGAAAAATTTATATTTTAAGTACACATTTTTACATTTTAAATATTTGAATAACTTTATAATTTAAAAAATTACTATGGATTAAGTTAAACATACAGAAAATGAAATTAAATAATTAAGTAATAATTATTTGCAATCTTCTGTTGCAAATAATTATTTTCTATGTGCAGAGTCTCTTAATAATTGTATATTTTTTACGATGTACATAGGAATTTACTATTTAGTTTATAGGAATCTTTAAAAATAATTTTTTTATAATAAACCAATAAAGATTTATTCATTTTAATAACGATTATATTATTTAAATATTACATATTTCATTCTTTAAATTACCCTTCATCCAAGAGTGAATGCATAATAATGATCTTATCGATCATATTTTAATAAACATTTTTCATTCGTTACAATATTGGATGTTTGGGAAAATAGTTTTTCGACTGTTACAGAACTGGGCATTATACTCAAAACATGTGTAGCCATCCTTGCGATATTTGGATAGAGATGTTCATTATTTTTCCATCATCATAATACGTTCGCATCTACAGAAGCTTTCTTTGATTCAAGATAATCCTTAATTTATTTAATAGAATTGATATTTGAATCAAGCGATGCATAAATAGAATTAAAATATAACAAATCTTCATACTCTTAAATAATAAACGAAATTTTGTCACATATAGAAACCGTGTAACATAAATAAACTTGGATTTTCGTACTTGTTCAGTTATAAAGTCTTCCGAACATATATAAAACACACAAAACGCAACCATCACGCCTGTAGCGGAAAGCCTCTTGTGATACTGTAAAAACAGGTTTATCAATTTTTCAATAATTAACAAAATTTAATTTAAAGGATGAATAATTATTATACTAGAAGAATTACTGTATCTTGTATAATATACCATTTATTATTAATATATTATTGATATTTCATGCAGAGATTCGGATTAAAAAAAATATCTTATCATGAAAGATGAACTATAAGTTACTTGAAAATCGACTACAATAAATAGTCGTTGAAATATTGCTTATAAATCAATTTTTTTACTTAATATTTTATTTAAAGTAAAATTCTAGATAACTATGATTTCTTTTCATAATTTATTGTTCGATTTCAATTTTCAAAACTTTTTCTATAGGTCAGTGAAAAGAAAAATACGATTCATGAAAAAGAAGTCTAAGGGGCACTCAATTTAGTTAGGACATTCTGACGCTAAATTTGATGTTTATTTTGAAGTTTTTAACACTAAGCAATAATATACTTTCATTGTAAATACAAATATTTAAATTCAAACCTAAATACCAGAGTATACGTGTTTATTTTTTTTGTAAGAATGCGTTGAAAAAATCCCCCTTATAGAAGAAAGAATATAGAAGAACTCGTAAGCATATTAAACGGTATAAAACGATCAATATCTTAAATCATAATTTAAATTTACTAAAATAATAAACTATCATACTAATGCACAATTTCTATACTCTAATTACCAAAACTGTATTTCCAATTCTTCAAAATTTAAATTGTTTTTAATCTTTATTTCTTCATTAAAAATTAAAATTTTAAAATAAACAATAGATATGACAAAAATTAAAGAAAAGGTATTAAAGAAAACTAGTAATTGTAATCTTAATTCAAATTGATTTCATTATTTAAGATATGATCGTATAGTTGAGTTCTGATTAGAAGAATATCGCTATAAACATTAAACATATTTAAGCATCTGCTTGATTTTTTGAATATTATTAAGGTTGAAATCATTCACGAAAATTAAATTAGACACCTTTTAACAAAAGTTATATTAGTTGCATTACTTACATAAATTTTCTATAATTTGTTCAATGTTTAATATAAAAAATAGCATTTTCTTTAGTTTTCAAGTATTTAAAAAAAAATAAAAATATATAAATAAAGCTTAAAATATGTGCGTAATTGCTCTTACTATATGATATACTTAGTATTAAATAATTATGGCAAGTGCATAATGTTATTATATTTATAATAACTGTATAATATTCTGTGATGATGTTTCATCATTATAGCTTTACCAAGGCATCGACATGTATGTTCCGATTATGGTACAAATAATGAGAAGCAATAATCGTTATTTGATCTCTTATACATAGATTTATACAAACATATATGTGTTCCTATTCTCTGTATTATGTAAACTAGTGTAGTAGTAATACTGAAGAAACGACCAGAGCAAAGGGCGGCAGTATCCGCGCCGCCTCGCATGGCCTTGTGCTATTGGCTAAAAGATTAGCACCAACTAAGCGAGATCACCTGCGCGCATATAAAACGGCGCACCGTCATCGTGACACCGGCAGTAGTGCTCGAGACTGGATCGAGTGAGTGCTACAAACCAGTAACACTATTTAATCAAACTCTGATATTTTCCACATATTAATCCATCGATAGAATTTTATAACGATTTAGTTAAAAAATTCTTATAAAAAAGTGTCTGAGGTAGTCATTGTTTATTGCTACTTTCTACTTTTGTTATGTAAGAAATTTAGTCTAAAGAAAGAATTAAGAATGTCATTCGGTGATGAAATTAAGTCAAGGGTATTTCAGAATTATTTGTGTTACAAATATTAATTCCATATGTTTTTTAAATATTTTTTAGTATTGTACAATATTTAAAACATACTACGATTAAAAAATTCTGTTTTAAAAATCTGCAATTGTGAATTTACATTATTAAGATTGCTTAACAAGTGTTCTGTAGCTAAAAAATATTTTTCTAAAAATATATTAATATGATTTATGAAATAGTAGAACATTTAAAGAAGCTTTTCAACTAATTAAAATAATACATAATTAAAATTCAAAAAATCATATATTCAAAAATAATTCAACTCCAATGCTTGTAAATTTCAAACGCTTGCTTTGACAGCTGAACTGTGACATAAATAACATTGAGACATCTAAAATGTAAGTAAAATGAAGTTTTATATCATTTCTATGCCGTAGAACGATTTCCCGTAAAATTATTTCGTTTAAATTATAGTTGTGTGATTGCTTTAGTTATAAAGATTTACATCTCAATCAAAAGCATTTAATTTCACAATCAAATATTTATAATAAAATTCTCTTTCTTAATAATTATAATAATATATCGTTTAATAAATTCGTGTACGTGTATATTGTAAGCTATACAATTCTTGAAGTATTATTAAAGGGTAATACACTGTTTTTTTGACTATAAAAAAATATATAATTATAAAATATAATATAAGTATTATGTAACTTTATAAATTTATGAAAATAATAGAATTAAAAGATTACATAGATAAGTTAAAACTTAATTTTGATTTGAAAGATTACAATTTGCTCATTTTTTACAATGTTAATAAATGTTATGAAATGTATGAAATAATACACTCTAAGAGTCAATACAATTTGATAATGGAGTTTTATTTCATAATCATATAAATACAAAATCGCGTTAATATACTGAACATTTGTCTCAGTATACTATTAAACAAGGTGTATGGATACAGTAAAAGTAGAATTATATATTTCATGTATATTCCAATCACGTTCTAGTACTAATCGTCAGTAGAAAATGGCTAGAATCTTTCTAGATTTAAAAAATAGTCCCTATGAACCTAGCGTATATTTTACGAAAAATACCAGGATCTTTCCCGATATATTCTTTGAAGCAAGAGAAGATAACATGGATAATATAAACCCTCAATTTTGTACCAGCAAAAAAAAATATGTTATGATGAAATTTTATACATTTAAATAAGAGATTTAAACATAATTCTGTTCTTGTTATGAAGACTAGGCAAAGCAGTTTTGTGTTCGAAAATCCATAACCCATATTGCACGCATAAGAGAGCGAAAAATAAAGAGACGTTTTTATATTTACTCACTATGCAACCATATAGAATTATAAATAGGCTAGTGCACATATATGTAACGTTAAGCAGCTCCGGCTTATTTTTAAATCAAACAAAATTATCATTTATTTGAGCATTAAAAAATATATTGAATTATGAATTTCTAATTTTGATCACAATCAGTAAATATTCTAATATTTTAAATTTAAATTACAATTGACTATGAGGTTTCCGAGTTTTCCAGCCGCAATTGCATAAATTTATCATCTACCGATCTGCTAGAATTTTCGCTAGAACATATCAGAAAATGTATTAAATGCATATGAATGTAAATAAGAAATAAATAATTTTCACTCACTTATAAATATACATTTAAAGATCTTACTTTCAATAATCAATTCGCTTTGATCACACTTATCTTTAAATAAAATAATGCTCTAAAAATATTAAATTTTCTTTAACTTTTTTGAAAATAAATGTTTAGTAACAAATCTGTATTACAATACTTTTTGAGACATCTTTTGAAATTTTTTTAATGTGTTTATTTTAATCGATGTTTATTGTATTATATCCTGAAAAGAATTCAAAATCGATCATAAATTATAACGTTTTTAGATATTCAATTTTAATATGTGCATCTTATATTAATGTTTCATAAAATACGAGTTAGATTGTAAATAAGTAATTTTTATATGTATTCCCATAATAATTTATTTAGCATTAATTTAATGTTCTTTGTAAATATCGTAAATCTTGAAAAATACGAAAGCGGCGAAAATTGGGTAGGCTTCAGATTACTAGTAAAAAAATATACATGGGCTATTATGTTTCTAATTTATTTACCATATATGTAACAAATCGCATATGTCAAGTCACGTATGAGTGTTAGTAATCGAATTCGTTAAATTTTGCATTTATATAATTGAGTCTAAGCTATCATTGTTGCTTACATTCACAGCTTTACTACTGTCGATATACTATATAATATGTGAATAGCTTTGTACCTCAAGATCCGCAAGTCCCTCACCTGCTCTACATCGCAGAAATATCAGGCTATAACTGCCTCCAATGTGTTATTTCTGATCTACATAATGTAGCCCCATTAAAATCTTAAAAATTATCGATCATGATGAATTAAAAATATTCGATTCAGTAATACTGCTCAGTTAACCAGTCTCTGCCATGAAGTAACTGATCAATCTGAAGCCAAAGTATTGTAATGTATACAATTATAAGACTTGTAAGAAGTTTTTGTAATAATAATTATGAAATTTAAATTAAATTTTGATTCAAAAATGAGCTTGGATTGTTCTTCCTATCTTAATCAAGTAAAATGTTTAAAAAACATTTAAGATTAAAGATTAAAAAAGATACTTTCAAAATTAGTTAGCTAATTTTAAGTTTAATTATTAGTTAACTATCTTTTATATGTATTTTACATATTTATGTTAATTTCGATTTTTTTAATTTTATATTCAATTCATTTAGAACTTACAATTTTTCAATTTGTCAACGTTATTAATATTATACAATTATTACATTTAATCATTTACTTAATAGTTTCGTTATACTAGGATTGATATTGAATCTTTTATTGATGTTGATCTAAGTATCTTATTGACCCCCACCAAAATTTTACAAAAATCATACTTACAATTGAATTCGCTGGTCAGTTCAATATTAAATGAATACGGATTGTTGAAACCTCGTCGAAAATTTTTACTAGATGTATTTAAATTGTAAGTTATCCTAATTGAATATTTCACCTTTATAAAAGTAAAAATTGTATTCCGAAGTTAAACAATACGTACCACTGATTGAAATGATTATAATTTTTATAAAATAATAATAGTCAGATGTATTTCAAAGTCTAATTAACACTATGTGGATTAAAAATTTTTAGATGACACTGTTATATTTTACTACATAATATTTCGTTTTAATAACAATAAATTTTCATTTAGTGATAATTAAATTACTGCTTATATATTGTACATTCTATATAATTATTAATATACTTTTATAAACATTTTTCATCAGTTAGTCTGTCAGCTGTATAATAACAAAAATAATTACGATACGAGTTTATCGATTATAATACTTAAAGTAAGTAATATTTCTAAACAAAAATTACGAAAAAATGATCGAAGAAAAAAGATTTTTAAAGAATAAATTATACAAAAAAACATATTATTACAATTATAAAGTTTTTAAATTTATGTAGAAGTTAATGAGAGAAAAATAAAAAATAATGACGGAATAAAAGATGAAAAAATTGTAAAATATATTTGAAAACTGTAATTACAATTAAATACATACTATATTTTTGTATACGCGTGAATAAGAATAATGGAAATATTCCTTCAGCATCTCGCATTCACCCATGTAAGCTAAATAATCCATAATCATGCACTTCGAATATCGACTTTCATTATGACGTCTTTACACCGCAACCTGCGCACTGAAATTTTCTTTAATGATCGTTGAATGGAGAACTTTCCTATGTCTCATATTTAAACAAGAGTAAAGACTAAAGGCTAGATACAAGTGAACTTTAAATATTAATCTAGCACGAGTAACTGACCGCATAAAAAGATCCCATGGCGCATGCGTTTTATTGGAGCTACAAGTTCGCTTTTTTAATAATTCTGATTCATTTGCATAAATATAAAATTTCATAATTTTATATAAACTAAAATCTACTATAAAGCACTGAGCTAAAGTGCTATTTACTGAATGGAGCAATATTTTCACGTACTGTCTTCCTTTAACTCTTACTACTTAATTATACAATACGAAATGTTTAACTTTTACAAACTCAAAATAGATTGTTAAATCAAGTTTATTTGTTAAAAGTTAGTAATACCAAATTTTCAGTTGCTTATGTTATAGGTAATAATTATTAAAGCTTGTCCCATTTGATCTTATGTTTTTTGTCAATAAATTAAGATAGAATGGGCAAATATATTTGAATATTTGCTAAATTTAAGAAATGATATTGAACTAACAAATCAATAAGATTTATTTTCAGAAGAAAAGTTTCTATCAAGAAATCATCTTTCGTTGGAATGGTCGTTGGAACGTTAAATTGCAGAAACTTGCTGTAGAAGCCTGTTCGATATGCAATAATTTGAATTAGTGGACCCCAATGCAGCTGCTGGCCACTGCACAAGATTAGACATAAGACTCTTGTGCGTGTGACAGCGGCTATGATGGGGCTTCCTTAATACAGCTTAAAATTAAGGGAAGGAAATTGGATAGCGACGTATGGAAGAAGTGAAGAGCGATCCCAGAAAGAAAATAAATGCCACCCGCAGGTAAGACTCCCCGCGAAGACCTACCGCAACAAACACCTGAGCCACGTGCAGAACCATGTATCACTTACGGAAACGAGAGATCAACGAGAACATCGGGTATACACCCTCCATATGCGAGCTTCTCTGATACATGCGGCATATATTTTGCAAATTTTAAGTTTTCATTTGCCATTAAGCCGGCCGTGCGGAAGGCTGGCCAAGGACTCCGTCACATGCTTCATTACATATTCTTGTAGAAAATTGGCAGGTTTTAATCTGTTAATCAAATGATATTTTAAATTCATGAAATTAGCTTGTAAATGTTCTAAAAACTGTAAATTTAATCTGACCATGTGTTAAAGCAAAAGTAACTAATATATACACGTCATTTTAAACGATTTAGGTATATACGTGAAAGGCTTTAATTAATTGAAAGCTAGAATTTAAAATTCAATTTCAATTATAAATTCTATTAAAAAACTAATTGAATGGCGTATAATATATAATATATTACATATACTATACCAATTAATTTTACTTTTAACAGTTTAATAGAATTTTAGGTAGTTTAAATTAAAAATTTCTTTTCAATTTAATGTTTTTTTCTCCAAAATAAGTTTTTAGTATTTTGAAATACTAAGGTTAAATTTGCAATATACAATATGTATAACATACATATAAATAAATTAATAAATTTATATTTTTTTAATGTATTTTTACTATAAGCAATTAAAACCATTAAAATGATAGGCATAATATTTAAAATAGGTAAGTACACAATTAACGTTACTTTCAATAATTTATTCAAAAAAAGTAATAAATAAAAATGTTCAAATCTTAATTTATCCAGATAGTTTGATTTACAAATATTCATAAACAATGCTCCGGCAAAAAGTTGAATGATTTAGGAGACTAATTCTATAATATAGCTTTTAGCTTTTGTCCGTATAGCCTGTTGATCAAACAGTTTTATTAAATTTAAAAAAATTTAAAAACATTAAACTTTACCGTATTAAGTACAAATACGGCTATTTAGTACTTATTTCTTAGAACTACTTAGTATTATCTTGTAACGAGTATCTGTACGACTCATGTGCATAGTATTTTTACTTTGATTTTTTTATCTTTGATAATGATTTGTTACTACCTAATCACACTAAATCTATCACCTGTTTGATTATTTATAGAATAGTCTTCAGAACAGTTTGTCTCCCGGTTTTTATCCGCCTCGTTCGGTCTACGTCTACTTTTTATGTTGTATTTCATTAATTTACTCTTACAAAATAGTGAAAATAAAATATCCGTTTGGTATTCTCCATTCTATTTGATAAAATTCGTACATGATGGGATTAGAATTGATTTACCACAAACCGTTTAAAATACAACCGCGCTCTCATGCCATGTAACTGTTGATATAGTATTTAATAATTCGGATTGAGGCGAGGTTCTCAATCGAAAATAATACCTGGTAGTCCAATCGCAAAAACTCAAATCATTAAGAGGTTACTAGTTTGTTTCTACGAGTTCTTTGTCTTCTCGGTCCTTATATGTGAACGTAGTTAATCTCCATTTACCTGTTCAAACACCAACTGTACACTCTAGTGTTTTGGAGCCTCCTACTGCAAATCGAACACCGGCGAAACCATCAACTCTATTCTTTTGGAACATTCAGGAGATAAATTTAATCATAGAACATCTCATATCAAAAACTATTGCGGTCTATTTAAGTTCTTCAAAATTGTCATTCATATGGCAAAGACCGTCGAACGCTGCCGACTCGCTGTATTAGCGCGAACTGTAGTTGCAACTGTAACTACTGAACAGTAGGTCTATTATACTGTAATAGCAGTAGTTAGTATATGCTGCAGTAATGTCGTTCAAAACTTTGCTGCTTCCGTCAAAAACGCTGTACTAAGAAAGCGTGCGCGCAAACGAACCCGAGAAACCGAACCTGTGGGTTTCATCTCACATCCCACGCGGCCCGGTAAATTCGAGGGCGACAACCCTTTAGGGCTGATTGCCGATCTTACTTAACGGTACATTTTTGCTACCCATGCTTTCCCTCGTTTTTATGCGTTTCTAGAATATTCTAGAACTTTTCCTAGAAATGGAAATATTTTTGTATTTAAAACCTAGAAAATAATTAATTACATTTAACACACGATTTAGCCGCTCGGCATCCGAAGAGGCAATGACCTCCCTTACTCGATAAAAATAAGATCTCACCCCGATGCTTTTTTCTACTTGTATATTTTTATATTTTTCTCTCAGAAAATCGTATGTATGTACATATTATTTATTAGACCTCTCCATCTTCCTAGGTCAGAGGTAAAAGTGCCTCTGGTCATACTCCTGAGGAAGGTCCAGGAATGGATATGGGGAGGGAGACTGGAGACTGCTGCAACTAACCAGGGGGAAAGAAAAGGGTAACTCACGGTGTACTTTAACTCTACGCCCAGTAAGCCGCAAAAAAAAGAAAAGAAAGTAAGTAGAATCTAAAAGGTAGCATCATTAATCCTTTTTTTTACCCTCAACATTGCAGTTGATCCGAGGATTTCTCCGATCAGACGCTTACGCGAGCCGTGAAAGACATCGATCTTACACGTGAGATCTATAGGTCTTCTCTTTCCGACTCCCTTCGACTTCTCCGTACGCATAGAACCGTGTTTTACCCGAAGTTTTACCAAAAAATAGAAAACTCCTCTGCCCCATTACAAGTCTTGATCTCTAGCTCTTGGTCTCTTGAGACTGAGCTAAAAACAGAAGTACGGCTTGTGCGTCAAAATAAAAATCTTTTTCTTGATTGGATTTTCCTACATATTGCAAAGTCTTTTGTTTTTTCTCTAGAATTTTTTCTATTTGATAAGAAATTAATGGAAATTCGGATGTAGTTTGATAGGGAAAGGAAAATAATTATTTATATAATTAGAAAATACTTAAAGAAATTTTGCAAAGTTGTCCATGATATAAAATTGTTTATAATTTATCATCTTTTATATTTAATTTTAACTGGGAATTCCAATGTGAACGCATAAAAAAGCATATACTTAATAACCTTTTTTTCAGAAACTATATTAAAACGACAGTAAAAAAGGTATATATTTAATAATTTATAAAATAAATTCACTAGTTTAAATAAATAAAAAAACCGAAGAAAAATAATTTTTTTTTCTAATAAAATTTAATAGTATATACAACCGCGGACTTAACGCTGTTATTTAACTTTGTGTAATCAACACATAAGCGTATTTCATTTTGATTTTTCTTAGGCACAACTGCTAATGAACTACACTATTCTATCGGAAAGTTTACCGCTTGAATAACATTGAGCTATTGTAATCTATTCAATTCGTGTTCATCCTCCGACTGTAAAGGTATCGCTATTACTCTAGGTTTCGTAATTGCACGTTTTACATTGTCATTTATGCAAATATTTAATTCTATTTTGAACTGACCTAAATCTTTAAATACATTCTCTTATTTTTTAATTAATTCTGCCGTTAAGTGATTCGACACCTGTATATTAAAAACAACTTTAATTAAACCTAATGCAATTATTCCCAGTTGTTCAAAAAGATTATATTTAAAATCAAGCATGACATAAATTTTTGCATCAACTGTCTTTGATTTATATTTTATTTTAGATTTTATAAACGAGATAATCGGTACACCTTTATTGTTAGCCGTATTGGCTACTGTATTTATCGAAAGAATTTTACACTTTCCACTAAAAATTTTACCATTTCATTAAAATTACATATATTTATTTCGATATTGAAACTACGCTTCGGCTATGCAGCGCCCTTAGCTACGCAGTCTAAGAATGCTTCTTTATTATGCTGTGCGTTTTTTCCAAAAAAAACGTACAGCATAATTTGTGCCGACGTTTTTTCCAGAAATCGGATAGCATTCGCCTTACAAACCTTGTCCCAGTGCCTAATATTCTCGTACTTTCTGCACTTTGACCGAAGTGCTAGAAAATCTTGTATATGTTGATGTTTGCGGTTACCGCATTTATATATAGCATTTCTCATAGCCTTCTTGTTTGCTTTCATTTTGTAGAACGGACTGTTTCATTGGCCTCGACGCTATCTTCTTATGTTTATACACCGCATTTACAGTGTTATATTTGTCTTTATTTCTATGTAAAATCTTGTTTTCTTGCATTTGAATTTCTGCTTGTGTAGCTATCGTTGTCGCTCTGTAGACGTAACTGTAGACGTAACTGTAGACGCTATGAGACTCAAATATCTTTCACATCGATCGCTATCCGATCTCGGATTAGCTCATCCTTTAAGTTGTCGTATTCGCGCGAGCTTGCCAATGTATGAAGTTCCGTAATAAAACCATCGACATTTTCGTCAGAATTTTGTACTCGTGAATTAAACTTAAAGCGCTCGAAAATTATGTTTTTCTTTGGTGCAAAGTATGTTGTAAATTTTTGCTCACCTGGTTATATGTTGTAGATGCGTCGATTTCAGAAATTATTTGATTCAATATATTTTCTGATTTTTGATCCAATAGTGTAGCATATAGTCGATTTTTTCCTTATCGGACTTCTCTACGATATTAGCTACTGTTATATATCTATAGAACCTCTTGATCCAAATTTTCTATACTTCTGGCTTAGAAATGTCGCACTACGCGAGCGGGTGCACATTCACAGAGTCTAGAGCCATGAGATTCTGTTGGCTGTTATGCGATTTTTGAGACATTTTATATTCGCTTATATTTGATACTGGTTTTATAATGTACCATGAATACTTGGTAAGACTTATGTCATATAAAAACAAATTTTTTTTAATTAATTAATTAATTATAACAATACTATTGTGTTTGAAGTCTTTCTAAAATGAGCAGGTCGACTGCAATACTGAGGTACACCTCTCTCCGTTGATTAACTTTGTTGAGTCGTACGACATAACTTCTGGTTTTTAAAAGAAAGAAAAAATAAAAAACAAGAGGCTACAATTGAGTCAGAAAAAAATGTTTTATTAGGCTCACACTAAAGGAGGAAAAAGTGTCAAAACGGTAAAAAAACCTCCCTCGAAGATTTATAGAGATAAAGATAAGGATGCTGTAAAGAGCTGTAGGTTAAGCCGTTCATGATGAAGTTATCGGTACGAAAGCACTCGATGACTATGTTTCAATTCCTCAGAGAAGTTTGGCGTCGCTAGCTGCTGAGGTGTCAGTGGATACGGCGAATATCGGCGAACATCAAAGAGCAATCCAAGAGTACATAAAAAGTTATTAAAAGGTTGCACAATCACAAAGTCATTCTCTCTGCCATAGAGTCAAAGACCAAAGCTGATATCATCGTGTCCAAAATCTCTGGTAACTACTCTCCTCTTCAAAGCAACTTCAAGGACACTATTATAGACCAATATGCTTGCACTCTCAACAAAGTGTTTGAGAGCGTTTTCCTCAAGTTGCTGTCTGATTTCACTGCGCATAAAAATATCGTAGCAGATTATTATCATGGTTTTCGCTCGTTTTTTGCCGCACGGAAAATCCGTGGACACAGCGAAACA
Source organism: Sycophaga agraensis (assembly GCA_018906755.1). Classification (NCBI taxonomy): domain Eukaryota; kingdom Metazoa; phylum Arthropoda; class Insecta; order Hymenoptera; family Pteromalidae; genus Sycophaga; species Sycophaga agraensis. The sequence goes on from JACCIE010000093.1 coordinate 512,289, forward strand.
AACCTTAAATTATAAATAATTATTTGTTATAATATAATATAATACACCGGACAATATTTCTAAACGCTTGCGCAATCTATCTAACTCTTTCTCTCTTTATCTCTCTCTCTCTCTCTCTCTCCCTCTCTCTCTCTCTCTCTCTCTCTGGGAATAGTAATAAGGATAAGCAACATTAATTTGTGTCGTGATTATCTAATACACATATTGCACCCACATTCCGCACCTGGATTGACGTCATCCTTGTGAAGGACAATACAGCAAACACAGCATAATCAATATTACAATAGATGTACCTATCCCCGAATCTATCTGTTGCTCAATCTGTTGGATATAGGGATTATAAGATTCGCTTAAAAAATGGGTCGAGTTCCTTCCGTTTCAGCAGCATATCGCAGGCGTTGATTCGATCCAGAAGGTTTTTTGCATCAAATCATGCGGCACACAAACATCAAGCTGTTTTTTGTATCCAGCGTTCTGCAGATGGTTTAAAATGATTTGGTGACTAACTCCTATCTCCTAGGCGATATCACGAGATGCCATATGCCAGTCCAACTCGATTTTTTCCATGTTTTCGTTTTCAACGGCTCTGAATCGTCGAAACCATTCCTCCGCGGTTCGAAATGATAGAGTACCATCCTCCAAAACACCATTAATCTTACAAAAGGTTTCTCTAGCGGATTTGCCTTCAACGAAGGAAAACTTTAAAATAGCGAGAATTTCGGCGTTAGTGAACTCCATGTTTACTCGTCTATAACTGTTGAATGCAATATCCAAACTGATCATGCATAGCGTCGTTTTGTAGGTTATGTCAAGATCTTTCAAATGATATATAGTATTGCCAGATACGAGCTCTGTAGCCCTTTGTACATAGCCGCGAAATTCAAAAGACAAAAAGGTGGAAGGGAGATATTTGCCAACCTAATAGTTTACGTTTTTTCCGACAGTACACCATGAACGCTCTTCGTGCCAAACTGGTGCGTTCACTGGTCTTTCCACATTTCAATTATTGTTCCACTGTTTACTTAGATGCGTCCCTTGAGTTGAGGACAAGGCTACAACGCTCACAGAATTCGTGTGCTGTATATGACAGGTTCTAAGTGGGATGATCATATCACCCTCTTCAGGATCCGATTGGGCTGGATGGGAGTAGACGGTCGGGATCTTAGCTGCGTAAGCCAGAGTACCTCGCCGATCTGTTCTCTCTTGATGCATCCGATCGGCCGGTCAGGGGTGAACCTAAAAAGATTTCTGTTCCTCGGATGCGCACCGAGACAGGAATTAGATCTTTCTCTGTTCAAGACGCTCATCTGTGAACGGACTGCCATTCTGTATTAGTAATGCGCCCTCTCTTTCTCACTTCAGAGGGCTAGTGATGGACCGTTTGAGGGGTCGGTACATTACAATAGATTTTTGTAGTCAGTCATCCGCTTAAGCTTATTTTAATTTGCGCCCTAAATTAGTTGTATGTGTATGTCATGTGTGTATTCATTCTTTCACTTCATATTGTAAATTCCTTTCACTCATTGTATGCGAGTGTGCATGATCTCATCTCATTTCATTTATCATATGTATATACTGCCATACTTGTATTCATTGTGGGAATATGTGCATGTCTGTGACTCGACTGATAGATAATAAGGAAATTCAAGTAATATATATGCCAAAACTGCACTTCATCTGCGATTTGACTAAAGCTGCGATACTGTGATTATATATAAATAGACTTAAGATGTTGCGTTTTGTAAATCGTTATATCTCTCTCTAATTTTTAATACTTAACTACTTTATTAAAAATACGTGCGACGCGCTCTAGTTCTCTCTAAGTCTCGGGCCCTGTTGCGTCCCGAGACACACTGCTGAAATCGTGCGATCGAGCAAGAATCGAGGGCCGATCACGCGCCTAAATGCCCTCTCTCCTTGATTAGACGCCATGGCCGCGTGTGTGATTATTGCCGCGGCACGCCAAAATTCACGCCTCTCGTTGCCCTCCACCCGGCTCGGAGTCAAGGCTCTAAGCACGCACTCAGTATAGCATCGACCACAACGAGATACTCGACGCAGCAGTTATAATAAATGTTGGCACTTCGAGATGCTCTTTCTTGATCTCCAAATTAATAAAATTTGAAACGATGGTTTTTTATATAAGCTCATAAAATTTGTGGCGGACGGTCTGCATACATGAAAGGTGAAGTTAGGCATGAGAGCAGGGAAAAAGCACAGATTATTGCCTGCATAAAGGATTTCGAGATGCACGTGATGTGGTGCGGGTCAATCTCATTTCGAGCGACGTGCCGATCGGTCCCGATATATCCGCGTAACTCGGATAGAAGTTAGAGAAAGCAACCTTGAAATGAGTGATCGCCAACCGAGTGAATAAGCCCAGCTGTTCCAAGTCCCAACGACACTAGGGGACTACAAGTCGTTGTGGTGATCTCCCGGCTTGCTTGTGATGGATTTCCCGGCCGCATCCAGCTAAGTAGGGCCGAGTTTGTTTAGATTTAAATTAAGTGACGGCAACGAGTTTGGCCTCTAGACGCGAATAAATATGCATTTTTATAAAGATTAGTGAACGTGCTTATTTAGTTCCAGTCAAATTCTATCTCCTTGACTTCGCTTATCATGGCGACCGACATAAGTGAAATATCTATCTATCAAACACGGTGCTTCCCTCTACAACTGTCTCACCTACCACCCCAATCCCAGGATCCAGACTACTTAAATTCTCTCCTAAATCTTTCTTCTTGGTTACCCAGTATATTGATCTCTTAGATTTCTATTCGCAGCTCGCTACTATATCGTATTGAGGGTGTTTACACCACTTCACTTTCAGTTGGCCTTCCTACAATTTTTCGCCTGTGTTCTTAACTTTCCTCTCTTCACTTCTACTTGGTCTTGGGATGAAAAAGCCATTTGGAAATATGAGGATAGAAGACCGACACGGGTGGACGACTCTATTACCTGCAATATTTATTTCGTCCTCCAGGTGCAAATGCAACTCCACGGCGCACGGGCAATGCGCACCCCCCCCCCTACACTATCTGATCCCATTCACACTCCCACACACACTCTCTGATCCCATTCAGAGTCGTTTGGACCGCGGCAACTGAAGCCGTGCGGATCAGGCTACTTCTCTCATCAGCGAATGATTAACCAGAACGATTGCCCCGAGAGTTATTTGCTGAAATAAAAACCTCGTGCAAACAAACTTAGCCGCTTAAATTTAATCTTCACAACCTACTTTGAAAACACTCAGGTGAACACCAGATTTAAGTAAGAAAATTATTAGTGCAAAAGAAATCTTTTTTTTTAAAACATTTTATACACTTTTAGGTTTTTTGAGATAAATTCACTTATCATGCTGCGATCATTTTTACGATAAATTCATCAGTTTTATTCCATCAAGAGCAATCTTTTTGGTTTTTTAAAAGCCAACGAATAATTTAAAATTAAGAAAAATTCGTTGCTTATTAACTTCTCACTTAAACCAGGATAAAATTTAAAACTTTCTCGGTATTATTAGTTCTGAACCTAGACATAATGATAGCCCAGATACATTGCAATTACATAGAAACTTAAAGTACTATAATCTATATCTAGCACAAGGGTATCATTAGGGTATTATGAAAGTACCCACAGATTATCGTTATTGATATTTCATGAATGTATATCACTTTTGAAAAAGAATTAAAGTCATTTTATTTTTCAAACGTTACAATTTTTTATTTAAATTAAAAAATAATTTTCTAACTCGATTTTTGAGTACTATCATAATTAAAAATTAGTAAATATTTTTATTAAGATGTCAGAGAGAAAATTAAACTTAAGAGTTGAATGTGAACATTATTCTTAAATTAAAAGTCTCCTAAGTATCTCTTCTTTTAGGTATTCCAAGATTCAACTTAGATACTGCTACTACCCAGAACGAGGTCATGGTACACTACACAGAGAGAAGAATCCACAGAAAATAAAAGTACTAGATTTCAGTAGCAGAACATATTCTAATACTAGAAAATTTTGATCTGCTTCTTAGCTAGTAAATTTATGGTGCTGACGATACCACTTACATTGTTTGTACTGATACTCGTCAATTTACTTTACTAGATGTCGTGCGCGTATACTTTAGAATTGGAATTTTCAGTTCCAGGATTTTTTGTACCGGGTTTTCTTGTTCTAGTTAGAGTTGAGAAAGACTAATATGAGCGCGCCTGTATTATATTAATGCAATAATATATAAAGTGACTTGGGAGGTAATTATAAATTATTTAGCGAAGTAAATTAAATTGATGCATGGATGAAAATTTAATTTTAGTCTGCATTGACTATATTGTTAAATTTTTATCATTGTATCATTAATTATTGAGCCTTAAGTACCTAAAATGCATTGAAAAAAGCTTGGCTATTGTTTATTTTAGAATTGTAAATTTTCGAAGGCTAACGTGCTTATGTAAAATCAAAGTCTATAATCGATGAACCTAAAATAAAATTTAAAAAGTCAACTAGTGTAGACTAAAGATGAATTTTCATCATTGTATGAATTCTTCCTATTAGGTTCATCGATGAATGAATTATAATTTTATTGAAAGAAAAGCAGCCTTCAAAAGCTAATATTGATTAAATGTAACATATAACATTATGTGAAAAGATTCATTAAATGTAAAATAAAAAATAGCCAAGCCTTAGTCTAAATTCATTTTAGCGTCTTTGGGCTTATATTCTTTTATCAGAATCAGAATTCATTCATTGATTAGGCCAGTAGTAAGAAATTTAACTTTAGTCTGCACTTGCTGACTTGTTACATTTTTAAAATGATTGCATAGATTTTTAATATTTGTCTAATCGACAAATGTATTTTAATTTTATTGAAATAAAATTATCTGATAACAAGATATGTGAATTAAGACTAATTTTAAACAATAGATATTAATAATCTGCAATTAAAGAAACATATCATTGTTTAATAAATATCAAATTTTTGTTCATAAACTACAGATAGCAACATATATCCATTCAGTCTTATATGAATCTATATATATATATATATATATATATATATATATGAAAAATTACATATGAAGGCCTTTGCATGCTTAGTGGTGTAATTTCAGATTCTAGAACGGCGTACAGCCGTACTAAGTTTTCAGATTTTGCACACTAAGTACTAAAATGTGTTGCGGGTAATACCTAAAATATAAGTTCTATCACTTATATTATAGATGCCGCCCAATCTGGTTTATAATCTGGATCCTTCTCTCCGTGTACGGATACCGATGTATGTTTAGGTAGCTATGGCGATTCTGTTCCTCATTTTCTTTTACCAAAAGCTTTATAAATCATAAAGTATAAGGGGTAATGTCATCCTACTTGATCGATTGCAGATGATACACGTGTAATAAAGTGCATAGTTAGATTTAAGTTTTTGTTTCAAATTTTTTGTTCAATTTTTGTTCAATTGTTTCTCTTTTCAAATTAAAGAAAAATCATCTGATCAATAATTTCTTTTTTATAAACTGCAGCATATAAAAATACAATACTATTCTTCAGTTACAAAAGTTACCATTTTGATTAAAAAATTAAACAGAACTTCTTTTAATATGTAACTGCAAATTCAATGAAGCTAGCCTTTCATTTCAAGCCTTACAATTACGTGAAAGCCTTTCCGTGGTTTTGGTAGGGCTACAGTCGAAAAACTCCATCATTTTATTTGTAATCATTTCATAACATTTTATGTACCGTTAATGTACTCATCTTTTTCTATTTGGTTATATAATTATTTCGGAAACATAAAAACAGTACGTTTGGAATTATATTGAAAACTGTTCAAATATTTTATCTCATTTTTTATATAAAACAATGCATTAATATAATAAGATATTGAATAAGTTCTTACTATTACTTCGAAGATAAGAGTAGCAACTCTGTGCATGGAATTAGAAATGGTAACGCGAATGCAAGGAAGTACTGTATCAAACCTTAAATTTCAATATATGGTTGTTCACATTACTGTGAACAACGTAATTTTTTATTAATTCTCAAAATGTCTCCTTTTATGTCAACTGAACTATCTTTGCTGGGTATTTTATTGCACTACTTTATTCAAAAGAAATCTGCAATTGAAACACATAAAATTCTGGTTGAGACTGTGACTGACAGAGACTGCAGTTCGATTGAGAAGTGTAATTCCCTCATGAGTTTATTTTCTCCTTAGCGATAATGAGATTGAGAGGAAGTTATATTTTGTAAATGAAGAATTTGTAATTAATTAAGATGCAAATGTAACAGTTTTTATTTATTTGACTCGCGCATATAAAAAAAGGTTTACAGTGGATCCGCATTGGACTTATAGAAAAACGACATAAAACCACTATAGGCTCGAATATTAATTGAAATACTTATCGAAAAAGTCGCTATCTGCCGGAGGTGGCTCAATTCTTCCGATGACCTTCGTACGGGGTCGACTCTTCAACCAGATCGGCCTGCCGCTGTGACTACACTCTGCTGAAGGTCCTTCCCTCTGTATTAATGAGTTTGTCTGCCTCTGGGAGAATCCTCCTTGTCGTTAATCCTCGCCAGATATTTGGTTTTAAGGTGATACGTATACTTGATGAGGCGATGGAGTCGAAAGAGTCGCACGGAGATTCCCTTGGTCAGACGTCCTACTTGGTGTCTCAAAGGTTGCACAGTCGGCGGGCCGAGAAGGTGAAGCACGCACGGCAGTCGTCGGGAGAAAGAGAGCGAGGAGCGTTGCGCGCGACTATTTATTGTTGTTATGTTTCGGGGCGGCCCTAGATCATCGACTTTGGGAACGCACGCGTGACAATAAATACGATGAGAATTGACCGTTACAAGACGAACGGTTTTTGAACTGATTTTGAACTTGACTATAAAGAACGTTTTGGTGCACTACTATAATCAAAAGCGTAGAAAACCGCGAGGTTATCCCGGCCACTTATCAATGTCGTCCATAAAACCAAATATTCATGATTTAAAGCGTATTCTTTATATTTGATCGGATCGGCTGGGTGTAATTCATTATATGAGTTCTCCAAACCGTATCAGACTATCAGGGGACATGGGTATCGTCTTCCATTGAAGGTTTAAGTCGAGCTAAACGAAAAACAGTCGATATGCGAACAGATATGCGATAGACCTTTCCAATTTTCATCTATTACGTTTGATGACATACGGCCTAGTTAACCAACGCTTTCATTCTTATCAACAAGCTAAGCAGTGGATCGCTTCTTGAATTGCTTTTTTATAAACAACTATTTATAAAAATTATAGCGTGAATTTATTCAAGATCCTAGTATAAATTTTATATTAACATACACATGGCCTTCGAAAAATATCTAGTGTTGGCCAAGCAACTTTCACTTCGCATGCGACGCACTAAGCATTTACTAATCGACTTATCTCAACCTATCTTCACCATGTAACCTCTACCTGATCTTACGATCAAGCCTTATCCTCGCCGCCAACGTTAACCGATCTTCAGCATGCATGTAAACCCCCCTCTTAACCTTACAGATGCGAAAGTGAAGGTTTTTGCATCACGACCATGCCAGCCGCCTAAGCTACCAAAAGTACTCCATGAGCTCCATATTCTACGTCATGAAAAAGAAGGCTTTGATTTAGTATTTATATCCTCCATACCCCTTGAGCTACACTGATGGAAAGATAAAAGAATAAAGTTTTATATAAAATTTAACTATAAAGTCGAACTATTTCTACCGACTGCGTGGCCGTTAGTATGTTGACAGTATGTGCTTCCTATATTCTTCTTTCAATATCCGCAGTTAGAAATAGTACGAATATAAAAATGCGCTTGTAAAGCGGTAGACTCCGCTTCTGCTGAGCTCTATCTTAATTGGTGCTTAGCTTGAGGTACTATCGGACTTCGGTAGGTTCAGAATCTGTTCGGTAGAGACGATTTTTCACACGTGTTTATTCCAAAACTGCGGTTTCTTAAGTTCAGTTATACCAAAAGAAAATTGTAATGTCAAGTTAGCAATCCATGCAATTAATGACACCGATATTCGCCAAGCATATTTTATAACTCGGAATCTGAAATTCGCGTTCGATAAAAAGAAGATTTAAGGGAAAATAGAACTAAAAGTAGTGAAGTAAATGAATCTCTCTCTCTCTCTCTCTCTAATTATAAGTATATACTTCTTTGAAATGAGTATTTAATATTATATTACAGTAAAAACTTTTGTATGTATCAGAAAAAGTGATAATTATTTATATCAACATCACTGTAGCACACTCACCATAATCTGAAAGAAATAGATACTGCTTCTGCAACAATAAATTCACCTCATGAGCTATCCATTGCTCTACATACGTTTTATATTAAAAAAGATACAAACAAAGATTGTAAAATACCCAATACATAGGCTTTGTGGTCCAGAATTCAGAATAATGACATTATGTACATATATTTATTACACTTTCGGTCATAATCGATAAAGAATAGTAATGATAATCCGTTTCTCTGGTTCAGGGTACAATCGAGGTACTTGACTGAGAGCTGCAACCCCACCTGCCATATTTAGCAAACTTGACTCCTTTCGACTACCATTTGTTTTCATCCATGAAACACGCATTGACCGAGTAGCGCTTCAATTCTTATGAGAAAGTCGAAAATTGCGCGTCTCATTAGCTCAAAAGACAAACAATTTTATTGGCGTAGTATCCAGAAATTGCGAGGTGGTCTAAATGTGATGAAAACATTGGCCAATACTTTGAATAAAATATTTTTCACTTTCCCATTAAAATTAGTGTTTTATTTTCACTAAAAAAACGCTCACTTCATATGCCTAAGCCTTCAATCTGCTCGAGTACAGTCAACTATATACACAATATGTACAGAACTAAGTATCATAAAAGTACAGTTAATTATGCCAGTAATCAAAGGCTTTTTAATCTTGCACTTATTATTATTTTCATTGATATTACTTATTTTATTGCTATTATTATTGTATCTTTTTTCGAATAAATTATTTATATATTATATATTTATACATTAATTATTTTTTCTAATTTTTTTTATTTTTAATTTTATTTCCATTTTTGTTTATATTCTTACTTCTCTGCTGGTTCTACTGGAATTGTTATTCATATTTGCATTTCAATTTATATTCAAGTGTTCAACCGATCGAGTAAATCAGAATAAAAATCAGTGGAACCGCAATGAATATCGTCAGACACATTCGTTAATAATATATGCGTTACTACTGCAACTCATTACTCTTGTCAAAGTTCTCACATGCAGTATTAACATTGATAGAGTTACAATTATTATTATTGCAAGTAATGACATTATTTATTTTATCGACGAATACATTAATATTCTCTCTTAATAACAAATTCTCTCTTAGTAATGCTGACGATGTTCACGTAGATCCTTAATCTCAATTGATTGGTGAAACAATAGCCAATACTTTGAATAAAATGTTTTTTATTTTCCCATTAAAATTAGTGTTTTATTTAAAAAAGAAATACTCACTTCATACCTACACACCTGGTACGCAAAGTTCAAATTGTAAGTATTACAGAACTTTTTGGACAGTTGCTTAGGTTTTTAAATCAAAGATCAATTTAAAAAATATTACATCAAAACTAAACTAATTTTTCTAAAGGAGTCTTTAAATAAGTAATGAATAAGAAATATATTTCAGTTTTTTTAATAAAATTAATGATGCAAATGTTACAATTTTCTTAAAATTATTAATTTTTTTGTCTTCAATATATATTTAATTACTTAATATTTGTTATGGTGTTTCGATACAAACTTTGGTCAGTATCCCCCTTCCCATATACAAGGTGTCCTTTAATTCCTTGTCTCCACCTATACCACGCGAAAGCTGAGGCAATTCTAAACATTTTTTTGTGGTCGCGAAACTGTCAGATGCATCCTCGCGAAGATACAGGTATTTAAAAAGTCATAAAAATTCTACTCGCCGCAGTGTAGCCAATCAGAGTAGAGGAAATAGTTAATGGGAAAGTAAGGCGGAGCTATCGGGGCCGCAAGGGAAGCAGCGGGCCTGGCCCCGCCCTCTAGACGCGTGCCGATTTGTCGATTGCTGAAATTGTCAACAAAAGAACGACGGGTCCCAGAGGACCGTCAGCAGTACCACGACGAGGGGATTAGCGGTCGGCCTGCGACCTCCTTTCCCCCTGCTGACGATTCTCTGGGGCCCGACGTTCTTTTGTTGACAATTTCGGCAGTCGACAAATCGGCACTCTAAGTGTCTAAGTCTGGAGGGCGGGGCCAGGCCCGCTGCTTCCCTTGCGGCCCCGATAGCTCCGCCTTACTCTCTCATTAACTATTTCCTCTACTCTGATTGGCTACACTTCAGCGAGTAGGCCGTACTTTTCAGCCGCGGAAGCTGGATTTTTATCATTTTTTAAACACCTGTATCTTCGTGGGGGTGCATCCGACAGTTTCGCGACAGCAAAAAAATGTTTAGAATTTCTTCAGCTATCCCGTGTATAGCTGAAACAAGGAATTAAAAGACTGATTATATATATACAATACAATATTTACACTATGACAACAATTCAGGGTGAATTACACACTAGCAAATTTATCAGTCTTTGAGCTCACTTCAAAGCATTGAACATGTTTGAAATTCTGACCATCGCTATCACACATTACACTTTCATCCTCTTGTAAATTATAATTATTTAATTTATGAAGTAAATTTGTAATCCCAATACACCATGTGGTATCAGCAGTATCTTTTCCTATAACAAAAATATTAATGTGCTTTCTATTGGCAATATTAATTTTTAAAAGACTATATATTATACACTGAGAGAAGATTGTTGGCAACACTTACCTACCAACCTTTTTGTAAAAATTACTTTACGGATTAATGTGCGGCAGCATAAACATATTTACTGAATAATATATTATTTTTTAATATTTGGTGACGAAAAAGTAAATAACTTGCAATATATTTATTAAAAAAATACGTATATATAGATTTCTGTATAGTTTTGTAAAAATTTAAAGATTACAGTCCTTCTGCTAATTACAAAGTCTATTATATAATAATTTTTATAATTCATTGCTATTTTTAGATTTCAACAATGTCTTCGACAATATTTCATCCATAAACTACACATTTTCTCATGCAGAACTCAGTTGGATGCGAGCTAACCTGTTGGGTAAAGCATAACTAGTTGAGTTAAGACTAAATATTTATGTTATAGGCCAGATAGTTAGATGCAAGACCGTCGGTATTGGACCGCGCTTCATGGTTGTTGTCATCATGCTGAACAAGCATGGTATCAAATGGGGGCTATATCAAGGGAGTTCATCAGCAATGTGAGTTCCGCAATGTTAAGAACATACCATTCTATGCCGGGCCCACGAAAGTGAATGAAACACTATGTACGATACAGACATTGTAGAGATATGTAATAGAGTATGGGAAACGCACTTGCCTGAGTTCACGGACATATCGAGAAGAGACTTTCTACTCTCAAAATAATTTTAACAGTCCAAGTTCTATGACTACCCGATATATATGAAACTAAGGAGATTATTTTCATTGCAGCTATGTTTAGCAGACTCTCATAGTTCAATTTGTAAACTTAGTCTGTCTCCAAAATTGGCACGTCGAACTTCGTATCAAGTATGATCATAATTCAATTCTGAATATATACTACGCTGTATGCAGCGCTTACACCGTATATAAAAGCATATGCGCGCAGTATTAATGTCTAGAATCTATTTAAACCATTTATCTGTAATAATGGTTTAAATAAATCTGCGTTAAACCGTTTGTCTCGTATCTTCAGCACCTTCTTAAACTTGAAAGCTTGCATGTAAATAAATTAACGTTTGCCACTCAGTGCAGACATAGTATCTAGCAAAAAATTTCTAAATATGCTATAAAATTTCAAATAATTTATAAATTCGTATAAATATCAGAAATATACCAATAAAGTTCAACGTGTCCAAAAACCGCTAAAAATAATTAAAACTCCAAGAATAATAAATTGTTCTAAATTTTAATAGATTAAATTTTAAAAAAATTAAAATTTATGAAATAGTATATAGTACGATTTGTAAGGACACAAAGTTGCTGTACTATTTTTATAAACTTTATTGAAGCGACAGTCTGAAATGGGTTCACTTAAATGGTATAGTAATTTTTACTGAACATTGTAGAATATTTATTCAAATATCTTCTCTCAATGTAATTAATGTAGTTATTTTCTTATGTTAGTCTCTTATTATACTTTAACGTAATTATTCAAACCACTGGTGCATTAAGAATAGATAATATAAAACCATGTACAAAATAAATAAATACACAGAATTTTTACAATTATAAAATAGATAATTAAATACATACAGAACGCATAAATAAATTTGTGTTAACATAAATTTTATAATTATAAATTTATGTAATTGAAATATTTTAAAAGAATATCTTATAATTTTTTGTTTAAATTTAGAATTTGTTTTACAATTACAGTTAAAATTAATACAAAAGTGTGAATTGTACGGCGTGAGGTCAGGTTTTAGAAAATATCTCTATATTCACCTGGCCGCGTAGCGCTGAATCTTTCCTGACAAGCAATAGTTTGAAGCATTGTCATAGCTCGATTATCCATAGTAAATGGTTCTACTCGAAGCGATTGCTTCAAATGATGTATTGCACCAGAATAGTTGCCCTTAATATGCAAAAGAGTTCCATATAAAAAGTTTGTCATGGGCTAAAATATATAAAATCATATTACACATATATAAAATAATTATTATATTAATAATTAAGTAATATACATTAAAATAATTAATACTGAAATACAAATATAATGGATAAACTATTACAACGGAGGATTTAGATCAAACCAATTTAATTGTTACACAAAAATCGTTAAAAAAATATTTTGTGTATTATACGAGTATAATACATAAAGTATATATGGTACATAAAGTGAATTATTGTTGTACTGGTAATTCTCATTATAATCTCAGTTAAGATTTTTACGAAAAATCACATCGTGTAGTAGAATAATCAAAACGAAACCTACTTTAAAAGATGAAAGCCGAAAGACATACCGATCATAAGTCTTTAAAGCCCTTGACTTTCAAAATACCATCTGATCAAACTTAATCCAGAATGGTGCATTTGATTAGCAAGGGTATTGTACTATAAATGTATTGATTTTATTATAGACGGTAGTTTTTTTTCTAGATTTTTATTACACAAAATCAACTGGATTCCGTCAGCACTTGAGCACAGGCATACAACTACTACATGTGCTTCGTATTGGAACCTCAGATAACATAAAAATGTGACCAATACCTCAATGGATAATTTCCAAAGAACGTTTATTTCCATAAATAAAGGCAACCGTAGAAAAATATGTACGGCGTAAATGAAGGACTTTAAGAAAAAACAATGAATTATTGAGATTTGGTTTGGGAGATAAGTTGCTCGCCTGTTTTTCAAGGAAACTCACTTTAAAATCCCCTAAGAGTTCGAGATTACTAAAGTAATTGATTACGCGGGTTCCTTCGAGATTCGAATTTGTACCGAAGTTCTTTATGCTCCTCAAATGGCCTAGATACCTAAATCATCTGTCGTGAGCAAGTCAAAAGGTAACTGCTAGTTCTAGGCCTACATAAACTATTGATGACCACGCTTAAGAGCAAAAGCTTTAAGCTCATTATTGGTGAGAATATATTTATCTTTAAAGTATTGAGGAAACATAACCCTATCTTGCATCCTTTTCAAATATATTGATAGATTTCTGTAACAGAAGATGTGTTGTAGACTATACGAACGTAAGACTAGAATTCGAGGACAGAAGCATAATATGAAAACTTTATTAATCTCATCGATTTATCTCCCTCATTATGAAGAAAGAGTGCTTACGTCGTGTATGAGATTGAATATAACGCTTATGTGTATCATGCAGCATGGATAAGATCATATATGAATACGAGAGGCGAAACTCTGAATATAAACATACTCTAATAGATTGACATGCTAAAAAGCGCGAAATTCGACATAGTGTATAGATAACGAACGCACATTTTTGAAAATTTCGAATACAGTTCGGCCCAGTATAATATAATCATTCATCATCATAGCATTCTTGTTTGTAATAAGAAAATGAGAAGTTGCACTAGCCCAGCAGAATATGGGATTAATTCGTGCTTTCTCTATGGATCGTAAAGAATGTTAATTACACTAAACAACCGCAAATATATCAACTGCAATGTTAACCAATAAATGACTTAATAATCGTTTTTTAATCTGCGATCAAACGGTGTTTATCGAAGTTATATGAGCTTGTCACAGTAGTAAGAATTTTTTGCAAAAGAGTGACATATTTTTTACTAATTAAAATATTAATTTTATAAAAATTTTAGTTCAATTAAAAACATATTTTCGAACTTTTTTGCAAAGGCAAATTTTATCAAGGAAGTTGCTAAAGTATCTACATTTCAGCAAGTTTATTTTCGCGGAGCAGCGGAATGGAAATCGCTTGCACAAATTGTTCTGAGAAAATTCAAGACGATGGAAAAACTGGCTGATTGTTTATTAGATCAATATTATTAGAAGAGCTTCTTCGATGAATGTTGCATTATTATGGATAAACCCATAGAAACAACATTATTATATTATACAACCTGTTTTTAATCACTTATTTGCAAATTTACCATGGAATAGCTGAAGCGATTCTAAACATTTTTCTTGGCTATAGCGAAATGATGTATCCCTGCGAAGTTACAGGCGTTTAAAACAGTCCGAAAACCACGTTCAGTCTCAGACGCGAGTCCATTCGCCGACGGTCCGCTGCGACCCGACTCCTGCGACCCCCCACTCCCCTGAAGAATGTTTTCGAAAAACTTGTTCACAGGTTACAGAAAAAGTACACCCTTTTGAGCCCAATATCATAGGTTCTTTAAAAGATATCTGTAAATATAATTAATGCTTTGAAAACGCATTTGTCTCGGCTTTCGAATGCGTTCTTTAGTTAAATGCTGCGCTTCATAGATTCGTTTCTACCATCGATTAAAATAACGAGCGCTAATGTAATGTTATCGGCGACCGTCATCGCTATTTCATTTTTGCTTTGCACGAGTATATTGTGATGGACCGCAGTACCGTAGCGGGGGGAAAGGCGACTGGCCTGCGGCCCGACTCCTACAATTCCCCATTCTTCAATACCCGCTTTTCGCAGTCACTCGGCCTTCTTGCGCATACTTGTTAGCAATTTCGGCCAGAAATAATTGTCATACCCGACTGTAAAGCTTGCAGGGAAATGAAAAAGAAGGCCAGCTTGATAGATACGAAAATCAGTTTGATTTTAAAAGTTATTCTATAATCGAATTCTACCCTTCAATGAACTCCGTTCACTTTCAAACACCTTTCCATTCGATTTTACCCTGTATTTCGTACGCTTAGACACCTAATAGGGACAGATTGTGCACCTGGACACGAAAAGCTACAGTTGGAACATTATTATTCATTAGTAATATTATTCATATAGTACATTATTATTACCTGGACATCGTCTCCGGGTACCTTTAATACCTATCCTGTTCTAAGGGAATTGTGGTCAGATACTCTTAGCGATTTCTAGACGTTTAGCCAGAAAAACTGGCGATTTTTACCACGTTTTTATACAAAAACTATATAAAATTTAAACGGTCACTCTGATGTAGCGTCACGTTAATTTTAACTTTTACTTTTGATAGTGTTAGTCAATTTTAACTTTTATTTAATATAGTGTCGTAAATTAGTATATCATTATTAAAACAAATTAAAATATTAAGTTTTATTAAATATGATACATTTTATAAAACTTACTTCAACCTGGTTAATTTTAAATGCTTCTTCTGTAACTGCTAATGCATTGTCAATAAGACTAAATTTGTGACTAATTGACGCAATGCTGATTAATGGTACATCTCTGAATTTATTAGGTACAGTTTGCAGTGCCAGTTGAAGACAATCTAGAGCATAGCGAGGTTTTCCTACGACCCGCCAATGTAACGAGGCGAGTAAAGATAACACCCACGGTGCCGCAACTTTCTGCAAGCAATAAATATTATATAAACAAAAATCTTAATTAAATAGTGCGTACAGTATGCAACGAAAAAATTATAATTTTGTAGTAAAAAACTTTTATAATAAGTCTGACACTAAATAAAGCTATCTATGCAAAATGTTTCAAAGTAATAAGCAATCATCATTTTTTGTTAATAATTCGCTAATTTATAAACGAAATATTGGTTAAGCCAAAATAGAAAAATACAATGTAAACGATATTTTTTATATTTTTAATAAAATTATAATTTTTAAAATTTACATATTAAATATACGTACAGAATTAGTTGCTGTTAAAATACGTTGACCAATTTCTGAAATCTCTGCATCTTCAACTAGTGCTTTTAATAATGGTGTGAGACTTGTATCAGGTAAATTATATCCTGTTGTAGCTTTTACTAACTCTGGTGGAATATACTTTCGATCAAAAGATTTTGGTGTTTGGCAGACAGGTGGATACCATGGTAATGGATGTTCTTTATCAGGATCGATACCAATCAACTCACTTACGAATAAATATGTTCTAAAATAAACATGAATTAATAAAAATTAATACCATTTAATTACTTTTAATAATTATTTATACTTTAGTTTGGTTTTTATAATGGTATAGGGCTAGATGAAATCTACCAATCTACTAAGTAATCAGTATTATTATCTTACTCTAGTTAAGTTTTTCAATTTAAGATTTCCTTTACATTAATTGAACAACTATATATCAAATAAGTATTGAATAAAAAAATTTTTCATTAGATAAAAACTACTCACACATAGCCTTTATTTTCAGGTGGTAAGTATACTGGTACATATTGTTTAACATCTATCACAAAGGGTATTAAACTTTCACAATATGATTGTGTTGGCCACTCTGGTTTTTCAAATGGTTCTGTTGATTTTTTTATTTCTAAATTATGATATTTTGGTCGTCCAGTTGGTTCCATAAAAACTGTAGAAAATTTTGAATAATCTGGTGTTTGACTAAAATGATCCAGATTTTCTAGTAAAATAGAAGTTTATGTAAATAAATTTGATTTAAATTATTAAAATTTAAATAAGTTCCGTTTAAATCAAACTTATAAGAATTTAACATACCACTTGTAATTTTCGATTTTGTCATTCGTTCCCGAATTTCTTTAGCTTGATTCTCGACGTTCTTTAAAACTTGTAAACTAACACCAAAATCGAGTTGTAATTTCTGAGCTAGTATTTGTCTTTCTGACATAATATCACATGAAAGTATTGACTCATCTTCGCCTCTTTGCATACAAGATTGCCCTCGATTTGTTAAAAGTAAATTCAAATTATCATCTTGAAGTCCATCTTGAGAAGTAAGAAAAGGCATTTGCTTAATATCTTCCCATAATATTTTTTCTTGATAACTTAATAATTGGGTTTGTTCACTATGATAAGCACGAAGTTCAGTTAAAATATCAAGTAATTGTCTATAAAGAATGTACATCATTATTTGTTAGAAAAATGATAAATTTTTAGTATTATTAATTATAATATTGTTTTAGAAATATTATATTAATTTTAATATAATATTACATTAATAATAATCAAAAGATTACATTGATATTATATTAAATAATATTGAGTACTTCATTTTTAAAACACACTTTTTATATATTTACTACATTCAAAAACTCTATTTAAATAATTACTATTTATTTTTTGAAAATTCTAAAGTCTTTAATAGCTTTAAATTGCACACATATGGATTACTTGTGAGTTCTAATTAGGAAAACTGTAATTTTTGCTTTAAATTCGAAGAATTTAATTAAAAATGTAGTAAATATATTATAAATAACAGATTTTAAAAGATATCTACTTACTGGTGTAAAGCACTCAAGGAACTTTCTAATTTTAAATTACAAAGAATATTATGTTTTGCACTTCTAGAAATATCTAATCCAGGATTTAGTTTTAAAGAATTATCATAATATTCAATAGATTTATTATAATCACCCAAGTATGCATATACATTGGCAAGAGTAAAGTGATGTAAACTTTCGTATGGTGCATATTCAATAGCTGTGTGTAAAACTATTGCTGCTTCCTTAGATAGATTAACTGCATGAAGAATCCCACCAGTGTTTAAAAGTGGTATATCTCGGTGTTGTCTAGTTATAACAAAATTTCCATACAGTATTAAATGAATAAAAATTATCTAATGTATTAAAATTTAAGAATATATGTATAAGTACTTTGGAGCAGTAACAATAGCTCTTCTTGCACATTCAAGGGCATTGTAAGGGTCTCCCTTGATTCTCCAATATATACTAGCCAAATTTAAATGTAACCATGAAGTACTATTACGTATTAATCCATAAGCAACTTTGTGTCCAAGTATACTTAAGTCCATATTTGGAGGTATAAATTTCATAAGACCTCTCTCCTGCTGTTGAATTAATTTTTTTCTATTACGCATGGCCTAAACATTAATATTAATTATGGAACTGTTACTGTTACATTATTATTACAATTCTTGAATATACAAATATTAAAAATAATTTTAATTTACATTGAGATGTTCAAAGGTATGCATACTAAAATCTAATGGAAATGTGGTTTTGCAGTCTGGTATTTTTCTGAGTTCATCATCAGGTATATTATCAAGGTTAAAATCCTTTTGCCTATAATATAATTATTATATTAAATTACTATTATATTATATTAAAATTATGTCTTGTAAAGGTATATTTTAGATTTTCAATCGTTCTCACGTTATTCCATCTCGAAAACCTCCATCTGTTACAATACTATGATGAAAATCTACTTTGGCATCATATTGTTCTCTTAATAAACAGTCTACATCAGTCATATGAAGACCATTTTCTACATCTGATGCTGAATGTAAACCAACAAATTGATTATCAATAATGGCTTTCCTAGATCTCATGCTGTCATATAATTTATCAACAGCATCTCGTCTATTTCCTTGTTCCATAAAAGAAAATAAATCATATGGACGTCGCATTTGAAAAATGGAGTCGGACTAAAAATAATAATTGCTTTATAAATAATTTATTTCACTTTTCTCATATTATTATACATTACAGTTTTTTGTATCACATTTGGTATAAACCTAATACCATCTTCATATATAAAAATATTAAATGTTTAAATATAAATCTTACTTACCATTGACTGTATTCTTCCATTCTCAGTAACAATCCAATGTGTTGTTGCTGATATTCCAAGAATAACCTCAAAGGCAACAAAAAATCTACATAAGTTGAGTCTCATTATTAACTTCGAGGGTCGTATACTGAACTTTAATTTGTAATTATCCTTCCAGTACTTCCGTTACTTATGTACTTTTTATTTTTCTGTAAATACCTATTTTGTCTCTACCCAGACTCACGGTCATTGTCGCGCTTGTGTTCATCACATTTTAACAGATTTTGATTCAGCTACTTTAATTTTTATTAACTATTTATTCGAATCTCCTCGATAGCACAACCAATTTCGATTTCTGATACTTGAATGGACATCATAAAATAGAAATTCGACTTTGATCTTATAGGGTTTAGTCTGCAGATCAAGCAAAATCAAGCGAGTCACCGGCTACTGGATGAGACCAACGAGGCATCAACTCACTACTTGATATGTGAATACGATCCAGATGATAAATGGATTTCGAGAATTTAATATAATTTTAGACGCTCTAATATGTACGAACCGACCAAAGTCCAGGGGGCTGAAACTGACGTTTATGCATGCAAGATAGGGGCGGAGTCAATATGTATATAGATGTACCGTCATGGTGGACGAGAGCCCGAATTTAAATAATATTTAAAAGAAAACACTAATATATTCTATAGCGAAACTTTATATCATAGGTATGAAAAGTATTTATCAGGTAGGCCATGATTATTATCTAATAGAAATTAATAGGATTTTGGCGCAAGTGTGAAGTATGGTTGATCGGATGGTTGGTAGGAGTGAGGTTGGGTACAGTTGGGTAGTTAACCGTACGCCGGCCAGGTGGGCGTTTCGTCCCAGGGTTACCGACTGGACGCATCAGTAAGGCAATGTCGGTAACCCCTGCCTTAGACGCACAATCGAGAAGAGGACTTGTGCTGGCTTATATATATATACATATATTTTACATATAAATTCGTTTATTTGATTACCTCTTCATCACACTATTTCCTTTCGAACTCCTGAATAAAGAAAAAAGCCGCGCTCACTTTTTAAACATTCGTCCGTGAACGACGGAAATTCACCACTCGACGTGACCCATGAATTTCTCAATGCCCAGCAATGGCAAATCTTGTTACCAAACATTCACTTTCGCAAAATTATAATGTTTATTTATTAACAAACTAGACTATTGAAGAAACTGATACTACCTCGAAAGTAAATGAGACCATAACGGTAGTAATGAATTTCACACCTGTGTCTGAAAAAGTGATTCCAACTTCGAATAAATCGGCGTCGTGTTCATTGCCTCCGTCACCCAAAGGCACCGATCCGAGGCCGCTAAGACTCGCCGCTGTCTCGCTTTACCTCAAATTGCGACTGGTATCCCGCCGTGATCGCGTCAAAAGTATCATCTCTCCGAGGGGGGAGATTAACAACGGGTGACGCACTCTATTATGATTTATTTTATATGAAAATCGGAACTCCTGTAATTGCCGAAATTACAGGGAGGTCAGCGCGAGTGACACCTAACTGTAAGTAAATGACAAATATCCTTCAAACATTTAAAATATTTATTGTTTTAAAGCAAATTATTCTTATTGTTTGGGATAGGAGACAGAGGTTGTTCAATATTTTTTAAAGACACTCACAGTTTGCTTGTTATAATTTGTTTTAATGTAATATATGTTTAATAACTGGTGAAACAATAATAATGAAGATGATAATAGCAACGATGAGACAATATAATAGATATTACTCAATAGGCTGAAGGGCGAGAACAAAGTTAAGCGCGGCGCGCTTTTGTGTCGACGCTCGATCCGCGTTCCCCCACTAGACGGCTTAGACTCGCACCTACTGTACCTCTAGCAGTATGCGTGTGCAATCACACTCGCGTCTCCCTAGGCGCTGCTAGAACCTGGCAGCCACAGGTAACCTGACGGTACCTCCTGTGCTGTGACCTTGATATGTCTCGAAACTATAGTTTCGCGTAGGCCTGGCAGCCTCGGACTATCCAAGATAGCCCGAGCCGTTGGTTTCACAGCCGCGGCCTCACCCTGGTGAGCGCACACGCTGAGCAGCACCAAGGAAGCGCACTTTACTAATTTTTAATACTTTAAAGCCGTCCGCGAGGATCCACGACCCGAGCGCCTACCTACATACAATAGTTGTATACAACTTAACATTAGTCCCGAACAATTCTCCTCTTCGTACAAATCGAGTGTAGTACGAGCGTTTGTACTAATTATCGCTAAATAGTTTAATTAATTTGTGTACAGGTCGCGTAAATTCGCCGTGCGATGTATGCACCTTGGCAACGCGTACTACGCCGTCGGCACCGGGATACACATTTACGATTTTGCCGCGTCTCCACGAGTTTCGCGGGGCTTGAAAATCAATAATTAGAACCAAATCGTTGACTCGCAAATTATCTTTAGGTGCTGTCCATTTTGCGCGAGGCATTAAGGTCGGAAGATACTCTCTAATCCAACGCCTCCAGAACTCGTCTGCAAAGGCTTGCGCGATACGCCACTGTCGCTTCGCGTGCACACGTTCTTTATCATATGGACCGAATTGAATCCCACCCGACGACGCTCCAATCAAGAAATGATTTGGAGTTAAGGATTCCGAATCGCGAGGATCAACGGATACATCTGTTAAAGGCCTGGAGTTAATCGCGTGTTCGATCTCGGCGAGCGTCGTAAGCAGTATTTCCTCGGCCGGTGCTTGTTCTTTTAAACACGACTCGAGGCCTATCTTCACTGAACGTATCAGTCTCTCCCATGCGCCTCCCATATGCGGCGCATCGGGGGGATTGAATTTCCATTCAATATTGTGCTGCGCGGCACAATCTATTCTTTCGCGCTCGTTGATTTTCGCGATTTCTTCCTTTAATTGTTTAGACGCGCCGTGAAAATTTGTTCCGTTGTCGCTGTATACGACACGCGGGGCCCCTCGCCTAGCCGCGAGTCTTTGCAGCGCCATTATAGCAGAACTCGATGATAACGAATGTGCCAATTCGAGATGTACCGCCCGCGTCGTTAGGCACGTGAATAGTACGCCCCACCGTTTTTCCCGTCGTCGCCCGATTTTGACCTGCATTGGGCCAAAATAATCCACTCCGCAGTGGCTAAATGGTCTTTGACGGATGGCTAGGCGCGCGGCGGGCAGGGGGGTCATCATCGGATTCGCCGGTTTGCCGCGGCGAAGCTTGCAAATCAAGCAGCGATGCACTATCGAACGAAGCGAATTCCTAATGCCTATAATATAAAATAATTGTCTGACTTCGTTTATCACCGTCTGATGACTAGTATGACCGCACCGTCTATGGTATTCTGTGAGCAACAATCGCGTCGCTTCATGTTTTCCGTCAAGTATTAACGAGTTGCTTTCGAATTGCGTATCTGCGATTTTCAATATCCGACCAGCCGCGCGCATAATTCCGTTGGTGTCAAGGAAGGGAGAAACATTCGCTAATTTGCTGTTCGTTCTTATGGGCTGTTTCTTTTTTAGCTTAGCGAGTTCATCTGCAAAGCTATCAGCTTGAATGCGCCGATACCAATAGAGCTCCGCAGCTCTGTCGGCTTTCTCGACGGGCTCGCTTTTACGCCATTTATTCGCATATCTATATATCCGGCGACCTACAACTAATAGCCCGCGCCAGCCTAATAAGCGCGCGGTTAGGGGTAGAAGCGCGGGTGTAGCAGCGACGAAATATATTTGTGCTTTGCGCGATTCTAATGCGTCGATCGCATATTTTTCACAGTCCGATAATGGTTTTGTACGCGGCCATTGAGCTTCATTTAGTTTTAAAAATTCTGGTCCGCCGAACCAGGCTTCTTTGGCCTTCGGCATTTTACTTTCCCAACGCGTCGCGAAGTCCGCGGGATTAAGTCGCGTCGGCACCCAAACCCATTCCGAACTCTTGGTTATCTCAGCTATTTCCCCAAGCCTATGCGCGACATACATTTGGCGGGTTCTCGGCTCTGTTTTTATCCAACGCAATACCGTTTGAGAGTCTGACCAAAGAAACCTTTGGTTTATGGAAACTTCAATCTCTTTTTCCGCTGCATTCAGTAGTCATGCGCCTAGTAGTGCTGCCTGTAGCTCTAAACGCGGTACCGACAACGGTTTTATCGGGGCTATTTTTGCCTTTGCTATGGCGAGCGACACGTGCGCCGGCGCATTCAATCTCTCAAAACGTAAGTATATAGCCGCGGCGAACGCTGTCAAGCTCGCATCGCAGAATACGTGCATTTGCACAGTCTCGACTGTGCCATTTTTTGGCAATAAACATCGCGGTACGCGACACGAACTGACATTTCTAAGGTTTGTTATCCACGCGAGCCAACCTGCGTGCTCTTCATCGCGAATCGGCTGGTCCCAGCCTATACCGCTTCTACTGATACGCTGCATAAGTATGCGGGATTGCACGGTATAAGGGCTTAGCAACCCGAGGGGATCATAGACCGACATTATGATTCTTAAAAATTCCCTTTTAGTCGGCTTTCTCGCGCCGTTCGCGAGTTCGCGCGGAATCTTTTGAAGCCCGAGAAGCTCGAGCTCCTTAATGTCGCGAATGAGTTTTTGTGCGATGAACTCTTTGTTCCCGTAACGCATTTCGAGAGTCTTCATGACTTTCTCGGAATTTTTCCCGGTTACTAACAACGAGCTTACCAAGTCGCGCGCGTCGCCTTGTATCACGGTAAATAATATGTGCATCTTATCGGCATCGCTAAATGTGCCGGCCATTGTCGTCAATTCATATGACTGCTTGAATTGGAGCCACTCTAGCGGATTCCCGGAAAATTTAGGCAAGGCCTTCGCAATGGATAATTTGTTGACAATGGCATTGTTTTGAGAGGTCATTGACTCGCGCAACGACAACACCGTCGACCCGAACGCGTCCGCTAAGCTCGCGACTGCCGAGGTCGCCGCGTTTAAATCATTTCTTAGTCGCTCGTTTTCGAAATTATTGCGGGTACTTATCGAACTGTCGTTCTGCATCAGGTTGCCCTCAGTTGACGCTACGCTAGTGGGTTGATGTTCAGTGCGGAGCTGGTGCGAACGGCTGGGACTCGGGCGCGCTCGGTCGCTCGCCGCAGTAGTGTCGGGTCGGGCCAGGTCCACCCTGCGCTGAGACAAAGCCCGCGCTCTGTATAAGTCTCGTAATAAACAGTTCCCTCAACACTTTCTTTGTGTAATTGGTCATTTTATGTAACGTCGACATTCAATAATCTTACAAGATTGCACATTCCAGCACGTGTTTTGCGAACTTATAAATCTGTAACTAAACCAAAAACGCCGATAGCTAAAGCTTCATCCTGATTTCCGCACTTTTCTCGTACAAATAATCTGAAGAAATACTTTCCACTGGTCAGCGGGGTGAAAAGCCCCGTAAACTTCTGTGAGGGAAATGAGGTAAAAAGGCGGCAAAACAATACATGCGCGAATGTTTAAATATTTAATATTTATTATAATTCAATATACTTTAACTTATTATTATTAAAATTAACATAATAAAATGCTACTTACTGTAACAGCGGCGACTCTCAGCTAGGCGGGAGAAAATTCGACCGCTCAGCTGTGCTCAATCTCATAGGCTACGGCCTCCTCAATCGAAAACGGAAGGACTCAGGCTTCACCACCAACAAACAATTAATCTCTATGCACTCTCTCTCTCTCTCTCTCTCTTTAACTTTAAATACTTAATTACTTTTGTAGACGTATGCTTGGGAATTTACTCGATCGATCGTTATGACATATACTTTTCGACACGAATACGTATATGTTGGCACTCGCTACCTTAGTAAGTCGTGTATTCGTTTTTGTTGTATGAAATAATTTAACACCACAAGTAGATTTAACAATATTTAGAATTTATTTGAAGTGCATAGGACCGAGTCCGACAAGAATCTGCCGAAGAGTTTTTCTCGACCTCAGCTCGTTACATTGTGAGGACAGATATAATTTTTCTATACTGCATCGCATTGGTTAATTACAAACAGAGGCGGTGACTAAATTTAAGGTAGTGTAGTTGGAGAGTGGGAAAGTGTGCAGGTAACAGGAACAAGGTTTAATGAAGTTATTACATTATTGAGGGCCAAATATATATATATATATATATATATATATATATATATATATTGCCTATAATTAGGCACGTTTTAGACATAATGCATCGAGCATAACGATGGGTAATTCTCGGAGTGCAAGGAGGTGGAGGTGGGGCAAGGATTAGCCTGACCCGAGCGCGTTATTTTTAACTCGATGTACACCTGAATTTTCTTAAGCGTGTATGAATATATCAGTAACCGAACAACTTTATTTATGCACGACGCGCTTTCGCTCGCTTCAAAGCTCGGACCCATGCGTGTCCCCAGACTTACTGCTCAAATCGTGCGATCGAGCAAGGATCGAGAACCGATCGCGCGGCTAATTGCTCTTCCTCCTTGATTAGACGCCGCGGCCGCGCACGCTAATTTTGCAGCGTGCCGAAATTCTCGCTTCTCATTGCTCCCAACCGACTTAGGTGCCCAAAGAAATTAACACTCTAAAATTGTGCGTTTATGAAAAACATTTTATTAAATAAGACATTGTATTGATGCCGAAGGTAGACATGATACTTATAGTAATTCCAACTCAAAATTTAAAGGAAATCGTAGAGAAACAATAATAAGTAGGGGAACCAATATTACGGCAGCAACTTCTGCAAGAAAAAAAGGAACTGCATAATCAAAACCCCAAGGACTAAGTTCTCCAGAGCACTCGCCACTGCCCTCCCGGTAGCGGCCCGTAAAGGTGAGAAGTCTATCCACCGAGTAAACAAATCCTCCAAAAACCACTAAGTGACGGTATTGGTGTTTATTTCGGAGAAGCTCAATCAAGTCGGCCGCTACCACTAGCCCATCAGGCCTACTGGGCCCAGAAACTTTGAACTTTTGGCACACCTCGCAGGCTCTCACAGTCCCTCACATCGTGGTAGAATCCGGGCCAATAGAATTCGGGCGCTATCTGATCGAACGTCTTCTCTACACCCAAATAACCGGATGATAGATGCTTCTGCGCGTCAACCATGACCCTCGTTCTATGTTCGGCAGGCACGACGAGCCTCCTCTCGAAACGATATCGGATCCAGGAGTTCATCAACTGAGTATCGGTACAGCATACCGTCGTCAATTTTCCATTTGGGCTATTTCTTGGGGGTAAGCTGGTCGTCTCTCAGTCTATTCAAATACCAAGGATCCGATATCATGTGTCACGTGACGGTTACCAGGTGGCTGATTTCGCCCCGACTCCCAGCCACCACGCGACTTAAGGACTTTCCGTCCTCTCCTCCTGCTCGTATCGTCGCACGGAAAATCCGCGGACGCGGCGAGGCGAGCCTGGGTGCTCGCTGCTATAAGGGATGCGAAAAATGGGAAAAGGCGCGCGAAATAATTACGCGGATGTTTAAATGTTAAATTAATTAATTATTTATTACAATAAAATTTACAAAGGGAATCCCGACAATGGCGCGATGCTATCTATCTAACTCTTTCTCTCTCTCTCTCACTCTCCCGACGCGGATGATCGCGCACACACTACAAAATATATATATATCAATTTCACTTCCTTTGGTGGCGGCGGCGATCTCCAAATTGGCGGGAAAACGCTTACGCTTGTTTCGCCAATCTCAAACCGCAAGGCGAGATCGAAGCGTCCCAAGGTTCGCTATCTCTATCTTTCAGTTTAAGTGCACCTGCATTGTGATGCACCTCTCTCTCTCTTCTCTCTCTATCTATCTCTCGCTATCATTTTCTCTATATACTATTTAATTAAACTTAGACTCACGTCGCACGGAAACGTAGCGCTTCGCCGCAAATCGTCTCGGGAGGCACCGTGTCCCGAGACACACTGATCGCAATCGTGCAATCACACAAGGATCGAGGGCCGATCGCGCGCCTAATTGCCCTCTCCCCTTCATTAGCCGCCGCGGCCCGCGCGCGTTCCCGCGCGACAATTAATTCGCGCAGCCCAGTGCCCCCCACTCGGCGCATGGTCAAGGCTGCGAGCACGTGCTCAGTAGCTCAGGGCCCATCTCGTCAGATGCCCTGTGGGGTCTTTTAGATTTTTAAGCCACTTTAGGGCACTATGATCGGTCCTTGCCACGAATTCATAGGCCTCTATGTAGGACCGCAGCTTCTTTATGGCCCACAATAGGGTCAGGCACTCCCTCTCCGTAGTGGTGTAGTTTCTTTCCGCCGCATTAAGGACTCTACTTACATATACTACGGGGTGCTCGCAACCATCCTCGTCCCCCTGTGTCAAAACGGCGCGAATGGCAAAATTGCTGCCGGCGCTTTGCACCGTGAAGGGTTCTCCTAAAGCAGCCTTAAGCCTCTCAAAAGTTCTGGATTGGTCCCCTCCCCAACTCCAGGCCTGTCCTTTCCTCAGGAGCTTAACCAGCGGAACTTTAAGTTCCGCTTCCAAGGGAATGAATCGGGAATACCATCCGACCATTCCCAAAAAGGTCCTGAGCTCCTTAATATTGCGGGGGGCGGCATATTGTAGAACGGGGGCGACCCTCTCCGAGCCTGTCCGTAGTCCTTCGGCATCCAGGCGAAATCCTAGAAAGACAACACTCGAGAAACAAAACTCGCATTTGTCTTTATTGATCTCCAACCCTGCGCCAACTATCATTCGGAGTACATATTCTAACCATTTCAGGTGTTCCTCAAAGGTTTCGGTTACTATAATGAGGTCGTCTAAATAACCGAAAAGGTACGGTTCGCCCTCCGGGCCAAATAGGGCCCCTATTAACCGACAAAAAGTCGCGGGGGCATTCGACAAGCCGAATGGCAACCGCACGAACTGCCACTGACCTAAGCCCTGCACCGCGAAGGTTGTATATTGTCGACTGCACTCTGTGAGAAACACCTGAAAATACGCCTTTCTCAGATTAACCTTCGAGATGTACTTAGTCCTCCGAAGCTTATCTAATACCGAATCCATACTTGGTAGAGGGTAATTATCCTTACGCGTCAATTTATTCACATCTCGAAAATCGATGCAGAAACAGTAGCTGCCCTTCTTCTTTCGGATAATCACGGGCGCATTACACCATTCACTGACGCTTGGTTCTATTATGCCTTTCTGGAAAATCGCGCGAGTTGTAAATTCGCGTTGGCCTCACTATTGTATTGAGGCGTCGTTACATCGAAAACTAATCCGGTGCAACAAGGTTTTTTAAATAATGTAGACAACGTTTTACTATGAAATATTACGTTTACGTAAATAAATAAGAAATATGTTCACCTGTTCGGTATACCTTCCCCATCATAAACTATTATATAGCCAAAATTAGTTTCATTTTCTTGAATTGGTCAAATTCGACGAATTTTATGGCCAAGTAAGATATGAATTATCATTGGGAGGGAAACATATCCTAATAGCTGAGTCCGAGAAGAGTATTGACTTTCAATAATCTAAATCGATGGAAAACTCGAGAGAAGTCAAAATTTTTTCCATTTTTTTCGAAAAGAGGCCACGATTGGGGCGTTCCCCGTGTTGTGGATCCTTGTAGCCGATGCATCATGGCGCTTCATGCACGTGATCCCATCGAATCTGCTGTCCGAATCTGCCGCGGGCCTGCACTTCCCTCCACTTCCCTCTAGTCCCAAGACTGTGGTAGGGGCGGTCGTTGATTGACCGGGTATAATTTGGAAAAGGGTATATCTCTCACAGCGATGTTGACCGTTATGGTTTACGTGGTCGGAGGACCTCTTTGGCAATTGATCGGGATGCATGAACCATAGCGCACGTCGCGCAATTACCGACGGCGTTTCTGATGTCGTCGCGCATCCGCGGCCAAATCCAACGTTCACGCACGGCGCGAAGGGTCTCATCGCAGCCGGGGTGTCCAGCGAACAGGTCGTCGTGATAATAATTTATGACCTGATTACGACAGGCGTATGTCACGTAAAGTCGATCGGATTTTCCCGGTTCGCTCACGAAAAATTCGTTTCCCGAGTGTTCGAGGATTTGCCCCGGCTGCAAAAAGCGCGCAGTGTTTTTTTCGTCGGGCGGCTCGTATTGCTGCGCTTGGACCACCTGCGCACACAAATCTTGCGCGATTACCGTAGCAATACGTCTCTCGGGAGGCTTCGCGCGCGTCTCCGGTACTAAGAGGGCGGCTACGACTTCTTCATCCTTGAAGTTGTGCGTGTTCACGGAGTCACGGGAAAGCGCGTCCGCGAGCTCATTATCTTTTCCCGGCACGTATTCGATAGCGAAGTCGATTGCTCGCAAAAACTGTACAGTTTTTCGTTCATCGTACAGTTCATCGCCCATCTGTACAGTTTACCTGTCGTGTCCTTCAGTCTGTTTAACCAGGTCAAAGCGCGGTTATCTGTCCGTAAGATAAACTTCCCGTCCTCTAAGTATCTCCTGAACCTAGCAGGGCCCAGATAAATGCAAGGCACTCCTGCTCGTTCGAGTGATAACGCATCTCGATTTTCGTGAACTTGGCGGACGCATACGTTAAAACTCTTCGTTCGCCATTATCGCCTAATTGATATAGCACCGCGCCCATACCGGTTCCGCTGGCATCAATTTGGACAACAAATTTCTTTCCCGGAGTCGAACGACACAGCGAGAGCGGTGCCTTGAAAGCTCGCTTGATAGCTTGAAAAACTTGCTGTTCGTTCGTCGTCTACCTCCACGCTCGATTCGCCGAGAGTAACGCTGTAAGGGGATGAGCAATTTTCGCAAACTTTGTGACGTATTCCCGTAGCCAGCCGCATACCCCGAGGAATTTCCTTAAGTCGCGGCAAGATCTGGACGCTGGGACATTTAATATCGCGTTTATTTGCTCGGTTTTTGCTTCATTGTCGGTGTGCGTAATTTTGTGTCCTAAGAATTCTAATTCCTCGCAACCGAAAGTGCACTTTTCCACGGTGCAGGTTAATTTGTAAACGCGCAATCGTTCGAGTACCAGGCTTAGATGTGCGAGGTACTCCTCCCAGGAATTGGAATATATTACAAAATCGTCGAGATACGCCATCACGAACTCGTTCATGTATCCGCTCAAGACTTGTTGCGTGATGAAGTCTCCGAAGAATTCGGGCGTATTCTTTAATCCGAAAGATAGTACGCGCCACTGATATAGTCCTTCGTCGGCGGTTGAAAAAGTCGTGTACTGTTTAGCGCGCTCAGCTAACGGTATCTGCCAATATCCAGATTTGAGATCAAGAGTCGTAAAGATTCGCCCGGCTCCTACATCCTTAATCACATCGTGAATAACCAGGAGTACCTGCACTCGGATTTTCGTGACACTATTGAGGTATCTGTTGTGTATGCATATTCGTAAGCTCCCGTCGGCTTTGCGTGGCGCAACTATAGGAGAGCAATAATTGGCCTGCGATGGCTCTATCAGTCCGTCAGTAAGCAGCTTCTTTATCGCTGCAGCGATAGCCTTTCTTTTCTCCGCGTTTGCGGAATACGGGGGAATGCGAAAGAGTGTATCATCCGTTAACTCTATGTCGAAAATCGCGTAAGGCGTCTGCTTTAGCGGTTCGACGGGGAAGAGTACGTCAGCGTACTCCGCGATTAGTTGCTTGAGCTACTGCTCATGGCTTTTCGGGAATCCGTGTTTAATTAGAATGAAAAAGTCGACAGGCGGGTCGATATTTTCTTCTTGTGCGTTATCCTCTCGGATTAGGTATACTCGGCGACGCGTTTCGGTACCCAAGTACAAACAGTCCAGGTCGTGATCGTGTACGCCCTTGTATCTCTTTAACCACGTTCGCCCGAGAATCACCGCGACGTCGAGTTCGCTCGCGACGAGGAATTGTACCTCGTGCGTAATTCCCCCGACTACAATCGGTAGCATGCACGTATGCGTAATGTGCATTCGTTTATTCCGACTCGCAGTGCGCGAGACCAAGTTTATTTTCTCGCACTTTGTGTCCGGCAACACGTATTTTTCGTTAATGAATCAGTCCGTGGCTGCTAAGTTGATTAACGCGTGCAATTCATAATTATTTAGTCTTATCAGCAGATACCTACAAACGCACCGGACACTTGTGCAGAAGCGGCACTTATTCCGTTCTCAGATTTGGGGCGGACGTCACCGCGTCCCCCGTCGCCCCGTCAAGGTTTCCGCGGGCAATCGCGGTTCCAATGCTTTTCCGGGCAGAAATGATATTGAGGCAACTCTCGTCGTATGTTTGGACGACTTGTATTCGCGCTGCTAGCTATGTTGCCGAGTGTCGCCGACGGCGGTGGTCTCGAATGTTCAACTCGTGAAGGCGCGAGCGTATTTCGCCTTGCCGCGATACGTTCCTCACGTTTGTCTGCCTCAATTTCCGCAACGCGGATTAGCAAATCATTGACCATTTCAAACGTTATGGCTCGCAGTATCTTCCGTGTTGACGGCCGAATTGACTGAAAAAGAACCGAAATGATTTGCTCTTCAGCTTCTTCCGGGTCTAGCGGCCTTACAAGCAAATATCTTTGCTCCAGAAAAAGGTTACAGACCTCTCGCTCTTCTTGGGGCTGCCCATGCAATTTTGCATTTAACTGCACTATTACGCCCGGTGACGCTTATTTATTTCTCAATACTTCGGAAAACTTTTTCCAGCTAAAGTCTAAGTTCCGATATGCAGCTCACCAACGCGTCGCGTCGTCTTTTAACGCGCGTGCAGCTAATCTGACGTGACTATTCACATCCGTATTGTTAGCGGTGAAAATCGTCTCGCATTCTCGCAGAAATACGTGGGATCTTCGTGATCCCTGCGCGGGTGATACCTGATCACTTCGCGGTTTATTCACGCACTACCTCACCGCTTACCTAGTGCCTCTGGACGATGTTCTAGTCCGCTAGAAGTGTCTCTGCGTAGACCTGGCAGAGTCTATCTGTCTCATTCGTCCGTCCCAGGGTTGCTATCATTGGTTAGTATTCGGGCCCCATGTCGGGACCGACAGATTGCTGTCGACTCACGGCCAGTCGTCGAGCTGGTCACCGCCAACGTTTGTAGAAATTACGAAAATCAGGCGGGGAGAGGTTGCGGGAGAATATAAATGCTATGCGCTATTAATTTATAAATTAATTATTTAAATATCTCGGGTGAGCAAGCAGGTAGATTACGCGGTAGTCCGTCCTTACCTCTCACTTACTCTTTCAAATCTCTTGATCTAATGACTAGGCCTTGCAAGCCGAGCTTCCAGGCCGCTTTTGAGCTTCGCTGCTTAAGTGTACTGATGGCATCATCACTAGTGATGATAACCCAATTCACCCCTCATTCTTAATACTTTCCTCCACTACTAAATTTAATGTTTCGTGGGGCAGAGGCCATTTGGCCTGAAGTCCTCCATTCTGGGAGGAGTTTTGTTAGTCGGTAAGAACCCGACACTACCCACTCGTTCGGCCACTATTGCCACCAGAGGCAAAAACAAAAAAAAAACCAACATCATAATCACACCGGAGCATTAAGAGAGCTACAGGAGGGTCCACTTGTTCCCTGGCAACATGTCTTTTTCGCTTACCTGAGATATCAACATAAACCCATTTGCAGCAGGTGCGGTCCATCGCTTTGACCGGACTCATCAAGAATGCCTTGGCCTTGCCAACAGAGACATCATTGAGTTCCCAGCGAACTAACACTTCGACTCAGACGCTTTCCCCATATAGATCCAGGATCAATTCACGGCCTCGTCTTCGCAGCGCTGGTGGCAAAGGAGAGAGCTCTATGTTACTTGATGGAGATAATCCTGTTATTTAACACTGTTAATTTATATCCCCCATTTTATAACCCCACTAATACAATTTTAATCAATGGACTTGAAAATATAAGATTATATTTCAATTATAATACATCGCGGCGCCTTGTGGCTTCGGGGCCTATTCCCCGGTCCGCGCTGTTCACTCACGAGCTGGCCGTATTTTATCGGGCGCCAGGCGAGCTCAACTTGGCTAACGGGGTACTTGAGCCTCTCTCTCAGAGGGAGCCGCACTGGCTGCTGCGGAGAGGCGCAGCTCCGAATTATTACTTTAGGGATCGAATAATAGGGGAAAGCGGTTTAAAGCGGTGGTTTATTGCCTATGTTATTTTACAATTTTACCAGCCCGCTGGCCGGCCCTGTACTAATCCGCCCTTCTCCACGTACACTCGTCTGCGTCGCGATCTCCACATCCACCCGACTCCGTAGTGCTTGGTATCCCGCCTAGGTCCCTTCCCTTACCGCGTCCCCTCGATCTGCTCGGGTTGCCATCGAGCTGCTGGCTCGCCGTGGGCGATTCGGCTTGGTTGCGGGGTCGGTTGCCTAATGCGGATGCTCTCGGTCGCTTCCTTCACGTTTCGCCCGCTTTCCTCCTTATGCCGCGTGCTGCTTTTCTTCAGCTGTAGAGCTGCTGATGAGCGTTCGCATGGATGCGGCGACAGCTGTTGACGGTGTTGCCACTCTGTCTACCAGCTGCTACAGCGTTCTGGGTATTGATAAGGTTCCGTCAGGCTCTTGTAACGTAGTTGCCGTAGTTGTCGGGTTGCCGTAGTGTTCCTTTGCACCGATTTCTGATGCTTCAGCGGCTGTTCGAGGTGCTTGTCACCTCGACTGTTCTTGCGTGTTCTGTCAACTAGCGGTACAGGTAGCCCTCGAAACAAAATATTATGAATATACGCCTCTTCTTTATTCCGTGATCGGAGACCTGTGGAGATCGCACTACGGTTGAGATACATATTTCGCGGCTCAGTCTGCTCGCAATTTCCCCTTTTCCCTCCCACTTTTTCTTCTTCCTGTAACATCGTCACACCATATAAAAATTATTGTTAATGATTGATGATTAATACATTGATTAATTGATTGATTAATACATTAATGATTAATACATTAATAATACATTGGTTATGCGAACTATAAATTAGAACAATAAATAACAAATTAAAATAATTTATTTGAACAAATAATTTGTAAAACACTATTTAAAAACATTGGTATAAAAATAGCAAAAAAAAATTGAGCAGAGTAAGTAGTAATTTTTTGTAAAACACAAAAATTATTTTATTAATTTTACGAAGTTGACGTGTAATCGTATAAGCCGAATGCTATTTTCGATATTTGCAGAGTACGGAATGCGCGATCTGTGTAACTCCAGCGGTAATACTCCATGCGATTCCATTAGTTCAACTAAATGGGTAGTTCACAACGTTATTGTGGTTATTTTCAACTCGGCAGTGTTCGGCTGTCATCACCTCTACACATTCGGTATTTTTGCATGTCACGACTTTTTCATGTTTGTCACATTTATCTACCCTCCCCCGATTTATTAAATATATATATATATATATATATATATTATATGAATCCAAATTCCAGATTCCAGAATATATTATATATTCGATCGAGATTATCTGTATATAATATTATACGTGTGTTATCAATTTTGCATGGTTGGCAGAATCTTAGCTGTACCCTGAAACTATTTTAAATTCGGTTTTCAATTTTCAATATTATGTTATGTTCCGAACTTAACTATATCTGTATCTGCAGACTTTGTTTCAATTCGTTCCAATTGGTTACACCTACACGACCGCCAAATATATGAATTTCGGAAAAACTTTTAAGCACGCATGCGTGAGAAGCCATTTTGTAATTTATCGAACGGCCTGTCTTGCTTGGTCTTGGCCTCTGCATGGTAATCGACTGCAACCGAACTATACCAAGTTGGCGGCGCAGGTCGTTAATTCATTACTCGTCTTCGATACGCTTGAAAAGTAGCTATTCTCTGTTTAATTTTGTACATATAAGTTATGGTATGTTCTAAATCCTCATGTATTTACTATTAACGTTAAAAATTATTACGAGAAGATAGCATTAGTTTTCATATTTCTGAAGAAATTATTATATACTTCGAAATTTCGTTAGTTAGCAGTAAAGCGTCATAAACTCTAGAACGGTAAATATGGGTGAAGATTTCAATGGAGGTAAGTTAATTTTTAATATATGATCTTAGCAGATTATACTGCATAATATTATTCATAAATGGGACGCTTCCTTGCCAAAATCTACGGTTTCCGGGCCCACTTGAGAGCCGACTTGATTCGGCGGCAATGGCCGCGATGCATTATTTTATCGTTTCACTTTTTACCATAGTGTTTATTTTCGTATCGTGGTAATGAATATCATTAGACTTTACTTTAGAAAAAATCTTTTTAAGCTAATTTCATAAATTAACGTCCATAAACCATATTTTTTATGTTTTTAGTCGATATTTTGTAAATTATATTCAACTTTTTTATGTTGTTTTTCAATTTTATTTTAAGATTCATAAATTTTTCATAAATTTTTATTATAATATTACTTCTCTAAATATTAGTATTTACATTTCTTTTTCTATATATAAAATTTCTTTTGTATTGTGTCTTGAAGTGATTAAGCCATGAATTTTAAAGTTACAATGTTTTTTCATTTTTAATTTTTTTCATATTATTATTTTGGACTTTTTTGAAGATCGAGATAGACAAGATCGTGATAGAGACAGAGATCGTGACAAAGACAGGGACAGAGAAAGGGATAGGGAACGTGATAGAGATCGAGAGAGAGAAAGGGATAAGGATAGAAGGCATAGATCACGAAGTAGGGATCGTAGAAAACGTTCAAGGTCAAGAAGTAAAGATCGTAGAGATCGTAGGAGAAGTGGTTCACCCAAAAAGAGCCGTAATTCAAGAAGACGAAAAGCTTCAAATTATTGGGATGTACCACCTCCAGGATTTGATACTATTACTCCATTGCAGGTATAAAATAAATATTTTACATAAGTAATTGAAATAGCATTAATATTAAATAATTCATTTTAGTATGATTTTAAATATTAAAACTTACCTAAAATTTACTATTATAGTACAAAGCTATGCAAGCAGCTGGTCAAATTCCTGCCAATATTGTGGCAGATACACCACAAGCTGCAGTACCTGTTGTAGGTAGTACAATCACAAGACAAGCAAGAAGACTATATGTTGGAAACATTCCTTTTGGTGTTACTGAAGAAGAAATGATGGAGTTCTTCAATCAGCAAATGCATTTGTCAGGCTTAGCTCAAGCAGCTGGAAATCCAGTTTTAGCATGTCAAATTAATCTTGACAAAAATTTTGCATTCTTAGAGGTATACTTCATTTCCAATGGATCTAGGTAGATAATTTAAAATGGATATAACATATATAGTTTTTCAGTTTCGGTCAATAGATGAGACGACACAAGCAATGGCATTTGATGGCATTAACTTCAAAGGACAGAGTTTGAAGATAAGAAGACCTCATGATTATCAACCAATGCCAGGAATGACAGATAATCCTAGCATGAATGTTCCAGGTATGTTTCCTGGTATGTGTGAGACATACTCTCTAAACTATATATATTTATTATTTATGTTCATTTTTTTATTCTTTATCATAAGTTAAAAAATGTAAAAACATTTTATTTTATTAAATTAAAGTAAATGGTTTTTTACTGTTTCAAAAGATGATTAAATTAAATAAGTTTAAAGTAGGCAAAAGTTAACTATAATACAAATCATACATTTATAAATTTAAAACAATGAAAAATAAACTAAAATTATACAATATTCATTATAATTTCAAAAAATATCATTCTTTGATTTCTTTTAAATATTCTTCATCATGCAGTTACCCATGAGAAACTTATTCTCTAAAATATAATTGACTTTTTCCTTTTTTAAAAAAATAATTAAAATTATCTTTACAGATTCACCCCACAAGATATTCATTGGTGGTTTACCAAACTACTTGAACGAAGAACAGGTATGTATGCCAAACTCTCTTCTTAAGCATCCTAGGTCGCATAATTTTGAACAAAAGTATTCTTTGGCATATGTTTTACTTACTTTTTGAATTCTATTCAAAGAGCAAATACAATAAGATCAAAGAATCTAAAAGTGTTCATACAACTTAAGGTTACACATGCAGCAGTAATTCAATAGTCTGACTCACTATGATATTTTTAATGGGTCAATAGATTTTTCAGTCATTAAATATATTTATACACATACATAGAACA
Organism: Sycophaga agraensis; assembly: GCA_018906755.1. Taxonomy (NCBI): domain Eukaryota; kingdom Metazoa; phylum Arthropoda; class Insecta; order Hymenoptera; family Pteromalidae; genus Sycophaga; species Sycophaga agraensis. The sequence continues at coordinate 549,569 of JACCIE010000093.1, forward strand.
AACCTAAGCATTTAGCTATTTAGCTCGCTGACTTCTGTCCATGAAGGTGCTCAATGTTCATCGAGGTATGTATGTATTTCCACTGGATTTCAGCGTCGAATAGGATATTGATAACAAAGAGTGAATCACTTGTTTCTATAGTATTTTTAAATAAATTTGGATAAGAAGCTTCTGTATTTAAGAATTTACTTCAATATCATATTTATTTACGTTAGATAAATTTTGATAAGAAACAATCAAGTTATTGTAGATCCTTGATGTGTACAAAATATTTTTCATCTTAATTAGAAAAAGATTCCAGACCTTTAATAATAACCTAAAATGATTAAATTATTTAAGTAGAATTATTGAAGTAGTAATTTTAATTATACTATGAACGATAATTAAGTAGTTCAAATAATACTTTGAAATATAGTGCATTAGTGTTTATTGTTCTATTTTAATTTTAAAATTAACTGGGGTTAATTTTTCATTACTAAGTTTATCAAACATTCATTCGAACTCACCAAAATATGTGATACTCTCTTTGTTTTAGTTCAGGGATCTGAATCGTTTTATTTTTCATTCTGTAATAATTTCCTACTTATTAGAACTGCTTTATGGAACTCAGATTAGCTAATTGGTAGAAATGATATTCATGATGTTCTTAATTATATGTGTGTTTGAAAAGTATAATTTATATTACTTTTTTAGTATGATAAACTACTATTATATTTTATACTGCGTTTTTATTAATTTTTCAATTTGTTTTATATTTGTTATTGTTTTTTAGATTTTATTACCTCAAATAAATAAATATTAATTTTCATTTTGCTACACACATTTTTTTAATTTCATATGCTATATTCTGCATTATACAAATATATTCAATTAGAATTATATATTATTCAATTGATCCAAAGCAAATTTTTATCTAATATTTAAAATCAACAATTTGATAATGAAATTAAGTACCTTCCTATCATAATTTTTTACTATTAATTTATATAGAGATACTTAAATGCTAAAATCTTTTTATCAACGACACCATGAATATCGTTTAGTGACGTTACAGCTTTGATAAACAACGGGGGTCATCGGCAAAGAAGAAAAAAATTATTTTTTTTTCAGCCTTTTTTTAGGCACATCGTGGATTTTACCGGTGGTGTATGAATATAAAAAAATTTCGCAGGACATGTGTAGGGGAGACCAGGGTAAATTGGACTAATTTGAAGCTAATATTTCATTGTTCATAAATTTTATTATTTTCATTTTTATAAAGTCCAATTTACCCTTTGAATAATCCCTATAACACCTGTAAAGTTATCGAATTAGGAAAGTTAAGATTTACAGAAAATAAGATATGTTCGTTTATGCCATTCTATGAGAATGTTAACGTTTTTATAATGTTTTAAAAAATCTAAAATTTATAAAAAAATTGTGATATATAAAGGTCCAATTATCTCGGTCTCTCCTACATGCCAGACCCACGATTTTTTAGGAAAAAAATGATAGAAAAAATAAAAGTACAAAAGAAATGATGTGGGCGGCGGGAATAGGGGGGAGGGAGTTTGTATTTTACAGGCAAAAAGAACGTCAATCTTTTACAGTGCGCAAGCTTTTCATTACTCCAGTTCTATCACTGTCAAAATTAGCCGAAGTAATTGAAGAACTGCACTGTTTTCTAATTATGTCGTAATTACTGCTGGAGAGAGGGAGGAAGAGAAGACACATGACCATGTCTTTTTATTTATTTAGGTAAAACTATAAGAAAAATGGCGGTCCTTTCCAGGTTTCCAAAATTAAAACAAAAGATTGAAAATTTCTAGGATCACCGAGATTGAGAGATATCTGTCATATTTTCCCATTTGCAGCTGTTTTATTTCCAGGCTCACTTTTTTCAGGCTTCGTCTTCGAAACTGCCTTTTCTTATTATGCTTTGCAGGGATTCGCGTACAATCAAAACAAACTCAGATCCGCTTTTTTCAGTAAAATCACGAAAGGAAAGTGAGCGTTTCGAAGACACAAAGTTTCTCAAGAATAGAAAGCATTTCCAGCAACTAATTGTTTAAAAAAATGAACGAAAGATCATTATAAACATATATATATATATATATATATATATATCGCGGAGAAAATCGCCAGATTCATCTGACAAAAAAAAGGAAAATACTTAAATGACGTATCAGTATTCCCTTTCTCCCCATTTCTTAGCTTAGGGTCGGGCCAATCAAAAGCATTTGCTTACTACTACTACTACCACTACTTCTACTGACAAAAAACTACACTGCCTGGAGAAAGGCTTGCGCAGTCCCTCGAGGCAAGTACTTGAACTCAATTCTCTCACCTTTCCTCGTATGGGCAACATTTAACAAAAAAATGTAAAGCAAAGAAAAAATCTATACGGACAAAATGAAAGTGTTAATTTTACAGCCCTTTCGTTTTGAGGGATGAGGTCTTCAAGTCTCGCATGACTTAAAACAGTCTCATGAAAGCGTAAGAGAGGTATATGTATGAAATTGTATCCATTATTCGCGATAAGGGCAAGTTGCTGAACAAAAAGTTTGAAAAATATTTTCCTCTTGTTATTGTTTCTATGCAACCTGCCAGAACTTATTGCATCAAACGAGTTTTCAGGGTCTAGGACTAGATCTTTACGAGATCGTAAGTATCCGTCACTAATGATCGTTTCTTTTTCCATAAGCTAATGAGACGAATTCGCGAAAGCATTAAATTTCTATATGAGGATATAGATGAGTATTACAGTGAAATGCTTTAATATTAAAAAAACACATTTTGTGTTCGAAATTCTATAAATTTAAATTAATTAGCAATCGGGAGTTCAATGATACATTTAAAGCTTAGGATTGATGGAAATCTGATCAGGGGAAATTTAAAAAATTTACACTTTATAAAGCAGAGAGCATCCATAAATAAAGTCATTTCAAAATAAATTAATTAAACTAACTATAGTTTTTTGTTGTATTTCTTTTTAAGTTTACGGTGAGAATAAAATACATCGAGAAAAGAACTTAGTTGCAAAGTTAATATGCAGTGAGTGTAAAATGTGAAGCACATTTACATTTTTATTTTTGCTAACTTATGATTTTCTCTTATTTTTTTTGTAGAATGATCTAAAGTAATTTAATGTTGAAAATATATTTTAGTAAAATTAAACTTACTAAAATAATCGAATTTCTGTATAAAATTTAATATTATATATTTTAATAAATTCGATAGATACTTTACGAATATAAGTCTAGAAAAAATTATTTTTTAATTTTTTCAAAAATTTTTTAAACATTAACAATCAAAGCTCAATAAAAAAATATTTATAAACCTCATTTGAGGTGATTCAAGTAATGAGTATCAAAAACAGGGGCATTTTACTCATTATTGCATATTATATTACTTCATAATTTTTTTTAATAGAAAGAAATTCTGAATCGTTGAGCGTAAAAGAATTTAGAAACTCCTAAATTTTGAAGTAATTCATTTTTATAATTAAAATTAATGAATTATATTCTTAATGAATATACAGTTCTATAAAATCAATCCTCTAGACCATTACTAAAAATAACATTTTATAAATTTTTCTTAATACATTGGCTGTCACATTCTTTCTAGTTGGATATAACTATATAACGTGGATATCTGAAATTCTATTAGATGATTACCAATTGGAAGTATGCAATTTTAGCTTATTTTTATTATTTTATCAAAATGAACACATTTAAATTTAATTACATAATGCTCACATCACAAAGATTCAAATATTTTCTACTAAGTTAATTATCTTGTACTTTTTTATTTGAATTTTTTATAGTGTTATGTTTACTGGTTTTTTAAAATTTTATTTTAAAGTTTTAAGATATCTATGTAAGTAAAGTTTTCTACTTAGCAATTTTATAAATAGGATAGGATAGTAATACTTTCTATGTTAATTCTATATTTTTCTGAAACTTAGTTTTTAAAATTATTTCTGAAATTTGGGAAAAAATATCAAATATACTTTTTCTGTTACAAATTTGATTTAAAAATTACAAATTTGTTTAATAAATAATTAAATATTTATTTGAAAAACAATAAGACCATTCAATTATTATCTAACTAAAAACTTGTTGAGGAATAATTTGAATCGTAAAGATATAAAGTCACTGTCGGTGAATCAAATCACCTTGGAAATCATTAACTGTAATACTGAATTCTTCTCTCGGTGTAAAATAAAAAGTTGGATCTTCAAACAGGGTATTAAAATTATGCCGGTGTAATGTACAGGTGAAGGAGTTGTTGATGAGCTTCGGTCAGCTGCGGGCATTCAACCTTGTCAAGGACTCTGCCACGGGTTTATCCAAAGGCTATGCCTTCTGCGAGTACGTTGATGTGTCAATGACAGATCAAGCAATCGCAGATCTTAATGGAATGCAACTCGGCGATAAGAAGCTCATTGTCCAACGTGCGAGCGTTGGAGCTAAGAACCCCATGATTGGTGCTCAAGCTCCAGTTCAAATCCAAGTACCAGGACTTTCCATGGTAGGAACGAGCGGTCCACCTACTGAAGTGAGTAATACGTTTACAAATTTTATTTTGAAGTTTAACTAAATTTAAACTTCTTTTAACCATATTTTTCGTTTTATTTAAACTTAATGAAATAATGAATTGCTATGAACAATATGTATATTAATATCTTTTTATTTTAGGTTTTGTGTTTGCTGAATATGGTTACTGCTGAAGAATTAATGGAGGAAGAAGAGTATGAAGAAATTCTTGAAGATATTAAAGAAGAATGTAATAAGTCTGGAGTTGTACGATCTGTTGAAATTCCAAGACCTATTGAAGGGGTGGATGTACCAGGATGTGGAAAAGTACGTATAGTTTGTTATCATTTGTAGTGTTAATTAGTTTATTCAGTGTAAAATATGTTTTTTCACAATTAAGTAATCTTATTAATGATCTGTAGAACAAATCAAACCTTTCTTTAAATTTATTAAAAAAATTTCAGGTATTTGTGGAATTTAATAGTGTCATCGACTGCCAGAAAGCACAACAATCTTTAACAGGCCGCAAGTTTAATAATCGAGTAGTTGTTACATCATACTTTGATCCCGATAAATATCATCGTAGAGAATTTTAATAATATGGAACTAATATTGTTTTTATGTGAGTGTGAAGTATTATTGCTTTCTCAACAATATTGTAAAGGAGCAATCTCGATTTAAAATGTATTTGAATTATACTGAGTTTCAAATTAATTAATTAAAAATGTTTCGTCCTTTATGATTTAATGAAAAATGATTTATCAATAAGATATAAGTGTGACAATGATATTAATTACCGGTATCGCTAATTACAACTGACATTTAAAAAAGGGAAACATGGTGAATTTATTTATACATGTAGAAACTTTACGTCTGTATTTCGTTATCCATTGGAAAAATTAACAAATAAATCATTTACTCTAATAATTACATTTTTGATTAACTACCTATATTAATATAATATGATTCAAACGTCGTCTTGCATTGCTGGTTGATACGAAGGTACTTCGCTTGATTGTATCGAATCAATTACTAATTTTTTAAGAACAAAATACAATCCAGCGCCGATTATCAGCATACTGAATCCAGAAATAACTGCAATGGACCAGGCTGGAATCGCTGTACCTTCTGAAATGAATTGAAAATCTAAATATTTCAAATGTTCTTTGAAGTTCAAATAAAAAAATTTAAGAAAACAATAACTTACTATAGTATCGCCTTGTTATTGTCTTTCGCCCTCGTAAAATTTTTCGCCTTGCTTCGACTTCATTCAAGAAAATTCCCATAATGACTGAAAATAATATAAATTCTATTAAATAAATATTTTAAATATTAACAAAATTAATAAATCTATGTTGCTTTGAAATCATTTAATGATATAAAATTAGGAAAAACCTAATAACCCAATCATATACTTAATAATAAATTATTAAAACTTTCATGAAAAAATATCGAAGGTTTCTAGACACATTGGCCTATTAATTATAAATTTTATGTTTGTTTATTTGAAGTCATGTATTAAAAAAGATGTTAACAATTTGAATGTTTTCTAGACAGTATAAACAAGTTTTTTAATGTAATCAATATTTTGACAATTGATTTTTTAATATTTAAACAACATTATAAATTGAATTATTACATGTTTACTATAATTGTTCTATTTTAAATATTTTGATATAAATGACATATTTTGAAGATTGAGGGTGCTTCTGTCAATTTTGATCATAATATTTGAACGAAGCACTTGAAAAACGTTAAAAATGAAAAAATAGCACTGTAACTGTCATACGGAAATCGTTGCGCGCACTACGATTCTTTCTTGTTCGGAAACCTAATTTTAATATCGTAACTTAAATCACTCTCTAAACCTTACTTTTTTTATAAAGTTAAACTTAAACATGTCAGAATCTTGTCTATGTAAAGAGTAATGTATTAAGACACCCGTATTCTTAGTTATAAATCTAAAACATTAACATTTTATTCGTCCAAGATCAGTAATATATTCAGTAATATTATTAATTATATTAATTTCACTTTTACTTGAATAATTTGATACTCGTTATTATGATATATTTTGATCAAAAAATTTATTTTATATAAATGTATATTTATATCTAATAAAGAATAATTTGCGATATAACTTTTATTTATTTAGAACAGAAAGTGCATGAAAAGCATAATAATCAGTTTACTAAAAATTATTTTCTTAAAATATAATCTAATTTTAAGCAAACGTTTTTTAATTTTGGCAGTAAGCCACTTTTTATAGATATTAAATGTATATGTATTTATAATGTTAATTTTTTTAATTTTTTAATGTTTAAATTGTTAGTAATTTTTTAATTTGCAACTTTTGATGACTATACTAGGGACATTCGTAATTAAAAAACCTTTAATTTTGATCATTATAAAATTTATGTATAAGTAGAAAAAAGAAATATAAAAATAAATTCTGGAAATTTGAATATAATAAAGATGTGGATCATTAAAAACTATAATATCATACAGTTAACTTGATATAAAAAATTGTATTATTAATAGAAAAGTACATAAATAGTTGGCAGTTACTAATATTAGGATTCAAATTAAAATACAAGTTTCCATCTATGATTCTACATAAAAAATATATTTATGAATAAATATGAAGATTCAAAAAATAATTAAATAATATTTTTGTATTTTTACGAAAAAATATATTCACGATTTATATGTACACGATTCATTCAGTGCTATTTTTATATTTGAATTTAATACAATATTTTAAATAATAAGTTTACTTAGTCTATATTTATTATATTTGCTATACTTATATAATTATTTCTAATATAATTTACAAATATTTTCATAAATCGTTATTTTTAAAAAATATTTATTTATCTAAAAATTAAACTTATCTAAAATGACTTACGAAATGTTACTGCTAAATAAAAAGTTATGCTCCTTGAACGCATATTTACAATTTATTCCGATTAATGTCAGCTATTAATTCGTAAAAACGTCCTGAAATTTGACTCAAACTGCTGTGAAGCTTATTCGTAACTGGGCTATGCTTATCTTCTGAAACGCTTCATGAATCAACAGCTATCTGATAAGGCTCCTTTGAGATAGCAGGTGTGTAGTACTAAGCTTATCTTATATGACACACCTAGATATTTTTGCTTTTGTTAGTAAAGATTTCCCCAGTTCTCGTTTAGTTTACTTAAAATGTGTACGCGCGTGCGTGTGTGTGTATGCATACATATATATTTATATGAAAAATAAAATTATTCTTAATTTTCCTTTAGACATAGACTAAAGATAATTTAAAAAAAAGTTTTCATATATCTTCTAATAATTTTAAAATATTTTTAAATCTTAAATTTATTTTTTAAGGAATAAAAATTTTTATATACATAAAAACACTAAGAAAGTAATTATTACTTATTTTCTATTAGAAATAAAATCAATACATCTGTTTAAATCTTGAATCTGTAAGGTGCAGATTTTCGTATTTTTATTATTAGTATTAGTATTATTTTTATCAGAACTACAATATTTTTATACAGCAAACAAAACGAATATTAATTAATGCACAGAATAAGATGAAAAGTTGTTACATTTGTATAATTTAGTAAAATAAAAGTCAGTAATATCAAGAAAATATCGTATAGTACAAAAATTTTTATCGACGATTAGTTCAATGGACTGGGATATCAGGGGAAGAAGAATACCTGTATAAAGAAATCAAAATTTTGTATTATTCATTAATTAAAATTTTTATTGAAAAAGAAAATTTAAAAGAAGTAAACAAAAAATAAGACATAAAATTACAATTGTGTAATATTTAATAACGTGATTATCGACGAATAGTACGACAATTTATTTATTACAAGCACTAGTTCTCAAATACACTGTAGCTTTTCGGTTTGGTGTATTTAATTTCAAAGTAGTTTTTTATATTATTAAAGTCGTACGTATCATGAATAAACTTAGAACACAAATAAAATTCGATATTACCACTTATTAATAGTAATTATAGTAATAATACAAATATCAGTAGCTGGCACATATACAAGGCATCTCAAACATCACGTTTCCGTCGCTTTAGCCAAGAAACGAAAAAATCTTCCTCGAATGCATTACGTTTTTTAATTTTGTCACTATACTTTCTCTTATTTTCGTTTTTTGTATCTTTTTTTTATCTTTTATTGTAATACTCATTCTCTCCTTTCATTCACTTGCTTTCTCAACGTCACTCACTCAAATTTTGGTTTATTGTACACTTTTTTCAACGCCTCAAAGTTAAATATGGTGCAGTACGATAATATCTTTCTCACTTGAATTTTTTACGCACTTTACTATGACATTTTTAATTATTTTATTAATAATAACGTACAGCACCATTTGACGCGCAGACGAGACCATAGAAAACAGTTTGCGCAGTCGCTTTTTATTTTTAATATTTATTTTGTTGCACAAGTCTTCCACCCTTCTTAGGTAATCCTTTAATTTCTTTTTGTGAATAAAATTTAAGATACAGCATATTAAGATGTACGAAATTCATTGAAAAATCGGAATGATGTTTGGTATTAGCGAGTGATATAAATATGTTTTTGAACCATTCCGAATTTAAGATTATTAGAATTAACAGTAAAGTAGAATTAATTATTTATTTATTAATTTATAAAAATACTTGAATAGATTGAATAGACTATTGTTTTTTACCATAATGTGTATTAATAATACTAATTTAGTAAAACTCGTATTCGTGAATTTAACTTTCAAATATAATTTAGTTATTGAAAAATTGATATGCGAGCACAAAAGCATGCTAAAAAATCGCATACTTTATCGCAAAAATCTTGCTTGTAACACTTGCAGATTAATCCAATACTGTTTTCCGATTTCGTGCATCTTGTCAAGAAGTATCCTAATAAACTTTTAAAGACTTTGAATAGCAACTAATTTTAATTAGTACTATTTTATTAATCTAATCTGAAATAAACATTGAATGTAGAGATGCATTTATAACTTTCACGAGTTATAAAATTAATGAATCCCTAATTTCTTAATTACGTGTATGTAGAAAAAAATTCAAATTGCCTATCTCATTAAGATTTATTTAAATTCAATATTGCAAAAAATTTCGAAATCATTTGCATATATTACTCGGCTAAGTTTTAAAACTAAATTTTTAAAGCTTTATTATACAACTATAAATAATTTTCTCATTTTACTTGAACTTAGAATCGACGAATTAATTAATGTTGAGTAAATATATTTTTAAATTGAATAATTTAATGTTTAAAATATTAATTTATTAACAGATCTTTATTTTTATCAATAAAAAATACTACTAAATTGTTGTTAATATTTACTTTAATAGAATACATATTTCGAAAAGTATTTTTAAAATAATTTTGATACTGTAAAAAATAATTAACCAAATGCAAGAATCTTTGAAAAAAAATTTTTAATACAAGTAATTTCCACTGTAATAGTTTTTATTCTAACATTCTTTCAAGAATCTTTAAGCATACATATAATGTAACTGTTTCAATTATTTTTAATACCTAGATATCTTTTCTACACTTTCAATTTGAAAATTTATAATATTTATAATATTTTCAAAATAAAAAAGAATTATAAATGAATTTGAATATTATCTTATTCAAATAAATCTTTTTTTAAATAGCTTTTCAAAGGTACGTGATTAGCGAAATCTACTGTGTTCTTAATAAATTTCGCTCACTATATAACGAATCCTGTAACAAATATCAATTGTTACTTTATATAACATCATAATTTGTTGAAGCTTCTCAATAATAGGAACAAATTAGTAATGTCTAATGAAAATGAAAAATATAAAAAAAATTAATACTGAATTGACATTTTTTACAATGCATACTATTTTATTATGTGTCTATCCTAAAATAGTTTTAGTGATGCCACTTTTTCACTTGCTAAGTACCAATGTATAAGCCAAGGTGAACGTTTCTATAAAATTAAAATAATTAAATTATATAATGTAGATTAGTTTATAATTTAAGATAAATTGAAAGAGTACTATGAAACACTTGACAGTGGATTTCGAAATTTTGTCATGCGTGATAGAACATTAAAAATTTTCTGATTGCTATTATATTTCCTATAAGTACTTGATAACATTAGACTGTCGACGACAGAATTGTCTATGTAATTATGAATTTCTTTCAAAAAGTGATACACTATCAAATGTCTAGAAATCAATTATATTTTTATTTCAGATCCGCGATGCTAGTTTTCATTATTAAATGGCATTCATGACGTGAATATTTCAGCGGGTGCGAGTACTCTTCTTTTTTCTCGTAACTTTTCACATTTGCGATAAAAGTGATTTTCATCAGTTTTTTATTCTATGCACTTATAATCTATTATAGACTGCTTTTTGGCTTAATGTATTGCTACTGTTATTTTTAATTTCATCATCTAATACTTCTGGTTATAAGATTTCATTAAATTATTGGTAAATACTTGATTTGATTGGATAAATACAGATAAATAATTTTTTAGTATATTGGTGCAATTGAAGCAATGGCACTATACATAACAACAAAAATATTTCATTAAAATATTACCTTAAAATAATTTAATCTCGAAATGAGAACTCAATTAAAAATAGAATTTAAAATTTTTCTTTCAAATATGTAATTTTTAAGAACAAAAAATTAATGTTAATATTAAGTCGTAAACGTTCAAAATGCATAAAAATATTTCTATAGTAGATAATGAAATTTTTTTAACCAGGGTGCATTTAACAGTTGTAACGAATCTTTACTTATATATTTTGCAATACTGTACTAACAAAATAATTAATTCATTGCTTGGTGTTTTTACTTCTGCGCGTGAAGATTTCGCTAAACCTATTTAACTGTCGAACTAGATAGTCGCTTATTGTTTCGATGATAATATTATGAATGTATAAGATGTGTAGCCTCGAGAATTAACTTTTTATTTGTGATAATTACTCATTTATTAACATTTATCAAAAAACATTTCTAGTTGTTTTCTGTTATTTGGACTTTTCCATTTGCAATTAATATTTTATTTTTTCTTTTTAACATTATAAGTCGACGCTTTTTAATCTATGCAGAAGCTTAGATATAATACAAATGCTTAGAACATTTCTTCCTCTACTTATTTATTATTAAAAATCTGCCTCAAAATTGCTTAAAAAATATAATAAAATTTTGCTATACAAATAAAGTTTCTATATTAGTATTAAAATTTTAAGATTTTTGCATAAAGAAATAAATGTTTACGCAACCTTTATTAGAAGAAAAATAACACTTAAATTATCTTAGCTTAAAATTTCTAAGAAATATATAGTTATCTTATCCCTGCACAAAAACTTTCTTAAAATTTTTATTTTAGTGTATATTTTTTAAAACGATTATCACAATAAGAAGAATAAAAACTTTTGTAATAAACAGTTTGGAAAATAAATTTCTAGTTTATAATATTTGTACAAAACAAAAAGTTAAAACATGCTATTAACAATTTGAAAAATCTCATTACAGTTTAAATATTAGAAATCAATTACTTACTCAATAATAAAAAATTAGTATCTGACATATTTTTTATAACTGTTTTCAAGAAATTATGAGCATATCAAAAGTTTGAGACAGATCTTTAAAATAGTTATAATCTGTCAACATTTTTAAACTATTCTTTACAGAATGATTTTAAATATCGACTTTGCCGCTCTTGTTAACTTCTGTATATTAAATATACTAGTAGTAAGGTATACTCTAATCACTCAGAGACGACACATCGCATGCATTGAGAATGCAGCAGAGAAAAAACAGCATTATTCATCATTGCCCTGCGCAGTGTAAATCTAATATGTTTATTTTGTATTTGGTATTCAGTAAATACGACAATGAACGTATTCCACGATCAATTGTTTTGGTATTTGTTAAAAGAATTATTGTGTATGATTTTATTTTAGAATAAGATTAGATTATTTTTTATTACCGAATAGCAATATGATTCTTGTAAGTTAAGCGTTTAGATTTACCTTGCGGCTAGCTCGCATTACGTTCATGACTGTCTTTTTTCGTTTCGCTTTGATGGACGGGATTGAGATTCATCGACGATTCTGGAGGAATCGTGTTCTGTGTTAAGTCACTGTCATTCTCTTGAGGCATTGATGTTGCTTTCGTTTCAAATCTTTCCTTAATAATATTTGTTTGGGGTGCGTGGCTCTTAGAATCTAGGGAGCATGAATCTGATGGTTGTTGAACAATTCCTTCACGTATAAGAGTTTTTTTAAAATTAGCTAAAGTATTCTTTAATGTAATACAAAAGCCTTTAGATGCAGGTATTAATGGAAACTCCGGTAATATTTGATTATCTGTAAATATATTTTATAATTAAATTAATGAATTAATTAATATAAATAAATTTAATTAATAATTGTAGATGTTATAAGATAACAAAAAATTTATCAAACAATATATTTTTGAATATAGTGTTGAAGTTTTCATCTAAACTTGATAGAGATATTAACATATTTGTAAGTTAAAAAAAGCGATTACAATGTTTGTTTTTCCCACGTTAATCACTGAATTTTTTCATATGCTACACAACACAACTATGTTAACTACACATCGCAAGGCTTCGTTATTGATTAATACCAAAAGAAAAATATGTATAGAATGATATTTAATCAAAAAATATTAACAGTTGTTAATAATTCCTCAAAAAATGTATAAATGCAATACTTATATAAATTAATTATAGAATTTACTTACCTATTGAAGCAATTTCTTTGAACGTAGTAGGCGTAACTGGTGAAAGAGGATGCTGATTATTATATTGTTCAGAAATTTCCATCCACAGCTCTAATCTTTTTAATAATTTTTCGGAGTGTTTCTTGAAGTGTTCAATAATTGTTTCTTTAAAAACTAATGGAGGATGTTGTAAAAGTTTCGTCTGCGATTGCACGAGTTTTAAGACGACCATCTCATTATACATCCTTGAATTTTCACGACCCTGCTGTGAGCCTTTCTGTTTTTCAAATCCGGCTTCGTTAAAGTATGGCTCTGCCACAAGAATCAATCCCTAAAATATTGTTTGGTATAATAACGGTCTATTTTTAAGAATAGAATAATAAAAACTAATCCAATTACTAGTTTTATTAAAATAATAAAATCAAAATGTTTAATTTTCATTGTTTACTTTTTTAACTTATATTTTTCAAAGATTAATAAGACATATATTCACAATATAATGATAAAATAATTTTTTTTATTTATTTATCATTAAATTTTGAAGAATGATGAATAAAAGTTGTTAATGGTGTAGAAATTTTTATCTATATAAATGAATTAAAGAATTTTGTTGTTTTATTTCTGTAGATTATAGTATGTATTTGATACATGTAGCCTTACTTGAATAGACACAATAACTTGAAGTAAAGTTGATGAATTTGTCCAAACTTCTGTTCCCCGACCTGCCCATGTACCTAAAAGACTAACGCATACTTTTCCATCTTCATAAAGATTCGGATTCAATCTATCACTACAATAAGAAATATAATGGCATAAAGGTGGAGCTGCAGGATAATCGGCAGACAATTGGAAATCGAATAGAAAAAGTCCATCCTCGTAAGGTGTTTTTTCAGGTCCACGTAACATCACTGAATACAGATCCATTCTATCTTCAAAGCCTTTAACCCAAATTCCAGGTGGCAGTGAGCTCCTTAGCAATTTCAACTCTTTGGAAACAGTACGGAAGAAATTAGCACGGTCTGTTGGTTGGAACATGGTCAACTTGAATTTGTGGCTATCAGGTGCTGTTTCTTCTATTGAAAATCCTTCTCCTTCGGCATAAACTAGAGATGAAATTTCAACAGAAGATTCAGATGGTTCTGATGCACATTCAATTTTTTTATTGTCGTCTTTCACAACATTTTTATTAGGCGAGGAATTTTTTGCTGCATCTGATAGTGACATTTTAGAAAGGCCAAATCTTTTGAAAACTTCTGCATGTGCGAGAACTGTAATAATAGAAAAACGTAAATATATAAAAATCAGTTTTATTAATATATTTTTATGTCTGAAAATCAAGTTACACTTGAAATATTACACAAAAAATGTAAATCTTTCTTACCCAATTGAGCTTTGATGAGATTGCACAGCTTGACACAAACATGTGTCGATGAACTAATATTACCTACACATTCCGCAAGTGATGAAGATGGAATTTTTTGTACGTCTGAGGTTAATCTATCAATATTATTAACGTCTTCACTCAAAAGAAATTCACTACTAGAATCACTGGAACCAGATTCTTTTTTCGAATGCTCAGCGGAAAATAATCCAGAATCTTCTGGATTTTTAGGTATGTTAATGAATAATTGGCTTGAATTATGCTCTGTGGCTTTAGATATTTCTTTATCTTTTTCGTTACTGAATGTTTGTTCATCTTCTGTGAATACAACGCATATTTCTTCAGATGCAGATTTATCTATAGGTTTTACAACATTGGCATTCTTAAGCATATCTCCACTTGTTTCGTGTTTTAAATCAATCATTTCAGAATTCCCTTCCAAACTACTTTCTGTTTGACTAAACAGTCTACTGACCTACAAAATATCAAATAGATTATATCACTCTACACAAACAATTATTAATGTGATAGTTATATTTTGACATAAAAAATTCATAAAAGGAACAATATTTAAAAAAAAGTAGAGATAAATAAGTTAAAGATATAAAAGTGAATATTAATAGACGAACATTAATTAAAAGTTAAAATAAAAATTTTTATTTAAAAGTTTCTGCATTAATATGATACGGTTAAAATGGAACAAAATCTTAAACATAAAAATTACAATTAAATTAAATAAATTCATCAACCATAAGTAAATAACGCATCATAAAATTATTATTAAGTACAATATCACAATACCATCTTTTCTAAACAGTGTTTTGGGATTTCAAAGTCAGTTTTAATTGATTTGTTTGACAAATATTTAAAAATTATAATTAGATTATTATTACTTATATGTACACGATGATTAAAAAGGATTTTTGAATTGAAGACTTGAAGGAGATGAAATATTAAATGAAAATAGGAATAATATAGAAGATAAAAGTAGAGACATATAGATTCTATTTTAAAAGAAGAAAAAAGCTTTTTAGTGATTTTATTTTAATAAAGCATTAAACAAACCTGATCAGCCATTCTCTGTGCAACATTAGCTCGTCCTTTCTCTCTTACTCTTTCTAATAATCCTTGGAAATGACTTTCGTGAAAGAAAGACGTACCCATTAGTCTGTCCATATAACGACAATCTTTATAAACTTCTAATAATCGTCTCATAACCTCGGTAGTTTGTAATGCTGGATTTTGAGTAAAAATTTCCTCCAATCTGGACATAGCAATTCTCGCCTTTTCAATGTGTGCGGCTAATTTAGGTTTGATATTTTCTGTTTGCTCAGAACTACCGTCATTGTCAGCAATATAGCAATCTTCGAGCTCAGTTTCCCAAGATGCATCGGATGATACATCATCCCATAGTTCACCTTCATCACTATCGTATTCACCAACTTTATAAAGATCTTGTGGCCAGCACATGCTCACATGTCCATCAACCCACCAGACTTTGACGCGACCCTCAGGATAGTTGTCCAGAACCTGACCAGCAGTACAACCAGCGTCATCTCCCTCAAAGTTAGCTATACGAATGACTAGAGTTCCTGGTCGATATTGAAAGTCTGGATGATCTTTGAGATCATAAACACTTACTTCACGTTCTTCTAAGAATGTTGGTCTAAATTATGGAAAATTGAGGATATTCGTGTATAATTTTATTGTGATATTATCAGCTTATTTTTATGTAATTTAGAATTAATATTACTCTTATGTATTAAAAATTGCAATATATACATTATTACTTACACAGGACTTTGACTAGAAGTATAAGTTTTAAACCACTTTATTGTAGCTGTTCTTCCTTGATGATCTACGCTTTGAACAACTCCATACATTCTCGATTCTTCTTTTTGATCAACAACAAAATCTCCAGGAAAAAATTCTTTATCATCCAAGTGATGTATTGGATACAATTGTGTAGATGGTATACCTACCAGAATTCATAGTAATTTAGATATTTTATATTTTTATTTACATTCTATTTTTAAACTTTATAAAATATTCATACCAAATTCTACAGAACCATCTTGCCAAACAACAGTTGCTTTTGTATTTGTAGAAAGAGTTTCAACAACGATTTTTGTTCCTGGAACTAGTGGAGTAGGTGGAAGTTTTTTTCTAGCTTTACATAATTTACGTTTTTTAAGAACTTTTGTCATTAGAGCTGGTCCTTTTTTCTTTTTTCCCATGGATGATAAACTTGAACAACCACTTGATACCTGTTAAATCAAAAAATGTTTTAATTAAGCTAAAGTACATTATAAAATATTTTTTTAAGTATAAGTTGATTTTACTGATGCTGAATCACTTTGCGATCCACTGTCCTCAGTATCCCAGTCATCTGAACTTTCATTGGTTTGACTTTGAGTTGTTGGGATAAGCAAATTATTACTCATTGCATCTTTATCATTATTAATTTTATTCTCAACACTTAGGTTACAAGCCTCTTTTTGTTGTTCTTGAGATTTATCTTTCTCTTTCTCACGTTTTATTTTCTCCTCCACAGCTATCTTCGACATATTACTATTACGCGATTTTCTCGGACTATGTTTAGGAACTTGAAAAATTTCTCTCTGTTGTTTTCGCCATTGTTCACGCGTTATCACATTTTCATCACCTTTGATCACGTAAAAATTGCGATCACCCACTTGCAATGTTGATGGTTCGAATACATTAAGTAGTTTTAATTTTTTTAAGTCATCACCTTCTACAACAAATTTAGGATGTGTTTGGTCTGACCAAGCTCCATCCTTAGAATAAGCTCTACATTGCCAATGAACACCTACCCAAGAAGTTTCCACTTTTTCTACTATTACTTTTGTTATTCTTTGCGGCTTTGACTTTCGTTTAGCTCTCATTTCTTTTGTACACTGTATCCATTGTGCTTCTTCAAGACAATGAACAGGACCCCATAGACTCTGACCAGGATAAAATTCAGATGAATGAGGAAAATCGTTATCCTGAAATTACAAATTATTGTGAAATCATATAAAAAGTAATGTATGAATATTTTTAAGAAAAATATAATTGTGTGGTAGATTTCTAAAATAAAAATTGTATCTGTAAATATAAAATAAATATATAATTGCACAATTCTTATTTTTAATTTTCTTTACTTGCAAAATTTATACTCAATTTATACTTAATTTTACTACATAATGTTACATAATACAACTTAGTTATGGTTAAAAATTTTTATATCTATAATAAAAATATTAAATTTTTAATTTTAAAAATAGAAATT
Organism: Sycophaga agraensis; assembly: GCA_018906755.1. Taxonomy (NCBI): domain Eukaryota; kingdom Metazoa; phylum Arthropoda; class Insecta; order Hymenoptera; family Pteromalidae; genus Sycophaga; species Sycophaga agraensis. The sequence goes on from JACCIE010000093.1 coordinate 567,512, forward strand.
AAAACTATTTAATTATAAAACAAAAGATTAGAAGCTTACTGATTCTCGCTTTTCTTCAAAATGTTCTAATCCTCTTGCATCTATTTCATTAATAATACATCTGGATCCATCAGGTGTAGCCAACCACAATTTAAAGTGAACCATTCTAATTCCACCAACCCAAGAGTTCATACATACTGCTATATCTGCAGCAAATTCCTATAAAAAATAAATTTGTTTTACATGAAACTTTTTGATCGCTATATATGATTAAATTATTAATCTACCTCAAGAGGTACTAAGTCTTCACTCCTTATATTGGTTAATACTTGTTTTGTACCAATAACTTGAACACATGCAGTAAGCTCAATATCTCTGCAATATCCTCTCTGTGTATCTTTCCCTCTGATCATGCGTCTTACAACATCTCCAGGCATTAGAGTTCTATCTGCCAAGTGTACCTGCAACATCACCTGAGTTATCATTATTAAATTGACTGTATCAATAAATAAACCATGTTAAAATTATTAATAAGAATATTTGAAAAAAATTTATGTTTTCACATACAGATTTAGTATATAGAAAACTGATAAGTTTTACAAATGCTTAAGATATTTTAATAAAACTCCTAGAAATACAAATATAATTATTATAATGAGATAACTTTTAATTGTTCTTTAATTGTAATACAAATATTTTTTTTGAAAAAAAATATTCAAAGTATAAAAATACAAAATTAAACAAAATGTAGCTTCTTCTAGTTTCAAAAAAATGTACTGCAAAAGCAATTTGCTTGGATGACTTTTAGAAAACAGAAAATTTTTCTATAAAATATTAATAATCATGTACAGCTTAGGACTAAATATAGAAATTATTTTAGAAGTGTTGCAGTAAGCTAAGAAAAACGCTACCTTTTTAAAGCTAACGAGTTCTTCGACGCCGGACGGATGCCAAACAACTCTGATTTCACCTTTTTTCCTTTTAGGACTCTCCTCGTTACCACTACTATCATCCGAGAGTTCTTGATCATCGTTTTCCATAACGATACCAAACTCGACATTACCACGTTTATCAACTCGGTAGACGACATCCTCGTAGAAATAATGATTTTCAGATGCACTGTTGTTGCTTGTCGTCATCGGAGCAGTGGCTACCCCAATCGTTACAGCTGGGCTCTGATTTGTGACCGCCGAGCCGTTCGCGGCCATAATAATAAAGGCAATGCAGCCTGGAGCCGGAGTCCTCGAATATGTGTAGTTGGACCTTTCGTTACACTCCCAACTTGTAGAACTTGTGCGTAGAAGTTCTTGATCCTGACCGTGGTTTTCTGAGTCTCCGAAAGTTGTGAGGCCTTAGCAAAGGAAGAGGGTGGTCAGCTTTCGCGCTTTTTCCTTTTTTGTTGCGATCCTGCGAGTATTGCTATGTACCTAACTACTCGAGTTCAAACAAATCTCGAATTCAAGTTTCAGTGCTTTGCTTCTTCCGAGATACAAGCTTTTCCAATCCCCCATCAACCCCGTCCTCGATTTCCTCGATGGAAGAGGCACGCGGAAATTCCGCCAAAGAGAGAGAGCGTATTGAATTTGCTATCTCTCTCGCCTCATAGTGATGGCGACACATTCGCACTCGCCAGTCCCCCGGCTATATATCTGCGATCTTCTTGTCATGCCGGATGAAATTATATGTATTATACGACCTATATGCTTGTCTTTTTCGAGATTCGCGTCGGTTTTTTACTAATTGTTTATTCTTTAATGAACTAGCAAGCGTTACGGAAGCTTAATTCGATACGTGAAATATTAACTTTAAGCTCTACTACATTGTAGTATTGGTACGAAATGCCTAAATATATTTATAAGTTTTAATTGTTATTATTAAAATATTTATTATGAAAATATTATATCGCAGTATAAGGTTTCGCAGTTGATTTAATGTAAAATCAATAATAAAAAATCAATATTAATCGATATTCCCTGTGAAATAATTGTAGTTCTATAACGTTAGAATTCGCGCATAAAATTATTATTTAGGTTAATATTAGCTCGAGTATTTAGTTTTAAGAAAATTATTAAAATCAAATAAGGGTTAGTTATCCGATATCCATTTTCAATTTTTTAAGTTTAAAACACGATGTGCGTAAAATGCGAATATATGTAGTATTTTTATCACAAAACTCAAATAACTCAATTCATCTTAAGAATGTATAAAAATAAAACTAACTTAATTAACTCGAATTAAGTTTATTTTTTGTTTGCGATTGGCTTACAATTCTGAGAATAAGTTTTATATCCATTCCCTTTCAAAAATATAATAGTTTTCAAAATTAACTACAAATTATAGCCATGAAAACAGCTATTTTTAATTTTAATTTAGTTTAATTTGTTAATACTAAGGAATCCGGATTCATAATAGTCAAAATAGAATTTTACTAGAAATCCAGTGCCATTAATTCGGATTTTTAACTACACATTTCCTGTTTACTTTCTAGATAAAAAAATGGAATTTTTATGTTAAAAGTTCTGATATTACTCTCAAATAGAAAATAAAGTGAATATGTAGTTAAAATCTACAAATACGAATAGAATTCGAACAAAAATATCTGTATTAATAATTATACTTTAGTTATTAATATTTAATTAATATAATCTAATTTAAAATAACAATTAGCCTATAATTATACATGATTATTTAAAATGTATTACTTGTTATGTAATACTACTTTTAATCCAAATAAAATCCGAAGTTAGGACATGTAAGTCAATGTAAGTACACCGTACGCCAGCATTATATAGCTAGATTTGCTATACCATAAGGTTATATTTGACTATATCAATAAACCTCGCAATATATACGTTACTTAAAGTAAAAAAGTAGTACACGGAACCTCGGTATTTATTTAAGAATACAATAAAATTTTAACCATTATTATTCTCACGCTAATATTAAAAACTTTTGATATTATATTAAATCTGTCATTTGAAAAATATGTTATTTTGACAAGTAGAAGCTGTTTTGTTAAGGGCAAAATAGAAGCGTTTCCATGAGTCGCGAAGTTCGGCGATGATAGCTGAGAAGTCATAATCGATGATAGGGCTGTTGCACGATCCGTTGTACCCTCGCGGGAAATAGCGCGATAATTCAAGCTCAGTAAAAGAAGATATTGTTAGATATAAGTAGAAACAAAATTTAGTTTATATAAGTACTGTAAAGAAACTAAAATAAGTAAAGTATAGAAATGTCACCCAAGATAAAATAAGAAAACTATAGATTAGTCACACAGCCCTGCGTTTCGTCAAGATTCGAATTTCAGCCCTGCTCAGTCCTACACAGAATGGGCTCATTCTAGTTTATATAAAGACGCGAGCAAGAAAATGCATAATTGATGCACTCTACGAGTGCCGCTTACGCAGCTTGGCGCATTGTAATACCGTCAACGCGAAAGTACGAACTACAAAAAAGCATTGTATTTGGAAGGGCTTGAGATGCGATGCAGGGTCGAACAGCGTATTGGCGTCGGTTCGTGCAGTCAGTCTGAGTATGCTCTCCGAACGAGCAAATCGCATAATTGTATTTCCATTATATTACTCTTAAAACTTAGAATATACGCTCATATAATATTCTCATAATATATTCTACTCAATTATTTAATTATTATTTCCTTCATTGCCGTTTTCGCGATTTCAAATAGAGCGCTTTGTTTGGCGGGCGAATCAGAACCCTAGATGAAAGTATAGTCGCGCATCTTCGCGCGGTAATATACAACAGGGCCGAGTCGTTAATATAGAGCTACCCTAATATGATTTTAATGTAGAAATATTTCTTGAATCAGTTTTATTAAACCTTTTTTATAGATTATTTACCATCGCATCACAATACTGTTGAAAATACAGTATGAATCTCAATTGTATTTTATAAAAATAGATGTTTTTTATTTAAACAAGTGAAATAAAAAGTAAAAAGATTTACAAATTAATACCCAATGATTCATCATCCCAAACTTACATCAAAATATTATAATTTAGGGGTACTCAATCTTGAAATCTTGAAATTTGAAAAAATTATAGCTTATATGCACGCAATTTAGAAACAGCATATAAAATAATTTGGGTCATCTCGAGGGTCATCTCAAAGTGTCAGATTTCTTTATGATGATATGCATAAAAAATTATATATGATGAAATGAGTTAAATTTGAATCTTTTTTCCTATTCTATTTGATTAAATTTTCATGAAAATGTAGAAGATTATAGAATTTAATGCTTGAATCATTATCAAATTAAGAATAGTATGTCTCATGAATATAATATAACAATAATATTTTACTCTAATTTTTTGAAAAGCTTATAAAATACATTTTGATATAACTATATTATGCATCAAATCAAGTATTCTCAGAGTTCAATTTTATTTACTGCGCAGCTCCCAGGCCATCCACCAGGCTACACTCCGATGTCGGCGGGACGCCTCCGCCATCCCACACCACCGAGACGGTGCGGGCCGCGAGAGCAGCGGCTCTCCGCGCGGGGCCGGATGGCAGACCAGGGTCCATACCATGGCCATACCTGTGCCAGCCGACTGACTCCAGTGGCTCGCCCGGGTCGAGGCGAGGGCCCCTAATGTGGCCCGGTACAGGCCTCCCGGGCGACGTCACCGCGTCGAGCAACGAGGCGAGGGCCCCACGTGCGGCCCGGTTTACTATTAATAATTAATCCCCGCCGTATGTAGTGGGGTGCTGTCGGGAGGAGGCGTTCGGACGAAGACTGTCTGCCCGGGCGCGAGGAAACATGTGTTTCCCAGAGCCCCTGAATTGTTATTAAGAGTTCTTCCTCCCTCCGTGATCCTAACCCGCGCAGACCGCCGCGAGGCTAGCTCGGCCGGATCCCCTCCGGGAAGACCGCGAACCTGCACGACGGGCAGGCGGGCGCGACCAGGGGGTGGCTGGTACTCCGGGCCCCTCCGAGGCACGTCGGCCTCGGGGAGGAAGCACCACAAGTTTAATTCGTGTATAGATTTACATTTATTTATTTTTTTATTAATAGTCGTTAGAACAGTAAAACGAAAAACAATTAATAAAACAAGTATCAATATATCTTTACTTTATATATTAAAAGTATACTTGATACACTAAATAAAGTATTGCAAGGAAAAATTATTTGAGATGATCTTGAAAATTTTAATTCAATTACTGTCATAGCTCATCGAAAATATTAAAAAAACTATAAGATTAAGGAATAGAAATAATATTTAATTGCTTGATTACCTTTAAAAATAATTAATTTTAGTATTGCATTAATGAAAATTATATTTCCCATAAATGAAAATTATGGGAAATCTTTTTTAAATTAAATATTTATATTAATCATAGTGCGATGCTACTAAACAAATAAAAAATTATTGTACAATAAAGAATTATAACAAAGTTTTATAGTAAATTTAAATGCTATGTATGTAGTAAATAATTATAAAAAGTGTGATCAATTTAAAAATAAGTTTAATAATTGGCTGTGATACAATTGCGATGAATGTTGTAATAAAAATATTATCTTTTACGTAATAATTGAATTGTTTCTAGCAAATTAATTCTATAGCACAATTCTCCGCTAGTGGTCGACTTAGAATTATAAGAAAGCTTTTTAAAACTAAATATTTTTATTATTAGTAAATAGATATGTGATATAATAATATACAATGTAAATTTTTGTCAAAAAATGTGATGAATATATTAACAGGCTTAATATTTTGTGGTTGACATAAAAGTAGCAAAAGAAAAATAGAGCAGAATATGTAATGATTTTTTGTAAAACGCAAAAATTTAACTTATGTATATTTTATTAAACGTTTTATTCTTATATGAATATATAGAAGGTGGTTTTATTATTTTCACAAAGTTCGCGTGTAACTGTATAAGCGGAATGCTATTCTCTATTTCTGAAAAGTATGGGACGCTTAACCTGTATAACGTACACTTACTTCTTTCGTGCTTACCTACTCAACAACAAATCGATCATTATAGTAACACTCCTGCGATTCCTACATTACTTCAGCTATACGGTTCACAACGTTAAAGCAGTTATTTTCATCTCGACCACGCTCGGCTGTCATGACTACCTGTGCATTCGGTACTTTTGCATATTCGGAACTTTTTCATATTCGTCACATTCCTACTCTCGCCCCGTACATGCATCAGAAGTTGACAGTAGCGCACACTGGTGGAGTTGGCCATAACTAATCCAAAACGTTGTCATCGAATACACGGAGTGTCAGCCTTCTGCTCAGGACTTCGCATCTAATCTATAGTTTTCCAAGTATATCCTAGGTGACATTTGTATACTTTATTTATATTAGTCTCATTACAATATTCATGTAGCTCATATTTTATTTCAATTTGTGTTTAACAATATATTCAATTAATACGTTCCTTTACTGTATTTGAGTTATCGCGCTATTTATTGTAAGTGTACGAGGTATAGTGCAACAGTACATATATTTAAAATGTTGGCACTACCGAAAATAACATTTTATTAGTAGCATAGCATGGGCCATAGCATTGGTTATACTATCTATGTATCAATCTCAGAACCTATTAAGCTATAGCTCATGTTTTAAAATGTTATAAAAATTTTGATTGATCACAATGTTAATGGTAATAAATTTTTATCCTGTCCATAGACTATACTTACTTCTTCCTTTCCTTAATTTTCTGATGAAAGAAATATTGATTGGAGGTCAAGTGTTTAGCGCGTTAAAGTAGTCGATTTGAAAAATCAATCATATGAAGATTACACCAAATTTTGTAAACGTGCAATTAATATTGACATTGAGATTTTTGAAAATCATGTTTATGTAGTACAAATAAAGGCCTGTACTACTTATAAATAGTTACAATTTTAATGCAATTATGATCCAATAATAACACATAATATAAGATATTTAAAAATCATTATAAAGAATTTTAAAATTGAGCTTTTGATGATTAGTATAAACGATTGTTTTCAATTTTTATAATTATTTATTATTTCTACTTGCAGTTTGAAAATAAGTCGTAAGCGGCGCTACATTCGCTTCTATCAATCGGGATAAACTATAGCTACATTTTTTTATATATAGTTAAACACTACATTATAATTATGCACATTCATAGTAGATATCACAGTCTTGTCACTCTTGTAATAACATTTATTGAGAAAATTTTAATTTATGTAATATATAAATCAGCTTCAGCACTAGTATTTTACAGTTAGGATTAGATAATAAATCCCGAATTATACCAGACTAAAAAATATTAAAACAATTTATACTTGAAAGAATTATTATTTTTTAAATATTACAAAATTTTATTAAAAATTTTAAGAATTGAAACGGTATGGCCACTATTTATCCTAATGTGAATGAAGTGAAAATTGAAGCGCTGCAGAGATTTGCAAACGCATTCGGCGAAAATGCAACTGTCGCGACATATGCACCTGGCCGCGTTAACCTGATTGGCGAACATACAGATTACAATGGAGGATTCGTTCTTCCAATGGTAATATTTTTGGAACAATTCATTAATGCATTTATAACATATTATAATTTTATTAGAGTTTTATGATTGTTAATATACATTTATATCATAAAATATTGCAGATAAGGTGTAGCACTGATAACACTGTTTAATTTAAATTAATTAATACATATATTATTAGATAATGTTTTTTTATTATATCTATGATATATTTTCATAGTTTTATGTTAATTTTTTAGATATTCAGATTTTCATTTTGTTTTTCTCATTAATAATTTTTTGAAAAAATAGAAATGAGGTATTATATCATAAGATATTAGATTTTTGTTATCTATAAAGATATCACTGTCGCTTTGAGTAAAGGTAAAATTAGGGTGTTGCTCACATTGTACTTATTTGAAATAGTAGATAGAAATAGTAGAAAAAAATTCTAAACAATTTTAGTCAAAAAATTTGAAGATAAAAAAATGGATATAATAATAAAAGCTTTAGCTTGTTTGAATTATGTAATAATTTCATATATTAATAGTTCATTAAAAAAATTTTCAAACATAAAAAAACATTTCTTTTTCACTGCGAAAAAAACTAATTAAATAAACAAATAATTACTTTTTTTAAAGTAACTGGCATAATTATAGGATGAAAATAGGCGGGCACAGGTGGAAGGAGAATACTTAATAACTTTGATAAGTACACCTTTAATTAACCTTTCTCATTGGTACAGCAGCTGCTTACAAGTACTTGCCTTAGCGGTCGCCACAACTGTACCCTCGCTCCTTTATCCTTCCACTGGACAGCTACTCCAGTTCGGGACCTGGACAAGTATCGCCCAGGCCTCGAGCCGCCTGGGTTTTCTTCGGCACGTTTGGGCCGAAGACCCACTCCGTCCCGACACTGCTTACTCGCACGCTCTCTCACTCTCTCTCTCTCTCTCTCTGTGTCTCTCTCTATTAAAATTATTAAAATTATTCAAATTAAGCGCCCGATTTAGTAAAAAGTATAATGTAAATAATGTAAATATAGAAAGCTCTGAATTTATCCCAATGGCTGTGGAGTACTACCGGGAACTTGGGAGCTCACGACATCTATAATAAAACAAGCAATGTTAAACTAACTAAAACGAGCAACAGTAAACTGACACATAATAAAACATAATAAAACAATAGTAACCGCAATAGAGATAATCATCTTAACGAATCTGCTCTCGTGGTTCTCGGACACATTTTGAACAATTATCGGGATGATGTGAGGGATGTCTCGGTGGGTGATGCGGTTGAGTTCTTCGTCACGGGGGTGGTTGACTGTGTCTAGAACGGGGGTCTTGCCTTCTGATTTCGCACTCGACATCATCACTTCTGTGCTCCCCTCCGTACCTGATGACCTGGTATCCACGGTGCAGCTCGGGGCACGAACGGCGAGTTCACATGGAGGGGTTGGTGAAATACTCCAACCGTCAATCCCATGTAGCGGTGTCTGATGTAAAACAACGTACTATTTTTATAAATTTGTGGTTAAGTCAAGGTCAATCCTTTATTAGTAAACTCTTTATTAGATGGAGAGAGGGCAGTAGGATTCATGTTGTGGCCTCTGAGAATGAGATTATAAATTTATTTATGAGCATGTACTCGTCGAGAGCTTCTCGTGGCGGCTCCGTGGCCAGGACTTAACTAAGCCGTAGCCCTCTCGCTTCGTAGGAGTTGACTTAGGATTGTGAGGACGGACGCTCAAATTGTGGGATAAGGGCCGATCATATTTGACTAGATCGGACAAACGCTCCGTTGCTAGTCGGAGAGAGTGGGAAGGGTAACAATAATAATGATAAGGCTGCGGGTTCCAGCAGGGGTGGCTCACATTGAGGGACTCCGTCAGCATCTACATGATTATCCTACCTACCATCTGTTCGGTGTAGCGGAAACCTGGTTGGATTCTAGTGTCATGGATGAAGTCATTGGAATTGATAGATTTTCTGTGGTTGGAGTACTTAATCTGCTCTATGCAGGATCGTACCTCTGAGCCTACGTTAATTTGTGTCGTGTATAGGTCCCCTCACGTTTCATTTATGAGGAACTCTAAATTTTTGGATGAATTACTGCGATTATCGCTGGATTACAGTCATAAAATCATTCTCGATGATCTGAACACTGATCTCTGCACTGCCAGTGATGATGCTGAGTTTCTTCGTAGATTCGCGGCTGAGCTGTCCTTGCAGATTATCCAACACGGTCCTACGCATATTGCACCCACATTCCGCACCTGGATTGACGTCATTCTTGTGGAGGACAATAATACGGTAATTTCCGCTGCCAATATACCTGCTCCTTTTCATAGTAAGCACAACATAGTCAATGTTACAATAGAGGTACCTGTCCCCGAATCTATCTGTTGCTCTTTCAGATATAGGGATTATAAGAGCATCAATAGCGTGGAGCTTGTGCAGTTGTTGATCTTAACTGTATGCATCAATGTCAATTAATATTTGATTTTAAAACGCACAAATATTAATTTTCATTTATTATAAAAAATTCTTTTGATTTAAAAAATAACGCAAACAATATTGTACTTTCATAATACAATATATTGTTTGCAACTAGAATCAATTGCTTCAATATACAAGATTATAAATACAGTGTACGATGTAAATCATGTAAAAAATTATTTAATATAAATTAATTTATTTTGGTGCAAATAATATCATATTATACTGTGATGAAATTAATTCCTACTTAATAATCTTTGTATACATAGCACAATTTGTATACAACATTATATTTCAAGATAACCAATCATTGAATGAAATGCATTGATTAATAGCATTTTAATCAAGGAGCGTTCATTTTTTATAATTAATATAATTTAAATTTTTATTATTATATAAAATGCTCTTCATAATATTTTTATACTAAAATTACATTACGTGCAGTACATTACATTACGTGAATATCTATTAGTAATAAAATATTGAATGAAAAAATCATAATACAATTTACAGTATAAATCTTGGCTCGTCATTCGCGCTCCTTCCCCCGCCGATCAGAGCCGAACCAGCTTCGGCCGCAATCGGGCGCATCAACACATACCTGCCGCCGGTTACATGGACACGACCGGTGGCTCGCGCTTACTTCTTCCCTCTCCCTTATTTCCCCTCATTTCCCCTCAAGTGCGACAGATTACAATTTTCTCCGCGAGGGTGCGTATTGCTATGGCGCATCGAATTTAGCGCGGCTTGGGCGTATAGCATCGGCTATCTCTCTATTCATCTCTGTTCATAACCACTTGTTCGACTCTCAAAATTCCAGCGCCATCTGGCATGAGTTGCGGAACCTAGGTTTGCTACTACGAACAAGTGGGTGTTTGCATGCGTTCATGCCCAATGAGCTTAATACTCACTTTGCGCGGGTGTCTGTGTCAAATACCATCGATGACAATCGGATACTTGCCGTGGTCAACTCTGCTGCTAATGATATTTTTTGGTTTAAAAATATAAATATTAATTATATTGTAATGTCAATATCTAAGTTCACATCGTAGGCAGTTGGTGAGGATAGCATTCCGCATAGTGTAGTTATTAAGGCTCTTCCGATTATAGGTCCATTTTTAGTGCGCCTGTACAACAGCTCTCTTGAAAGTGGACGCTTTTCTGAAGTGTGAATGAATCTCGTGTGGTGTCATTGGCCAAATCAAACAACTTCTAGAACAGATGATTTTCGGCCTATTTCACTACTTTGTTTTCTTTCAAAAGTGCACTCCAAACTGGGTATCGACGGCACAGTTCGACTGAGACTGCTCTGCTGAGATTGACTAAAGACGTACACAATGCTATAGATAAAAGACAGGTAACGTTACTGTTATTGTTTGACTTTAGCAAGGCCTTCGACACTATATGTCCCACTTGTTTATTGAACTGCATGAATCGAATGGGCTTCTCGCGCTGGGTGCTAATGTGGATATGGGCATATTTGTCTGGGAGAGAGAAACTTGTCATCTCGGATAGAACAATAAAATCTTATTGGCTCTCTACCACACTAGGCGTTCCTCAGGGTTCTGTCTTAGGACCATTGCTGTTTTGCCTTTACATTAATGTTCTAGGTCTTGCACTCGACTCTATGGGTGTATGACATATTCTATATGCTGATGACCTCCAGGTTTACCATAGTTTTTCTAGGGATAACCTCGAGGCAGGAGCCAGATACGTAACAACTGCGGCCCGTGCAGTCTCGGACTGGGCCTCTACTGCGTCCTTGAAGCTTAATGTTGAAAAACGTCTGCGATTCTTTTTTGAACTCACAGATTCCTTTCTGACGTTGAGTCAAGCCTGTAAAAAGGCTGTAAAAAGCCTTGGAATTGTGCTAGACGCGGGTCTTACCTGGAGACCACACATTGAATTGATTTGCAAAAGAATCAACCAGGTTTTATACAGTCTACATTTTTTCCGTCAGTACACTACGGAGGCTCTTCGTGACAAGCTGGTGCGTTCACTGGTCTTTCCGCATTTCAATTATTGTTCGACTGTTTATTTAGATGCGTCCCTCGAGTTGAGGACAAGGCTACAACGCTCACAGAATTTCGGTGTGCAATATGTGATGGGTGCTAGGTGGGATGATCATATCACCCCCTGCAGAATCCGATTAGGCTAGATAGGAGTAGACGGTTGGAGGGAATTTTTTGTGTATTTACAGATCTACAAGATCTTACGGCTGCGTAAGCCGGAGTATCTTGTCGATTTGTTTTCTCCTGATGCACCTAATCGGTCGGTCAGGGGTGAACCTAAAGAGATGTCCGTTCCTCGGGTGCGTACCGAGACGGGAATTAGATCTTTCTCTGTTCAAGGCGCTCATCTGTGGATCGGACTGCCATCCTGTATTAGAAATGCGCTCTCTCCTTCTCGTTTCAGGGGGCTAGTGATGGAGCATTTGAGGGGTCGTTACATTACAATAGATTTTTCTAGTCGGTTATCCTCTTAAACTTGCTTTAATTTTTGCCCTAAATTAGTTGTATATTTGTATAATGAGTATGTGTGTATTTATCCTTTCACTTCATATTGTAAATATATTCATTTCACTCATTGTATGCGGGTGTGCGTGATCTCATCTCATTTCATTCATCATATGTATATGCTGCCTTACTTGTATTCACTGTGTGTGCAGCCTGTAGGGCAGCTCTATTATACTTGAAAGAAAAGACTCAAGAAAAAATTAAGGGTGAAGCTAGTCTAAAAGGGAAGTGAGCAGCAGATATCTAATAAAACCAGCAACCAAGTAAAATTAACTAAGTGAATAATACTAAATATGAAACTGTTATTTTATCTTGAAAAATGTCAAAATTATCGATTTTGACAGTTATGTACATTGATTCTCACGAACAATCTCATTGATGACATGTGTAGAAGTACCTAATATTAAAATAATTTAAATATAACCTGTAGTTTTTTATTTGAAAAGTTGGACGATTTTTTTCGGAAAGAATTTATTTTATAGCTCTCGTTTTCGTTTTAACGAATCTAGAATAACATTTATTATATTACTATTTTTCATAAATAATTGTCGAATTTAATATTTTTTCGTAGGCTCTTCCACTTATAACAGTAATAGTTGGTAAACCCAATGGATCTAAAACATGCAAAATCATGTCTATGAGTAAAGCCATTGGGACTGAGATTTTTGCTGAATTTGATTGTACCAGTAAGGAGATTATTAAACCAGGAGAGCCAAATTGGCTTAATTATGTGAAGGGTTCAGTAGCCAATTTTCCACGTAATATTTCATTTTGTTTATAATATATTATTTTTCTTTATAATTGCATTTCTGTATTTTTTGTAAAAGATATTTATTGGTTTGTATGCACGATACATATTATTTTTTTGGAATCGTATTTTAATTAATTTAATTAATTAATTTAAATTACAAAACAGAAACTGTAAATGGATTTAATGCTATGATCCTTTCAACGATTCCCGTTGGAGCTGGTCTCAGTAGTTCTGCAGCTCTTGAAGTAGCAGTCTACACTTTCTTAGAAGCTATAAGTGGTTATACTTCAAGCGATGAAGTTAAGGTAAATTTAAAAAAAATCTATTTATAATTTGAAAATGGAACATAACAGAGTTTTACTACATAAAAATATCCTATAATGCAATATTGTTTAACTCAAAATAATTCAATAAGCATTAGGAGACAATTAAGATTTGTTATGGACGAGGTTTGAAATAAATGTGGCAGGGTTGTAAGTTATTAAACTTTATTTGAAAGAACAAATTTTTTGTGCATGTGCATGGTATGAAGGCTCGTCAGAATCTAACGACTCGCTCGTAGTGCGGTGTTTCCTCGCTGCCGTACATCGCTCCGATATCCCCACTATTAGCATACCGTCGGTAACTTACCACTGCGGCGTAAAACGCGAAGAATCTTACAGCCTAGTGGATTACTTCAACAAGACTAATTAGACGACCGTAGAAAACACATGATCTTTACTGATAAAAATGTTTAGAATGGAAAGGATCGGTTCATTTCCACGCAACAGATTTTAATAAAGTACGGCAAAACATTTTTACACATTCTATATCAAAGAATAAAATATTTCAATGAGCATTTAGAGATGTTATTGATACCTACATTTTTTGAGTTTTTTGATTAAACGTTGTTGAGAATAAAACATACTTTACATATTGACAAAAATAATTAAATTTTTTTATTAAATAGATACATAATATAGTAAATAAATTAATAATAAATCATAGAATACTAATAACAATAAACAACAAAATTACATTAATATTTTATACAAAATCTTCGTATAAAGTCGTTGGTGTAAAAATTTATAGCAAGGTAATATAGGATTTTTTCATAGAATGTACGCCCAATATTTTTAGATTCTTGCATGTCAACGAGCGGAGCACGATTTTGCTGGAGTTTCTTGTGGTATCATGGACCAAAGCATTTCAGTGATGGCACAAGAAGGCTATGCACTCTTTCTAGATTGTAGTAATTTTACTACCAAGCAGATTCCTATTCAACTCAAGGACAACGTCTTCCTTATAACAAATTCAAATACTCCGCATAAACTTAGTTTGAGTGACTACTGCGAGCGCAGAGATTCATGTATCGAGGCAGCTCAAATTTTGGGTAAAAGAAGTCTTAGGGAGTTTCAATTCAGTGATCTTGCTAGTACGTGACTTTTATAATTAAATTATTTTTTTTCAATACTCATAGCAAACATAGAACAATATTTCCAATATCACGGTGTTTTAAGATGAAAGGCTAACTTGAAAGCAAACACAGCGAATGCAATAATTTAAGACAGTGCAATTGTAATATTTACTTGATATAACTTAATTACAATAAAATTTAGTACTAATTTTCTTCTATGGTATATCAGATATATCAGTATGAACTAAGGGTCAGGATACAAATGTCTCGATAGAAAACATTTGTTCTAAATTAGCCTTCATTTTTTTGTTTGATTGCTATGACAACTGTCAAGCATATTTAATATGCATCAAGTTATTGAACAAACAATATCATATTTTTTCATCGTGTAAAAAATGTCGAATTTTGTATCAGAAGATGTGCAGAAAGCATTAATTTTTTGTTTTCATTTGAAGTGCTGAAAACCCACATTGAATGCTTGTCAAGGCATATGATGATCATGTTCTATCAAAAGCAACATACAACAGATCGTTTTAAAAGTTTAGAAATAATAATTTTTATGTGAGGAATGAAAAACATGTAAGATCACCAAAAAAGTTTGAAGACACCGAATTGCAAACGATATTGAATGAAGATGACACTTTTAGTCAAAAGCAAATGACAAAAATGTTAAATGTTGCACAACCAACAATTTATGACCATTTAAAAACTATGAAAGATTCAAATGTGTCAAAAATGGGTGCCTCACTAATTAAATGAAAGGCAGATGGAAAACCCAAAAAACACTTGTGAAATTTTGCTCCAAAAACATGAAACAAAATTGATTTTGCATTGATTATTATTGGCGATGGAAAATGGATGGACAACCTTCAACATCGATTGCAAAACAAAATCAATTAGACAAAAAGTGTGTGGTGTGGTGTATTACGAGTTGATAAAATCTGATTAAACAGTTAATGCTACCGATAACAAATGATTAATTTGAATCATGCATTGATCCAAAAATATTTAGAATGGGTCAGAAGACACGGTAAGGTAATTTTGCTTCATGACAATGCGCTTAACTGGGAGGTGCTACCCCACTAGCCGTATTTACCATACTTGGCTGCTTCTAACTACTATTGGATTGATCGATGCGACACGCATTGGCTGAGCAGCACTTCGATTCCTACGAGGAAGTCGAAAATTGAATGTCTGATTACTTTTCTTCAAGAGACAAACAATTCTATTGGCGTGGTATCCACAAATTGCCAGAAAGTTGGTCAAAATGTGGAGAAAACAATGGACAATACTCTCAACAAAATGTTTTTAACTTTTCCTTTAAAATTAATGTTTTATTTTCACGAAAAATGCTCACTTCATACCGCTACACCTGGTACACGAGTACAACTATCGAAAATTTTTAATCAAAAATTCAATAGCATTTACTATAAATATATAATATTTACTTTAATATAAATGACTTTTTAATTTATATATGCGTATGTGAAATATTTTAAGAAATAAATCAGAATAAAAATATCTTTTTAAATAATCGTCATTTCATGAGTGCTTAATAATTTTTTAGAGTTAAAGTCAAAAAATCCAAGTGATGTAATAATCAAAAGAGCACGCCATGTCATAACAGAAATACAAAGAACAGTCGAGGCAGTATATTGTCTCAATAACAACGACTTTGATAGATTTGGTAAGCTGATGGATGAGAGTCACAATTCACTTCGCGATGACTATGAAGTATCTTCCAAAGAGCTGGATAGTCTTGTGTCAATAGCACGGGGCGTCGATGGCGTCTTAGGTAGTCGCTTAACAGGTGCAGGTTTTGGCGGTTGCACAGTCACACTCTTGCGGAAAAATGCAGTCGACAATTTGATCAACGAAATAACTAAAAAGTTGGTAACTAAAGTCTTTTTAGCCTTATAAGCCTGTTTAATATAAAATGTAATATAACATTAGCCCATTTAATATAAAATGAAGTAAAATGTACAATATATTTTGGACGATTTAATAGTCAAGAGCATTTACTCATAAATTAAAAAATGTACTTAATATTCATTAATACTTATTTATTGTTTTATTTTTTATAATTATTCAATTTATATTATTTTTGTTTTATATGGTTTATAAATCAAACTTTGTATAATTTTTTAAATTATATGATTATATTTTTTTATTTATATTGATTTATTATTATAATATATAGATTTTATTTACTATATTCGAAATATTTAAAACTAAGCTAAGATGCAGAAATATGCGCATTAACATAAAAATGATTGACCAGAATTTAATTGTGTTTGTATTTCTATAAAAATAACAAATAAAAATATTTTAATCGAAATCAATAACAATTAACAACTTAAGAATGCATTTTATGCAATTAATCGTATACTGCATAATAATTGGTCTGGAAAAAAAGTTAGTAACAACAATTCTTCTTTTCTTTAAATTTTATAAAATTTTATACATAAATATCATATATGACTTAAGCAAATATAGACGTTGAACATGTTTATGTACTATCTAAGTTTTCTATAAACTAAGTTTTTTAAAAAACTGACTATTATGACAGCTATATTAAAAAAATTATTGTATTACTTTTACTTATATTTAAATATGCATTACAAATTTATTTTCATAATAAAAATTTACTAAAAATATATTGTTTTAGCTATGCTGGAACACCAAGTTTCTACATAGCAGAGCCTTCAAGTGGTGCAGGAGCACTCGTCGTTTAGAGTAAAATAAATCAAGATAAGACTTGAGATCGCGTACTTTCATAAAATTGTACAGAATACTTCGTATACAGTTAAGTATTATTATGACGAAAACTAGCACTATAAAAGAATAAGAATTTTGAACAGTGTATAGTATAATAATCATTGTGTATACAAAATAAAATTCTGACAAAACCGAATTATAAATTGGCATATTGCATTATTATTATTTATTTCCGCTGGAAAATTATTAGTGGATCTTCAAATTATAATCTTAGCCACATCTTATTCTTAACAGCATGACAGTCCCATAATATTAACAATCGTTTGTAGAGATCAGTTTTTAATAAATGCTTTAAGCATTTTAATGTCGGCTTACGGCGCTTGTTTCATTGTTTATCAATTCTGTAAGAAAATCATTGTAAATATAAATACGAACGTAATAGTTTGTTATAAGTAGTACAAATTTTTTAGGATGCAATTATTACATTTAAATAATAAGTTATAAATTAAAATAAACTTAAAAAACAGTAAAAACTACCTTTAAAATAATCGTTGAGTTCCACTTGACTCGAGCAACATTGTAAGTCAATTGGCTTAACACCTTGGAAAATTGTAACAATACTTGGTTTTAAATTATAAAATATAAGTATTTGGCCTCTCCTTGCGAAATCTTCAATAAGGCTCTTAACACCCTAAAACAAGCATATACAGTATTCTGATATTAAATGTCTTTTATTTATAATTTATAAATTTACTTGAAGTTTGCAAAGTATAACTTTCCTTTTTATGAAATTTAAATTCATATGAATTTTTATAATCACTTTTAATGATGTAAGAATTAAAAACAAAAAAACAAATTATTTAACTATCAGTAGAAAATATGTGATAATTAATATGCTTCTCTTAATCTGTAACTGAGTTATTTTTATAATTTTATTTTAGTTTACCACTATAAAAAATAAATGATTAATAAAACAAAACAATCTGTACTGTTATATACAATCTCAATCTCTTAAATCAAAGATTATGAAATAAAGATTTCGAAGATATTTGAAGCAACAAACCTTTGCAGCAGTAAAGTCGGCGGCTTGAATATGGGTGGAATCGATAACAATTGGTACAGTTATACCATGCTTCGTACCATATTTACTGATCATCGACCTCACGTACTCAACGCTCGGAAAAATAAGACTTCGATCCGGCGTTATTACTAAATAATCCAAGCCTCCTAAACTCTGAAAAAAGTTATTGTAATTAGACATCTTGATGTTCATATTGAACGCTTGAAAATGATAAGGTTTTGTGCAATTTTATCATATAATGTAACAAAACATATACTCATATACTCTTATTTTAAAATATTGATTTTGAACTTTATATATTTGGAATTACACATGTTAAAACAATATTACGGCATATATATTTCATTGTAAAGATAGTCAAATCGATATGTTTCAGTGAAATGTCATCTAAAGTCAAATATATATAGTCCATGAGAGTTAACTGAGTTGCTATTAATTTGTGCGAAAATGGAAGGCACCTCTTTTCCTAAATGAGCTTCTAACTTGTTCAAATTATTTTTCTATCGGGTCATATTGTTCAATGCAACCTAATTAATTTGATTTTTGAAACAGAACGAATGTTAAAATATGTTGTATATTAGTAAAAATATACGAGTGTTCATATAATAGAGAGAACTACTGTAAACTGTTATCTTCCCTATATTTAACATTAGGGATGCGACAGTGTAAAAGGGACTAATTTCAAGACTAATCCTTCCGTGAGGGTTATCAGTAACAATATTTATATCCATGGTTTAAGATATATATTAAAAAAGTTTTTATATCTATGGAGTCAAGAATCAGGTAAATATCGAAAATAAAAGTTAGAGGCAGGGAAATGATAAGACTCTGGTCAGATCTTAAAGCCTCATAAATCTTTGTATTTTGTCAATGGAGAGAGACAGGTGAACACCTCGGCTGAACACAGAAAAGGGCAGTTGGCGTTTATAAAGATTTTATTGATTGTTATAATGAAGAAATACATAAATTGTCGCTTTCATGAACAATTGATGCTACGTCCGACTTCAGGGATCTAGTTGGTATATGCCACAGTTCAATAGACCACGGGAGGATCACACTTTACCGCGTACTGCACCCCTGTAAGGCTCTCACCCACACACTCCACATTGTGATACTTTAGAAATTTCTCATATTTTGGCCGTTAATACGTGCTCGGTTTACCTAAAATCCCTTCCCTCGTAGTTGTCAGTATTAAAACAGCCTATACATATGCAATAATTTTTTCTCGAGTTTTTCTCAATTGATTTTTTGGTACGAGCAGAAAGAATTCTATAACAATAACAAATTTGATAATGTTCTCTGGTAACTGGACCAAAGAATGGGCTTCTATTATACCTTTGTTTACAATTATGCATGCTTGCATGGTCCAGGACTTTTCAATTAGCACAATACAACAGTAACAAGCAACTATTTTATATTTCTTAATCGCTTTACTATATTTTTTCAAAAAAGTAGCATTTTAATTTAAGATATAAAATGTATAACATAAGTTTAGTTTAAATGAATATATTTACATGTGTGCAATATAGATCATATTTCTAACAAAAAAATTAGACGAAGTCAATACTTATATAGGTTACAGCTGAAAGGTATACATAAAAGACGAAAACATATATGCTGTCAAACTGAGATTACTCAATAATATTAATATTTAAAAATAAAACAATATAAAATTCTATTATATGCTTGCATGTATTCTGATAATTTATTACTAAAAAAAGAACTTATTGAAGGAATTTTATACTATATTTATATATTAAACCAAATATTTTCCATCATTTTTAATAATTTCTTTCTATATTTTTTGTAATATAGTTATAATTGTGTCGCAAGAAAGATGATGGTTTTACAGGGACTGATTATCGAGTCTTCTTTAATGTTTTGAAAACTGTGTATTAGCAAAGTCATGCTATATATTCGTATAAGTTCGCAAATAGCTATTTTAGTGAGTTCACTGAATGTAATAGAACTTTCCATTTGAACTCCAACAATCTAGCCTGGATAATTCTTACACGTGGTCGAGCGCTGTCATGTAACACGATGATTTAGCGTCTGCACTTGCCGTTATTGATCTTATTAGTGCAATAATACGTCATTTAATTTATGTCATTTAGTACTAGATATCATTTTAATTAATTTAATTTATCATTTATTTTAATTGACGTCATTTAGTAGATATCTCAGTAATAGTTTCCTTCGATTTTTAGTTACTCGTAATACACTACAGGTTACGTATCCCCTCGCTTATACTACGTTATGCGTAGAAAGACTTTCTTATCATGAATACTACGCTTTGATACCGCTTGTCAAGAATTTATATGGATGGACATCTATATGTATTATCTACATGTATCTTCATTAGGAAATTTTTAATTATTAAAATTATTTAATTATTTAATTTTTTTTTAATTTATGCGTGGATAACTTACGAATGTATTGCATGAAATCCACGCAAAATCCACATGGTATCCTCGTGGAATCCAATTAATCTAGATGGAATATCTTACATGTATTGTTTGGAAACAGTTGATTCATCAGCTAATACCGTGTATCAAGGCGTTTTAAAAGTATAGTTATAAATAAAATAAAATCAATTTTTAACCACCGAAACCAAAAGTAATAACTGCAACATAGTATTATCGTAAATTTTTAAAATTGTGTAAAAAGTTTCGACAATAGATTTCTTCCAATTGTAGTGGCCCATTCGTAGCAATTCGGTAATGGTCTCTACAATTGTATGCGACACAGCCTTCAAACCGCGCGACACCAGCCGTATCATTAAGGTATGGCCCTTATGTCGGCTTAAATTGACTATAATCACAAGATTTTCCGCATAGCTCGATCTCTCCATGTCGAATGTCCGAGGTGACCGGACGTCTTCCGGCTTCTCGAGGCTTTGACTCTTCGTCGTCTGTAGTATATATAGAAATATTTATTGCGTGCTGCGGAGGGAGAACGTGGCATTAGGCGATGCTTTGTCCGCTTGAGGTAAGTGTCTTTTGTATTTTGCGTGTTGCCATGTACGTAATGTTTGGGATAACTTTATAGCGGTTCGTGCGAAGTGGACATCGGCAAGTCCTTCGAATAATGAGGATTTATTGGGAGTCTGTACTATTTTTTGGGGTATTTGCTGCGGCTTGTGTCGGAGATTTTTCCCGAAATCTCGAGCAGAAGTCGCAACGAAGCCAGCCGCCGTTTTGTCTTTCCCGCCGAGATGTTTCAGTTGTGTGACTCGCTGAGATGTTTGAATGGTTTATTTGAAGCGTATACCGACAGATTCAGGCGATTTATTTTACTGTTGACGCGAATTAATCAAAATTTTATTTGCATAGTACATATCGGCTTACGATTTATAGACCCACGATAAAGTAATAAAGAGTATGTATATATACAATTAATCATGAGCGAATTAATTAAAATGGCGTCCAATCAGAAGTTGTAATTAGTCATTTCATCGAGAGTAATAAAGTAAAAAATGGTAATTTTGTTTCGAATATTACAAAATAAAAATATAGAATTGTGCGATCATAAATAATAGTTAAATTATAATAGGATTGTTAATATTTGTTTTATTTGTAACTAAAGTCGAATATTATTTTCATGATGTCGAAGTTGATACAAAGTAAAAGTAATCAAAAGTCATCTTACGAGGTTTCTAACGAACCAAATATCATGGAATATTGTGACCTCGAAGAAAGATTCAAGCACATAGACACAGTCAGAATAGCGACTGAAAAAGAAAATCAACAATTGCGAGGGAGAATCGAGGAGATGCTTGAAAGTAATGCGCGACTAGCGGTGAATCATGCGAAAATAAATGTAAGTAATATCGAAATGCAAACACCTATTAATAACAGTGCAGCTAGTACCGACAGTAAACGCGGTTAATCTAGAGCTTCATTTAATACACGAAAATACTTGTGTGAACTCCGCAGTCGTTGGAACATTAATTGATTATTTGCAAAACAACCAAGTTGTAGTAACTATGCCAGAATATAATGGTGAGCGGGATAATCCAGCAGAATTTTTATGTACCGATGAAAAATATTTTATAAAAAAAATATTAAAGAAAATCTGAAGTTTTTGATAATGGAAGACGCCCTGAAAGCTTGCGCACGCTTTTAGTTCGATACAAATATATATCCTAGAGAAATGTACCAAATGTTTAAAAAAAAATTTCTCAAGGAATTCTTCTCAGTGCAATCGCGCTTTAAGTTTAAGCACAGAGCAAATCTATGCATGACTATTTTATGGCTCAAGTGCGTGAGGCACGTTGCGTAGCACCCGATGTTGACACTGCGGAGATTAACTTTTGCATTATAAAGCAATTACCTACCACGGCTAAACAAATTCTTACAACGATTGATTTAACCGAGACGCAAAAATCGCGAAAGCCTTGTGACGTCTCGATATAACTTTTAAAGAAACTTTTCATGATAAAGTAAATACTCGACCTAATAGTAATAATCATGTTTGATGTAGGCGACGATCGGAGAATTTTAATACTAATTATCATCGCAGAAACTTAAGTATGGAAGGCAAAAATAATAGTAACTTGCGTGATATTGACGATTGGTGCAAAACAAATTCAATAGCAGCTCCAGCGCGCAATAATGTTAGCGAAGTAATGTTAGCGAGATAACTAACTATCAACTGTTAACTAACTATACAACTAACTATCAATAACAACTAACAATCTGACTTTGCGGAAGATTTGTGTTGGGATGTATGCGACATTGATGCGAAGGATTCTAGTCTCATTTCAAAAATAGTTAGTCCTGCACGAATTCGTGCAAAAATTGGCGATTGCGAAGTGGATGTCTTGCTAGATTCTGATAGTGAAGTGATGTGCCTATCAGAATGTTTCAATCAACAAATAAAATTGAAAAATAACCTTGTCGAATGGCGAATCTTTTTATAAGTAGCTGTAGGTAAGAAAATGACGACTGTGAAAAAACAAGTGCAATTAGTATTGTAAATTGCACATTTACGGATTAGCTATCCTTCTCTCATTGCAGATTTATCTGAAAATGTAATTTTAAGTATTGATTGGTTTCATGCAAATCAAGGTGTACTTAAATTGTAAAAAGGAAATAATACTTAATGGATATAAGTTATCAAAAAATGTTGTATCATTTGAAGCATGCAAGTCAAACCCTACGAATTGAATAAATGTGATACTAGTCAGTCATAATCATTGGTACTCGGTGTCCGATAATCCTCAGTCACTATAATTTTAATCTATTTATCTCAACAATGTAATGTTGAGCCCTGTGCGGCAAGTGTTAGCAAACGATACGTTTTCATTGGGGAATGAATCAGGTAGCATTGAAAGGCCTATTACTGCGCTATTCAATTTTGAAATTGAAGGAGTCGAGACGCATATTTCTCAGTAAGTTGCATCCATGGAACATTCAAGGTGCCAGAGTAATCAATATTAGAAAAACTATTATTGAATAATCGAAGAGTGTTCTCGGATAAACCGAGCTGTACCGACATCTATGAGCATAAAATCATTCCAATTGTAGAACATTAAATAGTTAAAGTACATATCAGTTCACTACTAATAGACCTATGATAAAGACTTTTTTAAGACTTTTTTTATCCATGGAAATAACAAGACCGTTAAATTTTAGTTAATAAATGTATTGATTAAAATACAGGCATATGCTTAATATATATAATACAATATGTATCTAAAATTAGTTAAAAACATGTTCTAATACTTTCATATTAAAATACAATATTGGTTATTATATACTATTGTTAAAATAAAATTAAAATATAAAAGAATTTTCTATTTTTATTTTAGACTATTTTATTGGAAATTCAGGTAGCAAAATATGCATAATATAATATAAGATGAACTACTCACAGTTTCTTTTCGAACTCGAAGTGACGGCCTAGCCGAACCATATAATAGAAATAATAAATTTACGCTTATACCAATAACAATTCCAATCTCTAGTCGAATAAATAGGCAACATAGAAACGTAATGATTGCTGGAATCAAGTCAATTTCTGAAAAAAATATAATTAGTAAGTTACATCAAAATATTTAATAATTATTAACTTATGACATATAAATGTTAACGATAGATTATGTTTTTGATGCATTAGTCTTTATTATAATGTACACATTGTATCTGCATTTGTGATAGGTATATGTTTCATAGCCCCCAGCGAGCGGGCTATACATATATATATATATATATGGATTTTAAAATACATATTAAAACTTTTTTTTCATATAAAGGATTTGTTTACTTTGTATAAATTTGTATTTTTAGATTAGATGGCTGTATTGATTTATGCATATAGACGAGTTTGTAGCGGTGTTTTTAGCGAGTTTTTAGCAATGAACCGTCGGCAGGGTATCAAGTTATTCGCTAATTTTGAAATATTACTCCAATAACTTGCGAAAAACTCGATAAGATTTCTATAGAACAAATCAATTATTTTCAATTTTGGTTAAATGCAAGAATCATGATAAACTACTGAGCACTCAAGAATCAATGAAAGGTGATAAAAAAATGAACGATAGCTGAGGGAATATCGATATATAATGTTATATACTAAAATCATTCAAACAAAAGTGCTCAAATACTAATGTATGTATATTAATATATAATCTAAGTATTATAACGAGTAGACATGCGTTGCAGAACGCATGTGTACTCGTTGATTACTCGGGGGCACGCGCAGAGGGCAAAGGTAGCCGCGAAAGAGAGGAAAACCGCGCGTAGGAAGAGAATAGGACGCGTTTGGGGGCCAGCGCGCGCGGAAAAGGGCAGTAACGGCGTGGAAGAAAGGGGAGCCACGCGGAGAGAGAGAGAGAGTAGAGCCGGGTAGAGTGAGAGCGCGAATGGGGGGGGTTGCGCGCGAAGAGAGAGAGGCCGCGGGGAGAAGGAGAGAGAGGCGCTTGGTGGCGCGAACGCGGGGAAGGCGGAAGGAGGGACCGAAGAGAGAGGGATACGAATTACGCGAGATAGAGAGAGAAAGAAGACCGCGTTTCCCGAAAGTTCGATAGCTAACTAGGCGCGAAAAGGGGAATTTTGGGAAAATTCCGCGAGGGATTAGGAAAGTGGAAGATTTTCGGCAGTTCGTCCCGAGCCTTAGGCAAGGAAAGAAGTAGAAAATTTAGAAGAAGTTAGTACAGATAATATATAGCATATATAAGAAATAGGAAAGGCGATACAAATTAATAGTAAGGATTTTGAAGGCAAGAGAGAGAAAGAAAGAAAGAGGAGGGAATAAAGGATTAAATAATACTAAAGAATTCGAAAAATTAAGGTAAGAATTTCACATATTATCGGGTGTAGGTTGATGTATGTGTGGGAGTGGAAGGGAAATGCGAGCAGGTAGAAACCGATTTTAAAATTTGTTGCCAAGGGAGTTTTTCCCCAATTTTTGTTGCCGAAAAAAAAAAAAAAAGGGAGAATAGGAATAACTTTCCTTCCCGCCCAAAATAACCTGGTATCAAAAGAACACCTTGATGATGCCTAAAATTTATGTTGTCCAACAAAAAGAAGGATTGATGCCAAGGATATTTGGTGTCGAAGAATTTCGACAGCCAATGAAGTAATTTTGTTCTTTTTCTTTTGTTTTCGTTTTGTTGCGGTAACGCTCTTGTTGCCGGTAGGAGCGGAAGGAGCGCGGGACCGGGAGGAGCGGTGGTCGACGACGCCATTTTCTTCCCTCGGGAAATTTAATAAAATAAAAGAAACGTGTAAAAATAATTATTGAAATAAAATCCAGTACATTGAGTCAAATGACATTTATTGATTCCCTGCGTTTTTTTGAATTTAAAATTTTAGGAGGCTCGCCATCACTAAATTAACAGAACATTAAAGCAAGAAAATAAACGTTTCACAGTGTGTCGATGTGTCTGTTAAAGTAAAGCCATTGTATTATTTTTTTTTTGTTAAGTGTTTAACGCGCCGTCATGAATAAACGCGTTAGAATTATTTTATCCGTCGCGGAGAAATCCCAGAGAACAAATTGAAGAGCCCAACGATTCCCGCCATTTTGTCGCCAAGAGGAGGTACAGGCTGGGCGGAGTATCGCCGAGGGATTTTCCAACCTTTGTCGTATTCCCCGAAGTAAATTCGATTTTTGGACCGTAGAGAAATTGTAGTAAGAAATATTTTGTGCGTAGCTAGGGAATAAACTTATAGGGTACTACGTCACAAATGGCATCCCTTGTGGGGAATTAAATCGAAGATGGAAAATCCGACGGAAAATGGTTGTTGCGGCCTAACTTTTTAATTGTAGCCTTGGATAAAATTTTAAAAAAAAAAAAAAAAAAAAACCCGTTGAATAAGTGTGTCCCTGATTGATGTAAAATTTTAATAATTAACCTCTCAATTTAGTATTGACGATTTTTGATGAATTTTACCGTTTGAAATATGAAAGTTTTTAGATGAATAATATATTATTTGTGTAACACATGTTTTTTTTTTCTCGTTTTGAACATTGTTGTCTGGTTGTTGCCCTGAACTACATTGTTGTCAAGGAAATTATCGAGGTAAAAATTTATTAGTAAATATATTTCGAATGTTCGCAAGATTCAACGAGTAGGCAGGGTAATTTTCTGGGATTTATTGTGAGGCCTGGTACGTTTGGTACGAAGAATTTTTGTTGTGTGAGAGGGTTAAGACGTGTTTTCCCGGTAGCGATTTCAAGATTAGTTTTTTTTTTGTTGCCGAGGAAATTCCGATAGAATGGAGGACGTCGACGAACAAATGAAGATTATTTTGTCATCTTCAAGGTCAGCCAGGGCATTGAGAAGGAAAATAGATCGTCTGCCGATAGAGGAGGTGGAAAGGCAGTTAGAAGGGTTCAATCTCAGGCTAACGGGGGATGAAGGAGTGCTCCGGGACAGATTGTTCCGGAATGAGGCGCGTTTATTGGAAGTTTCGCGTTATGAAATCCCGTGGTCTATGAGAGAGGATGAGGAAGCTGCTATGGCACAGGAATCTGCCGAGGAAGTGGAAATACCGGAGGCGGAAGAGGCGAGTAGAACCGAGGCGTTTAATAGAAAGAGAAGGGGAATAGAAGAAAATAGGCGGCAGGAATCAAAGCCAGAGTTTCGAGGTGCCATCCCAAAGACTTTTGCTAGCTTATCACTGGCTCAGCCCGGTGATAGGGGTCAGATCGCCGAGGGAGAGGGGCAAGACACTCATGATCTAGACCGATCCACCACCCCGGTATTATATCAAGGAGTAAGATATGAATGGCCTCCGTCTACGTCATTCAATAAACCCAAAATCACCTCCGTCAAGAAGGGACAATGGATTACGCCCCGAAGCGCATTGCCCTCAAAAAGAAAGGTGATCCCGGTTCCAGCTGAGTTAGAGGCATCAATATCAGAAGAACTCGAAAATTTAGACCAAGCGCCGGAGCCGCCTAGGAGGAGGGTTTTTGGGGCCATCGAAAACAGCCAGGGACGTGGATATACCGACGAAGAATGGGAATCGGAGGATGAAATTTTAGGAAGCCATTTCAGACAAATGAGTAGAGACAAGGGGGCGACAAGGACGGTCGGTCCGGCAGAAAGCCATAGGAATGAGGAACGGAGTTGGATGCCTAGGGGTAGGGAGGTGATGAGGAGACCTATCTCTACGGCAAGTGGGATGTTAACCCATATTAAACTCCTGCAAGGCAAGCACATCCGGTTTTCGGGCGATAGGAAGGAAGGACCGGAGGACTTTCTCTCGAGATTAGAAGGAATTCGTTTGAGATCAGAAATGACTGAACACGAACTGTTGGACGTCTTAGATAGCGTTTTTTTTGGTGCCGCGGGAATGTGGTATAGGACGGTTCAGGCGAGTATTGAAACATGGGGTCAGTTTAAGAGGCTTTTCCGGAGTCAATTCATGGGAGATGTGGACGAGGACGACTTGCTCGAGGAGTTCAAAGCAAGGACCCAGGGAAGGGGAGAGACGATCTCGCACTATCTATTGTGTAAAAAGTATTTGATTGGCCACTTGAGGCACCCACCGCCGTTATTGACTCAAATCAAAATTATTTATAAAGGATTGTTGCCGGGGTATAGATGGTTCATGGAAGGCCATAAAATAGAGTCGTTGGATGATTTAACTAAAGTGGGTCACCGCTATGAGCGGCTGAAAGAATTAGATAAGAAGAGAACGTCTCCTCCAAAGGACGATAAGGTCTTGTTAATAGGTGGTGCCTGGGGAAACAGGGTTAAGACAAGTAAGTCACATGGATTTTTGGAGCAAGACGCCGTAGCTGAACTGGCGATGGGAGGCCGAGATCAGGTGAATAGGAATCCTCGAGAGAAAGTAACGAAGTCTCAGGAAAACACGAGAGCCAAGAAACGGTTAGACTTCCAGGTGGACACTGTAGCCACAGCGGAGAAGGAAACAACGGGGTTTAGGAATGAGGCCGAGGGAAAATTTGGCTCAAATGGACGTGAGTGGTCCAACCAGAGGGGGGGGGCCATTAAAACCACCACAAAATTCGTATTACTCGCAAGGACGAACTCAGAGTGAAGGAAGAGAGACAATAGCACCCAATAGTTATAGGACGTTCCAACGGGTGACAGATGGCAGGCCAGATGAAGCGTGCTATTTTTGCAGGAAACAAGGCCATAGGGCTTTCGAGTGTCCGCAGAAGGTATGTTATAGGTGTAGGGGAAACGGACATTTTGCAAATCGTTGCCCCATGTCGCGGCCTGTCCAAATCTGTCAAGGCTGTAACCAGGTCGGTTACCAACTGCGGAACTGTCCAAACTGTGTGGCCGTGAGACAGTTATTGGGAAACGAGGAGGCAGGGGTCAGCAACCGCTCGCAACCTCATGCCACCCAGTAAGAGCGGAAAGAATGCGTGAAGAGGTAACATTCGCTTTGCCGTCGCTATCGGATGTTAATCAGGAAAGGAGGATATTGAAATCAAGCTGTAGCCAGGTTGTGAGGGCTGAAGTACATGCTCCAATGCAACCCAAGGAAATAATGGGTCAAGAAGGAGATGAGAGTCGCGTGTCTGATTCGGAAGATAAAATTTCTGATCAGACCGATGTTATTAGTCGCGTGTCTGATTTGGAAAAAAGAATTTCCATTCAGACCGATGTTATTGGTCGCGTGTCTGATTTGGAAAAGAAAATTTCCATTCAGACCGATGTTATTGGTCGCGTGTCTGATTTGGAAAAGAAAATTTCCATTCAGACCGATGTTATTAGTCGCGTGTCTGATCTGGAAAATAAAATTTCCAATCAGACCGATGTTAGTAGTCGCGTGTCTGAGTGGGAAAAGAAAATTTCCGATCAGACCGATGATATTGTTCGCGCGTCTGATCTAGTGAAGAAAACTTCCAGTCAGACCGATGTAAGAAGCCGGATATCTGCTTTTGAGAATGGAAGGTCAAGGCAGATGGATGGCGTGAGTTGCGAGCCTGTACAGGAGGAGACTGTCCTCCAACAGGCCGGGGGAAAGGAAGGGGAGGATAGTGTAGATCCCGAGGCTATAACAGTATTAGAAACAAACGATACGGGCAAGGACGCGAATGGAGCCGAGGGGAAAGGAGAAACAGATTCTGGAGTCGCGAGGATTAGGACTGACAAGGAGGTGATACCTCCTTGTACAGTCCTGGGAGGGGGTGAATCTGGATGGGATCCAGATGAATCCAGAAATACGGTGGAAGAGTACCCTCCCATGGTAGAAGAATGCAGTGTGGAAAATCGATGTTATTTATGGTTTTATATTGGAACAGAGAAGTATAAGGCCTTGGTGGATACGGGAGCAATGGTATCATTAGTAAGTCCCAAAATTGCAGAACGGTTTGCCGATAGATTGGAACCGTCAAACTCCATGGTAAAAGGTGTATCGGGGGGTGTTGCCAAAGTCAGAGGAATTTTATATCTTAATATGGAATTGGATGGATGTAGCCGACGGTTAGGTTTCAAAGCCATGGGATGTTGTGATCAAGATATAGTATTAGGAATGGATGGGTGCAAGTTATTTCAGATTATAGTGGGCACGGAGCCTCCTCGATGGAAAATAGGTAATGGAGAGTGGAGGGATTTTGCTGATGAATCGATGAGGAAAGAGGATATGGTGTACGCGGAATGCGCAGGCATTGTGGAGTTAAAAGCCAATCAAGCAACTCAGCTGCGCGAGATGGTCACGGAGTGTCTAAAGCGGCAACCAAAAGAGTTTGGGGTGACGAATTTAACCTGTCATCGAATAGAGGTGGTTGGACGGGAGCCGGTAAAGCATAATCCCCGACGGATGTCTCCAATCATGTGGGAAATAGCCAAGAAGGAGGTGGACAAGATGTTGAGGGAAGGGGTAGTAGAATTTTCAGACAGTGATTGGAGTAGCGCCCCGGTGATCGTGAAAAAATCGGATGGATCGTGGAGGTTTTGTATCGATTTCAGAGATCTGAATAAAAGAACGATACAAGATGCGTACCCGATACCAAGTATTGATTCAATTTTGGATAAGTTAAGAAGGGCAAAATATATATCAAAAATCGATTTGAAACAGGCCTATTTCCAAATACCGATGGAAGAAGGGAGTAAAAAGTATACAGCGTTTGCAGTTCAAGGCGCAGGACTGTTCCAGTTCCTAAGAATGCCGTTTGGTCTATCGGGTAGTCCAAAAACTTTCCAGCGTCTAATAGACTATTTGTTTGGCCCAGAGTTCAGACCTCACATTTTTGGGTATTTAGATGATATAATTGTTGCCACGGAGACGTTTGAAGAACATCTGAAATGGCTAAAAGTTACCTTAGATCGAATTTGTGAGGCTGGCTTAATGCTGAATGAAAAAAAGTGCGAATTTGGTTGTTCTCGGGTGACCTACCTGGGGTATATTTTAGACAAGGATGGTTTGCGGCCAGATCCGGAGAAGGTTAGACCAGTGATAGAGTATCCAGCGCCAAGGAATAAGAAGCAGTTACGCAGTTTCTTGGGAATGGTCGGTTGGTATGCTAGGTTTATCGAGAAAGATTCAGAAATGAAGCTACCACTTCTCCAACTAATTAAGAAGGATCAGCCTTTGGTGTTGGGGTGAGGAACAGGAGGAAGCTTTCAGGTTATTGAAACAGGCTCCTAACCAGTGCACCGGTGTTAGCAAGGCCAGATTTTTCCTAGAAAGTTCACCATCCAGTGTGATGCCAGCGATTTTGCCATTGGAGCAGTGTTAACCCAAGATTTTGAAGATGGTGAGCACCCGGTGGTATACGTGAGCCGAGTGTTAAATAAGGCGGAAAGAAATTACACCACTACCGAGAAAGAATGCCTAGCTTTGGTATGGGCCGTGCAGAAATTCAGACCGTATGTGGAGGGCTATAAGTTTAAGGTCATTACAGACCATAGCGCCCTTAAGTGGATACGAACCTGAAGGACCCGACCGGAAGACTTGCTCGATGGGCGCTGCAACTTCAACAATGGGATTTTGAAATAATTCACCGAAAAGGAGCGGATCATCACGTACCGGATGCATTATCTCGGGGTTTTGTTGTAGAGGAGGAAGTAGCGGGTTTTGGAGAAATACGGGATCCATGGTATTTGAGAAGGGTGGAAATCTTGACCAATAATCCGGAAAAGCTGCCGGAGTGGAGAATGCAGGACGGCTTGATGTATATGCATCGGAAAGATCAATTATTGGACCCAATTTTATGGCCAGAGGATAAATGGAAGTTGGTAATCCCAGTAGAGCATAGGGAAAGGGTGATGCAAGATGCTCATTGTCACGCCTCCTCCGGTCATTTAGGAGTAGAGAAAACGTACTATCGTGTTGCCTCGGAGTACTATTGGCCGGGATGTTGGTATGATGTGAAGGAGTTTGTGACGACGTGTGGGAAGTGCCAGGAGCATAAAGCATCCCAGTTAGGACCCCAGGGATTGATGGGCCATAGAATAGTGGAAAGGCCATGGGCGGTGGTGGCAGCTGATGTCATGGAATTCCCCAGCAGTAAGAGTCAGTTTAAATATGTCCTGGTGTTTCAAGATTTGTTTACAAGATGGGTGGAACTGAAACCTCTGAGGAGGGCGGATGGAAAAAGTGTTGCCAAGGCCCTAGAGGAGCTAGTTTTGTTCCGATGGGAAGCACCGGATTATCTATTGACAGACAATGGAACGGAGTTCATGAATAAACATTTAGAGGATTTACTGCAGGAATATGGCATTAAACATGTTACTAGCCCACCCTATCATCCGCAAGCCAATCCGGTGGAAAGAAGTAATAGAACATTGAAGACTATGATCAAAATGTTCGTGGGAGAGGACCACCGGGATTGGGACGTCCATCTGCATGAACTAAGACATGCAATGAATACGGCGGTGCAATCCTCTACTAAAGTATCGCCAGCTTTCTTGAATTATGGTCGGAATCCAAAGCCAGTGAAAAGTCTACGCCGAGAATTGGAAAATGGGAAATTCAAGCAAATATTGGATAAGGAGGCATGGTTGGACCGGTTGAAACGCCTAGACGCGTTGAGAGACTTGGTGGCGCGTCACGTGGACCAAGCGAGTGACCGCCAAAGGACATATTATAATCGTGGACGCAGGGATGTGGTATTTTGTGTTGGGGACCAAGTGTTGAGGAAGGTACGAGTCCTTTCGAATGCTGGACAGAAATTTTCAGCAAAACTCGCACCCAGATATGAGGGTCCCGTATAGGATTCAAGCGGTTATTACTCCCACGATTTATGAATTAGATACGGGGGATAATCGGAGAATAGCGCGGGTGCATGTGTCGGAATTGAAAAAGTTTGTGTTGCCGAGGGGAGAAAGGGGTTAGTAAAGTGGTGGAGGTTGTGTCGTCAGTAGCTGTGTTGTCCTGTTGTTGTATATAGAAAAATTTTATAGGAAAAGGATATGTATAAAAAAAGCAAGAGTTGTTTTCAGGTATATCCTAGGGATTATGGCCTATTCAGGAAATGTTGTTGCCGAAGTGGAGGAGATGATGGTGGATGGGGCTGTCCAGGAGTTGCAGGTAGAGGAGTCATGGAGGTGGCCCCCGTGTTAGAAGAAGGAGGGTCAGGTGAATTAATACCGAGGAAAAGTGAGATTGGTGTGGCCAGGGAGGAGGATATAATAATGGAGGATTCGGTTATAGGTAGCGTTCCTCAAGAACTGGTGAGCTGGGCCGATCAGCTAACCAGCATGATTGAAGAAGATCTGCGGGACCAAGCACGGCAGGATCCGGAGGGAGCAGAAGGAGAGGACGTTCTGTTGGTAGCAACCGGGCCTGAACTGATTTCCCCGGTGTCCTTCCAGTTGATTTCAGAGGAAGAGTTGCAGCGGGACGCGGAGATTTTGGGGATAGACCCCACTTGGGGTAATGAATGAGCCACGGGAGGAAATAGAGGAGGTTGTTCAGAGGCAGGCCACCGCGGTGGCGGAGTTGTCTTGAACAACCCAACAGAGTTGTGGCAGTCAGGAATAGCGGCAACAATTGACATGAATTTTCCTGATCAGGTAGGACGGATCGAGGAGAGAGCCGAGGCGGAAGGAATTGTTGCCGAGGTCGAGTGGGCGGAACCGACAACTCCGGAGTGGATCCGGGATCCAGAGGTGGCAGAATGGAATGAGGAGTTCGTCTCTCCCCTGGAGGCGATCCGACAACGAAACCTGGATGCCGAGGCTGAGCGAGTGGAGAGACGCAGGGTAAGGAGGGAGGAGGCCAGGAGAAGAAGGGCAGAGGAAAGAAGAAGACGCCGGGCGGAACAGAGGGAAGAGGAGGAAAGAGTAAGGAGAATGAGGAGTGAACGAAGAAGGTTGGGAGAGGCTCAGCGAGAGGAGGAGGAGAGGAAGAGAAAGGACAGGGAGGACAGACGCCGGAGAGAGGAAACTTCCCGAAGGAGGGTACCGGAGGGTAGAAGAGGGGCTGAAGAACGCCGAGACCGGGAGGTCCCCCATGATAGGGAGGGGGAAGAACCCAGAGTGGTTGGCCCGTTTACGGCGAGGCTCGAACGCCGGCGGGCTCTGGCAGAACGGACGGTGGGGGGCATTATGTTCCCGGGGAGAGAAGATATCCCTTACGACTGCCGGGTGGACCCCCCGTCGTTTGTCTGCCATAATTGTTGGCAGGAGGGGCACTCCAGGTCGGGCTGCACGCGTCCCTCAGCCCTCTACTGCTTCAATTGTGGCAGAAGGGGGGTTGGGATGAAGGAATGCCCTCGGTGTGGTGAGGAGTATGCCCGAAGGAGTGCCCGGAGAAGAATGAACCGGGTCGGAGCGATGGGAGGAACCGAGGAAAGGAGGGAAAACGCCCCAGCAGCCAGCCAACCGTCCACGTCCAATGGAGGGATAACGTCCCCAGCGGGAAACCATGGAGTGGACAGGATGCTGGCCCTGATGGAGAGGATCCAGCACTTGTCCCCGGCACTACAGGAGCGCGTCATCACGGAGGCTCTGCGGGACTCACCCCAGTAAACGATAGGTAAGATTGTTGTCACGGAAGGATACACCTTAATTAGGGGTAATTAAGGTGTAGGGAGGGGGTATAACGAGTAGACATGTGTTGCAGAACACATGTGTACTCGTTGATTACTCGGGGGATCGGCACGCGCCGAGCCAGAGGTAGCCGCGGAAACAGAGGAAAGCCGCGAAAGAAAGAGAATAGGACGCGTTTGAGGGCCGGCGCGCGCGCGGAAAAAGGGGCAGTAACGGCATGAAAGAAAGGGGAGCCGCGCGGAGAGAGAGAGACAGTGGAGCCGGGTAGAGTGAGAGCGCGGATGGGGGGGGGTAGCGCGCGAAGAGAGAGAGGCCGCGGGGAAAAGGAGAGAGAGGAGCTTGGTGGCGCGAACGCGCGGGAAGGCGGAAGGAGGGACCGAAGAGAGAGGGATACGAATTACGCGAGATAGAGAGAGAAAGAAAGACCGCGTTTCCCGAAAGTTCGATAGCTAACTAGGCGCGAAAAGGGGAATTTTGGGAAAATTCCGCTAGTTGGGAAGGCATTAGGAAAGTGGAAGATTTTTCGGCAGTTCGTCCCGAGCCTTAGTCAAGGAAAGAGGTAGAAAATTTAGAAGAGTTAGTAAAGATAAGATATAGCATATACTAAGAAATAGGAAAGGCGAATAAAAATTGAGATTAAGGAATTTGAAGGCAAGAGAGAGAAAGAAAGAAAGAGGAGGGAATTAAAGGATTAAATAATACTAAAGAATTCGAAATAATTAAGGTAAGAATTTAACGTATTATAGGGTGTAGGTTGATGTATGTGTGGGATTGGAAGGGAAATGCGAGCAAGGTAGAAACCGATTTTAGGAATTTGTTGCCAAGGGAGTTTTTCCCCAATTTTGTTGCCGGGGAAAAGGAGGGAGATCAGGAATAAATTTCCTTCCCGCCAAAATAATCTGGTGTCAAAAAGAAAACATTAATGATGCCGAAAATTTATGTTGCCAAACAAAAAAAGGACTGATGCCAAGGAATATTGGTGGAAAAGGAATTCGCCAGCTAAACCCGTAATTTTGTTTTTTTTTTTCTTTTGTTCTATTTTATTGCGGTGACGTCCTTGTTGCCGGCATTAGTGGAAGGAGCGCGGGACCTGGAGGAGCGGTGGTCGGCGACGCCATTTTCCTTCGGTGAAAAATTTGAATTAAAGAAACTGTAAAAAAAATTGTTAGAAATAAACCCCGTTAAATTCCCGGAATTGAGTCCGATTAATTTTATTGTTTCCCCGTTTCCTGTAAACTTTCAATTTCAGGAGGCTCACCACGAATAAATTCAAAAGAGAAGTTAAGGCGTAGAAAAGAAACATTTTCTTCAGTTCGGTCGATGTAACGTTTTTAAGAAAGCAATTGGATTGTTTTTTTTGTTAATTGATTTGTCGCGTTTTTAAGAATAAAGTCAATATAATTATTTCGTAAGTCGCGGAGAAATTTCGAAGGACCAATTCAAATAGCCCAACGAATCCCGCCATTTTGGCGCCAAGAGGAGGCCCAGTCGGTGCGGAGTACTGCCGAGGAATTTTCCAACTTTGTTGTATTCCCCGAAGTAAATTCGATTTTTGGACCGTCGAAAAATTGTAGTAGCTAGTGGAGTAAGAAAATATTTTTGTGCGTAGCTAGGGAATAAACCTATAGGGTGCATACGTCACAATTCATACATGCACCTTCGGCCGCAAGGAAGACTAGGCGGTAACAGTGATACCAGAAAACCAAGACTTTTCGCGCTTGCGCAGAGCGCCTCTGCGCTGATACGCGGAGAGCTTGCGCACAGTTTGAAATAGGAGGCGCTGGAGGGGATGAAGAAGGAAGACGCGTCTGTACGGCGCGCTACAAATTGTGCAACATTAATATTATTAAATGTAAATAAATACTACCTAACAATAAATTTTGTTACAAAATAAATTAATATTTGGAAAAATATTTATGCAAGTCATATGCTTGCGTAAGTCCCAACATGCTATAAAAAGTCTATGCAATGAGCCCGAAGGTTTAGACTACAACATTATAGGTTTAATTATTTAAAAAAATGGCAAATAATAATATTTAAATGATTAAATAATTTATTAGCATATATATGTATAAACGTTTAAGTATATTTATAAAAGAAATTACATTAATTTATTTATATATTCAGTACAATTAATCAATACATTATTTATGCAATAAATAATACTTTGTAGACATCAAATGGTTGTTTAAATATTAACATATTATGAGTTTAAAGTTATAATTATAACCTTTAAATAATTATAAAAACCCTAATTTTATATTAAATCAATTGTTTCATATTTAGCTTCATTATGCATTTAAAAAAAAGAGACCGTATGAGAATGAATATTTGCATATAATTTTTATAATCATACTAATTACATAGTCTAAGTATATCATTTATCTTTAAACTCATAATATGTTTATATATCCTGGATAAACTCAGAAGGGCAAAATTCAGCTCGAAGTCGATCCGAAAAAGGCCTATTTTCTAGAATATCCTCACCGAATGTAGTCGGCAGTACACCGCATGCGCGGTAAGGGCTCCGGGCAATGGCAATTCGTACGATTACTGTTCGACCACTCAAACGCCCCCGCTACATTTTGCCAACTGATCGAGGCCTGTTTCGGGCCCGAGGTCGAGCCGCACATCTTCGGATACTTACACGATGTAATCGTCGTGCTCGAATCCTTTAAGGAGTACCTGAAGTGGTTAGAGTATGTGCGCGTACCATCGTCAATGCCGGGAACAGATCAATAAAGATAAATGTGAGTTTTGTTGCTCAAGTATTGTCTTTTTTGGATTTCTCCTTGATGCCCAAGGACTCAGGGCAATACCAAAGAGGATAGCCCCTGTTCTGCAATATCCCGCCCCCGCAATATAAAGCAGCTTTGAACTTTTTTGAGAATGGTGAGAAAGGTTCCCCAAACATGGTCCCGGATGCACTCTCGAGAGGATACATTTATGACGAGTCTGAAGTCGTCGCATTCAATCCGATATCGGACCCCTAGTATCTTAGCCGGCTGAGAGACGTCCAGTAAACTCCGAGTGAATTCCCCAAGTGGAAGATCGACGACGGTATGTTGTACAGATACGCAGTCGATGAACTATTGGATCCAAAATCTTTTCGTAAGGAGAAGTGGAAATGCGTCGTGCCCGCCTTGGAGTGTATTAATGTTAAATAAAATTTTTTATTTACTCACTCTTATGTTTATTTGAATCAGTTGTGAGTTGCCTCAATTCTAGCTTGGAGTGCTAATTCTTTTCTTTTTTTATAACAAATTTAACGACTACATTAATGACTTGGATTGGATATAGGAGAGAATTGAATTTTAACACTTACACAGGCGACTAGGCTTATTTAAAGTAAGTTGCTTCTTCTTCACAGGCTGAGTGGCCTATTTTAAAAAAAATAGATATAGAGAAAATTTGGAAATAGTAATATACTATTTTAGAAATATACTTATTTAAACAAATAGTGGTGCAAGGAAAAAAGGAAAGGTTTCAATTAATAAATTTCTTTGATTGAGCCGAAAAAAAATATTTATTTAGCTTGTAATGGGGGAGAAAAAACTGACGCATCTATAAAAACCTCTCCCGTCTACGAAGTCTAAAAGTCTACGAAGAAAAATAATAGGCAGCATAGACGCGGTAGGTAATATGCCCGAGATCGAGCGCTTAATTGAGTGAGATTTATACGGCGTTCGCACGTGGAGTCGCACGCCGTACTTTTGACGCGTTCCGTTTCCTTAGCTCTCCGTGGACTTATTCGACGATCTTGGTAGCCCGGCGTTTCCCAAAAGAAGCCCGACATTAATAGTTACTGCAGACGGCGATGAACGTAACGGAATTTGACTGATATAAATTCAATTCTCTCTGGCGGGTTAAATGCTTCAACACGAGGTTGCCGCTGGGCTGGCCAGAGCTGAACTGTGGCGCGACTTGTTGCGCACCGTACGGAGGACTCATGGGCCACAATCATTCTATAAGCAAAAGGGATGGAGGTAACGTGGGGGTTTGCATAAGCGATGGTGAAGAGAGATAGTTGAGGCATGTTTAAACTAGAATAATAGTTATAGAATAATTACAATACTATCATATATGACGGAGCCCTCGGGTAACCTTCCACACGGCCGGCCGCCGTAAGTAAACAAGGACCCCGAGCATCCGTCGGCGCGGCGGCCGGAAGTCAGCAGGTAGTCGACGTGAAAACAAAGCGCCGATTGCCGGATGATCACCGGCCGCGAATATTAACAAGTAGTCATCCGTGGCCCTGAACGTTCTCAGGTATCCATTGCCTTACACCCGGACCCTGCGAGTAGCCGCGCAGCCCACGAGGCCCCACACGCTTCCGTACCCCCTTGATCATCGGGACGCAGGAGGTTTCCCAACAACCGCCAGAGCCCCACGTGCAAAGGGGCGCACGAGTGCCCAACCTCCCCCAACGTCAACGGGGGAAAGAGACGATTTGGACGGGGACGGGTCCTCGAAGCCAGGGTCAGCAGGCCTCACCGCCATGTCAGACCAAGCATTATAGAATTTTTTTGTAATAAAATCTAAACAATTAGCCGACTGTGCAATATCGTTCGGAATAGTCTGTACATTTCGCTTTTTGGTTTAATGCTCTGAAGCCCGGTCAAAAATGTTTGCGAAGTTGACAGAAGCACGCACAGGCAGCGCGTACTGCGTTATATATCATGTACAGAATACATTACCCGTCTCTATTACTATAAACATTACAGCGCTTCCCCTCAGCTCTTTTCCCACCACTCGAAAGATTTCCCGCGCGAGACCGAAAACTGTCCACTTCGCAAACATTTTTGACCGGTTTTTAGAGCATTAAGCAAAAGCGAAATGTACAATTATAGCAGAAAAAGTTTAATTTTCCAAATCTGTTTTCAAAATTGTAATTAAATAATCTTCCAGTGAGTGAAGCATTTTGCAATTTAGAAGTAGGAAAAAATTTAAATACGTTTGCGTCGAAATTTATAAACTCACAGAAACCGTTTTCCGCACACAATTAGAGTGCATTAATAGCTACGTATTGCCGAAAAAATATCTCTCTAGTTTTATAATTAACAAAGATATGAATTAAAAAAGAAAAACAAAAATAGCCACTATTTCCGGATTTTCTGCGCTTCTAATTATCCGATCGGGTTGCTTTAAATTTATTCATATTTGTATGATCTATAAATATGTCTGTAATAGCATTTTGATCGCTTTGTCATATTTTAAGTTGTAGGCAGAAAATCAAAAAAAGTGCGATTTTAAAAAGTGCGATTTTAAAACTGCGGAAGGCTTGACCGCCTTCGCGCATGCGAGGCGAGTACTCCACGTGAGACTCGGCATACGCCTGTGGGGGCTCATCCACAGCGGCAACAGCGCCGGCGTAAAAAACAACTGCAACCGAGACACGACCCGGACGAGATTGCAACACCGCGCTCTTACGCGCACCCGCCTCGCGCGGCTCCGCCTAGGTGTTGTAGGAGCTAGCGACCCTACGAATCGAGCAATTCAGCAGTGTCTTGCACGAGCGCCCGTCGGCACGCCTGCAGACGCCGCATTCCTTTGTACAGAAAGCGTTTAATAAAGAAAACTAAAAAATCTACACGCAGAGTGTTGATCATCGCCCTTCACCTTCCCTTCCCTTAGAACCGAGCGCATACTCGGCGTCCGGACTTCTAGACGCCTTCGCGGGCCCATCGGGAATATGCGTCCCGGCGGAGAGTGTGGATAACCGCCTGGGGGCCTGGGGCTAGCCCGGCCGAGTCCCCCTCCGGGGCGACCTCAAACCTGCGCGACGGGCAGGCGGGCGCCACCGAAGAATGGCGGGTGTTTCGAGCCCTTTCGAGGCACGTCAGCCTCGGAGAGGAAGCACCACGTCATACAATAGTTAATATATATAAAATCATTTCAAAAGAGTTTTATAATTTTTAATGAAGGTATGGAGTCAATCGCCATCCTTCAAGAAAATCTGTGCATAAACAATGAATTATAAAAATAACATTCTAATTTAAAGCTTAGTATAATTATTTTTTCTGTTAAAAAAGTCATAATTAAACCGTACAAGTCCACCTTAAATGTGCAATTGAACTAGAAAAACAAACATTTTAAATATAATGAAAGTAACGTCGTTTAAAACTCTCCACTCCCGCCGAAATTACTATAGTGTGAACGAAACGTGCACGTGCGCGAAAACGAAGCGAGAGGCCGAATCTGTAAATAAGATGTTTCCCCCAATGCGCTGTTATATTCATATATTTCTTCGACTTTCTATTAAAAAAATATACATATATATATCTATATATAAATATGCATACACAAACCATTTACTATAAATAAATATGCCTTACCTACAGAGAAAACAACTTTCTCCTTTCCTTCCCTCCTTTCGCCCGATCCCAAATACACTAAAAAATCATAAGTACTATATATTATACAAACAAAGTACCGACATCTTGTTAAATTTATAAGCAAATACTCAATTGATTAAATATATTATAAAATCATATTTAATTAATATTAAAATGTAATATATGTATAAATACAATAATTTGATTTTGAATAGAAATCAACCCACACCATCCACCACAATATAGTATTATAATAACCAATTATAAAGAAAAATAATGAAAAAATATTATAAAACACTGTAATCAAGTGAATACTCAATATACACAAAATATAAAATAGAAACTGCTATAATTAAGGTATATTTAATCATTTAAAATACACAATAATATAAATATAAGAATAAGATTAAATTATATAAATAAAATCTAGTAAATAAGAAACATTAGAAGTATTAAAACTAATTCAGAGTAAGCGAATACTCAATGTACACATATAATATAAATGTAAAAATAGAAATTAACTATGTAAGTAAAACAGAAAATAAGAGACATTATTAAGTAGATATTTAAAATACATGTAAAAGTATACATATAAAATGTAATATAAAAATAACATCACTTAGAGAATAAGTCAAACAAATGTAAAAATAGAAATTTAAGAAAACTATAAACACTGCACAGGAGTGAGAACGAAAGATGGACAAAAGAGAGAGAGAGAGAGTGAACCTCTCTGACGCACCCATTGGGCCTTATGGAGACCTGGGGGTATAAAGGGGATGAATTTTGTCTTGGGAAATCTCTTCTATT
Organism: Sycophaga agraensis; assembly: GCA_018906755.1. Classification (NCBI taxonomy): domain Eukaryota; kingdom Metazoa; phylum Arthropoda; class Insecta; order Hymenoptera; family Pteromalidae; genus Sycophaga; species Sycophaga agraensis. The sequence continues at coordinate 609,500 of JACCIE010000093.1, forward strand.
TCTACCTCTGTTCAGTCAAGAGCTGGACAGAGTCCCAAAGGTCTCAGCTTCGAGCTGGACTGAATCCCTCTGAAATTTTTCAGTCTAGAGCTGGAAAATTTAAGATATTTTCTATTTTCCTGAAACTACAATCCCAAATCCTTCTAAGTCGAAATTTCAGATTCGAGCTACATTTTCATTCCCAGGTCAGTTCCAAATCCTAAGTTGAATTTAATCTACAAACATAAGTCTTCCTATATCTCCCCTGTGTCGCAGTGAAACCAAAGGTTAACAAATAAACCCAAGTCTTGCTAAGGAAAACAGCTTCAAGTCATTCATCCTACACCTCAACTATTGAAAAAGTATTTTAAATTAAGATTTCCCATTCCTTTTCCTCTGGTATCTCGAAACAACGTAATAGTTGGTCCAGAGATTCTCCGACAGACGCTAACGCGAGCTGGGAGGAGAGATCGATCTCACAAACGGTGAGATCCATAGGGTTTGTCTCTCCCTTCCTATCTGAAGTCTCCGCACAGGCCGAAAGGACCTGTTGAGGTAGACTTCAATCCTTTCATCCACCTCTCTGTCGACTAGGATTCTCTAAATATTTTTTTTTCCCTACCAAACGCATCACCGCCTCGATCCCTACTCGTGGTCTCTAGAGACCAGGCTAAAAACAGAGGCAGAGCTTTGCGCTTCACGCACAAGCTCAGTGGCGTAGACGTCATAATGATATTTAATTCTTATGCCCTTTATGTATTGAATAACATTGTTTAACATAAGTACGTTTAGAATTAAATGTTACACTTAATGGTAAATCTTTTAATTAGCCCTTCATATAATATATCAATATAGTAGAATTCACTTTAAGTACGTATTTAATTTATTTAAGTAAATATAAGCATACAATTTCAATTTTTTTTCAATCACATATATTAAAGTTAAATTATTTATTTATTTATGTTAAATTTATTCTGATATATTTTGATATAATTTGATTTTTTGTCATATTTTGATGTTTATTACATTTATCGATTTAATTTATAATACATTCAAGTTTTTTTTATATATTGTAATTACTAAAAAGAATTATTGTTTTTTTATATTTAAATATTTGATAGAATAATAAGTCAGTAATTCAGATGCCTGAAGCAAATAAAGAAATTGGTTTGAATTTAGCAGTTGTAAGAATAACATTCATTTGAAATAATTGGATAAATATTATGTCTATAAAGGTTGCTATTATTTGATTTATGTTGGGAGCGCTAACTTTATCATTTGTTGGCTTTAAAGACATTTAGTTCTATATATTAAACACAAATAATTATTTCATTGATTAAATATTCCTTCTTATTCAATGAACGAAATATTTACTTAATATTTCTGCGTAAATTAATCTTTTTAACATCTTAAACAGATTTTCAAAAGATTTTAATAATGACACATTTCAACATTAATAAGCTTTAAACAATTATTAAACTTTATACAAAATGCTTAATCTTAAATTTTTTAATTTTAAATTAAAATTGTATTAATGTTATTCTAAATTTTCACAATTATATTTTAAAAATCGCTTTAAGCATATGCTGAAATTTAAATAATCTTTTGCTCCTTAAAATTTATAAACCTGAAATTGGCAGTTAAAGCCATCAGCCAGCCATGAATGAATAAGGTGCCCGGGCCCCAATCCAAAAAATTAAAAAAAAACTTATTTCTTAATAAAATTATGTTTAATCGTATTTTTGAAACATTTTAAAACCCGTGGCCTCAGAACCCAGGGCCCCCTATTAGTCCCTGAGTATCTGTTAACATGAACCTGAAGCTGGCAGCCAGAGCTATCCGCTAGTTAGGGCCAAACATACGAGGTGTGTTCAAAAAATAACGAGAATTTTTGTTTTATGAAAAAAATATTTATTTATTCATGAATATCTATTTTGCCCCCTTCAAAGTAATCCCCCTCGGATATAATACACTTCTGCCAACGCTTTTTTCAATCCTCGAAACACTTTTGAAACTCGATCTTTGTAATAGCTTTTAGCGATTCGCTTTTAATGTCATCTATGCTTGCAAAACGATGGCCTTTTAATGTTCTCTTTATTTTTGGAAATAGAAAAAAGTGACATGGAGCCATATCTGGCGAATATGGAGGCTGAGGCATCGTTACAGTTTTGTTTTTGACCAAAAATTCACGAATAAGCAATGAAGTGTGAGCAGGTGCATTATCGTGGTGCAAAAGCCATGAATTGTTTTGCCACAAATCCGGGCGTTTTTTTCGGATTGCTTCACGCAAACGGCGTTGAACTTGTAAGTAGTACTCATGATTGATTGTTTGACCTTGTGGCAAGAATTCATGATGCACTATGCCATTAAATTATCACGTTTTCATCGGTTGTCGATGTGCTTGGGCGTCCGGGTCGTTCGTCATCTTCAACATTTTCGCGGCTATCTTTGAAATGCTTATACCACTCGTAAATCCTTGCTTTACTCATAGCAGACTCACCATATGCCTTTGTTAACATTTTACAAACTTCACTACACTTTATTTCATTTTTTATGCAAAATTAAATACATATTCTTTGATCCATTTTTTTCACAAACGAAAATCGTCGAGCTCGAAAAAACACGTCTACGTTAGCGGCTGCCATTCAAAAAGTAAGCAATGAATATTGCTGAAAATTTTATCGTACTTCAGGGACATGTGTACCAATATCC